>CM029636.1:3645002-4245002 GCA_017311315.1 Dendrocalamus latiflorus | reverse complement strand
AATCAACATATATCATAACCACCAAAGAATTGATCTGTATGCAGGTGAGGCCATAGGCTCATAGGTGTTAGACGTCTCGGTTGTTGCACCAGATATTAGACGCCTCGGTTTCTGTATTAGATGTCTCAGTTCCTGTGTTAGACTTAATATGGCTACCTCTCAACTTCCTAACCTAGCTTGGCCTATATATATATATGTAACCTTCGGTGCATCAATAGATTCATCATGTAATTGCCCTAAATATTCCACGCTCTCATGACATCAGATGCGACCGTGAGGGGGGAGGAAAGAACGAGCGTGAAAGGAAGGGAGGGTGCAAAATCAAGGGGATTTGATCCCATACGACGTGCGGTTTCCAAAACCGAGTAGAGGCAGAGAAGGAAGGTAGCGGCGACGAGGATTTGGTCGACCAGTGCTAAAACAGGAAAGAGGGGCGCAGATCCTCTGACGTAACGTCAGGTGACGTTGGGTCACTGACGTGTGGGCCCACGGCTCGTGGGGGCCACGCATCAGTGACCCAACGTCACCTGACTTACGTCAGAGAATCCAGGAGGAGGAAAGAGAAGGGGGGAGGAAGGAAGGTAGAAGATGAATATGATGAGTGGGGCCACATATAAGTGAGGGGAAAAGAGAGAAGAAGGGGGGCGGCGGGGATTAAGTTGGCGCGGGGCAGGGGAGATCTGGGCCGGCCACTTGCCGGCCCAGAAGCGAGAGAGGGAGTTTTAAGTTTTAATTTTTGATTTTGATTTTCAGAAAATCCGAGAAAATAAATAAGGGCCTAGAAAATAGTAAATAAAGTCCAAAAATTTTAGAAAAAATCACAGAAATCCCTGCAGCCATTTTGGACTTAGAAATAAATATTTCCAACTTATGTTGGTATTATATTTTTATACTAAAAATACTTTTTATTTTTAAAATTAGATTCTAAACTCCAGAAAAAACCAGATAAACTAGATAAAAGCCAAATAAGCCCAAATAATTAATTTGAATTATGATTTTACCAAAATTGAAAATAAACTTTATTTAATAATATTTTTGTATTTTTTACTTAAATTACTTTTCAAATTTAGCCTTTTAAAAGAAGAGAATCAGGGCAAATCAAATTTTTTTAAAAAAATCAGGCAACCAAAATACAAGTTTTATTTTAAATCAAATTAATTTAACTTAAATAATATTTTATTTTTATATCTTTCTTAAATATATTAAAATAAACAGCAGAGCTGTTACAAAGATTAGCCCACCCTAGACCTTCGTCTTATCGCCCATGATCTTCAGGAATCACCATGATCAACAGGCTCTGATACCAGTTGTTGTATTTTTCTAGAACTTTGACGTGACCCGCCTGGTCACGTAGGACAGCAACACAGTGGCGTCTTGCCTTGCTTTTGTACGCGAACAGCAGCGAGACACGCAATTGCCGAGCGAAACAACCGAAAAATGAACAACACACGCAACTTGCTCTGTCTTTATTTTGTCTTGCTTCTAACTTACATTTCTCTGTTACTTCTTCCTCTGTCGATCATGTCCAATCGCACATCTCTCGTTTCTCAATCATGTTCATCCTCTCTACTTAGAGCAGGTACAATAAGGCTTAGTCAGCAGGCTATAGCAAATATAATATCAACTAAATCTTACGTGGCAGAGAGAGAAAGGAAGAGAGAGAAGGCAGCTGGCTACTAAATTACAGCTAGCTATAGCACGTAAAAATATGCATTTCACTCTCTTACATGTGGGGCCAAATAGTTATTGTAATAGCTACCTTATTGTATGAACTATTTTTTTGAAGGCTATAGATGAAATGGACAAGTGTTATAGCCACTAGTTGGCTATACTATTGTACTTGCTCTTATACTCAGACACACAGATACTAGATGCTGGACACGACATCCACTAGAAACCGAAACGACTTCCAGACACACAAACGGACATCACAAAACTGACTCGGACACCGACTCGTAAGCAAAACAAACTCGTACAACACTCGTATACATATACATCAAAAAACAGAAACACGATTATTCTAACAATTGCTGACTTCTGTCTTCACCGAGTTCCATTCCAGTTTGAACGTCCGCTCTGCCGACGCTCCAACTGCAGGGGGTGTTAGATGCCTCAGTTCCTATATTAGACGCCTCGGTTCCTGTATTAGATGCCTCTATTCCTGTATTAGACACCTCGGTTCCTATGTTAGATTTAATACCGCTACCTCTCAACTTCCTATCCTGGCTTGGCCTATGTATATGTAACCTTTGGTGCATCAATAAATTTATTATGTGATTGCCTCAAATATTTCCACACTCTCAATAGGATCTGCTACCTTGTCATGCCGCTGGGCTAAACGACACCCTTGTAGTCGACAATCATGGTCACCTTTTTCACAATCAACTATTGCTTCGACAACCCGTGAGCTAGGACTAGTGATCAAATGGCTTTTACAGGTGATAAAAACTGTGCTGGAAAGATGAACAAGGGTGGCCTCAACCACAAGAATTCTCAGAACGATGCAAGGGCTAAAGAGAAAGTAGTGGCTTGAGTTCATCGGCACGGCGGGAAAAGGCGGAAGGATCCATCCTTGAGGCCCATTGGTGATGCCTGGGTGAGAATTTTGTGAACTGAGTGCTGCGGGAGGGGGTGTTGTTTCCCCATCATCTGACCTGCAGACAGTAGTCAGTAGGGAATTCCCAGGGCCAAAGCTCCTTTTCTCTCCAGGGTTTCTGAATTCTCATCCTCATCAGTTCCTTTCCTACATCCCTCTTACATCTCTTTGATGCAATGCCATCGGTTTTGTCTCGCTTTTCCAGATTCTAGAGGCTATGTGACAATTCCATAGGGATGTAGATGCATCAGTTAAAAGTAGAGATATCAGATCCATGCGTGCCAGGTGTAAGGGGACACATACAACATCCAGGATCTACAGATGTGACCATGAATAATTGGGATGCAGTGTTACTCCACTAAGTCAAGCTTGGACTGATTCACTTGTTTTTATAGAGAAAAAGAACGGCCGGAATGCCTCTGTGATCTGTATAACTGGTGCAAGTGCCTGCAGACTCAGATGAAAGAATGAAAGTAAGGCAACAGCTATCTTCAGTTCTAAGCATAATGCAAGCAATCATATCATATTTCTGCCAAAGAGGAGCATTGCATAGTTGCAGGCTATTTCGCTGTATGAACTGTTTCCATACTGCAGACCATCACTTGGGATCCTCACAGATAGGGATGCAATCGAGTCAGATTCAGACAGATATTGCTTATACTATATCCTAACCCACATTTTTCTCTCGGATTCAAAGTCGGATATGGTAAAACCGGATCCGATTATGAATTCGGAGTATTTGGATACGGTACCGTTGGGATGGATACATAACTGTTTCAAATCGAAATCGGATAATATAGATGGATAACAAGGACATACAAAAAGGAACATTTTTTGAGTATATAACACAATTAGTGAAAATACAGATGATGTTTGAAGAAATAAAGTTAATGATCCAGTATGCAAATAAGAAGAGAGATGCTATAGTGATGCAAATATTAGTAGTGATCTAGTATGCAAACAAGGTTTCATTGACGTTGTTCAGAGGAAATAAAAATTATTAGTGGGACAAATCAAACATGTTCATAGAATAATTCAAAAAATCAATGAAATAATTAAAAAAACTATTAGCGGAACGAACGGAAAATATTAGCAGACCAAATCAAAGACAACTACTTGAAACATATAAAAAGTATTAAAGAAAACAATAGCAGAAAAATGACATGAGACAAAATCATACCAGTTAAGTATTAGAATAGTAAGTATCCGAATAACCGGTTACCAGGTGCTATTCGGTTGGATGGTAGCCATCCCGAATTCGCTACCAAATCCGACTACAAATATACGGTACCGAATCCAACCAGATACCTAACCCGCTTCCTAAATTCGGTATCAATCGGATTCTGTACCAGGTTGGTCGGGAAATACCTGACCCGTTTGCACCCCTACTCACAGAGCCTAAGTTCTTACAATGATGGCAAAGTCCAAAATTCCATCATCCAAAAAAGGAGAAAGAAAAGCCATAGTCATGAATATTTGCAGTTTGCGCTTTTGCAAATTTGTGGTTGTGGTTCGGTTCCATGGAGATGGAACAAAAGAAACATGATGAGAAGTTTTATCAATCATCACATGCACTAGCTGTGTGAAATCTCAATACATCACAAGGAGAAAGGGTTTCAAGTTATACATCCATTTTCAGAAAGATTGAAGCATTCTCAATTGCTGAAGATTTTCATCTGTGCTTGGAGATTTAAAAAATAACCAAACCAACTAGCACTTAGCATGTTTGGGTCAAATACATCAAGAACCACAGTGAAATGCGACTGATGAAAAAACACTGCTTTAATAACTCAAACAACCAAGCGGAGCATTAGCTGGTCCTTGTACAGCGAGATAAAATAATTCAGCAACCACAAGATCAAGTTGCTGTTCACTACTATTCCTACAGCGCATCCTGAAAATCTAATTTCAAATTTTTTTTTAACCTGAGAATTTGTGCCCTGTCATCTTCTCGGACTCGTACAGAATGTGATTGATAAGGCCCCTTGCCGCACTGCAAAGCAAGAAATAATTTCAGAAGACATTTTGCGACCAGAATAAAGTAACAAAAGATAAGACGTGACATCCAGGAAAGAATTGTACACAGAGCGGTAACTTACTCATCCTTCATTTTTTGTATCTTCTCTGGGTCAGTTTCATGCATGTTTTTCTTGAACTGTTGCCTCACCATGGTAACAAGAAGCTCTGTATTGTGTTTCTGGGTTTGCAAAATAAAACAACTCAGTCAGGAAAAAATATGTGCAAGCTCATACAAATATGCCATAAATTGGGGGGGTGGGGGGGGGGGGTGGAGTTATTAATTCTAGTGAATATCAATATGAAGTGCCTGAAAACAGACAACCCCTCTTACATGTGATGCTGCCAGAGAAACATCAATTCCTTGGAGCAGTTTCATCAAAAGAAAAACAGGAAAGTAATTCCAATAATTCTATATGGAATACCTACAAATCTAAATGATCCAGGAACTGATGATGAGGCAATTAGACTTTTGGTTCTCCTGGCACACTCTAAACAACTCAACTTTTACTCTCCATTGAGGAGAACAGAGTGAGCTGATTTGTGTTAAGAAACATTATGAACAAGACAGTGAGATAGTTCAAATAAAAATTATAAAATATGCATACCTGATGCCCAATGAACCTAGCCCTCCTTAAGCATTCGCGATATAACTACAGCATGACAAAAAAAAATGATCAACAGCAAATAAACATTTTCTACCTCATCTGCTATGATGTTATTTCATTTTTGTGACAACTTCTCATAAATAAACATAATGAAGAGTTATGCTGCACGAGGCATGCTAGATGTGATTTGGAAAAAAATGAAGCTAATTTAGGGTAACTCAGTAAACTCACTGATAGAGCTACCCCAATTTCACATGTGAAATTTCAGGACTGACTACTCATTACCATGTTAAAGTCATGTTGAGGGTTAGTTGCTGTCCATTAGAAAAGGTGCAAAAGGAGCCTTACTCTGAGCACATTATCAGCAAGTTCTGGGGGCAAAGCCTTTTGAGGTGAGGGCATCTTCTTTTACTCTGAGATAGCCATTGAACATGAAAACAAAATTACTTTCATCACCAATATCCACTTAGACTTAGACTGTAGATTAGAGATAGAAAACATGTAAATATGAAAACTTTTAACACTTGATGTTCTGGTTGGCCTACAACAAATATAAAACAATCTCCAGGACAATTTATCTATGCAAGAAAGTTTAAGGCACACCAGTATAACATACTACCACAGCAAAGAGTACAAAAGGAAGCTGTCAATGTGCAGGCACCACCTATTTATCAAGATCATGGAAAAACTGTTTTGGAATGAACTCATCTACATTCAATGGGCCACATGGACCACAATAAGTCATACACAAGCATAAGCAAATAACAAACAAACCCCCTATACAAAGGACTATGTACATATACTTCTAACACCCCCCCCCCCCCCCCCCCCCCCCCGCGGAAAACTCATGGTGAATCAACAACATTGAGCTTGGAGAGATAGAAACTATGTTAAGCCCTAATATGCGTCTTCGTAAAGAAGTCAGCTAGCTGAAACCCTAAAGGCACATACTGAAGAGTGACAACCTGCTGTTGCACCTACGACTGCATGTAGGAAGCATCAACCCCAATGCTGAATTGCACTTCAATCACAAAGAGCATACCTCGGAGGACATGCTGCATTGGAGCAGGACCCAACAAACACGAAAGAGTAGAGGTAGCGGTTGACAGAGCTGGTAGAGAAGGATCAGAATGAGGACAACGAGTGTAGTGTAAAGGAAAGAGGGAGACCTTAATAAAAGAGCTGGTGGGATTCTCCGGTGGGAAGCAATGGGAGCTAGAGGGGAAGGAGCCAAAGGTGAAATCGACAGAGGTTGTGGAGAAGACGGAAGCGAAACCAATAGAGTGGAGAGCTGAGAATCACGAAAAGTCAGAAAGGAGGTTGACTCAGCAAGAGAGTCCGGACTAGAAGTGGTGTCATGAGGATAGTAAGGCCAAGACTCATCGAAAGTGACATCACACGAAATGCGCATCCGATAAGCAAAAGTGACATCACATGAAATGCGCATACCTCCACATGGTATCAGAGCTAAGGTTCATACCTCTCAAACCCTAGCCTCCATACGTCTTCCGCTGCCGCTGCCCCCGGGAGGATCATCTCTACTCCCGGGGCGGCTACCTCATCTACGGTCGGCCCAATCCTCTTCTTGGACCGGGCAGCCATCTCGTTGGGCGGTATTTTCCTAGCCGTCGTGCATGCGCCCGGGTCATCTCTGCCAGATCCGGCCCTTTCAAATCTGGTGTGCCGCCCGGGTCATCTCTGCCAGATCCGGCGCCTTCCGCTCCTTCCGCCGCCGCGCCTGACTCGCCGTCGCCGGCGTCACTGCTGGGCTGCCAACTGCCTCTCCGATTCTCCCGGGGGCAGCCATCTCCTCACCGGCCGCTGGGCCTCAGATCCGGCCGCTCCGCCACCGGATCTGGGACCTTCGCGCCCGATCTGGCTCTTCCCCGCCCGTCCGGTGGCCATGCCCGCCTTTGCTCCACTCCGTCGGCCGTCACTCGTCCCTGCCGTCGTCGACCGTCCCTGCCGCTGTCGCCCGTTGCAGCTCCTGCGCCGTCTCTGCGTCGCGGATCTCTTCGGCAGCCGCTGTCCGCCCGACGCGGCTTCTCTTGGCCGTCGTCTGCCCGTCGCAGTTGGCCGCGTCTTCATCCTCGTCGACTCCGCTGCCCTGTGCGTCGTCAGATCTGTCCGATCGGATCTCGGGAGGCGTGCGACTGCGAGAACCGCCCGGCGCCTCGTCATATCCGGCGTCGCCACCTGGGGATCCGCTCGCCAGAGCCGCCTCTGCCGTCGCTCCTCTTCTTGGGCTGCTGCATCTGCGCCGTCGCCTGGGGAGCCGCCTCTGCCGTCGCTCCTCTGCCGTCGCCTGGGGAGTTTTGTTTGATTCGTTTTCGTGGACTGCTTGATCTGAGCCGCCTGTCGCCTGGGGAGCCATCTCTGCCGTTGCCTGGGGAGCTGCGAAATTTTTTTTCTTCTGTTTTTCTGAGTTCAGTGAGGCAGTCTTTAGTTTTTTTTCGTGAGTCCTTCGTTGCGTCCACCCAAAATCCGTAGTCTCTAATATTTAGTTCGTCCAAGCCATGCGAGTCCAAAAATTTTATTGTCAGTCATAGAAGTGTAGGAATTTTCTTTTGCATGGCAGCAGCCGCTGCTCTTTTCCTTGAGCCGCTGCAGATCGTAGAAGTCTTTATGATGCCGCCGCTTCTCTTTGAGCCGCCGCCCCGAGTTTTTAAGGCCGCCGCGCTTCTTCTGCACCGCGCCTCCGTTGCGCTTTTTTGTGCACTGCGCCGCCGCTGTCTCAGGCTTCGATCTGTGCCGTCATGCTTCTATCTATTCCTCTTCGGCTTGATTTGACAGTTTATTCAACGACTGCATGCAACGACGACTTTATCACGACTCGGATGTCGGATATTTCTTGTTTTAGTATTAACCCTTTTTTCAAATGCAATGCTATTGCATACGCCTTGCATTTGTGGGGGGGTATTAAGGGTATTAGAGATAGAGTTGTATTAGGATATAGAGTTTATATTCTATTCCATATATGCCTTATCTCTATATGGCATATCCTCTTGTACTCTCCTATATATATGACCCTTTGGGTCTCATATCAATACACACAATATTCATAACAGTCGTAAAGACGGTGAGTCTCCTGCGAGCCTAGGTCTGCACACTGCAGGAACAAGTCTGACAGATATCTGGTCCCAAAGAGTCAAGCTAGTGCCACACTCCAGTGATCTGCTGATAAAAGTCATCAACAATGGCATCAAGATGCTGAAAAGAGTGAGCCCGGTGTACCACAGAGAGGTAGAGGGCATCACTACCCGACTGATATTGTGCCTGGACACGCTCCCAAATCAGTTGTGGCGACGGGAGCTCGGCAAAGTCCATAGAGATGTCGACGGTCATGCTCCCAATCAGGATGGCGATTGCATGAGCTTCATCACATTGCCACCTCTCATAGGCATGAAGGTCAGACTGGTACACCTCCACAACATCCTCAAATACAGCAACGGCATCAGGATCAGCTAGGGCAACACCTACGCCAACAGGTGGCTCGGCCGACAGAGCAAGGGAAGCGTGCAAGGCTGCTTGCCGATGAGGCGATCCGAAAGGCGCAGACTGTTGAGGCAAATCCGCAAGTGCACAAACCATTCTCAGAAGTTCGCCCCATTGAACACAACCTTGGGGAGTGGGATGGAGACTAAGGAGCTAGCGGCAGCCATCACACTAGATCCCAACGAAAAGTCTGGAGGCAAGATCCGATGAACTAGAGCAGCCGACCCTTCTCCCCTCTCATCTCTCTTGCGAGCCTTGATAGCAGAGGAGCGCAACGAGGAGACAAGCAGCAATAGCGGTAGTAGTACTGGTGTAGTGGCGTATTGCGGTCGCCAAAGTCATTGTCGTTGTCCTCTTCCCATGCAACGGAGGCATAGCACCGGAGCTCACGTGGTTGAGCGTGGCCAGGGTCGGCAAATAGAGGAAGATCTCTAGGAGCTTGTCAGTAGAGCAGCACCAGCGGCGGATTCAGTCAGATCCGTCCAGATTTAAGGCCAGGCGACAATGGCAGACCAGTGCAGACTCGGCTCAAGGCGGCGACGCTAGATCTGGCCAGGACGAGGGCCAACAACGGTGGATCGAGAGGGGATGGTGCGTGGGCGCAAGCAACGTGAAACAGACGTTGTCGAAGAGGGAGAAGAGGAGGAAGGCGGCAGCGGTGGCTAGAGGACGACGGTAGCTAGGGTTAGGCTTGGGGAGAGAAAGAGGTATTTGCTCCAATACCATGTTTTGGAATGAACTCATCTACATTCAATGGGCCACATGGGCCATAATAAGTCATGTACAAGCAAGATTAAATAACAGAAAACCCCCCATATAAGGAACTATATACATATACTTCTAACAAAAACAAGGGAATAAAAAACTTGTCCTAAATGTGGTACGACTTTACATCCATTTTAAGGCCCATAGCTAGAATAGTATATTGTGCAAAAATATCATTGTTCAAAAAGCAAGTAAAGACCCATCCAAACCATAACTGGGCCTCAGTTGCCTTGCCCCTTCGTTGATCAATGCAGATATTATAGACCAACAAATCTCACTATCTCAGCATCCATAAAGTCATGTAGGCCTTGGGCTGCTACTCAAGAAGTAAATAGGAAAACTAGAAGGCCTTGTGGACGCTTCTTCAGGAAGATGCGTCCCTTCCTCAATTAATTTCCACCATATTTTTTAACATTGTAAGTTCACAACATGTATGAACTACTGAACCAGAAACTTCATGGAGAAAAGGGTACGCGAGGGTGGGACATTTAACAGGGCTTTGAAGACCAGGACTGGATAAGTTATCACTTGGTGCCTGGTTGATACAGATTCTAGGCAATAACAGACCAGATATAATAATACCATGGCACATTGGCTAAAATCCATAAACTTTCTATTCATTTCTACCGATAAAAGGGAACCCTAATCAGTATTGTACTATTGTTAAATTCCGTCTTGTCCTCGCAGAAAACTGCTATCTCACATTCCACTGATTCCAAAAGAACACCTTAAGGAAATCCTACAGGTTTCATTCAACCCATCAAGGGAGGGCTTGAAGTCCCCAAAAATTTTGGGGAAACAAGCTACTGCTATTAGAACAAGAATCAATTCAAACCCCAACTAACTGGATGGATCGGAGTATCTCGGAAAGAAGGAAAGATTTGGATTTGATTGCTCACATCAAAGAGAAACAGCCTCTTGGAACAATCCAAGCAAGCTACGATAGGGCTTCCATACCAACAGAAGGAATCAGCCTGGGTGTATCTCCTCCCGCCAACTCACGCCGGCCGACTAGAGGGGTGGCGCGGCTTCGGTGGAAGGAGGCCTGCCCTGGACGCTTCTTCTCCAGCACTGGCGAAGAGAGGGAAGGAGGGAGGATGTAGGGATCTTTTGCAATGACACCAATTTGCAGTGGAAAAAAATTCGGAGGCAGTACGGCATGGACGAGGACTAATATACAATAATAATATAAATATATATTTTTTACCTAGTAACATACTAAAAATAATTTTAAAAACTACAATACAAGATAGGATTAAGCAAAATTCCTTAATATATGTATACCGATATTCTTGTTTACCTTTTTTATTATATCCATATGCAAATTCAACTATGAGATATTCTAAACAAAAGTTTATGGGTTACAATCAGTCTTTAAGACTTCATCTACAGACTAATTCTATTCTCTAGCTTCTATTATCTAGTGGAGTATTAACTAAACGATGGATTTCGAGAATAGAAGAATAACAAAGCCATTGCTTTCTCAAATCCTCTCTATAATCGAATGAAATCTGGTCGACCCAACATTGGCACATCCCAAATCGGAGCATGGAACTCATCTACATCGAATAAAATCACAGAAGACGATAGATTGAAGGACGGCAACAATTTGGGCAACCCAAACACCCCCATAATATCTCAACATTTTCTGAAACAAGGACTTGAGCTTTCTATGAGAAGACAGACGCACATACATAAGAAGACGAACAAGCCGATGAAGGGCACTGCCGCGAGCCAAGCCGCGTCGGACCTACGCACCTCCTATGGCCCCTGAAGCCCCTCGTAGCCTCAACGCGACCTAGCGGCTTGCGGCCTACGTACTCACCCAGATGCCGAGCCGTTGGTCCCACGAGCACCGAGCATGCCAACCTCGCCGCCACACGAGCATGAGCAAAGTAGGCACATGATTCAAAATTGGCAAAAGTAGTATACTCTTTAGATGGCAAAAGTAGGCATGAGATTGGGAATCGCCAATGGGAATCAAATGTAGGGCACAGCAGTCGTAGCTCTAGCAATGGTGATGAGGAGTTGGTCGGTAGATGGATGGGGGATACATACCTGGGATCTCGCAACGGCTGGTAGTGGCAGGGAGGCGGTGGCGGCGGCTAGAGGGCACCCTTGTGAGATTTAGGAGAGGAGAAATAAACTAAGGTCTAGACTTGTTTAGACGCGTCTTCCATGTAACTGTACTTTTAAAATACTCATCTTAGTCACCGATGATATAAGTACATCATCAGTCCATTATAGCTGGTTACGCTGGCATACTATATTAGATTTTATGTAGTTGACGGAGCATTTGCAGAAAACACTCTGTATATTATTTTTTTCGTTTAGCCCCTTAACTGAATCCTACTTAACCCATCTATTCTAAATCCTTGTTAGCCAAATCCAACCAGAGCATATCTATTCCATCTCAATTGTATCACTCGTGAATCAAGTTTAGGGCATCGCCACCATGACTCATTTATGCTTGGATTGGAACCGTTTAGTGTGATGCCTTTTCATCATCGAGATCTGCATCTGCGACAACCTCCCAGTCATTCCCCTCATTGACCAACATGCCGTTACATGCGCCTGCAAGAGGGTCGTCATTAAGCAGTAGCAACTGCCTTCTGTACCGGCGGTTGCGATGGTAACAGCGACAGTGCAGTGCGTTCCATCGTCGAATGTGATCCGACGCGTCGGCGAGGAGGTGCACGTCTCATGCGTGTGAGCGTGTGTGAGATGAACATGGAAGTGCATGCCCATGCATGGCTAGCTAGGATGCTAACAACAAGAACTAAAAGATACATACATGGTTTCTTTCTTGGGACCTTCTTAAACAATATGATTTTACTATTGGCAATCATGGACCTTAAAGTAAGGATGCTAAAAACCTATGCCTAGATGTGGCTTGAAACGAATGCATGTGTCCTCATGCTTGAAAGATTCTAATTGATGATCTTTGCTACGAGGAGATTGCCACCAAAATGAAAGGAAACCTCAACCAAACGGATGACGACTCCGGACTCCACTGCAACAAGGCATGCCGTCAGTGACTACTTGAGCGTGACGAGGAGCTCAAGCTGTGAGGGCCTGAGCGTGACGAGGAGACCCAACAATGCTGCCTAGAGCGTGACGGCTCTTGCAAGAACGAAGCTATACTCTAGTACTGCCGCCACACTCCACCGGCATCAACGCCGAGTATTGTAGCACTCTGAACCTAATGAATTTTTTAGACAGTGTTTATATGGTTTTTAAGACATGTACATCTAATTTGATATTTGTGAACGGGTGTGTATAGGTATCATCCGGATATTTTCTTCCCAACAATGAACACTATATTTTACCATTGGAGGACTTCCCAAGGGTGCGTTGTTGGGAATTATTTCTGGGTCGAAATTATTGACCTCCTCAGCTTATGAAGTGAGAAAATTTTTTTTTTAGATAATGGAACAAAGTTCCAGCTTCTACTTTCTGGGGAGAAAGTACACAGCTGTTCAATACAAAACCGAGCATATAGGCTCCAACTCCACAAGAAATCAAACTACAAATACAGAAAGGAGAGGAAAGAAGCTACGCTTCAATTCTATTCCTAAATTTCCAACCGAACTTCGCAAAAACCTCCATGATTACGGTCTCCAACAATCTGCATCCATTTTTGAGATTTGATCTCGCCTCTTCTTTATGTAGTAGGGACCATTGTCGAATCCAATATGTTGCTCTGAAGATAACCTGCAGAAATGTAATAGATTTAGAATTATTGAATACCATATCGTTTCTATTCAACCACATAGCCCAACATAGAGCAGCAGCTCCTACAAATATTTGATATCTAAGTTTTGGCCGAATGGCATTCAACCAAGAATCAAACATGTTCGCAAAGCTAGAAGGGGGTTGAATTCCAAAGGTGATATAAACGGTATTCCAAATAAATCTTGCAAAGTGGCAATCAAAGAAAAGATGTTGTATCGTCTCCATAGAGCTACAAAAACAACAAATAGTGCTACCTTGCCAATTCCTTTTTGCCAGATTATCCTTTGTGAGAGTAATCCCCTTTTGAAGGTACCAAAGGAAGATCTTAATTTTCAGAGGTATCTTAATGTTCCAAAGAGGGGTGTTTTGGGGAACTACCCCTTCTTGTATCACATACATATAAAAAGAACGAACCGTAAAAGTACCCTTGTTACACAAATCCCAGATAAAAGAGTCCTCTCCACTTGTAAGGTTTACTGAAAATATTTTGGCCACCAATTTAAGCCAATCATCTAGATTAGAGCCAACCAAGGCCCTCCTAAAGGACACATTAAGAGGTATAGAGCTTAAGGTATGTGATACCGTGGCGTCTTTTCTCCTCACAATTCTATAGAGTGCGGGATATGCAACACAAAAGGGTTTGTCACCTATCCAAGTATCCTCCCAAAATCTAGTTTGGGACCCATCACGAACATGGAAGTGACCACATGCAAAGAATTGATCCTTGACCTTCATAAGGCCAGACCAAAAATGTGAATCCCCCGGTTGTTTTGTAACCTGGGTAAGAGTTTTATTGGACAAGTACTTCCTTTTAATAAGGCTTTGCCAAACACCCTTTTCGTTAATAAGTTTAAACAACCATTTGCTCAAAAGGCACTTATTTTGGATATCCAAATTTTGGATCCCCAATCCTCCAAATTCTTTAGGCCTACAAAGAATACTCCACTTAGTGAGTCTATATTTCTTTTTATGTTCATCACATTGCCAAAAGAATCTGGAACGGTAATAGTCTAGCTTTTTTAACACACCCCTGGGGACTTCGAAGAAGGAGAGCATGTACATGGCTAGACTAGTTAGAACTGAATTAATCAATACTAGTCTCCCTCCTACTGATAAGAGTTTGCCTTTCCAACTACTCAGCTTTTTCTGAAATTTTTCCTCTATGACCAACCAATCCTTGTTCGAAAGCTTGCGATGATGCATGGGAATACCTAGGTATCTAAATGGGAAACCCCCCGTGCCACAACCAAAAAGTTGCGCATATTCATGCTCACACTCCTTGGCCTTGCCATAGCAAAATAACTCGCTCTTATGGAAATTGATTTTTAACCCCGATAATTGCTCAAAGGTACTTAAGACTAGCTTAAGGTCTTTGGCCTGGAGTATATCATGATCCAGGAAGAGGATAGTGTCATCCGCGTACTGTAAGATTGATAGACCATCATCTACAAGGTGAGGAACAACTCCACTAAACTTTCCATTAGCCTTGGCTCTCTCAATTAAGATGGCTAACATATCAGCCACTAAGTTAAAAAGAATTGGTGACAAGGGGTCTCCTTGCCGAAGTCCTTTCTTAGTCTGAAAATAGTGGCCAACTTCATCATTAACTTTAATGCCAACACTACCACCCTTAACAATTTGTTCTATCCAATTGCACCATACAGAAGAAAAGCCCTTCATTCTTAAAGTTTGCTGAAGGAAGGACCAATTAACCTTGTCATATGCTTTCTCAAAGTCTAGCTTCAATATAACCCCATCTAAATTCTTCCTATGCATCTCATGAATAGTCTCATGTAAAATGACAACGCCTTCCATAATGTTCCTACCGGACATGAAAGCGGTTTGTGAAGGTTTTATGACTTTTTGAGCTACTAGAGCTATTCTATTTGTCATTACCTTTGTAAAAATTTTGAAGCTAACATTCAATAGGCAAATTGGCCTAAATTGTTGTATCCGTTTTGCCTCTTTTTCTTTTGGTAATAATGTAATTATTCCAAAATTGAGGCTGTATAGTGGCAATTTACCTTTGTGGAATTCAGCAAAGAGAACCATGAGATCACTCTTAATAATATCCCAAAAGGCTTGATAGAACTCAGCCGGAAACCCATCTGGTCCTGGCGCCTTATTATGCTCCATTTGGAAAATGGCAGCTTTGACTTCCTCCTCCAAGAATTCCATAAAAAATAGCCCAAAATAAAAATAGCCCAAAATAATACTTGTCCTGAACTAAAAACATGCTGTGCTTGAATTTAACTAGGTCAATTACCAGGTGGACTAGGAACTAGTGTCATAGAACCCGGAATGATGTATCCATCAATTTCTTTCAAGATGTGAAGCTCAGTTGATCTCTTGCTCAGGGACATCCTGCTCGCTGGTTGCAAAAAAACATTCTGGCAGCTTGTTGCCGAAGGTCTCATAGCTGAAGGCAGCGGTTTCGATCTTCTCCGAGTATGCTATCCCACAGAATTTGACGACCTGCATCAGACTCACCATGTTGGTACTCACTGTTTTGGCATCTAAAAATAGCAACAGATCGTCTTCTTAAATCAAATTAACGGTCATATAGCGGTAAGTACGTCCTGATATCAGTGGTTGCACAATCGTTCACTATATTCCTACATTTTTGTACACTAAGTACATTTTTCAGAATATAAGGCCTAAAATGAAATACTAAGGTAACAACGGAGGAGCAAGTCAAGACTTATTCAAGGTCATCAATATTGTGAATGATCTCATCAATTTCTAGGCTACTTATCTAACTAGTTCAATTCCCGTGCTTTGCTACGGACTAAAAAAATCGTATTAAATTAATACATCGAGCCACTGTTAAATCGTATTAAATCAATACATCGAGCCACTATTATATAGATGATGTTAACTGTACATTAGAAAGAAATCATGTGCATGATAGAAAAAGTGAAAAACTAAGATATGCAGAAGGTCTCTTTACCTCTGATCAATGCATGCGGTGATTATGGCACAGTGCAAGATTGTTCGCTATATAATAAAAGGCTAACTGATTCAAGCAAGGGTGGAAAAGCATACAAACAAATTGATTTTGTTCTAACAAGCTAATTCTATATGGAAGTAGACCTACAAGGGGAACAAAGTAAAGAAAACCAATAAGCATAGTGTGAAAGCAAACCAGAAGCCATATGCCAATCAAACGTAATTGGTGGTCAAAAGCTAGCGTAAGTCGTCCGTAGTCGAAAACCATCGTGATCGAAACACATCAGAAGATGGCTGTGGTCGAAGTCCATCACGGTCGAAATCCATTAGAAGATGTCCGTGGTCGAAAGCCATCCTGGTCAAAACTCATCGAAAGATGTCCCTGGTCGAAAAGCCATCGACCATCACTCATAGTCATAAGTCGGGAACGGTTGATCATCGCTGGTGGTCATAAGTTGGCGGCTGTCAACCATCGATCGTGGTCATAAATCGGGAGCCTTCGACCATGGCTCATGATCGTAAGTCGGAAGCCGATGACTATCGCTTGTGATCGTAAGTTGGAAGACTTCAACCATTGCACGTGGTCATATGTCGGAAGCCGTCAACCATCGCTTGGGGTCGTACATTGAAGCCCTCGGCATTTGCTCATGATCATACGTCAAAAGCACTCGACCATTGTCTCATGGTCGTAAGTCGGAAGCCATCGACGATAGCTCGTGGTCGTAAGTCGGAAGCCGTCGACCATCACACGTGATCCTAAGTCAAAATCCATCGATCACACCTCGTGGTCGTAAGTCAGAAGCCATCGATCCATCTCATCATCGTAGGCTGGAAGCCCTCGATCACAACTCATCGTCGTAGGTCAGAAGCCGTTGACCATCATGCATCGTCATAAGTAGGAAGCCCTTGACCATCACCCATGGTCGTAAGTCAGAAGTTGATGACCATCGCTCGAGGTCGTAATTCGGAAGCCATCCACCATCGCTCGTGGTCGTAAGTCGGAAGACCTCGACCATCGTGTGTGGTCGTAAGTCAGAAGCCATCGACCATTGCTTGTGGTCGTAAGTCGGAAGCCATCAACCATCACTCGTGGTCATAAGTCAAAAGCCGTCGACCATCGCATGTGGTCCTAAGTCGGAAGCTATCAATCACACCTTGTGGTCATAAGTCAGAAGCCATCGACCATCACACGTGGTCCTAAGTCAGAAGCCATTGACCACACCTCGTGGTCGTAAGTCAGAAGCCATCGATCTGACTTGTCATCGTAGGTCAGAAGCCATCGATCACAACTTGTTGTCGTAGGTCAGAAGCCGTCGACCATCGTGTGTCGTCGTAAGTCAGAAGCCCTCGACCAAAGCCTGTGGTCGTAAGTCAGAAGCTGTCGACCATCGCTCGGGGTCATACGTCTAAAGCCATCAGCATTCGCTCGTGGTCGTACATCAGAAGCCATCGATCAACGCTTGTAGTCGTAAGTCAGAAGCCATCGACCACCGCCTGTGGTCGTAAGTCAGAAGCCGTCAACCATCGTGCGTGGTCCTAAGTCAGAAGCCCTCGATCACACCTCGTGGTCGTAAGTCAGAAACCCTTGATCCAACTCATCGTCGTAGGTCAGAAGCCATCAATCACAACTCATCATCGTAGGTTGGAAGCCGTCCACCATTGTGCATCATCGTACGTCGGAAGCCCTTGACTATCGCCGTGGTCGTAATTTGGAAGCCGTCAACCCTTGCTCGTAGTCGCAAATCAGAATCCATCTACAAATCAAACATAATTGGTGGTCGAAAGCCAGTGTAAGTCGTCTGTGATCGAAAACCATCATGATCGAAACCCATCGGAAGATGGCCGTGGTCAAAATCCATCATGGTTGAAATCCATTTGTCCAGGTTGAAAGCCATCCTGGTCGAAACTCATCGGAAGATGTCCCTAGTCAAAAAGCTGTCAACCATCACTCGTAGTCGTAAATCGGGAGCGATCGACCATCACTGGTGGTCGTAAGTTGGTAGCTGTTGACCATCGATCATGGTCATAAATTGGGAGCCTTCGATCACGGCTCATATCGTAAGTCAGAAGCTGACGACCATCGCTCAGGGTCATAAGTTGTAAGCCATCCACCGTCGCTCATGGTCGTAAGTTGGAAGACCTCGACCATTGTGTGTGGTCATAAGTCGGAAGCCGTTGACTATCGCTCATGGTCGTAAGTTGGAAGACCTCGACCATTGTGCGTGGTCATAAGTCGGAAGTCGTTGACCATCGCTTGGGGTCGTACATAGGGAGCCCTTGGCATTTGCTCGTGGTCGTACGTTTGGTCGTACGTTAGAAGCCCTCGACCATCCCTCATGGTCGTAAGTCGGAAGCCATCAACCATCGCTCATGTCATAAGTTGGAAACCGTTGACCATCACGTGTGGTCCTAAGTCAGAAGCCATCGATCCCACATCGTGGTCATAAGTCGGAAGTCATCGATCCAACTCATCATCATAGGTTTGAAGCCCTCAATCACAACTCATTATCGTAGGTCAGAAGCTGTCAACCATCGTCAAAATCCCTCGACCATCACCTGTGGTTGTAAGTTGGAAGCCATCAATCCAACTCATCATCGTAGGTCAGAAGCCATCGACCATCGCGCATCATCGTAAGTCAGAAGCCCTCGACCATCGCCTATGGTCATAAGTTGGAAGCCATCGACCATCGCTCGGGGTTGTACGTCAAAAGCCATCGGCATTCACTCGTGGTCGTACGTTGGAAGCCATCAACCATTGCTCGTGGTCGTAAGTCGAAAGCCATCAACCATCGCCCATGGTCGTAAGTCAAAAGCCATCAACCATTGTGTGTGAACCTAAGTCGGAAGCCCTCGATCACACCTCGTGGTCGTAAGTTGGAAGCCCTCGATCCAACTCATCATCATAGGTCAGAAGACATCGATCACAACTCATCATAGGTCGGAAGCTGTCCACCATCGCTCGTCGTCGTACATCGGAAGCCCTCGACCATCGCCCATGGTCATAAGTCAGAAGCTGTCAACCCTCGCTCGTGGTCGTAAGTCAGAAGTTGTCGACCATCGCTCGGGGTCATAAGTTGGAAGCACTCGACTTCAACAAGAAGTTGGGAACATCCGTCTTCAGGAAGCGATCGGAGATACCCATCTTCAAGAAGCGGTCGGAGGCACTCGACTTCCACTAGCGGTCGGAGGCACTCGACTTAGACAAGCAATCGGAGAGGCCCGCCTGCGCCTTCGTGAAGCGGTTGGAGGCACACAACTTCAACATGCGGTCAGAGGTGCTCAACTTCAATAAGCAGTCGGAGACGCTTAGCTTTGACAAGCGATCGGAGGCACTCGACTTTGACAAGTGGTCGGAGAAGTATGAATGTTGAAGGTGATCATAAGCGCCTGAGTGTCACAGGCAATCGAAAGCACCCGAGTATGGCAATGTAATCGAAAGGGCCCGAGTATGGCAGGTGGTCAAAAGCGCATGTGTTCCGAAGATGGTCAAAGAAGTCTAAATATCAACGGCAGTACACAATGCTCGAGTACGATGAGCGGTCGTGAGCACCTGAGTATCGTAGGTGGTCAAAAATGCTCGAGTATGGCACAGAGTCAAAAGCATTTGAATAACACAGCCGGTCAAAAGTGCATGTGTTCCAAAGGCGATCGACGAAGTCTGAATATCAAAGACGGTCAATGATGCTTCAGTACAGTGAGCAGTCGTGACCGCCTAGGTATCGTAGGTGGTTGAAAGCGCCTGGATTCCAAAGGCGGTCGAAGAAGTCTGAATATCAAAGGCGATCGACGATGCTTGAGTACGGTGAGCAGTCGTGAGAGCCTAGGTATCGTAGACAATTGAAAGCGACTGTGTTCCAAAGGCGGTCGAACAAGTTTGAATATCAAAGCCGGTTGATGGCGCTCGAGTACGGCGAGCGGTCGTGAGCGCCTCAGTATCGCATGTGGTCAAACGTGCCTGAGTATGGCAGGAGGTCAAAAGCGCCTGTGTTCTGAAGATGGTTGAAAAAGTTTGAATATCGAAGGCAGTTGATGACGCTTGAGTACGGTGAGCGGTCGTGAGTGCCTAGGTATCATAGGTGGTCGAAAGCACCTATGTTCTGAAGGCAGTCGAAGAAGTCTGAATACCGAAGGCGGTCGATGGCGCTCGAGTACAGTGAGTGGTTGTGAGCACCTGAGTATTGCAGGCGATCAAAAGCGCACGCCCTTGACAAGTGGTCGGGGGCACTCATATACGACACGCAGTCGAAGGCATCCGTATATTGATGATTGTCAATGACAATCGAATACATCAATCGGTCATAAGCGACCGGGTATTGAGGATGGTCGGCGATGTTCGAGCACTGCAAACAGTCATAAGCTCATGAGCACGGCAAACGATCGATAACTTCCAGGTACAGCTGGAGGTTGTAAGTGACCAAACATAGTAGGCGATCGTGGGTGACCAAGTATCAAAGGTGGCCGGTGTTGTCCAAGTACGGTGGACGGTCGTAAGCGACTAAATAATCCACAGCGGTTGTGAGCGACTGAGCATAGAAGGCGGTTAGTGACATCCGAGCGCGGCGAGCAGTCCAAGGTGTCAAAGTCGACCAAGTACCACAAGCGGTCGTAGATATCTAAGCACAGCGGGTGATCGGAGATGACCGAGTATCAAAGGTGGTCGGCGACACCCAAGTACAACAGGCAGTCAAAAGTGATTGAATGTCACAGAGAAGAAAACGTCCTTCGCGCAAGTTTGTTTGCTTCCTGCGCAGGCTTGGCTCTTCGACCAAGGAGGCATGAAGGTAGGAAGGTCGACCACTACATAAAGCGTAAGCAAGCACTTGCCTTGGGAGCAAGCTACCTTTCTTTGATCCACTTTCCCGGGCAGGGAAGAGAACGAAAAAAGGCAAAAGATAGTGGCCGTGGTGGATTCGAGGATCTTACGCGGCGGTTGAAAGCGTCCAAGTATTGGAGGCAATTGGAAGCATCCCGGCCCAACAGGTGGTCGGTGATGTTTGAGTACTGTGGGCAGTTGATGGCACCTGAGCATTGAAAGTGGTCAGCGAACGAGCGTCGGGTGCACGTACCCTCGCTGTTGGTGCCACCATCGTCGCCGTAGGGGATGAGGTCGCAGGTCTCTGACATCTTCACTGTCTTCCTAGCTGCCTCCTTCTCCTTCCCCAACGAAGTGGTGCCTACCAACACAAGAAATTTCAACCACACTAATCCAACGCAACACAAGCACACGCGCGGGGAGGGAGGCAGAGAGAGACCTATCTAGCCATTGGAGCAAGCTGTATGATCCTGGTTGCTCTCCTCCTCCATAGATCGCATTCCCCCAAATTCACCACACCTGCAACCTCCGACCCAAAGATGCAGCTGATGGTGACGAGGTCCTTGGTGAGGTGGCGGTAGGCGATGGCCTCGGCGGAAGAAGGGGGTGTTGTCGAGGACCTTGTGGAAGACATGGTGCGCGGAGTTGACGTAGGCGACTTCACAGTGGGCGAGGATAAGGGTGTTGTAGGAGACGACTTTGGGGATGATGTTGGAGCAGCAGAAGAAGAAGTCGAAGAGGGAGACAGCGTCGTCGTAGTGCCCAACACGGACCATGGATGTGGCGACGATGTTGCAAGTAAAGATGGTGGGGTAGACACGGGAGGAGACGGCAGCGCGGGCGGTGAGGGATGTGCCATCAAGGTCGCTGGAGCGGACGCGGGAATGTACGTGGTTGTAGAGGCTAAGACAGGGGCCGACGAGGGTGGAGGTGGTGTCAAGGAGGCGGGGAGCGTTGGGATAGTGCGAAGGAGGCGGGGAGGAGGGGTCGTGGCGGAGGGCGTGGAGCGGCATGAGGAGTAAATGCATGAGGGTGGGGGAAGGGGAGGACAGTTGGGGATCACGACATGGGGAAGAGAAGAAACGTGTGGTCGTGCAATCGTTTTTTGAAGGGAAGGTAATGTGTGATGTGAGGCTTGCTGTGAGAGTAGTAAGGAGCGCCTAGATTCTTTCCTGGTAAATCGGACGGCTACGAAGAGACAAGTGGAGAACACACCGATGACCACCAACTCATAATTTTAAGGAGTAGAGATTAGGTAGTTATGTGCCTATATTGCTAATTAAAGCATGGAGAATGCTTAGGTGGAAGCCGGCTTAGACAGAATATATTTAACTTGTAAACCCACTTTCCAATTTGCATAGTGTATTCTCGTAATACACTACAAGGAATCACAATTTTAGTGACAATACATAGTGACGAAAACTTGTTTTGTCACTATTAACCTTATTTATAGTGATTAAAAATATTTCAGTCGCTGTTTTATCAATTATTAGTGACAAAACACTAAGTCGCCATAAAATATTGTAGTAGCGAAGATTCTACAGTGACCAGCTATCATGTTGTCACTACTTCATATGCAAATAGTGATCACATGTTATGTTGTTATAGAATGCCTTAGTAATGATGAATTTATAGTGACGAACTATAATGTTGTTATTGCTTCATTAACAAATATCATCACAAGATGCCGTAGTAAAGATGACTTTACAATAACAAACAATCACGCTGTCATAAATCCATTTATAACTAGTGGCAAATTACTACGTCCTCACAACAAAACTTAATAGTAACAACTTCAGTGACAAACTGCCATATTGTCACAGCTTCATATATTTATATTTAGAGACAAATTATTTTGTCGTCACAAGAAACCTTATTAGTGATATTTCTTTAGTGACGAACTATTACGTTGCCATTACTTTATTTATACTTAGTGGTAAAATATTATACGTCACATGATAACTTAATACTTAGTGACGCAATATTATATTGTGATGAAATATCGTGCTTTTCACACTCATGTGCTTCCCATTTTCCCTCCTAAAATACGGTGCAATTGGTCATAAAAATTTTCCCAAAAAATTGGGAGCCTTAGACACAAATGTCACAAAATTTCAAATATGAATTTCATCTACACAAGGAGAAATAAAAAGACAAATTCTGTTGAAATAGAATCTCTACTAATATAAAAGAAAAGTTTATGCATTCACCTTCCCCTCTACACCTCTATTAAATCATTAAACCCTCTCACTATCTTCCTCGTCTACTGTCCTTTCATTTCTACTAATATAAAAGAAGAATTTATCCATTTACCACTCTCCTTCATGGCTCTATGGAATCATTGGCTACCCTCATCCTCTCCTACTGTCTTTTCGCCCAAAAAAATGGCTAAAAAACACAAAAGAAAAGCTGAAAAACCCTTAGGGCATCTCCAATGGTTATAGCTAGCAACTAACTATAAGACTTCCACATCATCTATATAGTACACACTAAAGTTAGCATTCTAAGAGCAAGTTTAATAGTATAGATAGCTGCTACCTCCAATACATTTCCATGTCATCAAAAGGTAAGATGCAGCCAACTCATACAATAAGCTAGCTATAAGTTGTCTCTACAAGAGCTCTCAATCATTTAATACATACATGGGTATTGGTCATTTAATACATGCATGGGTATAGCAGTTAGTTCTATTGGTACATGCATGGATAACGTCTCTTTTCCTGTGCTATAGCCTGACTCTTGCATGGGAGCCGGCTTGGCTCTCTCTCTCCTTTTCTCTTCCCTCCACATAGGACTATGCTGACATGGATTCCCTTATAGCTAGCACAGTCAGCCTTATTAAACTTGCTCTAAAGAACTATATATAAGGATAGCTATTTGATGCTTACATGCACACACAGAATTTATGGAGGCTGCCTCGTTTGGCGCTATAGACTATCTCTAGAGCTGTAGAGAGCTGCGTTCTCTTTCTTCATTTAATATCTTCCACGTAGGACAGTTGATGACATGGACTCGCTTGTAGATAGCTGCTATAGACCCATTGGAGATGCTCTTATACGCTGATTTTTGTGATCCCAAAGTTTTCCGAATCCTTCATGCTTGCTGCTAGCTGATAGGCAGCATCTGAAATCTGAATCATTGATGAAAATGCATCATTAATTTTGGATGTGCAGCCATGCATGCATGCATGCTTAGGATAGGTGGTGACGTGGTGTGATCTTTGCGAGGTCTCTGAGGTAGCTGACGAAGCCGTCCTTGAGCAGGCACTCCATACCGAGCAGCTCCGGCGCGTCCTCCGCGGCGGTGGCGTCCCGGAACGCGCGGTTGGCCTCGCCCCGTGGCGCCGATCTTGGCCCGGGCCTCCGGGGACGTGCACGGGGACAACCCCGGCATCCGGGCGCGCGTGGCCGGCGTCTCGGAGCCCCGGGCCGGCATCACCACCACGACGGCGCCGTCGTCGATGTCCGCCTACGACCCCCAGCTGGGCGTGGCCGAGGCACGGCCAGCGGGCCGCACCGGAGACTGCAACCATGCGTGCCTTGCGGGGACGACGACGGGTCTCCACGCGGCGTCCGACGGCGAGCTCGGGGCTCGCAGCGACCGTGGCATCTCTCCCATAAATTAGCTTGCTGCTCTCGTGCATGCTTGAGTGGGATGGAGTAGCTAGTACTTCTTGATGGGCCTACTGGCTATTGGGTTGGGCTTTTTTGTGGGCCAAACGATTCTCCCATTAGGACTTATTTTTCCCTTTGTTTCTTTTCTTTTCTTTCTTTAGGAAAAATGTAGTGGCATGAAGGTTAGAGGCTTAGAGCATGTGGATGTAGCAGCAGTTGAACAATTAGTAGTAACTATACAAAGAAGTTTACAGATGGTTCAATTCACTAAAATCGTTTATTTTTGTTCAGGAGGATTGGGTTTTGGGAGTTAGAGGTGAGACGAAGTCGCCCACCGAGAAACTTGACCCATACCTTCTCTTGCAACAGTTAATTGCTCCAAGTGTTTCTTTTAATACTTCCCCGTCCCTAAAAGTAGGTTATTTTTTACTTTTATGGTCTCTAATGCAAGAATTTGACTATAATTTATTGTCATAATATACTAGCATATATATATATATATTGAAAATATTTTACAAGATAAATCTAATTGTATTATTTTTCTGTAGTTAATCTATATACTTTAATATATATTAATGGTTAAAGCTTGACTGCCCCTTTGGTCACAAAAACATGATGTTTTCGGTATCGACGTGGTCCTAAAATACAACTTTGACTATTAATTTTTATTATAGTATATTTATAAAATCTAATAAAATTATAGATGTACTTTTCAAGAAAAATATGCATATATCATTTAGAAAGATATGGATAGTTAAAAGTTTAATTGCAAGTACCAAACAGGCCCGGCCCTGAGGGGGGGCGAGCGGGGCGGCCGCACCGGGCCCCCAAAATTCAGGGGCCCCCAATCCCCCATATACATAGTATATATACTATGTATACTATCCGTCTATGAGTCTATCCGTCTTCCGAATTCCCGGCCAGGCCGACTTCTCGTCTTCGGTCTTCTATCTGAAATCTGACTTTCCGACTTCTTAGTTCTTCCGTGATTCCGTCTAGCTGTCTAGGGCACGCCGCACGCCGCGCCGAGCCGCGGAGGGTGGCCGTCTCTCTCTCTCCGCCGCGACAGGCGAGCCAAGCGGAGCGAGCGATCAGCCGCGGAATTCCCAAACCAGCAGGTCAACATCTACATCACTGTATGCAATTGACTTTATCAGATAAACCAATGTCTGCTATGGAGATCTTTGAGTTTGTCAGAGAAGCGGATTGTTATCCTAATCAGTGTTCAAGAAGGCGGCCTGGGCGGCCGCTTAGGCGCCGCGTAGGCGCTGGGCGGCAGGGTGCCGCCCGGCCTTGGCCCCTAGTCGGGTGGCTGGGCGGCGAGGCGGTCCAAGGCGGGAAGAAGGCGGTCCAAGGCGGGGAGAGGCGGCCTAGGCGCGGCGGTTGGGGCGGCGCGGAGGGAGCGGGGGGAATGGGGGGGAAGTGTTACCGCACATGAGGCCGTCGTCGCCGTCGTCAACTCGCCGGATTCCGAACTTCCCGCGCCAGATCCCTCCGCCGCCGGATCTGGACTCCCTGTGCCAGATCCGGAGAGATGGGGGAGGCGGGCGGCGGCGATCTGCGGGGGAGAGATGGGGAGGCGGGCGGCGGCGATCTGCGGGGGAGAGATGGGGAGGCGGGCGGCGGGATCTGCGGGGGAGGCGACGGCGATTTGCGGGGGAGAGTGGGGGAGGCGGGCGGTGGAAACTACGGAGAGGCGACGGCGATTTGCGGGAGAGGCGGGCGCGACCGAGAATATGCGGGGAGGCGCGACCGAGGCAGCGGAGGATTTAGGGTTAGGGTTATGCGGGGAGGCGCAGTCCGCGCGGAAGGATTGATCTGGACCGTTGGATTTTGATCAAACGGTCTAAAGTTTGACTCATTGTTTTAAACATTAGTTATAAGATTTGGTGACTTGATCTGAGACGTTAGATCTCATATATATAGCAAATATATACTTATTATCTGCATATTATCCTTATTTTTAATTTGGCCGCCTAGGCCCCGCCTAGGCTCCCTAGGCGCTAGGCCCCACCTCGCCGCCCGCCTAGCGCCTACTTGAACACTAATCCTAATATTTCTATTGCTTATCGGATTTTATTTACTATGCCTGTGACTGTGGCATCAGCTGAAAGAAGCTTTTCAAAGTTGAAATTGTTGAAGAATCATTTAAGGTCAACAATGTCTCAAGAGAGGTTAAACGGTTTGGCAACTTTATGTATTAAGAAGAAATTATTGGATGAGATTGATATCAATACCATCATCAATGACTTCACATCTAGAAATGTTAGAAGAAATTTTTAAGGTAATATCTATAAACTCTTTGATATGAATTTTTCTTTAATACATAACACATTTTAAGTGTTTGTTGGCAAAATTAGATATATATATATATATATATATATATATATATATATATATATATATATATATATATGTGTGTGTGTGTGTGTGTAGATTTATATTTAGATATTTATACTAGGCCCCCTATTTCTAGTTTCGCCCCGGACCTCTAAAATCCCAGGACCGGCCCTGGTACCAAAATGACATGCTTGGTGAACTAGAGGGAGTAGTCCCTAAAGATTGTTGTTTTTTTCCTTTCATGGCGATGGAACAATGTTTCTTTCGTTGTGTGATTCACTCACTCATGTATCCACCTTAGATCAACTGATCTTAGGCAATCATGCATTTGTCTGCTTGATTAGCTAAATGCCTATATATACTGCTACCAATACGACATGTCCTCCACAAGAAAAGTCCTTGACACAAACAAATATGTGCTTCTTGTGCGCATAATTAACTTCTGTAAATCCCAAATTTGTGCGAACGCATGCAGGTTACAGCTTGCAAATCGCAAGTGAGAAAGCATTTCGATTGGTCGTAAAGAGGAAAAGAATATGATCAGCAGCACTAACAAAAAAGTCAAGAAAGCACAGGCAGCGATGCGATGATCCACGTGATCGAT
The DNA here is from genome assembly GCA_017311315.1 of Dendrocalamus latiflorus. Taxonomy (NCBI): domain Eukaryota; kingdom Viridiplantae; phylum Streptophyta; class Magnoliopsida; order Poales; family Poaceae; genus Dendrocalamus; species Dendrocalamus latiflorus. The sequence goes on along the minus strand of CM029636.1, from coordinate 4,217,467 downwards.
CTAGAGGGCAGTTGTTCGATGTGGAGTGATCTTCAGGTCTATTTGATATAGCTGTGGTTTATAGATTTTAACTGAAATTTTTAAATTTTGGTTATTTGTGATAGAAATTATGAAAAAAAAATACTTACTTGCGATTTTGGTTGATACTAATGTTAAGATTTTGTTGTGAATTATAATTAATTTATAGATTTTGTCTTAAAAAATACTTTAACTAAAAATTAGATACTATAATAAAAATTAAAAACTGCTTTTAAAAATAGTTAAAGAACAGCCCGAACACTGAAAGAGCTAGCTGCGGCTGCATCCGGGTGCTGCACAGTGACAAGACGGACGCTCACTCCAATGTTTTTTTGGTCTCTGTCCCCTGGATGCCAGGACAGAGCTCGTGCGTTTGAATTTTGATTGCTGCACACCCACTTTTTTTTTTTGTCAACAAGTCGATCGTGCCTCTTGGCTCTTCTCGTCTCTTCTTCTCTTCAGTATAGCATTGTAGTATTTTTTTTTGTTTGTTACGATTTATAATTTATGGTTTTGGTTTATAACTTTTAATTTTATCATAAGTATTTATATGAATAAATCGAATGCTGATAAACTAATAATCTGCTTTAAAAATATTATATTGATAAGTTGTTTTAAAAATAAAGAAACCATTATATTTAATTATTTAAAAAAGTCATAAGCTGGAAAACAGGAGACAAAGGTTTTGTTCTGTCTGGGTTTAGAGGAAAGGGGGATGATCGGTGGCCAGAGGAAAGTTTTTATTTTCTTCTGTCTGGATCCAGAGAAGAGAGGGCAATCTAAACTGATTAGCCAAATCAGCAAGTTAAACCACCAACCGAATCAAAAGTTTCTCTTCTATGGATGGTGTAGAGTGTTAATCTGACTACTCTCTTCTTCTGTTACATATAATATGGCTAGCATTTCACCGTGTCATGTATTTGTGGATGAAGAGGAATTAGTAACAAGACGGAAGTTGCTAGATAAAAACCAGCTGCATGCATGTTCTCGAGTAACTTTTTGGTGCCAGATTAATGTCACTATATTTGACATGTGATTCCTTGAAGGAGAGGATTAATCTTAATACAGTGTTCAGTAAGTATAATTTATAGCAGCAGTTATATAGATGAGAATGGAAATGGCTGCCTAACTTCGGGTCCAACAGCTCTTTAATGAGCTATGATGTTAATTTAGCACTCCATCTCATAAGCTACTAATACACAGGTATAAAATGGCCGGATACTAAGGGGGTGTTTGGGACTGCTCCACTCCACGTTTTTCAGCTCTGCTCCACTTTTTTAGCCAAACAGGTTCAGCTCCACGCACTCTGTTCGAGGAAAAAAAGGTGGAGTTGTGAGAGCACCTAAAGGGGTGCTCCACAAACTCCAGGTTTTTTGTGGAGCTGCTCCACGGTAGAGTTTATGGAGCAGAGTTTGTGGAGCAGTCCCAAACACCCCCTAAGTTTTACCAACAATATGTGCCTATAAAGCAATTAGTAACACAATATGTGACTTGTGGTGCAGTTTAATAAAATAATAATGGTAAAGTTGCCCCAAAAAAAGAAGAAAAGCATGGCTCCATGCACTGCGATCTGATGTGAATTGCTACGGGAAAACAGAGAACCCTATCCGCCACCAGCGGCCGCCGCAGGCCACAAGCCCCTCTTCTCTCTCCACCGGTATTCTGGCCGGTGTTAACTGGGTGGGGCAACATTGATTTCCAGAAGTAATATTTGTCTTTAGGATTCTTCTGATTTTCCTCGATCAAGTTGCTCTATTTGGTTCTTTCTAGTGAATTTTTAGCTGAATTTTATTTTTCTATGATAGATTTTATTAGACCGACTCACCTAGACAATAATAGCAACGTCAACACTAGAGATTGACACCAGAGTGAGTTTGATATAAATAAATCTCGTTTGATTTTTCTCAACGAACAATACTGCTACCGAGGTGTAGATCCTACACATCAATGAAGATGTCCCACAACCATGATCATCAACAATTATGATATCTTTGTAACATTTGGAGTCTTTGGTGAAGAAGATAAAAAATTCATCGACTCCAGGACTTGATAGCAACATGTTGTTCATGTAGAGTCTTCAATGTAAAAGTTGAGTGTTGGTGTACTTTGTCCATGAGTTATTAATATAAATAAGAGAATCTTTCTCAACAAAAATTGCTATGGATAAAAAAAAATCATATTACAGCACATCAAGCTATTGTTGTTGCGATTGGATAGCATCATGCCCTCGGCTCTGCCATAGTGCCTAGTCGAGCTCTCCCAGACTCCCAATATATGTCATGTCTCTTCTGTTAGGCTTAGCTTATGCCATGCCATAGGCACCACCACTATGGTTCATACTGTATCTCAGCCACACACCTAGGGACAGAGGGGAAGGTTTGGATAAGAAGGGGAGGTTATTGGGATAAGTATTGAGAATAGTCTTTCCACAATACATGTAGGTACATGTACAATCTCTACCGTCAAATGTGCCTCTAACATTGATGAAAACATTCAAAATTTGACCCAACTATCCCATTTTCTAATCATTATAATGTGCTTGCACAAATCTCGAAGCGCTTTGGAGGGCTAGAATAGTACAAGTACCTACATGTATATGTACATGGCTTTGCATTTTTCCAATAAGTATGTTTTAAGTAGTTAATTGCTAAGGGGTAAATTTTTTTGTTATAGGCTTTTAAGGGTTAAGATGTATTTGAGGACAGGTGAGAGGATTTATATTAGTAATAAAGATATCATCAAAAGAGACAATGCTATCTTCACTGTTGTGCTTGTACCCCTAGTGGTAGGTAGCGGCAGAGCCTGTGTATTAGTGAGAAAATTTAGTGGACTACATGGAATTCACTCTAAACCAACTGAAAATTTCCCCACCTGATTGGAGCGATATTAGCAACACACTACGCATGCGCGCGTGTAGTATTGCAACAAGAAAAATATATAAATAATCTGTTTTATACCCGATAAAACCTGTCTTCTATTATTTTACATGCACATTTGATTGCCAAGATAAAATTCTTAGACAAAAGTCAAAATACACCTAAAAAACCAAATTACAAAAAAGCACACCAATTCCAAAAAAACACAAGAGAATTGGCAAATCACTAAATTGTGACGTCGATGAACTTGGCATATTTGGCCTCTTGTGTCACCGAAATGCCAGAAGTAGCCCCCGGCCCATTTATTTCCAGTTATGGCCCCATGTCTGAGTGTGGGAGCATGGGAGGCCGACACATGGAGGGAGCTGCTGCGACCAAGGGACGCGCGAGGCACCTGCCGCACTTGGGTTCCGCATGTGCGATGTGTTGTGGCCTGGGGGCGCATTAGGTGGCCGGCTGTTGCGCCCCGATTCTGCATGAGGTGGCCAACCAATGTAGCATGAATGTGTTGACACTGTACCATTTTTCTAGGAAAGTGTATGTAAATATGTTTTCTGTAGGAATTTCTACATATAACAAATGAGCTAAAAAAATTATAAATTTTTTTATGGACCCTTCTGACATAGTGTACTTAGTTGTGTGATGTTTTTGTAAATTTAACCATTTTGAATTTTTCTCAAAAAGTTATTTAATTATATTATTTGTAAGCATTTTTTTAATATAGAAAATGATGTCCAAACATTATGAAATTTATTTTGAAAGCTCCTTACACAGTGTTTTTGATTCTGTAATTCTTCCAGAATTTTATATGTTCTAAAATTGCCTAAAAAATTGAGGGTTTAGATATCAGAAATTAGGACCTTACGTTTCGAAAATTAGAGTTTCATGATTTCATGTGACTTGGAATGTGAGAAGTTTGCTACCACATGACTATTCTAGGTAAGAGACACACATTAAAGACTTTTAATTTTATCACAATTGAGAGAGAAATGTGGCTGATTGGGTCATGATGCAATAGATGAAAAAATTGAGTGAGGTTAATTTTTTCAGTTATGTAATAAATTGACAGCTCCAAAACTATTACTTTGTACATTACATGAAGTTTTTGTACATGAATCTATAAATTTTTATCGACCTTGCTAGTACTACGGTACATAGTGACAGAAGTATCTGGACCATGTACGAACATACGCGTTTAGGAGAAACAAAAAATATGGTGAGTAAGATTAGGGGCTGCTACGGAATTGTTCGATCTACTGCGTGGACCGAGGCTATTTGCCTTTCCTTCCAAGTTCGGCGTTGTAGTCCTCACAGGCAGCCCTGGCCTTGGCCGCCCTTTCACGTTTTCTCTCACACTCCTCCTTGCAAGCCTCGCTTTCCCTGCACCTACACACCTCTAGATAAGCTTACGTCTCGTACCGGATATGCTCGCTATGCTCTTTGTCAAGCAGATTTATACTATTGCTATTGCATCATCTTTTCATATTATTATGTATATATTCAACATTATATTATGTAGCTCTCTAGGTTTGCACATATTAACGAAATGTACTTTTTGTTTGGTCCATGATTTCATAAAATGCAACCACTTCATTTCTACCATTGAAATTGTTTTATCGTAAACTACCTTTCCATTTTAATGCATTTCAGAGTATCACACATTAAAATTATTTTTTATTTTATCTGTCAAATAGTCTATGTACTTCCATCTAATGGTGTTTCAAATTTTTGAAATACCGGACTTTAACAGCGCACGCAAAAAAAGCCCAACACATTACTTAATAATTATTTTCTAACTCTAAAAATTTAACATTTTTTGCATACAAATACACTAATGCTACCACTATATTTCGATCATTCAAATTGTTGTAATGTAAACTACCATACCGTTTGTAATGCATTTCAAAGTATCACACATGAAAAATATTTTTTATTTTATCTATCAAATAGTCCGTGTACTTTCACCTAATGGTATTTCAAATTTTCGAAATACCGGACTTTAACAACACATGCAAAAAAAACCCCACACATTACTTAATAATTATTTTCTGACGCTAAAATTTTAACAAATTTTTTGCATGCAAATTCACTAATGCTACCACTACGTTTCAATCATTCAAATTGTTGTACCGTAAACTACCATACCGTTTGTAATGCATTTCGAAGTATCACATAAGGAAATTATTTTTAATTTTATCCATCAAATAGTCTGTGCACTTCCACCTAATGGTGTTTCAAAATTTTGAAATATCAGACTTTAATAGGACACGCAAAATAAACTCCCCACACATTACGTAATAATTATTATCTAACGCAGAAAAATTATCAATATTTTATGCCTGCAAATTCATTAAGCTATGCATAAACAATGGCACACACATAATTACCATGACTAATAAGCAATTAACGACACTAACAACATTGTGTCTTCAAGGTCATATAAGGGCACAAACCAACTACACAAGGCTAACTACCACATTTTCATACTAAGTAGCTACCATTTTTCTAATTACATGCTAATCATATTGCTAAAACTATAATCGAATGTGGATGAAAATTACCTTTTCTGGATAACCATAAGCCGATTTGCAACTTTTACAACTGCGCAAACTTCAAATTCCAAATTGAAACCACTTAAAAAATGGTGGTTTCATAGCCTTCCTTGCTCCCTTCTCGCCTCTCTTGGTCTCTCACAAGAAGAAGATCAAATGGCGCTGTGATTTGAAATGGATCTCAGAGCCATTTATTGCGGAGCAACCAAGTGTGTGGGAGTGGGGTCACCGGACGACCAAGAGGGGAGCAGGCGCGTGCAAGAAGGTGCATGCACCGGGGTGGGGTGGGGGAACCAGTGCGTGCAAGAAGGTTGACGCATCGGGATGGGGGCAGCCGGCGCGTAGCCGCCGTGTGGTTTTGCCTGCCTTGTTTGTGCTCCTAGTGTGCAGCACTTTGGAGGCTAGTGTAACATCCTAGATTTCGAGAATTCAAAAATGTGGAGTTTTTAAAATTTTTCTTGCATTTTGCTAGCGCACCAATTTCTTTTGAATGTTTATTTGAAATCTTTTGAGTTTTATACCGTACAAGTTAATGACCAGGATTACTCCCAAATGCAAATAATAATATTGTAAATTATAAAACGGAAAGTGTCACTACAGATCATGGAATTAAAATGCCCACACCTTGAATACAAATTCTAGTCAATAAGATAATATCCAAACTAAAAACTTAGGTATTACATAATGGACATTAAAATTCGAAATCCAATTCAAGAAGTAATGACTAAGGGAATATTAACAACTCACATTTTAATTGGTTGGAAAATTTAAACCAAATTTATGAAAGAACTGAAACTAATAATCTTGAATGTGAAATAAAAATTCAACTTCCCAGTTTATCACCCATATTTCCCCTATTTTCCAAAATCATGGCTGCAGCCTTTTTTTTCTACTCTTACCCTTACTCTCTCTTCCTCTTGCATGCGGGCCCCACCCCTTCCTTCTCTCCTCTCTTTTCCCTACGCACGGGACCGCCCCCTCCCTCTTTCCTCTCTTCCTTCTCCCCCCTGGTGCGCCAGCGCCATTTCTTTTCCTCTCTGTCGCGCTCTGCCTCGCCTCCCCGTGGCGCTCATGCAGCGCGAGCGACGCCCCTTTTTCTCTGTCGCACGGCACGGCCCTGCTATGCCATCACGCCCGAACGCCTCCTCTTTTCCTCCTCTACGCTGACCCTTCTCCCTCCTCATTGCCTCTGCTCTGCTTTCACTTCGCTCCTGACCTGCTCCCGTCGCCCTCTGGCATCAGCCACAGCGCCTCTGTCGCGTCGCCAACTCCTCCCCTGCAGCCGCAGTGTGTGCCCGTGCCCTGTCCGTTGGGTCACCTCGTCGTCACCTTGTCAGGAGCCATGCCCTGGGCGCGCCCGTTGCCCGCCCATGCCACGCCTCGCTTCAGTCGTTGACCATAACGGATCCCCTCCTCTATGCTATAAGAAACCTCGGACCCCCTCTAGGCCTCCTGGCGCCTCCTCCTCATTTCCCTGCTCGCCCATCACTAGTTTGGCTGCACGCCCGCCCAACGCCGTGAAACGCCTCGCCGACGCCTTGCCATTCCGGCTCTCCGACGAATCCCCGGCCAAGAAAACCACATCATCCCGCGTCCCTGCTCCCCATCTACCCCCTATCCAAATTAATTGGATTGCGGTGCACCCGGCTCGCCGCACGGCCGGTTTTCCTCACCGCCGGTCTAACGTGCCGCCACCGCCGCCATTCCCTCCACGAACGAGCTCCCTTCGATTCTTCGTGGTTGGAGTGACTCCTCGGCGTCCCGGACCTCCTCCGACCATCGCCGGCACTCCTCCTCCACCCGAGCTCGTCGGCACCGAGCAGCTCCTCCACGCCGCCATGGCTCCCGTCGCCGGCCGGCCTGGGACCTCCCCCAACTCAATGGACAGCACGGTAAGCCCCCACCTACCCGCCTCCAGCTCACGCATGCCCAAATCCCCTCCTCCTCCCTCCGGCGCTGCCGACCCCGTTCCCACCTCACCGCCGGCCGCCCCGCGCCGTCACACGCCCGCCTCGCCGCCGCTCCGGCCAACTCACCGCCACCACTAGCTTCTCCGTCTCTAGCACAACCCATTTTGCCGGGTACTAACGCCTCCCCGGCCACTGTTCGCCGCCGGCGAGCTCGGCGCCAAAGGCCGCCGGGTTCCTCTGTTTGCCCCCTCCCCTTTGCATGGCTCACTTTATTTCTTACTCCCCTCTTGTCAGCCCAGGCCTTCGGCCCACTTGGCTCACTCAGCGCGTTTAAGAATCACAGCCTCAGGTCCCCTGATCGAACTCGGCCGGCCGCACCCTTTTCTCCCATTTGTGATTTAAAATTTTGTAGTCCCTTCCAATTAAGAAAAATCAGTGAAAGTTAGGGAGTAATGTAGAGAAGCTAATATTATTTAATTAGAAGGTAAATAAGATTATTAGAGATTTTAAATCTAGGATTAATCCATGGGAGCCAATAAATTACATTAGGATGTGAATAAGGTTATTTAGGATTTAATATTTAGTTAAATACCACATATGAAAAGGTAATGAACCTTTATTGTCTATGTTAAATCTAATTATTAATTAAAGGTATTAATATAGAAAGAGCGGCTTTGATTAAATATTCAACCTTAATAAAGATTAACCTTAATTATGATATATGCCCTAATGTTCATCATGCCATCATCAAATAAATATCAATGGTAAATTTAATTAAATAGCAAGCCAGGCTATCACTTAAATATAGGCATATATAATCTTTTCCTTTAATACTTGATCTGCACTACCCAACAACTAAAGGTACATAAAATGATAACCACCTTGTCCTTAAGTAGAAATGTCATATTAGAAATATATATATATATATATATATATATATATATATATATATATATATATATATATATATATATATATATATGTGGTAGTTATAAAGAAGCCCTTAGGTCATCGGGAGATTAAAAGTAAGCTAGCTAATGCAGTTACGTAAATAGTAGTTATCAGTAGCATGCCATCGCTAAATAAATTTTAGGGTTAGACCTTGTGAAGATAGCAAATTCTGAAATACAATCTTATAAAACAAGCCTTGTTAGATAGGTAAATAAAGTCAAGGGAATAAAGTGGGTTATCTTGATTCGTCGGAAATTATGATTTAAAAGACTTAAGTTCTAATATAAGAAATTCCTAGACCTAACTTTTGGGACAAGTGTTATAATATTTTTGACTAAAAAAATTTATAGAATAAGTACAGATCTCATCCATCAGTCCAGTTTGCCTTTATCATAACTTGAGTTGCAAGGAATGCATACCCTAAAGATAAAAATTGTACACTAAACTCCTGCACCAATTCATAAGAATACCCTAACTCATGGAACTTCCTTGATAAATACAAAAAAATAATAAAAGAGATTATTAATAAAAAGATCAAGTCATCGTATTATATCACCGGCCTTGCCTCAAATAACCCAAATCACCCATTAACTCATAATAAAACTAAATTGAGTTTATTCGGAGTTATTTGGATCTTTTGAGTTACTTGCTTTTATTTGGATTCAGTCGTTTATCGCGTAGTTAGAAACTGGAGTCCCGAAGAATGAATGGATCAAGCGGGATCGAGATCAAGTTGAAGATAAAGACTGGAAGCTCAAGACCATCAAATGATATAGCATTGTGTGAGCTCAAGACCGCGGTAAACCGCGCCAGGTGAGTCAATACTTTGATCATGTTGAACCTACATTTTCTGCAAATTACTTTGTTTTAAATTATCAAATTGCATGCTGTTATTTTATATGCAAATACATGTTAATTTAATATTCTAGTTATGTGCCCCTTTGTTTACCTTGAATAATATTGGCCCTCCTTTGGAATATTTGAACATGTGAACATTGTCGCCCTAGCACAAATTATAATAGTAACCTTTCAAAAATAAGTCCGTAATTATATGCCATGCGTAGTATTGTTTAGATACTCATGGGCGCGAGAGCGCCCAAGCATCACTTTTAATCCTGAGAAAAATTGGTTGGGCAGTCATGGTGGTAATGACTGGTGTATGTTGGATATGGTTATTTTATATTCCCAAAAACCTCAAATTGCTTATTTATCTAGGCGGATGGTTCGGGGGTATGGTGCAGTGGTGCACGAGAGTGTGGTTTGTGGTAGAACCGCCCAGATACCACTAAGGACTGAATCTTGTCATGTCAACCCGTGTAAAACAGTACAACCACAAGTCTGTAAAATACAACTCGGCTTAGTAGATTTACCGGACCCTGAAAGTCATCCTTACAGGAGGAGGTGTGGGATAGTGCAAGCGGCAGTCTGTGTGACGGCTTGAATGGGACACCCGTGGAAGGTGAAGTTCTGCTGTGGCGGGCTAGCAAGGGTGGGGAGCCAGCTGCTAGACGTTCAGAAGGAGAACATCCCGCACAACGTGTGGGACCCACCGCAAGTGGGAGCGACCCATAGGGTGAAATGATGGAAGGGGCGAGGTACTGTGAAAAGTCACTGTGATGGTCTGCTCAACCACATGACTAAGGAATCGTGTGGGGCAACGAGTTGATTGTCTCTTGTGGTGAAAGTGTATAAACTCTGCAGAGTCAAAACTATTCGAATAGCCGTGCCCACGGTCAAGGGCAGACATGGGAACTTAACCAGATATAGTTCTATTTCAAAATATTTTGTGGGTGGGAAATGGAAAAGTGAAGGGCGAAGGACTGCCCTGGTTTGAAATTGTCCTGGGTGTCGTCCCAGTGGTAAGTTAAGCGGCTATAACGCTGAAAGATGTTATACGATGTGATGCCGTATATATGGAAAAATTATGGTGATATTAGGCATATGGTGTGATGCCATATGTATGGAAATTCATGTTAATATTCCTTAAACATTATGTTTTGTTCCAAAGCTGCTAGGTCTCAGGAAATTTTATGTATTGTATTTCGAATAGTGGCATTACTAATCTTACAACCTAAAATATGGGTGGAATAAACAGGGTTGTGGGTAAAGGAGATGGATGTTTGTAGTATGCACTTAAAGGTATTGGTGGATTCAGGTCGATCAGGAATAGGAAATGATAGTGTGCATTCTGGGAGAAATAAATTAGTGGGGTCCAGTTGAATGGATCGGCTAGATAAATGATCTAATTGAATTTTCGGGAATTTAGAGGAATAATACGAGTCTTGGATTATAATTCTTGATTAGTGATATTCTTGGTGCATATATATAATAGTGAATCGTATACTTGGTCAATGATATTCTTGGTGGAAGTATACTCAATGATTTTGGAGAATTAGGGAGTGCAAAGGTAAATTGCTGGATTACTACACTAATGATTAATATAAATTCTTGGAAGATATTAGTGATAATGGGAGTTAATAGGAGATGATCAATTACTAGAGGGATGAATTGAATTTCTGAGAAGATTGGGGGATTCATATCAATTAGTGGATTATAATCTTGGTAAATTGAATTTTTGATGGAGGTATATTGGTGGGTTAGCTAGTGATAGATAATGGAAAATGAGATTGATTATTGGATTATGGTTTTGAATCAATGACGAAAAGGATTGAATACGAATGATATCGATGGATTTGAAAGTAATTATGTTAGAGAATCATTAGAATTCAGAGGTGAGGAGCTGATGAGTAGTAATGACAGGATTGGATTATTAGTAATTCAAAATACAAAGTATGATCGGTGGATTAAATAAATGATGACACTTGCTGTTTGGAGTTTTAGACAGCAGTCATTAAAGAAATTGCATTTTCCGTGGATTAGGTCAATTTTGGCCATTGTAGTGTGGAGTTAGGTAACAACTATAACACTTTGATTGAGCAATGGTAATAATGCTACTAAAGGCGATTTTGGCAAATAAAAATAACCCGAGCGCCTCCTTTGTTAAGTCATGCATACTATTTATTTGCATTCTGTGTATTGGCTCGCGGAGCACGGGGTCGGAGTGCTCACGCTCGCTTTTGCGACAAAATTCAGATTCAGGAATCAAATTATCTCGCCTCAGCAACAAGATTGGACAAGCTGGCCGAGAAGATGAAGATGTCAAGGGCTAGGTCGCGAACCTCCAGTTGGCTGCCTGTGGGCATGTCCTGAAGGTCCCACCTGTGTGCTTCGTTCTTCCGCTGCTGCAATTTAATGATTTCGGCCTAATCAGCCCATGAGTAAGTCTACTACTAAATTTACGCTTCCGCATGATATGTATTTTGATATTCATTACTATAACTGTGAGCACTATCTACTGATCCAGGGAATAGTGCAGTAATCACAGAGGAATCCGGATTGTAAAATCTGGGGTCCTACAGCTAGCCACGCGCGGCCGCTGTGTGGCAGTGTCCACCTGCTGCAGTCTCGATGATCAACACCTTGGCCACCTAATGCGCCCTCATGCAGGCCCTGGGGCGCAGCAGCCGTGTCACACGTTCCCCGTCATAGCAAGTCCCTCTTGCATTCCCTGGGCATGGGAGGCACCATGCGTTCACTTCTCACGCTCCCGTGCTCAGACAGGGGGCCATAACGTTTCTAAGAAGTTCTCTCTATTATTTGAGCTATGAGACTCATTATGTCCATGAAAAGTAAGAGCTTGCAACATAAGAAATTTTGCAATGTCTAATATGATAGTAAGATGGGCCCTATAATCTTCCTCATCCTTCTTGGTGGTAGCTTCCATTACATATCCACACTCTGTCTCTGATTTTTAAAGTCCTCACAATGTTTTCTTGATTTATTATGAGAACTATTGACTTTACCAACATGTTCGTTAAAAGATTTAGTTGCATTCTTCCAATTAAACAAATCCTACCTTTATGAAGGATTCGATACCACAATTTTCAGCTCTATGTTGCTTAAAGAAGTAACAGTAAAAACAAAAGGCTACATCTTTAGCAATGCTATATTCCAACCAATCATACCTTTTGAACCATGATTCTTGAAATCTCCTCTTTTGATTTCCAAACTCTTTTGTGGAAATTTATGACCAATTGGTTGGTATGAACCCAATTGCAAATACTCCCTTCTAGCAACATCCCTAATATCCACATCTAGCTCCTCAATTGATTTTCGAAGTCTCGGATCACCAACAATGTCATTCGAATTAAGTACAACACGAGGATTAATTTGCTCAATGTGACTACCTCCGGTTGCTACTATTTCTAGAGTGGATTGGTTGGTCTGTGCTAAAAAATAGGATGACAACATCTTTGTCCTCTTCATATTGTGTTTCTAAAATTTCTAAATCTGATTGTCCTAATGTCCTACATATAGCAAATTATAATAACATCAATGTCTGATTCACAAATGAAATCAAATAATTCATACTCAAATAATTTTGATTTTTAGATTCACAATTCAATAATTGTCAAATACTTAAATAGTCGAATTCATACTAACTCACAAGGTGATCAAAGATCGAAATTAGCAATTGCATTCATGATTCATACTCACAGGGGGGCTATAAGATCACCTGATCATGCGAGGCGGCGAAGGGAGGGGCCGAGCCGTCGAGCGACCGAGGGGATGAGGGGGCTTGCCGCTGGGGCACCAGCCATGGCCAGCAGCCCAGCACGCGAGTCGCGAGCTGCGAGGGGAGGGCCGAGGCCCAAGGGGGCTTGCCGCCGGGCGCCGGCTAGCACGTGAGTCGCTGAGGGGCCTTGCCACCGGCCAGCATGCGAGCCACGAGGGCGCGAGGATGTCGGACCTCGGGTTAGCAAACCCAGATCCTCTGTGATTCCACCGCACTATTCCCTGGATCAGTAGATAGTGCTCACAGATACATTACTGTATATCAAAAACATACCATGCGAAAGTGTAATTAATACAATAATACTTACTCATGGGCCGACTGGGCCGAAAACAATAAAATGCAGCAGCGGAAACTTCACACAAGTGGGACCCGCAGGACTTGCCCACAGGCAGCCAACTGGGGTTCGCGACCTAGTCCATGGCCTCATCGTCTTCCAGCTCTGTCGACCCTTTTTAGGCATCGCAGGGCTTGTCTTTATTTCCTTTCTGACTGAATGATGGCAGTTAAGCCAGAATGAGTACGATAATACTCAGCAAGCCACCACACAGGATGCAGTAATAATAGATGCAAGCTGTCAAGGGAGACTTGAGTTTCTTTTATTTGCTAAAAGCATTGTTTTGGAATTACAATAAGTACGAAAAATCTCCTGAGACGTAGCAATTTTAACTGAAACATGTTTTGTGAAATTGATAGTGAGAATGCGATTATAATTGTAGTGTAGGTTACATCCACCTTGTAAAGTGCATGGCTACCTCCACCAATGCTAGTTTTCGTCGCTGGAGTACATCTCTCCAGGAAAAGTTCAAAGTCAGAGTACATCTCTCTGATAGATTTTATCCCACCCACAAATGTTTTTGGAAATAGACCTAACTCGAGTAGGTTCCCGTGTCCGCCCTTGACCGTGGGCACGGCTGCTCGAACAGTTTTACACTCTGTAGAGGTTGTACACTTTCACCACAAGAGATAAGTCATCTTAATAGCCAACATGCTTCCTTAGGCATGAGACCCAGATGGTTTATCACAAAGCCTTTACCTTACTCCGATTTAGCTAGATACCACCTTGCTGAGGTTTCACCGCTGAAGGGCTACATCCACCACAGTCAGAAGCCCCCTCTTGCGCCGTATGAGTAAACCAGTGCTCTGGCACCCATCTTCCGTGATGATATCTAAACTAAACTTTTGCAAGTTAATCAGCTAGGTCGTACCCATATAGACTTGTGGTTGTACTGTTTTACACAAGGAGGTCAGCACAAGATTCAGTCCTTAGTTTGTCCAGGCGGTTCATTCCACAAACCACGGGTTCTCGTGCGACATCAGCACCAGCCACTCTCACTAACCGCCCAGACCGGTGTAGCAGGTTTTTAGGGTTTTGAGAAGCATAAAACAGTTGTAACAAGATACTCAGCCACGTACATCCCATTACTGTCCCCAAAACAAGTACTTATGTTTTAAAGATTGATGATCAGGGCAACTAGTGCCCTGGACTTTGACAAGACTAGCATGGCATTTAATATGACGTATAGCTAATAAAGTTATCATTAATATCTAGGGTGACAAGGATCAGGTGATTCAAATATCAAGGGATGGCATAGTAAATTTAATACAACATCAAGTGGGCATATAGCTACCTTAAGCTTGGACATATAATTGCATAGTAAATTAAGCATGCAAGTTGATAGTTTAAAAGAACATAATTTTGCATAAAATGTAGGATCAATATGATCAAAGTGATGACTTGCCTTGCTTGGTGTACCACGGCCTTGATTGATCTATGTCAAAGCCTACTCAGTCAGTGATCTTAACTTCCTAGTCGTCGCTCTTACCCAAGTCTTGATCCTGTTCGACTATGTCACCTCGTCGAGTCTTCAGATTCTAATACGCGGCCAAGAAAAGAAAGACCAAATAAATCTAAATACTTTAAATGCCCAAGTTAATTTAAATTATACATTTATTACGATTTGAGAATAGAAGGATGATTCGGGTCAGTGTGCCGTAAGCACAACGGAGGATGAATTGGGCGAAGGAATGAGGTGGCAGAATAGCTTTACCGTGAGGGAAAATTTAGAATAAGGAGGGACCAAAATGAAGGAGTATCTACAGGAATATACCCCCTTTTGAAAAGGTAGAGGTCAAAACCTAGCTGATCGGGGCAATGCGAGGTTCGACCATTTATTTGATAACTTTCTCATTATTAATTTTATATTTATCAAGGAAGTCCCGTGAGTCAGGCAGGACTTACGGACAGATAAAAGGGGTTAGCGAAGATAGCAAAGAGGAATAGAACCCTGTGATTTTGGAAGGCGGGTATCTTGCACGAGATGAGTATAATTTCAAATATTTAGTGTAACTTCGATATTTCATGCGGCAATACTCATTTAAGATTGCGACTGCCAACTTAATGAACCCATCTTTTTAATAGTTTTATTGAAGTATGGAGTTGGTCATTTTAGTCCAACTTTTAAGATTGATTATTCTGCTTAATTGACAAGGTTATTAGAAATGGTCGTCGATTGTGATTTGCTGGAGAGGGGTGTTATGAATCGATAGGGATCTTCTTAATAAAGCTATTTCTTTCCTTGGTAATTATTCTCAACCATTAAATTTAGATCCTGAGATAATGATTAGAGATTTGGGTGTGAGATGAAAATTAACGATGGCTCTTTCTTGTTCAAGAGTTCTTAATCGCAAACATCTGTTATTCTAAATCTTAGTATTTAGGATAAATGTTGAAATCTTTACTACAAATATTTTAAGCACTTTGTAAAAAGATAGCTTCCATGATTTTAGAGACGAGTAAACCACACTTGATATTTTATGTGGCTTGCCAAAGATTATTTCAAGCACTACTAAGAGAGATGAGCAATTCATGGTTAATATTTCATGTGGCAAAATCTTGCTAAGTTGATTTATTTAGTTTGCACTAATAGCTTTGATCGAGAAATGGAAGATACCACTTAGATCACTCGAGCATTTAATAGAATGTGATAATAATATTTGATTTGTTTGCCGTCAAATTCATGAGTATTGAGATTATCTTTATAAAGCTTCAAATATGCATCTGTAATTATTCAGGATCAGACTTTTTGGTATTCTTGGTTTATAAAAGAGAAACTTTTAATTAGTCCATATCTATTGAATTCAAGTCCATTATTTGCTGTCTGGAAATAGATCCTGCATAAACTTATCTTAGTTTTACATGAGGATTAGTATATTAATCTCAATTGGAAATATAGTTAGCTTAGGTTAAGTTTTAATTTAATTGCTTCAGTGTTTTCATTATGAAATCATTAGTAATTTTCTTATTCTTATTCTTAGTCACCATATGTCTTTACATGCAATTAATCAAACTTAAATTTGTAACTTCATTTCATAACCCTTGTAGTTTAATCACACCACCAAATTTTTATTCCATTTTCATTCACAATTTCATATTCTAATATTGCTCCTTGCAGTAATTTGAGAGGAGGCAGGTGATACCCCTTAGCTAGATGCTAGTCTGCAGTGGGGCCCACATGTCATAACAGAGACACAGAGAGAAGGCACTGTCTTCGGCTAATCTGACAGAGGGAGTAGAAGCAGAGGAAACAGGGGAGCTAGGTGGTTGCGGGGCCGTGCGGCGTCGCCGGCGGGGAGCGGCCGGGGAAGCGATGGCGACCAGGCAAATGGGATGCCCCGGCGACTAGGTAGCTTGGGGGGGGGGCAGTGGCTTCGGCCGGGGAGGTGCCCAGGTGGGCTAGCGGCGGTGTTAAGCGGTCGGCGGTGCGGGGAAACGGGGCGCCGGCGGCCGGAGGAGAAAAGGGGGAAAGTGAGGCGCGTAGGAGTAGGAGTGGAGTACTAGGAGATTACCTTAGGGGTCGAGGTGGCCGGGGAGAGATGGAGGTGAGCCGGCGACGTGCAAGGGCGGCGGCGCGGGGAGACCACTGTGGAGGGAGGAGCTCAGGCGATGGGGAACTCGGCCGGCGGTTGAGGAAGATTCATGGCATCGTGGAGATGCTCTCCAAGCGGGGAATTGCAGGGGGCTCGACCGAGGAGGGAGCGGCGCGGGCGGCGGCGGTTTCGGCCGGTGATGGGGGAGAAGGGTTGCCGCAGCAATTTCGGCGACGAAGCTTCAATTAAATGGAGGGGGAGGCAATGGGCGTGCGGGGGCGCGCCGTGACGCGGCCACTTGGTGGAGGGGATGGCCGGAGCGGCGGGACGGCACGAAGTGGCGGCGGCCGGCGCGGCTTAGGCAGCTCGAACGAGCTCAAATGGGGGAAAGAAGGAGAGAGGTGCCGAGACTCTTTATAGGCGAGCGCGCGTACGACGACGGCATGGGCGCGGCGTGGGTAGGGGTACTGCCGGCATGGCGTTGCACGTCCGGCGGCATGGGCGACGACGTGGGGGCGCACGTAGGGGAATGGCGCGGTGGCTAGGCCGGTGGTAGGCCACTGGCGCAGAGGGGACGGGGAAACTGGGTGCGGCGCGAAACCGGGGGCGGAGCCATGCGTGGGCTGGGCCGGGGCGAGGAACAACGGCGCGCGTGGAGGCGGGCCGGCTCGGCACGACGGGAAGCGAGAGAGGAGGAAGGAATGGAGGCAGGAGGAAGAAGAAGACAGCGGCGTCGGCCGCGATTGAGCCAGCAGCTAAGAGAAGAAAACGGGTCGAACGGCCAGGAAAGGAAAAAGGAAGCGGGCCGGGAAAATAAGGGAAAAAGAAATGGGCCGGTCCAGGAGAATTTTGGAGATTTTATGACTTTCTGAAATTTGTGATTTTAGGTTTGGGTTTTGAATTTTCAATAGTCGGGCTTTCGGCTAGAAATCAACTTGAGAAATTTGAATAACCCCAAAAACTTTTGGAGACGCTCGGGAGAGACAATTAAAATATTTTATAATTTCGCAAATACAGAAGTTCCCTTTTTGGGATGTTACAGAGGAGGAGGGTGGAGGATGTTGGCGGCAGTGCGGCGCTAAGGATGCGCGCGAGACGGCGAGAAGCTGAAGACACGAGCGCCGGCAGCTGGGACCTGGGAGACTCGACGGGATGGGGAGACTAGAGAGACGGTGCTAGAGTTGAAGGGGGCGCTAGGGGAGATTGGAGAGGAGCCGGGTAGGTAATAAGCTATTTTTTGGCTAGAGACCGTGGGCTTGAGCTATATCGGGAGCGTCGGAGTAGGGCTGCGGGAGGGATGTGGCCTGCACAGGAATTAGGCTTGATTCGCTGAAAAGGCTGAGACTTAGAAATAATATAGATTAAATTATGGGATTTATAACCCAAGTTAGGCTAAAATTATCTGAACTATTTAATAATAATTTTTTTCACATCTTAAATTAAAATCCGTGCTACTGGCCCAAATCCACCGCTGCGTGGGTGAGAAGCTACTTTTGGCAATTCGGCGACGGATGGGGCCATCCTGGCCTCGCACGAAACGTCGGAATCGCCACGTCCGACGTGGCGAGCCAAATCCAAGCACGCAACAGCCCTCTCTACCACGAGCACCCCAGGATCCTCTGCGCCGTGCAGCCACAAAACCGTGGCAAATCCCTCCACTCGTATCCCTCCACGCGTTCAAGACTGCCTCTGACATGCGGGGCCCACGCGCGCACGAGCTCACCGATCCGCAGCCAGTCCCGTCCCGCCACGCATCCTTCCTCTATATGCTCCCACGAACGGCTCTCAACCTTCTCTTCTCTCCCCACTCCCCTCCCCGTCGCCTCCTCCCTCTGGCGCGGGCCCCACCTGTCATCCTCCTCGCCGCCGCCGCCGCTCGCCGGACGGCAGGGCACTGAGGGCGCCGTAGCTCCTCCTCCACCGCCGCCGCCGATCCTAGCCGGCCGGTCCCCGCCCCGATCGCCGTCTCCTCCTATCCTAGGGTTTCGGGCCCCTCGCTCCTCGTGGCTCCTCCGAGGCATCCGTAGATATCTCGGTCTCCTCGGACTGGGTGCTCCCGGCGATTGGCTCCGTTCGATTTGGCCCGCGGAATTCGAGGCGGCTAGGGGAGGGCGCTAGCTCGCGAGGAGGGGCCATGGCCTCGAACCTGCTCACCACGGACAAGAGGTTCGCGATCCCTATCCCTCGCACGCGCGATGCAATTTCGTCACGCCTTCGATTTTTTTGTTGGAATTCGGGATTGGATGCGTAGAGCATGGGCATTGCTGCGTGCGGTGATTTTGGTGAGGCGTGCCCTTTTTTTCCTGTGAAAATTTTAGACTATTAAGCATCGGTTTGGTGTAGTGCGTGGCGTACGGTAGTATTTAGCTTATGCTTCGTTTGATGTGGTGTAGGGATGGTGGTTTCTGGATTGGAAGTATGATTTACCGCTTGTGTTGTCAGGTGGTTTGGTTCGATTCTGTGTTGTTTGGTCGATTGAGCGAATCAATTGCAAAGTGGTGGGTATGGTGTTCGTGTGGCAGCGTCGCGGCGAGGCAATGATTGCAATATGCGCCTCTGTTGTTTGATCGATTGAGCGAATGGAGTTGCAAAGTGTTGGGTATGGTGTTCACGTTTCAGCATCGCGGCATGGCGATGGTTGCAATATGAGCCTTTTTGGTGCTCCTCCTTTGCTTCAGGTTGTGGGAAGTTCTGGGAGATGCGGTGATTATATGTTCCTTGTGAACGAAGAGCTGCCAACATGAAAACTCTGTTTGAAATTTAGCACAGGAACTGCCTCTTGCAATTTTTCTTGTCTTTTTCATAGCTGAACTGCCTCTTAAGTGATTTTGCTTACCTTGTTTTCCCCTTTCTTTACCATATCTTCTACTGATGATTTTATCAGTGTGCTTATCTCATTTTTTAAGGAATAATAGGAGTTATATATCGTCTAAGGGCAGAGTGCTCTAGGTTGTGTTTATTCAGTTGAGGGACCCTATTTAATGATTGTGCAGTGTGGATATAAGTGTGTTGCAAAAATGCATGCATCAAGTTTGCAAATTGAGGTGTATATCATGTTACATCTTGGCCCATTAGCATCTAGGTTTGTCTTGAGTTGTCTCAAATCCTGTCCAACTTTTCAGGTGTTGTTTTTATCTTTGTGTTTTTAGCCCTTTTTGTATTGGTTAAGTGGTGTTTCCACAAAAGTGATGGATTTTTGGATGACAGTATATTGTCAATCACCATTTGGCATATGTATTTTTTTTCAATCTCTCAGACATATTTGTTTCTGTGAATTAAATCTTTTGGATGTGTTATGCACTGCCTTGCAACGCCATTTGGTAAAAAAAAATTAGTTTTTCTTTGTGCGGTTAGATGATTATGCTCCATTGATTTTCCATCCAAGAGTTAATCTTTTATCATTCTTTTCAACAATGTGCCTTTTGCGCTTGCATAATCAAGTTACTGCTCTTAATAGTTACATAGCTACATTAACATTTCTGCAGACGACACACTCTTTATTTACTTTATTGTTTTGTATTGCTTTCCACAGATGGGCTGCCCCTACAAGGAAATCTGGCATGACTGTTCTTGGAAAAATTCCAAAACCTATTAATTTGCCAAGTCAAAGGTAACACTTTTCTTATTGGGTATTGGAAGCCAAATCTTAACTTTATATACTTCTCTACCTGTGAATTGATTCAGTAGTTGCTCTTCTCATTAAGGTTGGAAAATCATGGTCTTGACCCCAATGTGGAAATTGTTCCAAAGTAAGCATCCCCCTATTGTTATACTTCCCAGTTGTTCTTTTGATTCAATGTTATAGATATTCAGGATGATAGTCATTCAGAGTTCTCAATGTTTTCCCATAATTGCCATGTGACGAGATTATGGGTTTGATGTTAGGGGCACCCTCACATGGGGCAGCAAACCGGCACCTACAACACCAAATGCGTGGAATTCCTCTTCACTTCTATCTCCCAAGAATGATGGAGGTTCTGGTTCACCCAGCCACTTCAATGGCCGTCCCTCTTCCGGGGGAGGCTCAAGGCCCTCAACAGCTGGAAGTGAATCCCTAGACTCACCTAATGCTTGGGGTCCAAATTCTCGACCATCCACAGCTTCGGGCACATTACCATCACATCATTTACAAATGGCCACAAATCGTCCTCGGAGTGCAGAGACAAGACCAGGATGCTCACAGCTTTCTCGATTTGCAGATAATCCCTCAGAGAATATGAAAGTATCAATAAGAACTATTGATAAACCGGTAATGCACCACACCTAGAATTTGAGCTGGCTTGTGATTTAACAGCCAAAACATATTTCATATCTTTGATCTTAACTATATAGGAATCTTTATCACATGGACATGGGTTTACTCTAAGTACCGGTGATTTCCCAACACTTGGCTCTGAAAAAAGCTCCGAATCAAACAGCCAACGAGGTAATATGCAACATAAGATATTTTATATGGAATTTTTAGAGTGTCATGCTTGATAACTTAATACGTCAAATTCTCAACTGTATTGAGCATATGAAAAGAAGTAGATATATGTTATTATTAGAACTATTTGGGCAAATCTTGGTTTTTGTTCAGACTGCTCTGGTGCTACAAATACCAATTTCTTCTGGTCTGTTGATGTACAAGAAGAGCACTACTTACAGTTCGTCTTTTTATTATAGGCCATAGTTCGAAAGGGCGCCCAACTTCTAGTTCTGGTAAAGAGGCAGCACAAAATGAACAAGGAAAGAACCTAACAGCTGGTATTACTAATTTCAGCACTTCTCATAGTTGATAATGCCCCTTGCTGTTGGTTATATTTAATTGCCTTACCACATCATGGAATCATGTTTCTTTGCCAGGATCTGGAGAGGTAATTTTGTCAACCAATAATCAGCCTGCGGATATCACGAAGACAGAGCAGCATGCATATGATGGAGGTGCTCCCTTCCCCACCACAAGTCTGCCAAATGAAGCCCAGCAGCCACAACCATACCCCCCTAACTTTTGCATGCCCCCTCCACAATTTGATTCATGGCGTGCACCTCCAGGTCACCCTCCTGAGGAAATGTGGCATAGAGGATCAGCACCAGGTAGCCCATACAGACCTGTAGCCCCCCCTGGCAGTTTCCCTGTCGAACCATTTGCTTATAATGGTCAGTTCCCGCACAACTCAGAACCAGCAGCAAGACAGGGTTCAGGGCATGGTGGATATCACCCTAAAAATGGAGATGCATATCATTCTATACCTCCTAATTCCTATATTATGAATCAACCTGTTATTCCAGTTAGACCGGTTTACCAGGGCCCAATGCCTTATGATGGATATTATGGCCTGCCACGAGCAAATTTCAATAATGCCAATGCAAGAGATTTCGTTGGAGGTCCTCATCAACCAGGAATATTAAATCAATTCCCAAATCTGACCGGCAAGTTCCAACCTGGATATTCTCAGAGCAGACCAGGCAAACATGAAGCAGTTCCCAAGGAGCAGTTGGAATCTGATAGAGTACACATCGTTCGTCGAGGACAGCCTAGGATTTTGCATGATAACCCTGATCCCCTAGGAGGTCCCTGTGAAGTCGAAAGGAAGGCTCAGCCTGCACCACCACTTCTTCCACATCCAGATGGGAACCGGACCGATGTGAACACGAGGGCAGATTTGAAGGATACCTTCAGTGAAAGGAACAGGGTGCTTATGAAGTCGGCGCCTGATCAGAGAGGTCCAGCTGGTATAAGCCATTCATGTGTTTCAGAAAATGTGCATTCCCATCCCAGGGAAGCTGATGATGGCACTCTTTGGAACAAGTTTAAGGAGGATAATTCAGTTACACTTGGTCAGCAACCTGTCATTAAGAAGAATGTGGCTTTAATAGAGAAAATAGAGAGTTTGAACAACAAAGTTAGAAATGTTGATGCACTTAATGTTGCAGAACCATTTTCATCCAAGGAAGCCAAGGAGAAGCAGCAAAAAAGTACCAATTCAAAGGCAGATCAGGTGATAAAAGATGTTTCATCGTCTTCTGTCATCACTGCATTTCCTTCTGCTTCTGGACAGGCAGGTTTTGTTTCTCCTATTTCTCCTGTGGTGCAGAAACTACCGAATGTGCGTACTGATGGTGTGGTTGTTGAATCGTCACACTCACAGTTAACTGAAGTTGGCAAAGCTGGAAAGCTTGGCGAATCAATTCATGATCGCACACATAAGAGAGGTGATTCTTCAAGAAACAGTCACCATGGTCCTGCTAAAGATAGGTCAGCTAATAATTTTGCAGGACATGGGTGGGGAGAAAATTCTACAACTGAATCTTCACCAGTAGTTGATTTGAGGAATAGTCAGCATGACCAACCTCCTGAGAATGCTTCACAGCTGCCACGTGTGACAGTCACTGTCACTGATGATACGCTCGCTTCACTTGATTATGAATCTCAGGTATATGGTTGTAAATTTCTTATGATATTACAAAACTGTACAGCTACCATCCTAGTTTTCTTTGAAAGTTTTTTTTAGTATAATTCTCAATGGTGAGTTGGTGACCACTGTCCAGTAACATCTCCACTTATCTGTTAAAAGTATTTAATACTCTGGACTACATCAAATCATTTTGCATTCAATCATTCAACAAGAAACATTTCCATTTAAAGAAGTTGTTTTTATTCTGTTGGTATCGTTTCAAGTTTATATAATACATTATTATCCCGTCTTGTCTTTTGTATCTAAGATACCGTTTGGACTTGATTTCACAGTACAAATGTTGCAGTCAATTAGCTTTTGCTAAATTAGGACATGTAGTGTGCTGTTTATTCCCACATAGCGTGTTGAGGTGAAAAATTTTCATTACTGTGTGATTGGGTTTTATTCAAATCTCGTAAGTATAAATATAAAATAGAATACAAAGTGTTGTACCTTATGCTGTTTACTTGTAGTTATGGCCATCATAACTTGGTAATTGGTATTGTAGGCTCCCACCCTTGAAACCTTAAAATTCTTTCTTGCCACATTTAGTTTTGTACCATATGCTGTTTACTCATTAGTTTTGTGCTATTAAATAAGCAAATCCTTTTATCGTAATTAGATCAGAACATAGCGATCTGCTTTACTGTGTAGAGTCGCGTTTGTTGCCTGTGGAATTTGTGTAACATGTATAACGAAAAGTAGCACGCATACAGAATGAAATGGTCAAAACAGGCAAGTAAATAAATTGTACAACGCAAGGTTAAGATGATGCTTCATAACCATGCTGATTACTGACTAGTGTTTTCTTGGTTTATTTTAATTTCAGCGTGCAAACATGAGGGAGTTGGCTGCACAACGTGCAAAACAATTGCAAGCTGAGGAGGAGGAACGGACAAAGCAACAAAAAGCAAAAGCTCTTGCGAAGTTGGAAGAACTGAACAGGCGTTCATCAGTACATCAGAAGAACTCAAATGATGCACCAGCAGAAGATGATGATGTGCATAATAAACAAAAGGCTGGACTTGATGTGACTACTAAACCTGTTACTTCAACTACTGAATCATGTGATGTTATTGCATCAGATAGTCTTAATACTCTTCAGCCATCAACTGATCCCAAACATATTGCACTTCCTGTACAGTCAAAGTCTGCTACACTACCACACGCTGCAGGTGCTGGTAAAGATCCTGCTGTTCATAAGACCTCATCCTCAGTCAGGAACACACAGAGCAACATGATGGGGCATATAGCCCAGAAAAGTATGTCACAATCGCATGACATCAGTGTTCCAAAGCCTAGGCAGGGCTACAGAAGAAGGCAAGTTGTTTCGGAGGAGAAAATTCCTGGTGAGATGTCAAGTGTTGCATTAAGCGCAGAAAATGCTAAGAAAATTGTTGAGGCTTCTTTGGACGCACCAACTGCTGTTGTTACACCGCATGATCCCCCATCCCACAACAAGAAGAGTGCCTGGCACTCAAGAAATAAGAAAAAGGATGATGCTCTGGTTACTTCTAAACAACCACCTGTGTTGCTTAATAAGCAGAATACAGTGGAAGTCTCTAATGAACCAAAAACACAAACTGCTGGTGTTATCATTAGTAGTTCTATAGTTCCTACTGAAGGTACTATTGTCACTGTGGGAAGTATAACCGTGGGTGGTAGTTCATTTGGATCTTTGAACCAAGAGTGCTCGAAATCACCAGAGGAAGCTCATAATACAGCAAACAGCCGCTCAAGAGCTCAGCAGGCAAAAAGATCTGGAAAGAATCAGCATGCTGTGAGACCTGTTGAGAAGCCACAAGGGAATGAAGGCGTTGTGTGGGCAACAGTCAATCCAACAGGGCAGAACGACCAATCTGACGAAGCCACGCTGAACACAGCAATAGCTGCCCCTGCTCAACCAGCTGGAAAGAACATCGATGGGGAGGATGTTACAAGAACAAAGAGAGCTGAAATGGAAAGATATGTACCTAAGCCTCTGTCCAAAGAGCTTCAGCAGCAGAATTTGGGGCAAAATTTACCACCAGAAAAATCCTATGTGGACAACAAGAGTCATGATAAGGAAGCAGTTGAAAAGTCCACTGCTGCTAAAGCTGAGGCCACAACTGAGCCCAAGAAATGGGAGGACAAGAAAACTAGCAGGGGGCATGGGAAGTCCCATTCTTCTTGGCGCAGAAGGAATACAGATGAATCAGCCTTGGTGGTACCAAATCCTGCTGACCGTGTAGACTACTCCCAAGAATCACATGAAGTTCAGAAGCCTTCTGATCAGCACCAGCCTCTTGAACCTGACAAGCAAGCAGATGCTGCTGCTGAGAACAGTTCAGCTCCAACAGTTCAATTACCTGTCGGTGCTGCAAAAGAACATGGTGCAGCTAACAGGCAAAGGCGACAACATGTTAAGGCTCAAAGAAATGAGGGAAGTGACTACTCAAATGAGAACAAAGATAGAGAAGGCAGGAAGGACGTTGTCCATCAAATGCCAACACTGGCCATGGATTCAAACTCATCCGAACATAGAAACACGTCAAGATCTGATGTGAAGAGCGGCGGAGCAGCTACACATTCTAGAGCACACTGGAAACCTAAATCCAGTTCCCCTTCTCAGAATAACTCACAGGGCAATAACGCTATGGGAGGGCAAGTGGATGGTTCTGCTTTGCAAGACAGCAGCAATAGCAACCTCGCTCAAAACATTGGTGGAAATGAAGAAAAGAATGCAAACAGTGAACAAGGTAAAGGAGAGATGTTGCACGGAGATGATAGCCAGAAGAGTGAGAGCCACGAAAGTGCAGAACAGCAGCAGCTTAATCCTGCGCCGCGTCGCCATGGCCACCTCGACGTGAGGTACCACAGAGGGGGCGGCACACACAGGGGAAGGGGTTATGACGCTGGGAAGCCAAGCCATGGCACAAATGCAGAAAGGCGAAGGGGTGGCACTCATCTCGAATACCAGCCAGTCGGATCCTACAATAAACCCCTGGACTTCCAGCAGAACCCAGGTGTAGGTGAACGAAGCGAGGGGCCTCCAGCTCCAGGACCAGTCTACAGGGAGCGCAGCCAGCCACACCCCGCCGGTCACTTCGTCAAGCGGAACCCTGCCTCGGCCCCAGCTGCTAATTCTTACCGAGACGAATGATTGTCCCTCACCCCCACGATTGCTGAGCTGCAGGAACTAGCTTTCGTCTGGTACTTCACGACAGGTAGGTGAATGAAGTCTTTCTACAGTTGAGGTCAAAACTTGATGCCTGTACAGGGAGCTCGTGTGATCTGATCTCAACCCCTGAATGGCTAACAAGTTCTGAGATTAGAAGGTCCTCCGGTCTCGGTCTCGGTCTCGGGTCGTCGCCGGTGAGTGGAAGGTTGTAATGGTTTTTGTTCCCCAGGGCCGTTGGGCCCTCACGTGTGATGGTTAATTGTTCTGAAGAACATCCCTTGCTTCGGTGAGATGCGATGGTGGAATGTACTAACGGAGTTGATTAAGAACTGGGATTAAAATATTAGTATGTGCTAATGGGAACAGAAGTGCTCGTTTTTGCTGATTTGTTGGTGTCCGGAGCAGGGGCGGAGCCAGGATCCAGACAAGGGGGGCCGACCCGCCAAGGCGCCGGCGTCATGAGCCCTGGGTGCCGTGTGTCGGCCAAATTAAACATACACATATATAATTAAACATACGCATATATATTGTCATATAAATTCAATCATGACACATGGCAAAATAATGTAGCATACGTCTAGTAACACAAAAGAAAGGTACTTTCATTACATCTCCAAAAACTTGAATTTGTTACATCTCCACTAACTTGAATTTAGCACGATGATTACCAACTAGATCATAAGATTTGATAATGATGAAGAGTGGTGGTATTATCATTTTTGTTCCGAGATTTGGTCACATCCACATACCTACAAATTGCGATATGTAGTTAAACAAGTTAGATATGTACCATAAGAATAAAAAAAATATGTATTTGTGCTCATATTAAAAAAATGAAGGTAAGATAATAACTTACTTGCGATTTAAATCCGAAATCTCAATCTCGTGCTTGTCACAAAAGGCTTTCACCTCCTCAAGAAGTGCTAATTGACTAATTGACTGTGATTAAGGGTGATTAAGGGGTCCTATTAATGCATCTGGTGGACCATTGGGGGGACCAGGCCCCTGCCCGCCCCCCCCTCTCCGCCCCTGGTCCGGAGGACAAAAGCTGATATAATGTAGTGTTTGCTTTATGGTTGACAGGATCTTGACCTTTTAGCTACGAAGTCACGACACTAAGCGTAGTTCTTTTTATGTCTTATGATTATCTTCGGACAAGGCTTTTTCGCTGTTATTTTCAAGTGATTTATCAGAATAGTCTTTTAAAAGTGGTTTATCGGCATTCGGTTTCTTTGCACATGCTCTCATGCAAGGATTAAAATCCATCGGCCGCAGTCTAAGGTCTTGCTCTAAATGACTTTAGCTTTTAGCTTACTTTGACTTTTAGTTTATTTAAGCCAGAAGTTACTTGAAACATATTAGCTTTTAATTTCGACTTATTTTGACTTTTTGAGGTTTTTTTGGCTATTTGCCTTTTTCTTCTTCTTCCTTATTCATTATTCATGATGATATAATGGTTTTTTATTTTATTTTTTATTTTTTAAGAAAAAATAACAATGTTACAGTGTAATTGTAGCCATAAGCTAAAAGCTAGAAGCTTAAGGCTCTGTTCATTTTGGTTTGAACTTCTGACTTCTGGTTTATTTTTCACTATTCATAAATTTTATTTTTTTCCTGACTTTTTGGTTTTTTGAGTTTTTTGCTTGTTCTTTTTTTCTCGTATTTATTTGCATTGTCCGTGATGGGCTAAGCTGTTTTTCTATTTATAATTTTTTAAATTTAGTTACGCTAAATAAACCACCATTAGTTATAGTATAATTTTAGTTAGTTATTGTACAATTTTAATTATAAATCAATTTATTTCAATCTAACCGAGTGGGAATTTTTTGTACGGATAATCCATTTTTTATTCGAAATTACATAAATATACCCGCGGGAAAATTTTTTACAAAAATAGGCTCCAGTCGCCGAATGGTTGGGCGACTGGAGCCTATCGCCCAACCAGACCGCGACACAATTTGTCTCGCTGCACAGTAGAGCGACTACATCCAGTCGCTCTTCCGTTAAGCGACTGGCATGCAGTCGCTCTTCCGTTAAGCGACTAGCATGCAGTCGCCATACGAGATGGCGACTGCATGTAGCCCCCGTGTTTTGTTTAGATTTTGTGAATTTTGTAACGTTGAACGGGTAAAAAATACGGTGAAATTGTAATAAAAGTTTATGTTCATTGTATATTGTAGGTGTGCAAAAAGTTTTAAAATTTTTTTTTCATGAAAGATTGAGTACAGAACGATCGATACATACACTGTTAAGTGAGATAGTTTATGTGCGGAGAGAGATAATAGACTTATGTAAATTTAAATAAACTTCATATTATAACTGTGAGTAACATGCCGCATGTTTTTTCAGTACATGCATAAATACATCTGCAGCGTCGCCTCACTAGTCACCCTGGTGTGCCCCGTCACCGCGCCCGCGTCCTCCCATACGGCCTCGCTTGGCCCTCCTCCGGTGCAACGGGTTAGGACGATCCGAAAAAGTAAAACGAGGAGGAGGGTGTCTATCCCGCGGGGGCGGGGGCGGAGTAAGCTGCATCTCTGGCTGTGTGCTCTCCGGTGCACCGGGCGCAGAGATAACCTCCGGTGCTACGTCGGAGTAGTGTCCATGCCACTCCGGTGTAGACGCGAAAAACTGGTCCACTTCCTCCTGGCCTGGGGAGATGCCGGAGACGCCGTGCTGCTGGTAAGCACCTGCAATATTAATAACGTTAGTTCGTTGCATATCGTCTTCGGATAAACACGATATAAGAACCTCTGCGTACCCGTGCCTGGTGCCATCCACGCAGGAGGAGGGGCGTACACCCCCTGCGTAGAAGGCGTGAAGTGAACCGGTGTAGGAGGCCTTGCCCAGGCTGAACCCCCTGGCTGCTCCGGGTGAGGTTGTGGAGGACGTATCCACGTAGGTGCACCAGAGTGGTGCCACGCTGGTCGGGGTGTCGAAGCGGTGGGCGTGGAGACCGCGGGTAGCCTCGTGCAGGAGAGTAGGCTAACGATACGTCTACACCCGTCGTGCAAAGCTGA
The DNA here is from genome assembly GCA_017311315.1 of Dendrocalamus latiflorus. NCBI lineage: Eukaryota > Viridiplantae > Streptophyta > Magnoliopsida > Poales > Poaceae > Dendrocalamus > Dendrocalamus latiflorus. The sequence goes on along the minus strand of CM029636.1, from coordinate 4,188,040 downwards.
TGCCCTCCTCATGGGTCAGGTGCGCACCACTGGAGAGCCTCTCCAGTAGTGTCCCGGAGTCGAGGCATAGGGCAGAACCGACGTCAGCCTGGACACAAAGACATGAAATGGTTGATTATCGAAACGACATTACCATTTGGGAATCTTTGAAATGACATGAAACGTACCGCGATGTGAGCGTCGCGCGCGAAGTGTGAGGGGTACGTGTCCGTCGGAGCGGCGACGTGTGTGGCAGGCGGGTCTACCACATATACGAGCCTGGTACGGGTCCGCGGCTGGTACCAGCGCAGGTACTCGGCATACTCCCTGCTGTCGTACGGGCTGTCCTCCTCCACGCGGTCGTCGAGCGCACCCTGCCACTGCTCGACCCATCGCTGCATCCTCAACGACCAGTTGGTGCCTCTTTTCACTCCCTTCGCGCTTTGCCTGCGTATAGAACCATTACTGGATGTGAGATACTTGCGAACGCAGTAGTAAGTATGTAAATATTTTCCAGAAACGATCACTCACCCGTGCACGTGGCGCGGAATCGATGGTCCGAATGGTGCAGGAACCGGCTGCCGTAGCCCGAACTGCCGCATCACCCGCTGGGGTGCGTAGTCCTCCACGTAGATGAGGTACACGAGCTTCCGGCGGGTGAGCCAGAAAGCCCGGTCACGCCAGCAAAGTGAGGACAGCCCGCCAGGAGCACGGGCCTGAACTGCCGTATCTGCGTACGGCTCCCAGCGCACGTCGTCCGCTGTGATGCGGTCGAGCTGCTCCACAAAGGCCCGGTACGCCCGCGTGACCTGCACGTGCGCGAACTGTACCTGCAAGAAATATAAGCTGTTTAGAATGACGATCGTCAATAAGACAGAAATAGTTGACTGCGATAATACTTACTCGACGACGGCACCAGATAGAACCCATCGTCGGCCGGTCGACGTCTCCCGCTGGATACATCTCGGGCCCGTACGGGCCCATGTCGTCCAGCACAGGTCACCCGAGGCTTAAGCGCTCGAACGACCACAACTGCAGTAGCAGCGGACAGCCCGTGAGGATCGAGTTCGCCTTGACCCTCGTGCACGCATCGCATAGGGCGCGGTACGTCGCGGCAAGCACGGCCGATCCCCAGCTGACCTGGTGGGGCTCGCCGTCAGCGATCGCCCTCGCATAAGCGATAAGGCGCGCATCCACCGTGTTGCCGTGGCTGGTGGTGAAAAGCACCCAACCAAACAGCCACAGCACGTACGCCTCCAGGTGGCGCGCCACCTGGTGATCGTCTGTCTGTGGAACCATGCGCTCCAGCTGAATTCAAACAAGTTGTTATTAGTACGTGATACCACAAATAAACGGTTGGACGACACGATCGAATGTAAAAAACCACGTACCCGGTACTGTGTGAGCCACCTCAGCGTCGGCCCATGGGTCTGCGCCTCTGTGAACACGTGGTGCTGAGGGCCCGGTGGAACGACACCCTCGAATCTGCCAAGCAGGTCAGCGCGCCAGTCGTGTGGGGCCTCCGGTAGGAAGGCAGCGTCTCCCGCGATCGGAAGGCCAAGGAGCAGGGACACGTCCTCCAGGGTCGGCGTCATCTCCCCGAATGGGAGGTGGAAAGTGTGCGTCTCGGGCCGCCAACGGTCCACCAAAGCCGTCAGCAGAGAACGGTCGAACGGGAAGCGTCGTGATCGCTCCCCGCCCGCCTCGTCCCCGCCCGCCTCGTCCCCGCCCTCGTCCCCGCCAGCGCCTGCATCCTCGTCCGTGGCCTGCACCATCCGGGCAAGAGAGAGTAGCCCGGCATCCCGAAGCCTGCAAACAAAGTGAAGGTCAGCACGGAATGAACTTACGGTCACACTAAACGCTGGAGTAGTGCAAACCTGGCAGTCCAACGAGGGTCGAGTCTCCAGGCCACGCGAGGTGTGCGTGTCCGGATCACTCCCAGCTGAGGCGGCTCGTCCGTGCTCCCCGGTGTCGGCACTAGACGGGAAGCGCGATGAGAGCGGTCCACGTGCTCGTCCAACAGCTCGTACTGCCACTCGGAGGCACGTCCAGCACGAGTCATACCTGCAAAATTTGTACAATAATTTCTACATTAAATTTTCTACATCTAAATTTATACAATAATTTCAATATTAAATTATGTACACTAATTATCTAAACTAACTATCTTTCTACACTAAATTATCGACACTAATTATCTACACTAACTATATTTCTAAACTAATTATCTACACTAACTATATTTCTACACTAATTTTCTAAACTAATTATCTACACTAATTATGTACACTAACTATCTTTCTACACTAAATTATCTACACTAACTATCTTTCTACACTAAATTATCTAAACTAAATTATCTAAACTAATTATCTACACTAACTATTTTTCTAAACTAATTATCTACACTAATTATCTTTCTAAACTAATTTATCTACACTAACTATATGTCTAAACTAAATTATCCACACTAATTATCTACACTAACTATCTAAACTAACTAATTTTCTAAACTAATTATCTACACTAACTATGTTTCTAAACTAAATTATCTACACTAACTATATTTCTAAACTAACAAAAAATATAACACAAAAACTTACCTGAAAATCGCGCACGCACTCTCCTCTTCTCCTCCTCTCCCTCTCTTTCTCTCCCCTCCCTCTTCTCCTCCTCTCCCTCTCTTTCTCCTTCTCTGCGCGCCGAAGAAGTGGACGTCGGGGGCGGCCGAGCGCGGCCTTATATCCACCCTCAGTCGCCCAACGGTTGGGCGACTGATATGCAGTCGCCCAACGGTTGAGCGACTGCTTTGCAATCGCCGAACCGTTGGGCGACTGGAGTTAATCGCCCAACGGTTCGCAGACTCTTCAGCTGCCGCGGTCTGGTTGGGCGATAGGCTCCAGTCGCCCAACCATTCGGCGACTGGAGCCTATTTTTGTAAAAAATTTTCCCGCGGGTATATTTATGTAATTTCGAATAAAAAATGGATTATCCGTACAAAAAACGGTTGAGTGGCACCAAAGCCATAAGGTAGTTAGAGCGTGGCCTAAGAGAATGCACCTAAAAGTTACGAGCTCCAGATCACTCTGTATTCTGTGGTATACATCTGTTTGTGTCCAAAACGTTTTTATTTTTCTGAAGGTTAAACATCGCAGAATTATTTTAATAGAAGCAACAGTACATGGTCCCCAGTTTTACAAAGAAATACTGAAATGGACAAAAAGAATATGATGGATCGGGATCCTGACAGAGTTTATTACACGTAAAGGTGAGAATTTGGCTTGCAGAATGGTTGGGCAGAGCTTTGCTTGTTTATGTGGACTTGATTGCCCAATCCCACCTAACACCTACCAACATCTCCAGGGGACGTGGCATTGGCATGTTCTTTTTTTTGTTCATGACTTTTAACTATTTATAAAAGTGTATAGAGATATAAATAATTTATGTATGATTTTAGCTGATATAAATAAAGTTGTTATAATATATATACTATAATTAGTTTATTAATTCTGTCTTAAAAACACTTTGTTTGAAAAATAGATGCTGTAGAAAAATTAAAAATAGTTTTAAAAAATAAAAAGAAAGCCCTAATTATCATTCCAACGCCTGTTAAAAAGAAAAGCCCTAATTATCATTCCAACGCCTGTCAGGTGCAGCACCAGTTCCTCTTGTACAAAAACAACGCGACGATCCGCTTTTAGAAAGATGACAAGTTAACAAAGCGACAAGCATCGCTATATCATGATTCGCAAGGAAATATTATTTACTAACGGTGAGACAGCATGATTTGTGTCACGAATAAATCGAAAAGCAATGTGTGGCATAGTAACACTATAGTAGTATTGTAGATTATATAAAAAAAATTAATTTTTAATACTTCTATAGCTAACAGTAGTATGAATTTTTTTTAATAAATGCTTACTGGTCGTAAGCCATGGTCGTAAGTCAATATACGACCACGCCTTACGACTTACAACCACGCTCACGATCACGGCTTATGACTTGCGACCAATAAACAGCTATTTTCCGTACAACTACACTGTGGCAGGGATTAAAAATTATTTTTTCCCGTACAAGCTACAATACTGCTATAGTGTTACTGTACCACGTGTTGCTTTCTGATTTATTCGTGACATAAACCATACTGTGTCACCATTATACAATAAAATATCTCTGATTCGTGAGATATTCAGACCTGGTAGGGAATATACAACGGCCTACATCTGAATAGCTATTATGGGGGTTCTTAGGTTCTAGATCTTATTCCTATTGTTTGACTTGTGCTTGCTTTTTGGAAATAAATAACTTTTTTATGATATCTAATTTTTCAATAAAATATCTTTTTAAGATAGAATTTATTAGTAGATTATAGTAGATACTATAATAACTTCATTTATATCAGTCAAAATCACATATGAGTGTCTCTCTGTATAGCTCTCTACAAGTTGTTACTATTCATCAGCCAAACCTAAAAGCTATCAGTAAAAGTCAATATAAATATATCCTTAATCTGTTAGACCTTTTGGTTGAAATGGAACAGTAGCGGTCAAAAGAAGATGAGGTGGAGGCGACGGTCCGTAGTGGCTTTTGGCTTCTTATTTTTTGAAGTTTGAAGGAGCCGTTTTCAAAAACCAGGTATTCAAATTAGTTTTTTGGCTTCAAGAAACAGAAGTTGGGAGCTAATTTGAACACGCGCATATTAGTCCAAGTCACAAATAGTGGGTGCCCATGCAGTAGTGGCAACTGTCAATGGATTAAAGATGGGTGCGAAACATAAAGACTTTGGGAAATGCATTTATCTAGGGGTGCAAAATGTTTAGGATTGAAGTTAAGGACTACGGAACCCCCTATGCGTACACATGGTACTGCCCATGTTAAAGCTGTATTTTTAGCCATTTTGCGGTTAATTGTATATATCCTTGCCATATTATGTAACAGAAAAGATGCATTGGATCAGTCTCAACCAAAGATTCTTTAGGCCCCGCTCGGTTGGGCTAAAAAGCTGTGGCTTATGGCTGAAATTGCATTGCAGCGGCTGAAATTTTACTGTAGCTGAAGGTGACTTATTTAGCGTAACTAGCTGAATGTCTGTGCGTTGCTACAGATTTAAAAACTTTTAAAACATATTTGTACGCATATTCTTAAATTTTTTTATCACCTGTGAGTTTCAGAACATGAAGTATTACTTTTCCTCTTGCCAGTTCACTGAACTTTGAACATCTCTTGTTCAACCACAGGTCTGACCTGAAAGGATATGAATAGTGATAATATTTAGTCAAAGTAGGAAACCACCGATTGAAACAAGCAGACAAACAACCGATTGAAACAAGCAGGCAATAATATTGTGCATTGAGAATTACCTTTGGCAAAGGAATATCCCATTTGCTAGGTTTTTCATTCCTCTTTTGCTTTCTTGTGTTGTTAAGAACCTAGATTTCACGAGTCTATCATTGATCAATGCAACAAGAAGTTTCGTGTATCATAAATTCAGAATCAGCTGGTAGGAACAAGTATTTACCTTGGGCCCAAAAATGAGAACCAAGCAAACATGTAACTGAGCCCAAAAAGGAAATGCGGCACTGTTTCTCCGGAACCGCCCACCATTTTAAAGAGCTTTTTACCTCAGGGACAAATGGTACTTCCATACACAGAACTATCAAGCTCTGAAAGACAAACGACTGCTACAGGAACGGCTTCCAGACTGCAATTCACTATAAACTGTTTCTTGAATTTGCTTGGTCGAACATGGCCATCAATTTGACCAAATAAGTACTTTGATCATGTCTTGTCTCTAGATGCTGCTCCAAAGCAGGAAAGAGTATTCCACTGTTCTTGTCCAATGAATAAATTGATCGAGTAATCACACAATGACACGATAGAGAAGATGACAACATGTGAAGGCACTGTACGGATGAACTCTACACGGGCTATAAAATTTACAAGTGTTTGATACATAGAGCAAGCAGTAGATCTTCTCTTTTCCACAATAAATAGATAGTTTGGCACTAAACAGTGGAGCTCATTACGAATTATGGTCGCCAAATAACTACAAATCATTTCCGGTTAAATAGTGGGCTCGTGAAGTAAGGAAGACAACAGTAATAATGATACGTGATACTCTCCGTCGTACTCAAATAGGTTCGTTTTAGAGTCATGCAATCAAGTTTTAACATTTTGACCAGCAATATACACAAACGTGTTCTGGAGAAGAATGAATTAATAATCAGTGCGACTTTTAAAATTACCTAAGTTTCAAAACCTAATTTTGATCCCAAGCCCCACCGTATGACATTCACTGATGGATTTATACGCCATTTAGGTCCACAAAGGAAGGGATGCCGCAATGCATCGAGACAACTGCAGATTAAGTTTGTAAAACAAAGTAAGAGTTTGCAATTCTCTAATGCCAAATACTAACCATATTTCAAATTTTGCAATGTATAGCTTGTGGAAGTACCACCAGCAGTGATTGATCTTACCTTATCCTTTTGTCAGGTTTGATTGCCAGCAATAAGGCCAAAAGATTCCAACCAGCACCCCATTGCCTATCTAGCATCTAAGGAACAGCAATAAACCACACGATCAGTATCAGATAGCTTCAAGGAATGATATGCCAATAAATTACCAGGAATAAAGATCCTTACCTGCAGACCAATATTCCCAGATGGAAAATTGTGGCACAGAATTGGTAGAAGGAACTCACGCAAACATGATGGATCATTTCCCTGCAACAGAGGATACCAATCATGGAAATAATAGTTTTCTTAGTTTCAATATTAAGATTTCTCAAGACTTCAAATTTAAGTCGCCTGCATCAACATGTGGCATTTAATCTCGAAACAGAACTAAGGCCATGTTTGGATCCCTCCATCTAAAGTTTAGTCACTAAAGTTTAGATCTAAAATCTCCAAACAGGTGGTCTAAAGTTAGATCTAAACTTTAGCTAACCCCTAAAAAACACTTTAGACCATTAGTCCACCAAAGTGAACTAAAGTGGTCTAAAGTTTTGGGTTCTTAGGCACAAAGACGTGTTTACCCATGCATGTTGATCTCTCACCTCCCGTTTAATGGCTGACGCACGAAACGAGGAGAGGTAGTATGGTCTTTTTGAAACTTTAGTCCTATCCATTAGTACAGGATCCAAACAGGACCTTCGACTAAAGTTTAGTGGCTAAAGTTTAGCCAACTAAAGTTTAGTCTAAAACTTTAAACAACTAAACTTTAGATCATGGGATCCAAACAGGGCCTAAGTAATTTTAGTAAAACAAAACAATTGTAACATTGGAAGTCAGAAGGACATCTAAGATCTTGAAATAAAACACAACCCCAGTATGACAAACATTATGGAGCCTATATTTCAATTAGGTTGGCTATTAATTAGCTAAGGATGGTATTTCCCTAATTCTGTACTTACTACCATGCAAATTTCACAAAATACCATTTACCTTCAGTGCTTTGCTGTAGTGCTATACTGTGTAGGCATACTATGACTAACATAGATCTTTGCGAGAACATGGATGGAATCACAAATGGCGGAAATGATATAACTTGAGGGAAGTGCATAGAACACACCTTTGTCAAGAATGACTTGAATTTTAGGAAAGTTGAAGAATCCATGAGCTCTCTCATAACCATCTTTGCCATGATGAAGCCAACACATCTAGGGAACAAAAGTAATTTAAAATTTTAAACTAATAACATATACAGGTCCATCTTAAATATTGGTTCACTGTTTTCAAAAGCAGACCAATGGATGCAAACATAAGTGTCTCAATTTGCTGATTTTGCTCTAAACCTTACCTCATGTCAAATGCTATCATCATTTTTCGCCTTTCACTGTTACTTGCTTGTGTACTGCTGCTAGGATCATTGTCATGAAAATCAACAGCGTTCCCAAGAATACCGACCTAAATAAGATAAAGGAACCATGAAATTCGTCAATCATGTTTATATGGAAAGACGGCTGCAGAACATTGGGACACATAGAAGGGACAAGACAACTTCCATGTCTGTAGGGCTTCTGGGCATTGGCTTAGTCCTTAAACATTAACTTTATGTTTTTTATGTAAATTCCAATATTTCCTAGCTAAATATCATGAATATGCATATATGTAAGTCATATAAGTGCATTTCTGTACATCAGCATTCTTAAAAGAATGTAGTTCAAATGTCATATTCAATTGTATTATACGAGAAATTGCTATCTTTTCGGCCACAGTCCACACAATAAATTGAAGAGACAATAGCTTCTAGCTGTTTGTTCCAATAAATCATGCACATATTATACAAAATACATGTTACTGTTAACATTTTCGATCCAATAGTTCACTGGTACACAGATTGTTTGCTACCAAAAGAAACAATACAAGCTTAGGAACTAAGTTTATGATATTTGGATTGTTTGCTATTATATGAATTTGAAATAGCTTTTTTTTCTTCTAAAACGTGGATTATTGTTCATTAAGAATATGAAAATAAGTCTAAAAAAATACAAAGCGTTGTAAAACAGCGAAAAAGATCATCATGATTAGAATCTAAAATTGTTGATGTACAAGGATCCTAGCATGACATTTCAACAACACTGATAACTTAGTCCATTCCATTAACTGCCAAACAGTATTTTTTTCTAATTAGGCATCGAGTTTGTCAAATAGGTTAATTGTTGAAAAGCAATAGCTTTATAGCTTGCAGCGAGGCATTCTCCTTGTTGGTATGTAGTTTTGCATTTGTCAGCAGTTAAAACTACGGAAAGAGTAAAGAGATATATGGAATTCGAAAAATACGCGCGCCGAGCTCATGGTAAAATCCGAAGCAGTTAAAATTCGAATTTTTCGAAAGGTAACTATCTTGGTTTCATATATGAAATTTCTGTAGAATCATCAGAAAAGACTCTAGAGCTTTCTTGCTTTTGAAAAGTACTAATTCTAGAGCTTGCTTAACTGAGGAAACCACATCTCCTCATTCCTAAATCTAGCCCCGTCTCCCTGACTCGACATCAGAACAGCCTAGCAAGATGATCATACCATCTCGGGCTGGAGGAAGACGGTCTTACCGAGCATGATGACGGATCTGGACTCATCGAGCGTGCGCACGACGGAGGGGCCTGCGTCCGGCCCAGCGGCGTCGCAGCATAGCTGGAGGAACTCATCGTACGGCACGGTGCCCGCGCCGCCTCCATATGCAGACTTGGCTCCAGCCCCGCCCCACCCCCACCTCCTGCGTCGGCGGCGCCAGCGGCACGAGCCCGTCGAGGTTGATGCGCGGGGAGACGACTCGGTGAGGAGACATGGGCGCAGTTTGGGACGGGGGGAGGGGAGAGTGGCAGCGTGGAGAACCCGGGGGGGAGGGCTCGGTGGGGAGGAGAATCCGCGCTGCCACCGTCGGTGAGGAGAGATGGGCACGGATCGGGACGGTGGGCGGGGGAGAGATGGGGGGGGGGGAGAGTGGCGGCGCGGAGAACGGGGGGAGAGGACTCGGCAGCGGCGCGGAGGAGCGAGGGAGGAGGCGGCGGAGCGGAGGAGTGGGGGGAGGACGAGGCGGCAGCGGTGGCGCGGTGTGGGGAGGAGGAGGAAGAGGCAGCGGCGACGCGGAGTGGGGAGTAGGAGGCGAAGGCGGAGCGGAGGAGCCGGGGAGGAGGCGGCGACGGCGGCGCGGGGTGGGGAGGAGGAAGCGAGGGTGGAGCGGCGGAGGGAGGGTAAAATCAGCAAAATTTGAAGTACCAGCACACCAATTCAAATATCCAGTCGCGCGTCATATCATTAATCCACTGCAAGGAGGTGATGTGCCAGCTACTAACCGAATCAATCCGCAAATCATACATCAAACTCACAAATTGACCCATAAATCAGCATGTTCTACCCAATCAAAATCATATGCTGTTTAAGATATTTCGCAAAAAAAAAGACCAGTTGTTTTGGCTAATCATCCCATCCAGTCGCACTCAAGTATCGCTGACCTTGATGGGGATGCCGCCGGAGTTGGGAGTCTCCATTGCCGCCGGCGAGAGGGAGGGCGTCGAACAACAGATCCGCTCGTCGTCGGGAGGGGGAGGCGGTTTGGGGAGGAGGATGCGGCGGCGCGGGGCGGGGGGGGGGGTGAGGGCGGGAGCGCGGGCTGGCGAGGAGGGTGGGGGCGCGGAGGAGTGGCGGCGGCGCGGGGGGGGGGGCGTGGTGAGGGCGGAGGGAGGGGAGGAGGCGAGGGCGGCGGTTCGGGGAGGAGGATGCGGCGGCGCGGGGCGGGGGGGGGGGGTGAGGGCGGGAGCGCGGGCTGGCGAGGAGGGTGGGGGCGCGGAGGAGCGGCGGCGGCGCGGGGGGGGGGGGGGGGACGTGGTGAGGGCGGAGGGAGGGGAGGAGGCAAGGGCGGCGCGGCGGCAGAGGAGGGAGCGGAGGAGGCGCGGGCGGCGCGGTGGCGGAGGAGGCGAGGGCGGCGCGGCGACGGAGGGAGGGGAGGTTGGCGCGATGGCGGAGGAGGGAGGGGAGGACCTCAGGGCGGAAGAAACGAGGTGTGCGGGGGAGGCAGCCGCACGGGAATGGGGGGTGGGGGGGGGCAGCGAACGGGTTTCGGGTGGGATGGGCTATATGTGTAGAATTGACCATCACCTTAAACTCATCCTTTTAGGAGTAGAGATTAAATTTAAAAAAAATTTAAAAATAGAAAAAATATGTTAGCTCATTACAGACAACGTGAATGAATACAGGAAAAAAGAACCGGCAAAAAAGCTAAAAAAACCAAAAGTTCAAAAAAGACAAAATTTATAAATAGTAAAAAATAAGCTAAAACCTAGAAGCTGAAGCGTTAGCCGCACCATAGCCAGTACTGAATGTGGTCGAAAGTTGTGCCATGCAACGAATAGACACATAGCTAGCCGTATGCTTCACAAATTCTACATTACACTAACAACAATTTGTGTTTCAGCACCCCTGATATAAATCGCATTTCTCGACAAAACAGCGTTAAGAGTGTTTTTTCCCATGACCATATTGCCTTTCCGACAACACAATAGTGCCAGATCCAATGCACTAGATCCAAAACCAATGGCAATTCCAGGACAGTGGCAGCAACCTAACATATACAAATATATGAGGGCGTTTTTGTTCACTTCGACTTATAGTTTTTTATTACAACTTATTAATATAATAAATAGTAGTTACGGAAAGAAACTAAATGCAAAAAACCATTGAAAAGCCCAAAAACGGGTGGATGCCTAAGCACAACCAAGAAACAAATCCCATTAGAGATGTTTATATTAGCTTTTACTGGTAGTTTTAGCTTATAAATAGTAACAATCTATAAAGAAGCTTATGAAAAGAGACGCCTGTATGTAATTTTAGTTGATATAAATAAAATTATTATAATATATACTACAATCAATTATTAGACATCATTTTTTAAAAATACTCTATTTAAATATTAAGTATTATAAAAAAATTATTTACCGTAAAAAAAGGTTTATAAAAACCAAACCAGACTAGAAACCAACGTGCCCAGCGGCCGTGTATATATTACCCCCACCTGCGCCCGCTCACGCGAAACCCAAGGTGAGGAAGCGGCTTCCAACACAAGTCGTCGCCACCAACCACCGCCGCTACAGCCACCACCTGCTGACCTGCTCCTCCTCCCCTCGCCTTCGCGCTCGGCTCGAGAGGGAGAGGCGGCTTCCAGAAGCTCCGGGAGGGGACGGCCATGGCGCGGAAGAAGATCCGGGAGTACGACTCCAAGCGCCTCCTCAGGGAGCACCTCAAGCGCCTCGCCGGCATCGACCTCCAAATCCTCTCCGCGCAGGTCAGCCTCCTGTCCCGCCATCTCCCTCCCTGTTGTTCCTCCCCCCTCCGCGCTTCGGCTCGTGATCTGGGGAGTCCCGCGTGGATCCTCGCGCCTCGGCGCGCGATCCTGGCCTGGGCGCTCGGGATTCAGCTTGGGGGCGTTCGAGGGCGCGGCTCCCGTGTAGAATTTTGGGATGGGGCGTGGGTTTTGAGGTTAATTTGGGTTGGGATTTTGGGATAAGCGATGAATTTTGGGGCCTGATGGTGTTCTAGGTTCATGATTATAGGGTGAAGTTGTAGAGATGCTGCGACTCTGCGCTGGGCTTGTTGGCTCTTGCTACAAGCATCGGTGCTATTGTCGGATTTGATGCAAGCTTTTGCGTTCGCGGTGGGTTTTGTCTGGGGAGCGCATGTTAAATTAATGACCTCGACCATCGATTTCCACCTGGAAGTGTGTCTTCTGATGCGATCTGATACGAAAATTGTGATTGTTATTAGTAACCGGTGAGGGATCTACCTGGGAAATTGGAAAAAGGTGATTCTATTGGCTAATTGGATCATGTAACGATGGTCGTGCAAGGCATTTTGCTTGTTTGCTTCAATCTGCAACGGAAACAATTTTGTGCTATGGGGTTTCACCAATATACCTTATGAGTAATTGGCAGATATTTTTTGGGGAATTTGCTCCCATGCCACACAGTTTAATGGCGTTTGTTAAAATACCCCATGATGTCTCACTGACATGTGGGCCCTGGACCCGCATGTCAGTGAGACATGATGGGGCATTTTAACAAACGCCATTAAACTGTGTGGCATGGGAGCAATTTTTCCATATTTTTTTGGTTGTATGGGTCATGTGATGCACAAAGGTTGTGTTTGTCCAATACATGTATCTTACATCTGTTGATCTGTTGTGTTTCTAACGTTGTCTTAGTTTTTAATCGCCATAGTGCCTTCATTGCGTTTACGTTATCTGGGTTTATGGGTTGGAAAGAATCAGCTAGAATTGGATAACTCTTGGATGTAATACTTTCATTTTCGTGGTACTTTTTTTGCAGTTGTGCAATAGTATCCCAATATTTGATACACTCCTCAAGAACAATTCGACTTAATTGGCAGTGTGCTTATTCATAGGTCACACAATCAACAGATTTCACGGAGCTTGTGAACCAGGAGCCGTGGCTCTCATCTATGAAGTTGGTCGTGAAACCTGACATGCTGTTTGGTAAACGTGGGAAGAGTGGCCTTGTGGCCCTCAACCTTGATCTTGCTCAAGTCTGCCAATTTGTCAAGGAGCGGTTGGGAGTTGAGGTAGCTACAGAACTACCATCTTGCCGTGCTTCTCCCCACGAGCTTGATAATTAGAACTATTTTTGTAATATATTTGTGCATGCTCGTGTATTTAGGTTGAGATGGGCGGCTGCAAGGCTCCAATTACGACCTTCATAGTTGAGCCATTTGTGCCCCATGATCAAGAGTACTACCTTTCAATTGTATCAGAGAGGCTTGGCTGCACCATTAGTTTCTCAGAATGTGGAGGTATCGAGATCGAGGAGAACTGGGACAAGGTTAAGACGATCTTTCTTCCCACAGAGAAGCAAATGACACCTGAGGCATGCGCTCCCTTGATTGCGACCCTACCATTGGAGGTGAGCTCTTGCATTAGATTACTTGCTTCATTATGCCATCTATTATGTTCATCATAGGCTAGAATTTTTAACTCCTGATATTTCTTTTGTTCTGCATTAACCATCATGTGCTTACTTTGACCATGATTTCTGTCTGAATTTCAGGTCCGCACAAAGATAGGTGATTTTATTAGAGGAGTATTTTCGGTTTTCCAAGGTACCTCACACTTGCTTTTCAAAGGCAAATAATGTGAAATTGTTCCTTTGTCATTGACACCAAGTTATCTTTCGGCAGACTTGGATTTTTCATTTCTTGAGATGAATCCATTTACCTTGGTAAATGGGGAACCGTATCCTCTGGACATGAGAGGAGAACTGGATGACACAGCTGCTTTCAAGAACTTTAAGAAGTATGATTCATGCTTCCGATCTAACTTACAGAGTCCAAGTACATCTTTTCTCTATACTGATACTGATCATACCGATCATTGTTTTCAATGTACAGGTGGGGTAACATTGAGTTCCCTCTACCTTTCGGAAGAGTCCTTAGCCCCTCCGAAAGCTTTATCCATGAACTTGATGAGAAGGTAACTCCATAGAAAATTGCACATATCATATTTCTTCCTTTCCTTTTCTCCCCTGAATTCTGCTGCATGTAAATCGTTAGTGTGTACATTTGCATATAGTTATGTTGACAGAGTACTGCATGCTTCGTGGAATCCTGAATGGAGACTGATGTAATGTAACATTTCTTGCTCTTTCAGACAAGCGCATCTCTGAAATTCACAGTATTGAACCCAAAAGGACGCATTTGGACAATGGTTGCAGGTGGTGGTGCTAGTGTCATATATGCTGATACGGTAAGCCTAACCTTCTTCCAAATCCTTCATTGTTTTAGGTTTTGAAGTTTTCATAGTATCTTCTGTCAACCTGGATTTATCACAGATGAATTTATTATTATTTTTTTGAGAGGGAGGCACAGAATGAATTTCAAAAGGAACTAATAGGAAAAACATAACTAAAAACAATAAAATGGACCATCTTTGAGTTGCATGAATAATCTCATTGTCTGTAGTATACCAGGTGGGAGATTTGGGCTATGCATCAGAGCTAGGAAATTATGCGGAGTACAGTGGAGCTCCCAACGAGGAGGAGGTTCTGCAGTATGCTAGAGTAGTTCTGGATGTAAGAACCACACTAGAACCTTTTATCTCACTGTATTGCTTACTAGGTTATTCTATTATGCATAATGTCTGAATCTGCAGTGTGCCACTGCTGATCCTGATGGCCGTAAGAGAGCTCTTCTCATCGGAGGGGGTATAGCAAACTTCACTGATGTTGCTGCTACATTTAGTGGTATCATCCGGGCTTTAAGAGAGAAGGTAAGTTGGGCTGTTCAGTTGGGTTGCTATTCTATTCCCCAACCACTCCCACGTGTCTCCATTAAAATCTTCATCCATTTTATTGTTATTTTGCCTCCAAATCTGCTGCCAGGAATCGAAATTAAAGGCTGCAAGGATGAACATTTATGTTCGGAGAGGTGGTCCGAACTACCAAACTGGACTTGCTAAAATGCGTGCCCTAGGTTCAGAACTTGGTGTACCAATTGAGGTATGTACGTAATTTGATCTCATAGGCAACTTCTACAGATACCTCAAACCAGCCATTTCCTACTCTAATTATTGAAATTTCTCAGTAACAAAATTAAGTAGACGTGAAAGGAAATCGTTGGACCATCCCCATCCCCATAACAGACCAGCTGATTTTGCTCAACGATTCATTGCAGATCTATGGACCAGAGGCAACAATGACTGGAATCTGCAAGCAAGCCATTGATTGCATCATGGCCAAAGCATAATTCGCGGTGTAATTGCGCTGTTCGCTGTTGTGTCCATTTTGTTCCAGACATTTAATACGAGGAATTGTTCTTGTGAAACGGAGAAATACCAGTGTTGTGTGAGGAAACTACCATTGTAACGCAGTTACGCAATAATCTAAATCTTGTTCGTGAGTTTTGACTCCTCTGGGTTGAGGTAAACCGCAATTTGCTCTGATCCACCAGATTGCAGTGTTCCTGATTCTGTTTTGTGCGCAAACATCCCATGGAATGATGTGGCTTGTGTGGCTTGAAGCGCATGGCCTGGTGACAAAAACCGCACGGTTGCAGCTGTGCCTGTGTGAGGTATCTCTTTTTGATGTAGCCTATGTTAGCAAGGAGAAAAACATTAGGCAACAGTTGCTAGATTTCATGCTGAATTGTGATGGAAGGCCTGGAAGTGGAGAAAAGGAGGTGAAGAGTTCTTTGAGGAAGGCCTGAAAGGGGAGAAGAGTTCTTTGAGGAATGCGTTGTTGGCACAGTTTTGAAACTTCTATATGCATGGGTTATCGGTAATGGTAACATGTCGAATGCACTTAACCTTGTGGTGTACTCCTAAAAAAGTTACAAAAAAATTTAATTTTTTTTATATGTATTATATGATTTACTCCACCTATGTATAAATTCCAAGCTCAAATTCATTCCATATTAAGAATAGCAAAATAGTGAAAACTTTGATAAATTTGAATTATTAACATTTGCCATATTTCTCTTTTTTATTACAACTAATGTATAATGAATCTGAACTTGAAGTTTTATGCATAGTTAAATTAAGTTTAGAAATACATGTAGAAATTTTCTTGAAATTTTTTTATAACTTTTTTAGTTGAAGTGCACCATAAATGTATCACAAACTTAAATGCATAGGATATGTACTATTATATTGGGCAGAAGTAGAGGGTATGCATTTTTCGATTGCTTTTCTTCTTCATTGCATGGCAAGATCATATTGGGCGCTATCAGGGGCGGAGCCACACCTCGGGTAGGGTAGGCTTCAGCTCGGGGTGTGAAAAAATATCTAGTGTATAGGCCAGGTGAATTCAATCCAGTTTGGGTAACATTTTCATAGTCTAGCCTAAATAGTCTAAATTATTCCACCACTGAGTCCAAAACATAACTAAATCTTGACTCCGCCCCTGAGCGCTACTGAAAAGTAGTCCAGGAATGTTAAGAGGCCGTTTTGAATGCATGATGCTTATAAAAATTTCATAGGATTTCCGCGTTCCAATCAGGTCCAAGCCAAGACCCTGCTGGCTTACAAGCACAACCTAACAAGCAATCACAGGGCAATTCTAAACATAGGTCAAGGTGTTCTAACATGAAGCAAAAGCGTCTTATCGTAATTCGTAGAGATTCCTAAGCCCGACACAAAGTGCTATAGGACGCACATCCTCTGCGTTTCTTTGCCATTCCGCGGCTTGAGGCAGTTGAATCAAACGTAGCATGGTTAAGATCGCCTCACTTCCACTCTAGGCTTTGATCTCGAGCATGGAAACACGATCAGACGCTCCACGATGCCATGCTTTGGTGCATCAGTGCTCTAATATCAGGAAGTAGGCATAGCCAGGGGCGAAACTGGACCTCGGACTAGATAGGCTATAGTCCGAGGCCCAGTAATACTACTAATACTATCTCCCTCTAATATATACCTAAAAACTATTAGATTGTCAGCCCAGCCCGAGGCCTAAAAAATTATCAGTCTAGCAGTTCAAACAACAAATCAGCCCACTGCAGCCCATAAAGTCAACAGCCCATCCATAAGACATCCATCAAGACCAAGAGAACTAGAGAAGAAAACCCTAATCCCAACCCCAACCCCAGTCGTCCAAATCAGATCTGAGCCCAAGGCAGCGGCGGAGCGAAGGTTCTTGTTGGCGGTGGCGCACGCGGCGGCACTATGCTCCGTCGCCGACGCTCTCGACGTCTTCGTCGCGCACCACATCGTGCCGAAGCCGATACTCATCACGCTCCCCACCCTGACCGCCTCGCCTGTCGGGTCCCCCAAGCCGGCGTCGTCGCTCCCCTCACCGTCGCCGCAGCAGTCGAAGGCACCAAGGAATGCTGTGCAAGCGGCGGACGACAACGTCGCGTAGACGCTGGAGATGGCATGTCCGTACTACTACGCACCGCCCGTGATGCCACCACCTCTTGCAGCGCTAGCGGTCAGCAGCTGGGACTTCTTTAACCCGTCTATGGGGCGGAGGAGGTGGCGGTGGCCGAGGGCGAGGTTATCAGCGATGAGGAGATGCGCGCGGTGAGGGAGCGGGAAGAGATCCCGAAGCTGGAGGAGGCGGCAGAGGAAGACGACGAGGGGGCGAAGCTGGCGGAGGCCAAGACCCGAAAAGCAAATGCTTCACTTGGAGTAGCCAAGCAAGAAGAGGCTAAAGAGGTGAGCGAGGCGACGGGGAATAATAGCGGATTGGAGGTTGATGTCGCGTAGCTGGGGCGCGAGCTGCTCGCGGGGCTAAAGGATGGCAAGGAGCTCTTCGCTCGCGTTTCCAATGCTGATAAGGAGCTGTCCGGCATGCTCGAGGCGGCCAACCATGTCCCAGAGCTCAAAGGTCCGAGATTTTACTGACTTTTCTTGCCTCGATTTCTCTATCTGACTGTAGCTTACTCGATCCTTGTCATGAATGTGGTGCCGGGATGGTCAAATCCCTTTTGCTGTTTGTGAAAATTGCAAGATTTGGGTGTAATGCTGCGAGTTTTGATTTCTACTTAGTTCAAATGTAGCTCAGGGTATGTTCAAATCCTGGATCCGCCACTGGGCACAGCACTAGCTAGCTAGTCCTCTGATCTGCTGCAAGTAAGGGCAACCACAACGTGTGAAAAAACCAGGTCATAAGAGTTATGTGGCACTCTTGTGACCGACCTTAAGCATTGGGGGAGCTCAGCGATAAGGAGCAATGGCGACAAGCCGACTTTAAGCTCGCGTCCTGGTCGTAAGGAATAAATAAAACGATCTCTCTCTCTCTCTCTCTCTCTCTCTCTCTTTCCCATGCCACCAATGCACTCGCTGGGGAAGGCATCCTCGCCAACCATCGCCTTCGAATCGGGCCATTGGGAGATCAGGGAACTGGCGCCGCCTGTGGATCCAGCCGCTGGGATGTCAGGGTGAGCGGTTGTAAGATCAAGGATACCGACTAGGGGGGTGAAAAAGAGGTTTTCAAATTTTTCTTGCCTACTTAATTAATTCTCTATAATTTCAATAGCAAGAATGTAAAGCAATTAATCTTACACAATTCTAGTCAATAGAAAAATAATGCTAGCTCTAATACAAGCAAATGGTCACAATAATATCAACAAATAAGAGCTAGAAAAAAACCAAGAGAGAGATGAACACAAATGATATTTTATCGTGTGATCGGAAACTTGTCGGTTTCCACTAGTCCACGTTGAGGTTAGCCCGAACCAATTGGACCGGCTCCACGAATTAAGCCGAAGCACCTCGATCACTAGAGGTAGCTCTTCCCTGCTCCGGGTAGGTGAGCTCCGACCTTCACAAGAATACCGGATCTTCTCATAATCTCCTTTGAGAAGATCATCGATCAATCTTCCGCTCAATCGTCCAGGTGCCGGCAAGCACCAAGAGTAATAAATCAGGGCTTCACTTGATCGCAAATGCGTGCCAATGGATCAACTAATGAATGCAATGCACTATTTGCTCAACCACCTCAAATTTAATGCTCAATGTGTAAACTAGGGGTGGAGTGAATGCTCTATGCTCAAGAAATGTTCAATGTGTCTCTTCATTCTTTCCTAGAGCAATGGTACGGGTATTATACCCCTCACCAACCAAAACTAGCCGTTTGGAATAAATTCCCAAAAAATTCAGGACGAGCGGAACTACCGCCGTTATAAGGCCGGTAGTACCGCTCCCATTTTTGGCGCAGCAGAACGGCTATGTCAGAGCTCTGCAATGACCGTTGGAATGTCGGCGCAGTACTATCGCCGTTGAAAACTCCAGTACTACCGCTCGCCGGTAGTTCCGCAAAGTCGGCGCGGTACTACCGCTTGAGCCGAACTTCCAAAAGTCCCAAATTTAGCGCTCTCTGGAAAAAGGCTCCGCTTCCCATCCGGAGCTTTCGGGCTCCGAAAGTACCACTCAGGATAGCGGAACTACCGCACCCTGCGGTAGTTCCGACGTTGAAATCACTGGTACTTCCGTTCCCGCAAAATCTAAAATGCATCCGGAGGGTGCTCTCTGGAAAAAAAGGCTCCGCTCGGGTTTCGGAGCTTCCGGTTGCCGGTAGTACCGATTTTACCAGCGGAACTACCGCCCTGCGGTAGTTCTGACGTTGAAAACTGCGGTACTACCGCTCTTCTAGACATAGCATAGTTTTGGTTTTAAATCCGACTTTTGATGAATGCATGCTTCTAGTTTGATCCAAATGGCACATAATTTTCGCTATCAAGCTACTTGTCATGATCCCACTTTATGGTACGCTCATCTGGCCTATAATCCGGTCTTCCACCTTTTCTCCTTAAGACCGGTAAAAATAAAAGAGATCCTATTCTAAGTATACCTTTGCCTTGAGCCATTTTTTTGGGTCTTCACATTTATCCTTTTGGCTAGGATCTTGTCACCAATATATGGACTTAACCTTTGCATACTCATTAAACACGTTAGTCCCATATTCACATAAATTCATTAATTAACAAAACCATTTTTAGGGTCCTAGATGCTTTCAGCGGTGAGGGAGGGGCAACGCAGTGGCAAAGAGTGAGCGGCAAGGGGCAGGGTGGAGATGGAGCGACGAGGGTGGCGAAGAATGTAACCTCTTAAAATTTGAATGTTTGTAAATATGAAAATTTTAAAATTTTTGATGTGTTTTGGCGTTACTTGAATTTTGTAGTTTTTGGTTTAAGAATTTGGATATGATTTTGTGATTAACCAAATAAGTAAATAAAGATTAAAAAACTAGGACGAGGAGCCATGCAGAAAACAAATTAACTAAAAATTTAAATTGAATTGTCGAGATTTGGTTGAATTTAAAATCTGAAAAGAAAAAATGAAAGGCAGAAGAACATTAAAAATCTACATTTGAATAATTGAGCTAAGAATTTAAATAGAAATTGAATATGAGCCGTTGTAAAATTGAAGTTGGTTTTTGTGGGCCAAAAAATTCAAATTTGAAACTTAAAATCAAAAGGAAAATTCCCAAGTTGGCCCGGCCCATCTCCTTTTCCTTCCCTCCTTTCTTTTCTCCTCAGCCCAGCCGCCTTTTTTCTTTCCTCCTTTCTTTTTCTCTAGCCCAACACAGTCACTGCCCAGCCCCTTTTTCTTCTTCTCCTCCTCCTCTCTCTCTCTCTCTCTCTCGGCCGTGTGCCATACGCTATGTCACGCGCACAAGTCATGACTGCGCCCATGCCCTTATCGTCCTTACCCACGCTGCGTGACCCACGCCCACTCTCGTCGTACCACACGCCATTGCCCGAGCACAGTCACGCCACTTGTTTCGTCGCCACCACTCCCGCTCCTCTACTACACCGCTGATCAATAGCAACGCACCGCCGTGATCGCCTATTTAACCACCCCTGGCTTGCCCTTTACCCTTCCCTGCCTCACTCATCATCTCCTCGCCTCAGCTTCTCCTCCCCACTCTGAGACCAAGCTCGCACTCTGTCAGATCCGGAAACAACACCTCTGGATTCTCTATGTAAATCATACTAGCCCAACAACAGCTAGTGCATATAGTATACAACAAAGATAAATATCAATCATAATGATATTTATTAATTATTCAAATATGGGCCTTATGGCTGAAGTTCACATCAACAGTCTATACGCCAAAATTATATATAAGCAATAGAAGAAAAAGTCGAAGTGGAAGAAGCCTCCAGTCTGCATACAAGCAAACGAATATGGGACACAATTTACTCGTCTTGGTCCTCATCGAAGTCGAAGCAATCCTTCTCTAAGAAACAGTAATTACGTAAGGGTGAGTACCAAAAATGTACTTAGCAAGCTACACCAATAATGGAGTTAATGCATAAATGGGTATTATCAAACGAAGACATAATACGATTATTTAAGCGTAAAGCCAAGTTGACAAGTAAATACAATAAATAGATATAAATTGATGAATTTATTACAATAAGTAAATGAAACATGATCAAATTAATACCGTTAGTGTAGGTCAACCTAGCACTAACCTATCCATAGGCATCCCATTCGGACTATCTTTTTCAAAAGATCTCATCTTTCATTTAACCAGTTTTTTGAAAAACAAGATCTAATTCATGAAAAACTTTACTCAACTTACCCATAACCATAGGCACAACTATGTAGGATTGTTTTACACTCTGCAGAAATTGTAAAATTTTACCCATAAAAGATAATCAACTTGTATTGTTGACCATAACAAGCTTCTTTAGGCATGTGACTAAGTGATTATCATAAGGCTATTCAAAATCATCAATTTGGTTGCGGCCTGCTAAGATTTCACTATAATATAGAATCTACTAAGTTAGGGCCCCTCTTGTGCTGTGTGAGACTTCTCGTGACCCTGCCACGGCAACATTCAACCTGTAGTGAAACCAAAGTTGGGACTCGCAAATTAGTTAGCTAGTGTAGGACCAAAAGGCAACAGAGGGGTGAAAGATGCCATCCAAAATTTCCCCAAGAATTCCAAATCCTTTACTCAAATAACTACTGAGTTACAAAGGTTAGGATCAACAGACAAAAACCTGAATTAAGTAGATCAAGAAATCAAACACTAGAGAAAATCACACTCCTGGCGATCTGACCAGCAACCAAAGGCTAGTTTGACCTCTTGGCAATCAGATCAGCACCACAACGTCGATTTGATTGGCCCTATGGCGATTGGACTACTAACGGAGTGGTTTGACTATTTTCAACCCAAAGTGATCCAAAATTTGGTGCAACTTCAAAAAAAAAACAAGTCCAAAAGCTATTAAATTTTGCACATACCTTACTTAAGATCTCAGAAATCTATTCTAACTAAGGATTGCAAGAATCCATACCAAAGTTCAGACTTTTCTCAAGATTAAGCAAGATTGCACTAAAATCGGGAACAAATAAAAAAACGGTGACTATGACTTGCTCGTGGGTAGAATATGGCCAAGTTGGCTCTATATGACTTCCCACATATCACAACAAGCAAGAACATAAAAGAAATCAAAGCGAAAACACTCGAATCAAGAAATCACTCGAGAGGGTCAACCTAAGCAAAACCAGGTTTATCCAAGAACTTGCTAACTAGGTTCCTATGTGGATGGGGATTGATTTTTAGGGGTCATCTCCATCTCTTACACGTCCTTGACACAGCAAGATCAAGAAGGGGAGAGAGAAGAGTAAAAATCAACCAAAATAAGAGCAAATCGATCAACACAACATCAATTCTTGAAGATAAACAAAAATTGATGTATTGCTACTTTAAGATGATGGTTTTATAGCTACTCCACCTAGAAGACAAAAGAGCACATCACATCACTCAACTTCTCTCAAACCCTAACTCTAGAACTCTTGATCTCAATGAGAGAATGGTTGGATGGTTAACTAGCAAGTCTCCATCTCAACTCGTTAAATAGATAGTGCAACCATATAACCCTAGTAGATACTATCAACTTATCACATATAAGGGAAACCCGATAACCCCACACATAGATTTTAACTCATATACTATACTTATGCACGTCTTTGGGCCCACAGTGTCTGGTAAAAGTGGGTTGCTGGATGCATGGGAGGGGCAGCCATCCCTAATCCCTCCCCTCTCATGCACCACCCCCCATTCTAGCCACCACCCTCCCCACTCCTCCCCCTGTCCAGCTCCTCCCCTCTTGCGCAATCTTCATCAAGTCATCGGTCGGAGCATCAAACATAATCTAATCAGGCTAATACTTGGTCAGTGTGTTCTTAACTTGTTGTTGTTCAATTTGTATGGTTGGATTGATGATTAGTTGAGAGGAGCACTTGTTTTGAGAGGGATTATTTGTTTTAGCACAAAGCAGTTTTGGTAGATTATTTGTTTGAGTGATGAAACAATCACGGATTGGACTGAAATTTTTACAGTTTATGTAGAACTTGTGTAGCTACATTCCTACCAATTTTCATAAAATTATTACTCCTAGTGAATTTTGGGTAATGTCAGTAGCTTTCCATAGGATCTTGAATTGCAATTTTTGGATGAGTAGTTTTCGAGTTTTGGTCATTTCAATTGCTGCTGTCAAGAATCTTTGTCAGGTTAGGGTAGTTGTAGTGTCTAGCAGACTAAAAATAAAAAACCGCTGAATCAGGGGTACTAACCAAAGTGACTTTCGTAGATAATTCAATTAGCTTTTCATAATGGTAAAGAAAACAATTTTTGGATCATCAGAATGAAAGTTATGTATGTTTCAATATTACTATCCAAAATGTTTGTCAGATTCTGACAATTGATTTGATCTGTTTGTTAAAATTAGTTAAAGGCAAAATTTGAGAATCTGGCCAACTAGAATTTTTTAAGATTTCCAGAGAGACTGAGAACATTTTTTTTATGAACAGAGTGAGAGTTATGTATTTTAGAAGGTCACTATCTAATATTTAGTTCTGTTAGTTCGTCGGTTCGCTTGAGTAGAATAAGTTCATGATATATGGGTTTTTGGGTGTGTGGAGTAGGGTGTTGTGAATAGTGTTGGTTTATCTTGTCAAAACTTGTTTTGAGTAACGTATTTATTGTATGTGGAGTGATTTGGGTGTGATTTCGCCTTCTTTACCTTCCAACTTGTCACAGCGCCAAAGGCAAGTATAGATTGAATTGTCTTGACTGTTTATTTGTTCAAAATGTTGTATGCTTATGACATGGCTAAATTCTATGAATTGTGAGTAATTAGTTATTTACATAATTTTGTTCATGATTGACGTCAAATGTTTCTTTGAGAGTATGCTTTTCATTCCAAGGTCTTCATTTCAAGCATTCATGATTTTCCCCGGGGGGAGGAGGTATTGAAAGTCCCATCATTTCAATATGGGCAAATAAGTCCCATCATTCCAATATGGGCAAATAGATCTCTGTATGAAAGATTCTTCGTATGAGCCTTGGATCCCCGCATTTTGGATAATGCGGGCCTTAATGAACACCGACGGGTGTATCACTGACTATACCAGTATACGCAGAGAAGTGGATGCATTTTCATAATTGCATAAGATACATTGAGAATGACATGTATGTGATCTAATGTTTTCCCTGTTATTCAATTGTATTTGCTGAGTCATCGACTCACTCTTGCATGTTTTATTTTGTTCTAGGTGAATTTTGAGGACAACACGCTTTGGGAAGGGAATAGTCCACATGAAGAAACTCACACTATCATTTATTTCACCATTTAGATAATAATTCTATGACTACTTTTCATTTGAGAACTATGGATTGTAATAATTAGATTCATGATGTTTTCTTTTGATCATCCTTGAGATTTACTTATGCTATGGTTTAAGTTTTCTTGGATATATTCATGTTTTGTTCCCCCTTGAATGAAACTTTATAATATGATATTTAGAGTTTATATGCTTGCTGAAATTTATGTTGGTTACTGTAGCAACACCCATGTGTGTCGATATTTAGCTGTCAGTAGTTGACAAAGAGTTGGAACAACTGGTATTTGTTGATTTGTATTAGAAGTTTAGGTAGCATCTTGGTTTTTGCATAGCCAAGGTGTTACACACATGGTGTCTGGACACCAAACCTCCCTACCTTTGGATTGCTTTTAGATGCGTCCAAGTGCAATGATATGTAATATATCATGATGGAAAGTCTTAATCATGGATAGAAAGTTTTAATCATGGATGGAAAATCTCGATCATGGAGCCTGTGCACCATGGTGCCCCTGTTATTTATATTATATATATGTGTGTATATATGAAAATAATTCTATACTCCTAGGAGTACATTCTCTCACTTTTTATATACCACTTAAATAATGTTATTATACCTCTTTATTTTTTTTGAGTATACTCTAATAATGATTATAAGATACTTCAAAGTGAGTTCCATAAAAAATATCATCAAAATCCACTTTTTATAGCATAATTTGTGTATGTACTCTTTTTACACATGGAAAAGTGTACATAGCAAAAATAAAGTGCTTCAATAAAAAATTTTCGGCCAAGTCGCATCGAAGTATCTTAGAATTAATATTTAAGTATACCTAAGGTGATAAAGAGATATAAAATTTCACTCACAAACGATAATAACTCACAAAGAGATACCTAAGTGTATATAGATATAGCACGTTGAAAAGTTACTATCATTTGTAAGTGAGGTTACTGTTAAACATATGTAGAGTTACTGTTAGTACACAATAGGGTAGTAACTCTACATATATTTAATAGTAATTTCACTCACAAACGATAATAACTTTCCGGCATGAAATCTGGCGCGCACGCGCAAATTGACGCAGCCATATATCTATATATGTGTGGGGGGGGGGGCCTGTTCTTTTGCGGCTTTTGGCTTTTCTACAGTAACTAGCTTTTAAACGGAGTGTCTTTTCAAGATGGGGTCTACTAATTAATTGTAGTACATACTGTACCGACTTCATTTATATCGGCAAAAGCCGCACGTGAATTTCAGTTACTCTGTAATCTCTCACACGAACAGCCAAAAGTCACAAGCTATAGCCAAAAGTCACAAGCTGCAGCCACAAAAGAACATGCCCTATATGTGGTGGCTTGTCGGTTCTTTGTACTCACTATTGCTCAACTACTATCGTTCAATAAGTAAAAAGGTGAAAGGCAAACCTTGTGGTCATCTAAAGGTGTTGACAAGACTAGAAGATGAAGAGATCAATAACTAGGTTACAAACTTGCGAGCCCCAGTGATTGCATGCGGGCATATCCCGAGGTCCCACCTGTGTGTTATTTCCATTTCCACTACTGCTCTTTAAAAGTTTTGGCTTGATTAGCCCATGTGTAAGTTAAAGACCATTAGGTCTATTTATGTATTGTCCACTATTATTGTATTAGTTTTGCTTTTGCGAGAAATGCGTTTCATGTTCAATAATATATTTATGTGCACTATCTACTAATCCAGAGAATGATATGGTGAAAGCATAAAGGGTTCTGGATGGTAAATGTTGGGTTTGACATAGAAGGAGCAGGGAGGGTATGGCGGCGCTCTGGTTGGAGAGGGGCGACGAGAGGGAGGGGAACATGGAGTGTGAAGTAGGGGGTTGGAGAGAGAGAGGTGGTTAGTGTTGTTAGATGTTTTCTATTTTTTTATTAAAACGTAGGGTCCATCTTAATACCTCATCCTAGTATTAAACAATGTTGCAATTTCAATTAATAATGTGGATCCCAGTTTAATACCCTAGTGGGTATTAAGTATTGGAGATGCCCTAAGGATCCTTGGCCGAAATTGTTCCTAAGAAACCGAGAACAGTGACCGACACGTGGGACCGGCGTGTCAGCAGGTCGAGGCGCTTGCCTGTACTCAGCGCGTGAAAAAACCGTACGCTGCCCCACCTGTCAGTTTGAATGTGTTACCACAACCCCCCGTCGAATCGAATCGAATCGAGCAACGCCGAATTTGGGATCGGTGGAGCAGCCGCAGCGGAGGCGCAAGGAGGAGGAGGCCGGAGAAGCAGCTCGCCTCGCCTCGCCATGGGGATCGGCTACGTGGTCGGCGTCCTCGGCGGCGCTCTCCTCGCCCACGCCGCATACGCCACCATCCAATGTAAACATCACGCTCCACCCCCTCCTCCGGATCCTTTTTCTCACCCTTTTCGAATCCTGGGCGGCGGCTTCTTGGGGTCCCGGGGTTCTTGGTTTCCGGCGTCACGCGCTCAGATTTCCTACGGGTCGCCGGATCGGGGAGGGTGGTCTGGCCTTCCACCGCTCGGTTACTCCGGTGGAGTTTTAGATCTGGTTCTGAGCTTTGTGTCTTCGATTCGTGGGGCAATCTTGGTCGGCTTGGTTGGCGCGTTCTTGTCGTCCTAGTTGGGTTGGCCTTGGTTGGTGTGTTCTTCTTGTCGGTGTTTCTGGTTAATTTGGGTCGAATTGGATGGTGCGGTTAGTTTGTGGCCGGTTGGGTTCCTGGAAATCTGTGGCTAAGTTGGATGATTTTGTGTGTGTGTTTGTTGTTGCAGATCGCGCCGTGCTCAAGATCACGGAGGAGGAGTTCTCGCGGCCGCCCATGGATGTACGTGTGCTCCCTCCCTCTGGAAATCCTCTATTTTGCGATATACTAGTGGATTCTGTTTCACAAAGCTGTGCTTAAAACGAGTATTTGGGTAACTTGGGGTGGTAAATTTGCACAATTAGTTGGGCTTTTAATGGTGTAGGTATGACTATGAATTGTATAATGATAACAATGTGTCCACAAAAAAAACCCTATGTTTAGTGGTGATTGTTTGTGATTTAGTTTATTTTTTTATGCGAAAAGTTGTTCGTTGGCACTGAATACTTTGGGCATGCTATTCCCATGAAAAGGGGTGTTTCGGTGTTGCATTAAAATTGTGTTCCGATGGGTTTGAGATGCACCATGTGTGTACATAATTGCGTATACTTAAATTCCAAATGTTACACTTATCATTTCAATCAAGCTCCTTGTTTTGTTGGCATCAACGAGGTTAGGCCTTAGGGTGTCTTTGCTTTGCGTTTGCTTCCAATTGAACAGGTGATGATGCAGTTGCTCCTGGGGCTGGCCTTATGCATGTGGGCAGGTCTCGCTGTTCCAGCGAAGTTCCTTTCGGTGCTTCCGCATTCTGAGGAGAATAGGTAAACCTACTTGAAGCTCAGTATTTTATTTTAGTTAAGTTTTGATGTGGGATTGTGGCTGGTAGGCGTAAATTGGCTTAAAAGATTACACAATCTTAGAAACTCACAAGTAGTTTCCTTTTCTAAGTTGCAATTGGCAAATTGTGGAACACAAAACTCGGAAGTTTCCTTTTCTAAGTCGCAATTGGCAAATTGTGGAACAGGAAACTTGGAAATGGAGTTACAGGAAGTGTAGCTCCTTACCTTTGATTGAGCGGTTATCTTACTTGTAAAATGCCATTGAAATAAACTGTATGATGCAAGATGCAGAATATTTGAAACTGCAAAAAAAAAAAAAAACAGCAAATGTAGATTTTTAGAGTCATCCGGAACTGGGATCATATCATCTCTTAGAGTCCTGAGTCTTGACTGTAAGCACATAAGAATTTTATGCAGCAACGACACCTGCTATTTTGTGCATTGGAATTTGGAAGAGGAAAATCTCGTTTGTGAAATATGTGGGACCTTTGAAAAAAGAAAAGTAGTTACCTGGTATTGCTTTAGTATCAGCATTATGGTAGTGTTTGATTCATGTTGCTGATTTGCACTGTTTTGATATCTGAAATGTGTGTGATATTCTTTAGCCATGTTGTAGTGCAAATTAAACCCCGAAGCTTTGTTTATCTAGCACTTGCTCTCCTTTTTCTTTGGGTCATTGATTCATTGTGATGATCTTTTTCATCCACAAATTGCTAAAATTCTACCATAGTATGGAAGTCACCTAAAAATACCTGAACTTGAAATTATGTGGATGTTGTATCAGGAAATAAAAATCCTTCCCTTTTTTTTTTAAACGAGGCTTCTCCAATGCTTAGTCAAGGATCACCGCTGCACCCATATTGACATATTGTGTTATTATGAAGAGTTGAGCCGCAGCACTGCATCGTTCTGCCAATTTTTTCTAATTGTTGATGCACACTGGCTAGGGAGGACGCCCAGCCATTCTGTACCCGTGACGTGTTCCTCTAATCCTCCGTATTGCCCCTATTACCTATCGCAGGATCGTTTCGCTCCCGGCAAACCTGGATTTCATGACCTTCAACCACCGCGGAAGGTCGCTGCCTTCAGACGCAGACTTGAAGCTGAAGACATGAATGAGCATTTACATATTCTGTTATTTACTTGCGCTGTAATTTTCTCCCAGGAAGAGGGTCCATCCAGGGTTTTTTTTTGTGTCATCCATTGTTGAGAGGGGGAAAAAGAACCTTCCCAGACTACATAACTTATCTACGCTGTAACTCTAGAATTTGTGGCACCGTAATTCTATATTGTGTTAAGGATGTTAGCTGAGCTTCTGGTGCAGCCTGATCTGATGCAAAGCCTGTGTGAATAATCAAATCATCATTAGCTAGCTTTAGATTAGTGCCATTTAGTACAATCAAATCATCATTCGCCGGTGCCATGTACTAGTATAATCATGGAAGAAGATGATTTTGGCAGTGATGATCTGACCGTCCGTCCGGAAATCCGACGGCCGCGTACCCTTTGTCCTGAACATACCAATGCTTCGTACGCCGGAGACGAAGGTTCCACAGGGACGATCCGGGCCGTCCATCCGGGAGATCCAACGGCTGCAGAACCCCCTCTCGCCTTCCAAAGCACAACGGAAGAGCCAAGCAAGCTCCCCGCGTTGGAACTGGAATCCGCGTCACCTACGCCTCCCGCTGCTCTTACAAGCGGGTCCCACCACGCAGTCTCTCAGGCTCGCCCCCCACCCCCATCTCTCTCCGTGCGAACTCGCCTGCTTTGCTTCCCTACGAAGACGAGGCGAGCGAAGCGACGCGACGCAACCGCCTCCCAAACCCCGCCCCCATGTCGGGCCCGCGCCCCGCGCCCGCCGCGGCGCCGAACCCTAGCGCGGCCCCCTACTCGCCTCCTCCTACGCCGGCGGTGGCGAGGCTGGCGGCCAGGGTGCGCGAGGAGGGCGAGCTCTCCTCCGGCGCCGACGACGACGAGGTGAGAGCCACGCCCCAGCCCCCGTCCCTCCTCCCGTCCCGTCGCGTCTCGGATCTAGTTGCTCGCTGCGCTCTGCTTGTGTCGAAGTCGTCGGGAAGTAGCAGCAGCAGCTCGCCTTGGACTCGTCCCGCGTGTAGGTTTTGAGCTCTGAGATTGGGGTAGTCGGGTGTTCACTTTCTCCGAGATGTTTTTGCAGCGCGCTTGGTTGTAGTAGGACGGATGGGTGGATTGATGAGCGCTATGTTCTGATTGGGGGCGCTGAGATCTAGCAATGGGGTTCCGGGGTGAGATGGATGCTCATGAGCTCTGAGCCCATCACCTGTCCTTTAGAACGACCTTAGGGTTTCAATTCGGGCATGATGCGATGTGCCTCTGCGGTTACGCTTGGAGCTGTCCTAAGTTCTACTACTACTTAATTGAAGCTGCACGACAAAATAATTAGTACGGAATATGCGCTCTGTTGCTATTGCTGATGCCTCTGCGGTTACGTTTGAGCTGTTGTAAGTTCGTACCGCTTAATTGAAGCTGTTCGAGCAAACAATCATTGTGAATTGTGCACTCCTTTGCTATTGCCAAGTGCGTGTGGTAGATTTGGGTAGGATAGCACTGTAAATTGATGATGCTGCTGGTATTGTGAAGATTCTGGGTGTATTTATGTACATATTCGCACATTTATCTCCTTTCTATGTTATGTACTTTGTACCCATTCGTGCATTTAGCACCTTTTCATGTAGCTTTGCGGCATTTATAGTTTACCTTGTTTATTGCTGCGAGCAGGCTATGCAAACCCAGTTGTCTGCTCCATCCAACGATGGGAAATATGCGGAGGCTGCTGCTCAAGTGACGTTGGCAACTTTCCCTGGTAAAGGTAAGATCCATTACTGTTATTTTTATGCGCTTGTGACCTTGTGTTGCCCACCTTGCACCACTGTTGCATGGTTTGCTTGTCCTGCTGTTTCCTTTCCTGGAAGGTTGGTGTTTTACACTGACCCCATTGTCTTGCCTCTTATTTTTAATTCACCAGGCGGTAATAGCTTGACTCTCTCATATGCCCCCCCTCACAAAACAGTTGCTCCAAATTATAAGAAGGCCGTGAGGGGGAATCAAGGGCAATACAAACCTGGCACCAATCGGTATCTTACCTGGCTGAAGCCTGTGTCAAGTGATAACCTTGTGATAACATTCTCTGATGATGATAGTGGGACCGACTCTGGAAAGTCAAAGCAAGATAGAAGTAGAGATAGGAAAGCCAGCTCACAAGGTACACTTAAAACAGGGATTAATATGCATACCAAAATTATGAGAGAGGAAGCACCTCGACAAAAGTCCCATTCTGCAAAGGTAGGATCTGCAAACCGTTCTGCTATTCAACACACACTCAGAAACACAGGGGGAGGTAGGGGCTCAGTTGCTACCTTTTCTAGGAGAGAGCCAGCTATTGGTCAAGTTACTCCTCTGAAGTCCTCCCAGAAGGATGGAAATGATGTGGGAGTAAATTCAGCAGACCATAAGTTGGAAAGCTTGCGCCATAAAATTGCTGCTAGAGAAAATGAACTAAGAGTTCAAAAAAGACCCATGTCACCTGGTTTTGTGAAGGATGCAGATTTTTCCAATGATCAGACAAGGATGCCCTTGGAGAAGATAGGCTTTGAAGCTTCCAACAGTGGTAGATGTTCACGCCTTAATGGTCCATTTGGACATGATGGCAGACCAATTAAAAGGTTGAAGCCTGATCAACAGTGCTCTAACAACCAAGGTCGCAGTGACTTGGTAACACTGGTACCTACTGGCAGTTCGTTGGGGAAAAGCAATGTACAATCTTCTGAAAGAAGAGGTCACATTGAAAATGGAACTACCATGAATTGTAATGCTAATGAAACAGAGCATGCAGTCGCAACAGAACCTTCTGATCTAATACAGCATGATGTTGGCACTAAGAACCTTCCGTCATCCAAAGCTCACCACAGGGTTATACAGGATGGTGGCAACCATGCCGCAGTTGAATATGATGGCAAGCATGCAGCACCACCATTTACTAGCGAGCAATCTATGGCTGATGATACTAGCGCTTTGGTGCCTGCTACTTCTGTCCGAACTGGGGCCAATGTAGAAAGGCCATCTAATCAAGTCAAGGATCACATGTTTTCTACATGGGATGGGCAACAAGTAATGCCCGTCGATACTTCAACAGTTTCAAACCAGAGGCCGCACTTGCAAGCTGGAATGGAGGTTAGTTCATCATTATTGTGTCCATGCCATGCTCTTGTTCTTTTGCTTTTTATTATTACGAGCTCTTCAAATGTTCTAACTAAACTGGGGTGGAGTTTGATTCCATTTAACACTAGTCCCAAAGTCAATAAGCTGGAATTTGGCATGTTTCTGATTAAACACTGGGAAGGTTGGAAGTTACAAATTCCACTATTTTTAAAATAATACCATTAAATAATGTGTTATATGAAGACATTGACAATGAGCCTATTCATCATATCCCTTGTTTAAACTTGAGATCTGCAAGATGTAGATATCAAAATGCTTTCTGTCTAATTTTTCCTGGAAGCTTGCATGCCTTTATTTGAAAATTGAATTTGTTTTAGTTTCTGCTGCTGTAATTGATTACTATTGTCTGAAAATGCTTTGTAACATTTTAAATCCAATTTTAGTTAATGCCCACATGATAAATTATCATAATCTGAATCATGATGCCAACCCATCAGGAGAGTAAATTGTCAATTTGCCCTTTTTATTTTGGCAGAATGCCGATCTCTTGAACCGTAGTGGCCAGATAGGTGGAGGAGGGCAGAACACAACATTGCTCACTCTGCTTGAGATGGAAGAACTCCAAGATAGGGAGTTGGAGGATGCTCAGGAGCATAGACGGAAATGTGAAGTTGAAGAAAGAAAAGCTCTCAGAGCTTATCGCAACGCACAAAGAGCTTTAATTGAGGCCAACGAAAGATGCACCATTCTTCGTACGAAAAGAGAGGTTTGCTCTGCACAAGTCCATGGTTTAGTTGCAGAGAATTCTTCTTTGGTGCAGTCTTTAGATATCCAGAATGCTGGACATATCCCTGTAATGCCATCACTACTCAACTCTCAGATTCGCACAGGTCAGATGCCTGAAAATCAGGGTGGTACATCTAGCAATCCATACCCAGACGAACCTCCTCAGCAGCTGGTTGATAAGCACGAGGCACGCTCACACTATTGTGCTGAGCTTGCTGCCAGCACTGCTGATCCAAAATTTGTGAGTACAGTCAATGGTAACAGCATGCCTTCAGATTACATGGAGGACGATCTTCTGTTCCCCTCTAAGCGGGCAAGATCAGAACACACTTCGAATCTGGATAATCACATAGAAGAAACTATACAGGCATATGCGGAGGAAAACAGACAGACTTCTGGTGACAGTGCCCAGGACTATGAGCTTTTAGAAGCTTCTTTGAGGTCCAGATTGGTGGAAAGATTTGGGAAGAAACCATATCTGAATAACACTGGAGAAGTCACTGAAGAACTTGCCATTGGAAAAGTAGCTGAGACTGAACATGACAAGCAATCTGCATATATTGGACTTCAGTTGCAGGAAGCAGATGAGAATGTTATAACAAATCCTGAAGGTTATATCACATTTCTAAATTCTCCAAGTCATTTGTATGATTGTATCTCTACTTTCTATTATTGCCTTATACTCTCCACTTATGGATGACCTACATATGAGTTGAAAGATTGTATCATATACTGATAGATCTCGCAGGCATTCATTTGCTAAATTAAGCAATCATTTACTATCTTTGCGTTAACTATGGTCAGGCTCTTCAAAATACCCACATGATATGAATATACTTGAGTACCTTTTACAATAATGCGTTCTGTACAATAATGTTGTCATTTTCATCTTTGCGTTGAACTTCTAAGAAAATCGAGCAAGATTAAGTCCTATGGAATGAAGTTTTTGTTCTTTGGGTGCATCAGTGTTTTATGTGCACGAGAATTATGAGAATTGGAGGAACTAACTGTCGGCCATAGTCTTGAATATTCACTAAAACTGTGGCTAACATAAATTGTATTGAACTTTCCTTCAAATATGACATATCTTTCTACACTGTGCGTAGGCTTCTGCGTAATGATACTTAGTTACTGTATTTCGCAGGTACAATGGAGCTTGCAAATTATGGTGCTGATTGTGCTGAAAAGATAACCGGACTATCTAATTCTAGTAATGCTCCTTCCATTGGCAACTGTGATCCTGAGGATAACATTTCCTCTCTTAGAGAATTATGCGTGCCATTGAGCGTGAATTATCCAATTTGTCCTTCAGCACCACAAAATGCTGCTAGACACATCAAGAGGGTATTTCCTGGCTTTCGTAAGAAGGCTTCAGATTACAAAAATGACCGTCTGATCAGTGATGCAGCATCTGAAGCAGCAGGAAGTGTGCCAGATGTGATACAAGACCATGTTGAAGAGAACGTTAAGATGGTCTCAACAACTCAAAAGGATAAGGACATGTCGCACAGTGGGATTGATCCCTTCTGGCCCTTCTGCATGTTTGAGCTTCGAGGAAAATGCAATGATGAAGAGTGCCAATGGCAACATGTTGAGCATCATGCTTGGAGAAAGTCAAAGCACACAAAACATGCAATGCCCTCTGTTTCAGGTTTGTTTTATCTGCAATCAATATATCCAGTTGATTACTTGATTTCAATATATATCTGTATGCCTTTCATATACACTGTGCTTGGTGAAGGTTCGGCATTAATACCTGGAATAAATCAATGCAGGCCGGATTCCTTGTGGTCTGTTTCAGCATATTCTGCCTGTACCAACATATCGCATTGGTTCAAATCTTATTAGAGCTGATCTGAACTTGATGCAGTCGGTATTGGCTAGCAGTATTTGGCAATATTGGCAAAGGGGGTTTTGCGCTTCCTTTCCTTTACCTTTATCTGTTCAAAGAGTTCTTCCATCAGATGTACCATTCTTACAAGCTGGTGATGGTTCGATTGCAGATTTTGATAGGGACAGACAAGTATTAAATTTTCGAATGTTGGATAGTAGGAAGGTGGGTAGAGTCCATTGTATCATGATTATCATCACATCTGCGGAAGTGGCATATATATATCAGTATCTGGTTCTCCACACTGAACTTATTCCTTGAAGTTTGCTTCTTTGCCTGTTCTTGTAATTGCATATAGAATATTTTGATTAATAGCTCTTATTGTACTCACTTGATGATAATGCATCCTTTTCTTGCTATTACCTGCAAAAAGATTAGCGATTGGAATGCTTTTGACATTTGCTCCCACAGTGTAGAAAAATTATTCAATTTGCCATTGATGGTGTTTAATCTTATTGGCATGCATTTCTTTTCATAGTAGCTGAAACTTGATGACATTTCTCCGTTGAATGAAATTCTAGTTTCATATTTACTAGTTCATTGCTCTCGGATCTGCTTATAGTTTGATTAGTGTTATTTAACTTTTTTGTGCTGTAGAATAAGATTATACAGGGATCTGTTGATGTTGAGCTATTCTTAGAGGCAGCACTTGGTTTGTATTGTGGAAAACTAAACAAACCTGACAGGCTCAAGGTGATATTCTCTGTATTGCTTAGAGACATGCTATGATGACATGGTTTAGCTGTTTATCACATTTCAATTTGGGTTAGATTTATTGGCTATCAGCTTATCTCTAAATATGTGTTCTGCAGGCTCTTTTACTTCTGGCACGTGCCATTGAGGCAGATCCAAGCACAGTTATCCTGTGGGTGTTTTATCTTCATATTTACTATCAAAAGGATGAAGGACTTGGGAAAGACGACATGTTTTCCCATGCGGTACACTATTTATCAATCTTTTGCCATTTAATTCATGCCTATGAAAATATCATAGTAGATACAATCGTAGAATGCCCGAGCTACAAATGCTTTTTAGTATATCTTTCGGTTAGCTTGCATGTTTTATTCTATCTACTATGTGGGATTCACCTTACAGATGCAATACTAAGTTTTTGTTTCATTTGATACAATTTGTTTGCTCCATATTTAGCTCAAGTCATTTATAATAGGTTTTTTGGGCCCCCTCATGTGATAAAATATGTCCACTGCTGTATTGTCATTGATGGGAGTCTGAGCAATGAATGGCCATTTCTAGTTGGTATTCACTTTGTTGTTAGGTGACGAGAAATAGCTAGATGAGATCAAGGGAAAGTTCCTTTGCTGTGCAAACTAAAATATTTGGTACGGTAGATTAGACATGGCATCCGTATTTAGTCTGCATCCAATATTTGTATGCTTGCTCTAGTTTTCTATGATTTGATACCTAATGTTATGTGGTTTTTAATAAATCTTATTCTTTGGTTTTCTTCTAGGTGCAACACAACGTTTACTCCTATGAACTATGGCTTATGTATGTTAACAGTAGGTTGCGCTTTGATGACCGATTGGATGCTTATAACGATGCTTTGAGCATGCTCTGCCAAATGACAGCTGACACTGACAAGGAATCGAAAGATAGAAGTGCTTTCATCCTAGATATCTTCTTACAGATGATTTACTTCCTGTGCATGTCTGGAAATGTAGAGAAGGCGATTTCTAGGATCTATAAGATTCTGCCTACTGCAAGTCCCGACTATTCTGGTGACAAGTTGCTCGCTGATGTCATTTCTTGCTTGACCATATCTGACAGATGCATATTTTGGATTTCCTGCCTATATGTCTCAATTTACAGGAAGCTTCCAGAGGAGATTACTGATCAGCTAGAGTTTGAGAAAGATTTACCTCGTGTGTTAGTATGGCCTCCTATTGAACTTAGGGTAGATAACAGAAGTCAGGTTATAGAACTATTGAAATATGCTGCTGATAGGATGGTTGTAGATATTAATGAGACCGTTAAAAATGGGGATCCGTCTTACCTGAGATTGTCACAATTCCTTGCTGTTAGCCACATTAGTTGTCTAGCTGCTCTTGAAGGCCTCCAATCTTCTGCTGATATGCTGATGAAGTATATGCAGGAGTACCCAATATGTCCTCAGATTCTTCTTATGTCAGCTCGGTTAGATAGAAAATATGGTACATGTCCTGTTCTGAAAGGATTTGATGAGTTGCTCTTGGATTGGCCTAAAGAGGTGCCAGGAATTCAGTATCTGTGGAATCAATATGCTGAGCATGCTTTGGCAGATAATATCGAGTTAGCTGAGAAGGTGCTGATTCGCTGGTTTGAAGAATATGGAAAAGATGGCGATCTCCAAAGTAGTGCTGCTGTTGGTATGGTAGAAGTTAGCAGTGAAGAGTCTGAACAACCACCACTTGCTTCTACCCAAGAAGTTGGTTCTGGTCCATCTATATCAGAAGATCAGGTCTATTGGTGGTTAAACCTCTCATTGTACAGGATGCTAGAGAACAACCTACATGAAGCACAAGTTGCTGTGGACAAAGCATTGAAGTTGGGCCGGGGGGAGAGCTATGAGCACTGTTTAAGGGAGCATGCCGTGATTCACACACTGGAGAGACCATCATCTTCTACAGACACTCAAACTCGAGCTACCTTCAGTCTTATCAGTGGTTATCTTGCAGACCATCGAAATGTGCCCATGAGGGAACTGCTGTCGCGGAGGTTTATCCAGGATGTTAAGAAGCATAAGCTTAGGCAGTTGATCCATGACACTATAGGTCCAGCTTCTGCAGATTCTTCACTGATAAACTCAGTCCTGGAAGTGTGCTACGGCCCGTCTCTCCTTCCAGGAAAAATAGGCGAAGTAAAATATTTGGTTGATTTTGTCGAATCAGTGATGGAGGTTCTTCCTGCAAACTACCGCCTAGCCCTGGCAGTTGGAAGATTCGTGGTTAAGCAGTACCCGGGTGCAGACCCTACCTCCATGGGCACCAGATTCTGGGCGAGCTCCGTTCTGATCAACGCCATCTTCCGTGCTGTGCCCGTCGCACCAGAATCGGTATGGCTAGAAGGCGCCAATCTCCTGGAGAATCTGCAGGCCGCGGAGACCGTGAAGCGGTTCCACCAGCAGGCAACATCAGTCTACCCCTTCTCCTTCAAGCTCTGGCACGCATACCTGAACGCCTGCAAGGCCAGCGGAAGCAGCACGGAGAGCATCGCCAAAGCCGCGAGGCAACGAGGCATCGAGCTGAATCTAACACCTTCCTAGTTTTTGCCCCATTGATCCAAAGTCTGTGTCGATTGGCCAGGTGGAGCTGTATTTAGTGTTGTGTTTACTGGGAGTGGAACCGGTGATGATGGGATCGTTTTCTTCGTGTTTAGGCACAGGTTTAGTGACGTACAGTCGTTGATAGCAATACAGCATCAGTTGTTACGGATGGCGAAAGGTTTGCATACCACCCACGCCACACAAAGTGGCGGGTTTTTGGCTAACTTGAGAATGATGTTGGAGGCAGATTTGTTTTCGGTTCTAAACTTTCTTATCCCTGTTGCAGTGTACGTGTTTACATGCATAACTGTTGTTTTTAAACCATCATCATGAATGAATATGAACGAATTTTTTGTTCAGTTTCAGTGTGTTGGTTTTATGAGGTGCGTGCGTGCCTATACATGTACGCACGTCAGTCGAGGAGATCGTCGCTGCGTTTTGAGGCGAGGTGACTTTCCAGTTCGGTTTGTGGTTCTAGATGGCTGAATGCCATCTTGCCGCTGAATGCCCATGTTCTGAACGATGCATGTGTTTCGTGTCAAATCCATGTTCCATGTCCCGTGTCAATTCAACTTTCTGTGTTGAAGAGGCGCAACGATGATTAAACGTTTATCTTGATCAATCCATGCATCAAATAAATAACAACGGTGCAGGAGGCGGCAATAGCGACGTGTCGCAACTTCGCCGAAAGGATGGAGATGGAGAGAGGGCGCATGTTGGTTGGCGAGCGTTCGTCCAAGCACACACAGCAGCAGCACACGGCCATCGCGCTCTCTCACCGGCAATGCTCGCCGCCGCTGTCCGTTATAGCATCGCAGGACGCACTTGCGCCTGGCAAAAAAGCAGAGGGGATTCATTGAATTTGAAGTAACAGAGGTGACGGAGCAGAGCAGTGGCAGTTCATGCATGCATCCGTGTGCTCAGCTTCTCTCTGGCTCTTGCCGTCGTGTTGTTCGAGTTCGTCTCTGCTGCTAGGCGATCACCGCGGATGACTTCCCGGAGGGGTTCGTCTTCAGCGCCGGCTCGTCGGCTTATCAGGTACTAGTACTCAGCTGCTCTGTTCTGCTCTCTTGCAGTAATAGCGCTAGCCTCTAGTGTATAGGACGACTGCATGATAATTCAACTCAGATATGATGCTTCATTAGTTATCTTTCTTCTATGTCGTTTCTAGGTCGCATTAGTTGTTTTCCTGTAATAGTTCTGTAAGGCTTTGAATCAGCCAGGGAGCCAGAAACTTGCGGAAAGTACTGAAACTTGTGGGAAACCTGAATGAAACTTGCATAAAACCTGTAGAATATAATGAAACTTCAAATGAAACTTTTGTGACACGTTTGAGCTTCCGTGAAACTTGAATGGAACTTTCTATAACATACTGACACCTACTTGAACCCAAGCTAAACACTTCGCTGTGTCGTTGGAAACTATGACATGTTTCAGCTTCTGACACCTAAATGTCATGATTCATAGTCCTATATATATACTCCTATACCAAATGGAGCTAGAGAATTCATCTAAAAAAAAGAATTAGATAAGTAACGAATCAAAACTCCGCCTGTATAGTTTACTATATAGCCTGTCCCAAGCAAGGAAAAAGAAAAAGGTTGTGTTAGGCTTGATGAGCCAACGTAAAAAATCAAGTCACATTTTCATAGAATTAAACCCAAAACCTATCTCCCAAAATTTGATGAGCTTTCATTTCTAGCTTACCCAACTTATTTGGAATAAAAAATTTTGTTATTATTGGAGATAATTAATGAATAAGAACCGCTGTCATGATGTATTGACAACGTTGCATGGAAAACTAGAGCATGTATCACTCGATTCAGGAGTTGCATGGCCGGTTGGATGCGTCGAAAGAAATCAAGCGATAAATTGTGCACCAGAATTAGAACTAGAAGGCACATGCAGCCAGGGCAAGTCCATCTCCTTAGTCTTTACTTCGTGCAAACATGTTCATCTTTATTTGAGATTAGTCAAATATCTGTGCGTTGCAACAAAATATCAAATGAATGTGATACATATTATCAAACGTGATCCAAACTAAACAGTGAACATAAATATTATCTTATAGACATGTAGAAAAGCAGGCATAAACAGAGATTATAGTTTACAATATTTTTTGATTTTCATTGAATACTTTGTACAAAATAAGTGTGTAACAGAACTTCCAAAAGTTAGGAGACATGTAAATTACAGGATGAAAGATCCATAAAGAATCAATACTGAGCCTATTCAAAAGAAGAAAAGACCTCAAGCGTGAACAAAGTTCACATTTCACAACATAATTACTTGTGTAATTGTGTAAACAAGAAATAAGTAAGAATAAATGGCTTAAGATGCGTATTTCTTCGTAAGCTTGCCAACATGAAGTACTATGTCATTGATGTGAGGGTGCATTGCAGGTTGTGGCTGAAGCATCTAGGTAAAAAACTAATGAAGTGCATCAGGGGTAAGGAGGGTTGGGTCCCGCTGGCCACTTCAATTGCGCGTTGACAATGGCCAGCTGCAAACTTCCTCCAAATTCACCAAGAGCTAGCATACTCGAATGGTGAAACCAGGGTTCCAAAAACCCGGAAATCCCGGTGACAACCGGGATGGAAAGATCAGCCAAAACTGCCAATGGTCACAAATGCACTTTCTAGGTTAGTTTAGATCTTTTTGTGCTAAATTAGCATACTCAAATGGTGAAAATAGGGTTCCAAAAATCGGCGGTCACAAATGCACTTTCTAGATTGGTTTATGCTAGTCCTAACATTTTGTACTAGGTTTTCTGGTTTTTAGCGGGTTTTCTAGTTTTTTAAGTGGGTTTTTCGGTTTTTTCCGGTAACCGGACTGGTTACCAGTTTCAAACCGTCCAAAATCAAAATTTGAAATATAAATTTTGTCCAGATTTTTTTTTGGGATTTCCAGTAACCGGCCGGTTACCGTTACCGGTTGTCGGCCAGGAATACCCCTGGTTCCGAGATTTGGAACCTTGGGTGAAACACCATACCTAAAATAATCAAATGTGAACATCAATGATTTATTAAGTACTTATAGGCTACAGCTACAATTGATCTGTTCTTCATGACTTGTATAAGATTGTTGACTGGATCACAAGGGACTTTAGGAAATAGGATTGCTTAACTTCAACTTGTACAAAGTTGAGTTTGATCTTAACCAGTACATTACCTATTGCAGGAGGCACGATTGATAATTACTTTCATCAGCATTTAATTTTATTCTTAAAATTTGATAGAATATAATCTTTTCTGGTACTAAATTGGACAAATTGTCAGTGATCCTAAAAATGTGACAAATGGATTGAAACAAGCAGAAATAAATTATAAAAAACAAATAAATGAATTATCATGCCCAAGTAGGTGGAGGCTTGGAGCAATATAAACACCACATAAATAATTGAGAATGAAACTAACATCTAAATTAACAAGAAATGAATTAAATAAATATTACTAAATTTGCTCAAGCATAAAGGGTGCATCCTATAGACCAGATGTCTGTCCTCTCATCAATATCAGCATGGTTTGGGCAGTCCCACAATTTAGGTGCACGAAACGGCGCAGAGCAATGCTCAGCCGCCCATTCCTACACAGAAGCAATCAAGCAAGATATATTAGTAGTATTTAGATAGCCACAGCTTTCAAACTACTAATATTCAACTTCTAAGTAAAAGTTGCATACTCTAAAGGATCAATTATTTGCCTGGTCTGTGCAGAGTCACAACTATGGAAAATAAAATATATCACCAGAAGCAGAAGAACATTCCTAATAATTGGCTGTACATCTGAAATGTGAACGAAAGTACTTTTCTTGGAAAGGGCCAAACATCCCAAAGACTATATGAAAACTGAAAACCAATAATTTATCAAGAAGAGCATTTCATGAGAAGGCCAGGGAGCTAAGACAAACCTGCAACCATAATGCTTCAGAACGAGAACGGATTTCCTTTCTTGCAGGCCTTGCACTTCCAAAATCCATTAATGTTGCAAGAGGTGCTTGTCCTTTTCGACGAGTTAAAAGAACATTGCCAGGCTTGACATCATTATGGGCATATGGTGGATCAAAACTGTGCATGTGCTTCAGTCCTTCACAGAGCGGTCAGTGGTCCTATATCATCAGTGCACAAATAGAGATGCAAGATGGGGAAAAATAGCGCTGACAATTATCCATGCAATGGTATGGAGACGGTAAGCTAGAACTATTTCTACTTTAGCAACTCAATATGTAATGTACATTTTCAATATTTTGATATGTTAGGAGAACAATTCAAGTGTCCAATCAATATAGAACAGAAAACGACAAGTGATTAAATGAGGATCTCATAATGTTGGATTCAAGCCCAAGAATTTACTCTCAGCTCACCAATTTCACTCAGATGGATGTTTCGGAATTGCTACAGTGAAATTCAGAGAATCGCGAAGACACACGAACACAGGTTCAGAGTTGGGGCGATTTTCTCAGTTTTCTCATAATGCTCTGGAAGACAATATAAAAGGTTACATGACAAAGAAAAGGAATGCTAATTATCAGATCCGGTTTTCCCGTGATCTCCTTCCAACTAAACCTGATCGTGCAAGCCGCACGCTACGGAAAGTAAAACACGCTGACTGAACCGAATATTACTGACGTTTACATGTCTGGATTACATCTCACATATTCCCCCCTAATCCTGACATGGTTCAAGATCTCGCACACCAAGCAACTGCCGCATGGCAGCCATCTTCACGCCTGACAAAGCTTTTGTCAGTGCGTCTGCTTTTTGCTCTCCGGTGTGAACAAATTCAACTCGGATCTGTCCCCTTTCAACACACTCCCTTATGAAATGGAATTTGGTGTCAATGTGCTTGCTGCGGCCGTGAAAAACAGGGTTTTTCATGAGGGCAATAGCTGAGCGATTGTCGACATACAAAGTTACTGTCTTCAGCACTGCTCCTGTCAGCTCTCCAATCAAACCTCTCAACCACAGCGCCTGGCAAGCTGCTGCCGTTGCCGCCATGAACTCAGCTTCACAAGACGATAATGCCACTGTCTTTTGCTTCTGCGAGTTCCAGGACACCAGGCTCCCATTGAAATAGAATGTCATCCCACTTGTGCTTCTTCTCCCCTCAGGGTCTCCTGCCAGATCACTATCTGAGTAACCACAGAGGTCATTGACCTGATTTCCCTTCTCATACACAAGCCCATGGTGAATTGTACCCTTTAGATACCTGAGAATCTGTTTGACTGCCTTGTAATGCATAACGGTGGGTCTCTCCATGTATCTGCTGGCCACTCCAACTGCGAATGACAAATCTGGACGAGTATTCAACAAATACCTGAGACATCCTATGATGCGCCGATATTCTGTGGCATCAACTGCTGTCCCTTCCAGATCTTTGTGCAACTGTATCTTTGGTTCCATTGGGTACTTGGTTGCATTGCATTCTGCCATCCCAAACTGAGATAGCACTTTCTTTGCATATGCAGATTGTTTGAGCAGAATTCGGCCTCCTTGCTGCTCCACCTCAATTCCCAAGTAATATGAGAGGAGACCTAAATCAGTCATCTCAAACTCTGACATCATTTGCTTCTTAAACTTGTGTACTTCACTGAGGCTGCTTCCAGTGACAATAAGGTCATCTACATAGACACCAACAATCACTTGTTTTCCACCTTCTCTTCTTGTGTAGACTGCCTGCTCCTGGGAACATCTGCTAAAACCAAGTTTCTTCAGGCTTCTGTCCAACTTGACATTCCAAGCCCGTGGAGCTTGACGCAAGCCATAAAGTGCCTTTGTCAATTTGTACACTTTATGCTTCTGGTCTTGCACCTCAAAGCCTTCCGGTTGGGTAACAAAGACCTCCTCTTCCAGCTCCCCATTCAAAAATGCAGTCTTCACATCTAGGTGGTGGACCTCCCATCCTTGGTTTGCAGCAAGTGCCAAGATGACTCGGATGGTGTCAAGCCTTGCAACC
Source organism: Dendrocalamus latiflorus (assembly GCA_017311315.1). NCBI lineage: Eukaryota > Viridiplantae > Streptophyta > Magnoliopsida > Poales > Poaceae > Dendrocalamus > Dendrocalamus latiflorus. Next base: position 4,143,972 of record CM029636.1, on the reverse strand, counting down.
GGTGCGAAAACTTCCTCATAATCAATGCCCTCCCTCTGGACATATCCCTTCGCTACCAATCTTGCCTTATGCTTAACAATTCTCCCCTCAGAATCCTTTTTCAACTTAAATACCCACTTCAAACCGATTGGTTTTTTACCAGGGGGAAGCTCTGTCAATCTCCATGTGTTATTCTTTTCAATGGAACTAAGCTCCTGCTCCATTGCTTCATACCAACATATCTCACTTGCAGCTTCTCTGAAGTTTGTTGGTTCTTCTGACAGTGCCAACATAGCTACACCTTCCTCTTCATAATTCTCACCCATCTCCTCAGTATCTGCATAGACATCTGCCAGAGACCTGAACCGGATTGGTCCATCATGAGACTCAGGTGAAAATGACACTGGAGGTGTTGTCGGTACTGGACTGCTCATTGGGGTTGAATCTGGACTTGTTTCTTCTGTCATGGGTGACCCTGGTGTTGTCGGATGAGCTGAGTTTTCAGTTACTCCGGCTCCTGTAGGTGACTGAACTCCTTCCACTCCCTCTTCTGTATCTTGTGCTGCAGTCATTTCTTCCGAATAGAATTTGTCAAGTATGACAAAATCCGATGACTCTCCTGCACTGCTATTTCCTTCATTCCAGTTCCACCCTTGATTCTCCTGGAAGATAACATCTCTGCTTACTTGAAGCTTGCCTCTGCTGGGATCAAACAACCGGTGTGCTTTGCACCCCTCTTCAACTCCCAAATACACCATTGTAGTACCTCTGTCTTCCAGCTTCTTAGTGTGCCCAGTCTTCTTCACATATGCTTTGCAGCCGAATACTCTCAAATGTGCAAGGTGTGGCTTTCTCCCCTCCATTGCTTCAAACGGTGTGCAATCTTCAAGAGCTTTTGTTGGAAGACGGTTCAGCAGGTATACTGCATGTCTTGCAGCTTCTCCCCAAAATCTTGTTGGCACACTCATACTCTTGAGTAAAGCCCTTGTCATAGCCATCACCGACCTATTTCTGCGCTCCACAACCCCATTTTGCTGTGGTGTGTATGGAGCTGTAAGGTGTCTTTCAATGCCAGCTTCTTCACAAAATTGGGCAAATTCAGTTGAGAGGAATTCCCCACCTCTGTCAGTCCGAAGGACTCTGATCTTTTGCCCAGTCTTGCTTTCTGCCTGAAGCTTGAATTTCCTGAATGCCTGGAATGCTTCACCCTTTGCAGCAAGTGTATACAACCACATCCACCTTGTACAGTCATCAACAATCAACAGAAAGTATTCACTGCCTGCCAAAGTACTGGGAGTTATTGGCCCACACAAATCAGCATGAAGGAGCTCAAGGGGTTTTTGTGCTCTGAAGTTGGCTTGGAGAGGGAATGGAAGTCTTGCTTGCTTAGTGATTACACATGCTTCACAAAGAATATCAGGTTTGGTTAGTAGAGGTACTCCAACTACCATATTCTTCTCTGCAATCAGCCTCAAGTTCTTGAAATTGACATGTCCTAATCTTGCATGCCACAGCCATGAAGGGTCTTCTAAACTTGTCAAAAGACAAACTGCTTTGGAAGTCTTCAATTCAATCTTGTACAGGCGGTTCTGTGTTTTCTTCACTAACATCAACAATTTTCCACTCCTGTCAACTACTCTCATATTTTCCCCAGCTATGTATACCTCTATCCCTTCTTCAGTTAACTGGCCAACACTAATAATATTAGTGCAAAGATCAGGGATGTAGTATACCTCTTGGAGAATTTTCTGGCCTCCATCCTTGCAGGTAAATACTATTGTACCTTTCCCCTTGATTCTGACAAATGATCCGTCTCCAAATCTCACCCTGCCAGTGACAGCTTCATCCAGATCTTGAAATTTGTCTCTGTGACCAGTCATGTGATTGCTAGCACCATTGTCAAGGTACCAGGTGTCTGAGCCTTCCTTCTCCTTGCCGCTGAGATGCAACTCCGGTGCCATCCTGTCTTCAGTCAATAGAACTTCAATTTGTCGGTCTGGGACACAACCTGTCTCTTCCTTAGACACAATCAACATGAGTGCAGGCTCTTCCTCAGATGTACGGGTGAGATGGGCTTCTTCTTCACGCTTTTTGCTTCGGCATTGCGATGCATAATGGCCCATGTTCTTGCAAGAGTAACATTTGATATGACTCTTGTCACGGGGGCCATTTCCAGTGCCACTGCCACCAGTACTCTCTTGACGCGATGCACCACGGCCAGAGTTCCCTTTGCCGCGCCAGTGCCCACGCCCTCTGCCACGATCGGTTGAGCTTGATCCGTGCCCCTTCCCTCCTGATGAGCCTTCTCCAGCATTGCCCTTCTGCCGTGCTTGCCACTCAGCGTGAGTGAGCAACAACTGACCCTGGGCTTTGCCGGCATTTGCACGTTGCCGCGCTGCTCGTTCTTCATAGGCTTTGAGTCTCCCAATAGCCTCTTCAAACGCCATTGTTTGAAGATCATAGAACTGCTCAATCCCGGCCACGACTTGCAGGAACTTGTCGGGTACGGAATCAAGTAGCTTCTTTACGAGTGCTGAATCAGCAAGGGTTTCACCGAGTGAGGAGTACTTACTGGACAAGGTGCTGAGTTTTCCGGCAAAGTCATCAACTGACTCATTTTCGGCCATCTGCAGGGCGTCGAATTCACTTTTCAGTGTCTGCAACCGCGCCTGCTTCACTCGATCTGCCCCCAAGTATCGAGTCTTGAGACTGCTCCAGATTTCCCGCGCCGTCTTCTTCTTCGCAATCTGGAGAAGGACATCTTCGGGCACGCACTGAAGGAGATGCGCCCGAGCCACCTTGTCCTTCTTCACGTCCACCTGAGCCCCTTGTGCTGGTTCCACGGCCTCCCATACACCTTGGGCGTCGAGGATCGCTTCCATGCGGATCGCCCATACTGTGTAGTTGCTGGAGTTCAACATCGGCATGTGAAACGGCGCGCCGCCGCTCTCCCTCACCGCCGCTTGTGGAATCAACGCCATCGCGAAGCTGAGATATTCTTCCTGATGCTCTGATACCAAATGTTGGATTCAAGCCCAAGAATTTACTCTCAGCTCACCAATTTCACTCAGATGGATGTTTCGGAATTGCTACAGTGAAATTCAGAGAATCGCGAAGACACACGAACACAGGTTCAGAGTTGGGGCGATTTTCTCAGTTTTCTCATAATGCTCTGGAAGACAATATAAAAGGTTACATGACAAAGAAAAGGAATGCTAATTATCAGATCCGGTTTTCCCGTGATCTCCTTCCAACTAAACCTGATCGTGCAAGCCGCACGCTACGGAAAGTAAAACACGCTGACTGAACCGAATATTACTGACGTTTACATGTCTGGATTACATCTCACACATAGTACCATCCATGAAGATAAAAGTCTAGAAGGGAACCGGGGGATGACTTCCTGAACATCTTATGACCCCCTGAGCTTTTCACAAGTTATAATGAGGTAAGCTCTACTGCTCTAGTCACATTTTAATAGTGATAGGAAACAGAAAGCGTGTCATCATTTGTGATTATGTTCTAGTACAAGACAATGATTTAGTCTTCATTGGAGAAATCAATGCATTTGTGCCACGGCTACTTGTGTCTTCTCTTTTGTTGCCATCATCTTCTTCAACATGCTCTCTATATTCTTGACTCCAGCGACGATTTCTTCATAGCCAATGATCTTGCTACCTGGTAATTCGGCAGCAGAAGCCATGGTGCTAGCTCTGATACCAAATTATTATGAACCTTAGTTCATAGGGGGTAAACACCACTGAGAGGATGGTTGTGCAACGTCGGTGTAGAGGGAGAGATACTATATATGAGAATGACTTTATTATATCTTTGCTTCCTCCCAATAGCATGCGGCAGCCCCCTTATATAGATGGGCTCTCACTTAACAGATAGAATCTAATTTCAATCATATTTCTAACAAATATAGAAACTAATATCATATCATTAATCATGTTTTTAACAAATGGAAACTAATTTCTAACTCAAATAGAAACTCATTTCTCCAGTTGGGCCTACATCCATGACACATTGACCTAAGGAATCTTCGCTGTTCTCTCCTCAGTCATTGACCTAAGGAAAATTATGTGAGGCAACATTTTTCAGAACAAGCATGGCTATGTTGGTTCGTTCGTAAGTGGAGACACGAGGTAGCGGTGGATTTGTTGTGTACAGCTTGGGGCTGGCCCACCAGTCGGCACGAATGGTTTTTTGAGGAGGGGTGAGTAGGGAGAAAGAATGTACCACTAACTCATTCTTTTTAGTAGTAGAGATATAGGATATCAAGGAGAGATACTGTAACTATATGATACGAATCAAGTAGTAAACTAGCTGTTGCGTAGGGGTGCCCGATCTTCTCGGTACAATCAACAATGTTTTCTCCTCTTTTTCCTTATGGTTAGGGCTTCATGTGTTCTTCTTCCTTGCGGCTAGCAAAAGAAAAGCTAGGGTTTCAGCCCTTTGGTTTTTCTTCTTCTTGCAATTATGGTGGTAGCAGCTAGCCTCCCTTCTTGTGGCAGCAAAGGGAATTAGGGTTTCAGCAATCCCCTTCACTCCTTGTGGCCAAGGTATTTCAGCACAACAATGGATGAACGATAAGGTAGATTGCACTAGTAACGTGTTGCACAAACTAGAAGCAATCAGACCAACTCAACGAAAAAACGATAAGGTAGATTGCATTAGTAACATGTTGCACAAACTAGAAGCAATCTGACCAACTTCTCCAAACTATGAGCACTGTTCACAAATTGAAGAGAGGAATCGTATAAATTCAATCAGTGACTTGAGAGCAATAATGGAGCTCTTAATCCATGGGATCATAGTAAACCCTAATTGGGAAAACCTCAACATTCAAGCGCACAACGGCACCACAAACCATCCATGACTTTTATGTATTTCTCAACTCAAAGTATTATTATCCAAGGTACAATAGGGTATGCCCCTGGCCTTATATTGGTGCCCAATGGCACGACCATACACATGCATGCAACGACCTGACCGAAGCCGATTCAAACTCATGCACACAACATAAATCATGCACTAGATTGGTTTGGCCACATAAGCACACAACACAACACTACTCATCTAATTGGAAACAAACTCAAGAGATAGAAACAAACACAAGAGATAGAAAATTCAAATTGGATTCCTCTTAAAGGCATATCCTATCCAAATAGAACCAATGTAGAATCTTGGCTCCTCCCCTTGTGCACAGATTGACATGAGTTCAGTTCCTGGCTCCTCCTATTTGGCTGGCTCATCTCGGTTCCCTCTTTCTTCATGCACAAGTGTGGCTTGAACTCTTGGTTGCACAAGGTAGGAGATAGGAATCCCACTTAGATTGCCCCTTCTTTCTTCATGCATAAGAAATAATTCCCTTAGTTTGGCTTGGTTTCCTTCCCTCTCATGCTCATGCGGCTCCACACAGCTCCACATGCCAGCCCTCTCATGCAGCCATGCACCCATGCGCCCATGCACTCCAGTCCCATGCGCCGAAGTCCTCCCTTGGTCGGCCTTTCTGTCCTCCCTCTTAGCCAAAGCTTGCTTCCCCTTTCTTTCACACAAAACAGCGCCACATTGCAATGTAATTTCATATTGTAATGCTAAAGCACAACTCAAAAGTAGCAATGGTACTCTTGCCCGCATCACTATATCTTCCTAAAGTGCCTTCTACCTCATTTAGTGTATGCTACTCCCTCCGTTCCTAAATACATGTCATTTTATAATTATGATGTGACTTTTTACCATTTTTTCCTTGAATACTCCTCCTTTTTAGCTATTTCCAATGTCATTTACTACGTAAAGCACACCATCCAAAGAACAACATGTGTTTTAATAAAGAGGGTAATATAGTGTTTTGTAGATGTGCCTCGGTGGATGTGCAAGATCCAAAAATGACATCTATTTAGAAATGGAGGGAGTGCATTGGACATAGATTTTCATCTCTTAGGGGATGTTCCCTTAGGGCATTACCAATAGTCACATCTCAGCCATGGATTAGCCTGCCATATTACCAAAATGCTTAGCTGGATGAGAGAGAAGGGAGAGGGCGTGCAGTCGCTCGAGGATGCGACGATCGCTGCACGCAAAACAAGACGCATGAGACAACAGATTGCACTATTGGAGTTGTGTCAACCTTTGTCCACGTGGTTTGCGGGCCCGTCAGTCTTGGTTGTCGGCGGACGAGGGAAAGACAATGTTGGAGAGAGATGCCTAGATGGCGGCAGTGGACGAGAGGAAGTCGACAATCCATTATGAAGTAAGGAAGACGACGTTGGTTGAAGGGGGCATGGTCTAGATTCGCTCGCATGCTACCCGGATCTAGCTGGATCTAGCCATGGCGGAGAGGGAGGTGAAGTTGGTGCGACGATGAAGTTGGAGGAGGCCCACATAGCGATGAGGCTGGAGGAGGCCATGGCGACAGCCCGAGGGAGTAGAGGCTGACTCAGTGGAAAGGGAGTAGGGGCTGACAACAAAGGAGGTAGAATGCGCATGGTGGAGAGGAAGGGGTAGACCATGGCGAGGGATGGGAGGCTGTCTTAGTGGCTCAGCGGCGAGGGAGGTGGATGGAGGCGAGAGGAGGAAGAAGGGTGGCCAGTAAGGGTGCAAACAGGTTAGGTTTTTTCGACCGACCCGATACCGAATCTGGTTGGTACCGAATTTGATAAATCGGTTTGGTATCTGGTCGGATTCGGTATGGTATCCGGATAGTTGTAGCTGGATTTGGTAGCGAATTCAGTATTGATAAAAACTGACCAAATTGCTTCGGTAATCGGTAAATCCGATATTACCTGCTTGGATATCCAGTCTCAACATTGTCTAGTAGCGGCTGGTGTCTCCTACGTCCTGCCCTTCCTTCGTTCTCCTTTCCTCTCTCCACCCGACAGCTCTGCTACTCTTCCCCTGGCCAACCGCAAGTGATCCGGCCACCGGCCGCTGGACCCCACTGCCAGACATTGCCGCCAGCCATCTCCAGCGCCGCCGCGCTCTCAGCCGGCCACTGCCGCACCACGGGCCTCGCCGGGCTGCCTCTCTGCTGGTGAGCTCCTTCCACGGCGCCGCTGCCTTCACGCTTGGCCGTCTCTTGCTGCCTCTGCCGGCGCTGGCTCCCCTCGTCGGCCACTGCCGCACCACAGGCCTCATCGGGTTGCCTTTCCGCTGGCGAGCTCCTTCCACGGTGCCGCTGCCGTAGCGCTTGGCCGTCTCTTGCTGCCTCCGCCGGCGCTGGCTCCCCTCGCCGACCCATGCGCTCTCCACGGCTGCTGCCTCAGCCGAGCCACCTCAGGCTGCCCCTCGTCGGCCTTGGCCGTCTTATGGACCTCGCCGCGCTTGTGCTTTGCTCCCGCCGTCGCTCCATCGAGCCGCTCCCAGGGCTCCCGACCTCGCTCCACTGAGACGCGCCCCAGCTGCGTCACCGACCCCAGCACCAGCTCCGGCTGCTCTAGCGTGCACGCCTGCTTTGCTGCCGCTGCTCGGCTTGGCCCAGCTACCACCGCCAGTCAGCGCCAACTCCGGCCAACTGCCAGCACCACCAATCCTTAGGATGTTGGCGATAATCAAGTTTTGCTACTTACCGAGTCCTGCGCCAGCATGAACTAAAGAAGTGGAACTGCTATTCAGATTGTGGAGTTCGTCAGAAATAAAAGTCTGAGTCGTATGGATCACGCCAGGTGTGGCGGGAATCCAGGAGTCTAGATAGGAAGTTAGTTTGTCTCTTAAACATTTTTTGATTGCTTTGTAACAAAAACTGAGTAGTGCTCAAAAGTTCAGAGGTTATCTGTATACTCCTATCGTTGTACTGTTGCTCGCCTGAAAATACCAAGAAAGAGAGTTAATCATTTTCCTCCCGCATACTCTGTTCTGTGTTGAGGAACCGTCGCTGGCGACCAGTCCGATCAATTCCTCTGCTTAGAACAAAACGAATCAATCACAAAGGACAGAATAATAGATTGAAACACACAGAGGTAGAGAGAACTCCTGGTCTTTCTTTATTGATTTCTGATTGCATATATATAAAATATGCCGGTACGGCTCTCTATTTATAGTTTACGTTTATAGTCTACGATGAGGTGCCCACCATGGGCCTAGGCTGTTGGCCCAGGCCCAGGTTTCCTAACACTCCCCCTTGGGCACTCATTTGACATGCTCCTTCCACCTATAGGCAACGACGTGTATGGTTGTACTATAGTACTCTCGCCTGTTGTTTGAAATATTTTGCAATGTCATTAAGCATGTAATCGAATGGTTCGTACATCGGTGCGGTTGCCATCAATTTACTTCACTATTCGAGTGGTGCAGTCGTCGGCGCGATTGCCATCAATTCAGTGGTACGGGTGTCGATAAGGTAAAGAGAAGTACAATTAAGCTCGCCACAGTATTGTAAACATCACTAAGTAAACAAAAAACATAAGCAGTACATGAACATCAAGTGTACAGGCATCACTAATCACCCCCAACAGCATCCCCAGCCCCCCTCCGCCGCCACCCTGGCCCCCTTTGTCTCCGCATCCGTGTCCTCCCATACGGCCCCACTTGGTCGTCTTCCTCAGCGTCGGGTGATGGCCCCCGACAAGATAAGACGATCAGGAGACCATCGCACACGTCCCTGAGCTGGTGAAGTGGACTGCACCGCCACCTGTATGGCCACCGGTGCACCGAGCAGTAGGGCTATGTCCTGTAGAGTAGGTGCCATCTCCCCGAATGGGAGGTGGAAAGTGTGTGTCTCCGGCTGCCAGTGGTCTACCAAAACTGTCAGCAGAGAGCGGTTGAACGGGAAGCATCGCGATTGCTCCACGTCATCGTCCTCGCCCGCGGGCAAGGCCGGTCCATCCTCATCAGTGGCCTGCACCATCCAGGCGAGAGGGAGTAGCCCAACATCCCGCAACCTGCGAAGCAAGTAAAAGTCAGCACGCAACCTACTTATGGCAACAGTAAAATGCTGGCAGAGTGCACACCTGGCTGTCCAACTGGGGTCTAGTCTCCAGGCGACTTGAGATGTGCGTGTCTGGACCACTCCCAAGTCAGCTGGCTCCTCTGCGCTCCCTGGAGGCGGGACAGGACGGGAAGCACGATGCAGCTGGTCGACGTGCTCATCCAACAGGCCGTAAGGCCAGTCCAATCCGTGAAGATCACGAGCCATACCTGCAAAATGAATTCAAGTTAGCATTTATACGGAACAAAAAACATCGCATGTAAGGCAACAGTAAATAGAACTTGTAAATAAACAAAGGAAACAATACTAGGCTAGCAGCACAATATCAACTACATTACTGAAAAGGGGAAGTAACATAGCAATTGTACAAATGGTACAAGCAATGTACGATATATTTAGTATGACAGTACGCACGTCAAAAGTGCCAACTAACAAAATACAGTTTACAATGGACATTTATTTGTAGTCTCCAATAACTAGTTGTAGAAACCATACCGCTCTGCCTACTAATCAGCACATGCCTTGCATCGTCTAGCTGTGTGCTCCGCCTGATCACATCGCCTGTAGCGTGCACCAGATGCTTTGGCTTGCGCTTCGTCCGTATCATTTCTAATACGCCGGCTCTGTTGCCAACCCTTCCTATCCTTTAGCATGTCAACATCCGGAATCCAAGTCCTCCCTACAATATCCGAGGTGGCGAAGTTTCCCACAACCTTGAACCCCCTGAGCTCGCCATACCACGCATGCATCACCCTCTCCTTGAAGAAGTACTTCTACATGAAGTTCGAAGGATCCATGCCCACGGCCCCACATGCAGTGAGGACATGAGGGCATGTCTTATGTAATAGCTTTGGCTTGTTGTACGAGCAGCTAGGTTCATTTACATGATCTCTAAGGTATACCTCGTGGATACAAGGGCATGAGCCGTCCCAAATCCGGCTCTTTCCTGGAGTACCACCTCGAAACGATGCTCCTTGTTGCCCATGACGTGCACGTGTGCAACTGGCACTTCTGTGCCTTTGTCTCGATGTATACCATAATTTTCGACGAGTACAATGTTCATGGATTGGCCGCATGAAGTGCGGCATTTGCATGCTTCCCCTTGAAGTAACCGATTGTGCTGTGCAGAACACCTTCCACGATGGCGATGAGGGGCTGAGAACGAAGGCCTCTAAGAACCCAATTGTACAATTTCGCAAGATTAGTTGTTATTATGCCGTACCTTGCGCCTTCAGTGTCGTGCAGTAGTGACCACTTCTCCAATGGTTCTCCCTTGATCTACTGAGAGAAACGCTTGATGTTCCGTGAGCTCCTCATCCTCGGACTAGCTAGGCTCATCGAGTACTGTCAGGCATTCCGGTTGTGTCACCCCAGGCATGACCGGCCCCTTGTTCCTCTCATCAACGTGCTTCCTACCGTGCTAGTCCAACAATGTCCACAAAGCATCAAATTTTCTCTACTGGTTTTGCATAGCCAGGCTTTTGAACAACTTCATCAACGGTTGTTTCGGGAACTGCTTGAAGAAGTTCACCCATAGGTGACGAATGCACCATCTGTTCCTCATATCCGACAAAGGGAAGGCTCCTTGGGGTCTTTCTGAAGTTTTTTATGGCCTTCACAATCCCAGCGTGGCGATCATGGATTACGCACACACTAGAATGAGCACCGACAACTCCAACCCTCACATATCTAAGGAACCACAATAAGCTTTTGTAATTCTTACTTTCCATGAATGCAATGGCCAGCGACAATATTTGATTGTTGCCGTCAATACCAATGACCGTCAGGATCTGGCCCTTGTATTTGCCGGTCAAAAATGTCCCGTCAACTGAGATCACGGGCAATATGTGCCTGAATGCCTCAATGCATGCACCAAATGCTAAGAAGGCCCTCTGTAACACCGCATAACCCGGCGGTCTTGTAGAAGGCTTGTCCTTCATAGCAATATACATGCCCAAGTTTTTGTCCTGCAACACCTGAAGCATACGAGCAAGATTATCGTATGCTGCCTCGAAAGACCCGAACCGTTTTTGCAACGCCTTCTGCTTCACACGCCACGCCTTCTCATAGCTACCACGATGTGCGTGGTCTCCATGTCTTTCTTCTCCACTATCGTTCCATACATCAGATTGACTATAAAGGCGGACGTTAGGTTACGATGCCTCGCCAAAACACTAGTTAGAATGCAAGAATGCGGCTCCACCTTCGACACAATCTAGTAAGTCTCATACTTGGGTCTACGTGCGTGCACCCTCCAAGGACAACTGGTCTACTCGCACTTTATGGTGTACTGCTCCTGGTTAGATTTTACAACCTGAAAAGTCCGCTGCATAGACAGGGCCCACAGCTTGATAGCATCCTGCAGCGATGCCTTGTTAGCAAACATTGAATGCAACCGAACCTCTGTCCCATGATACTCCCACGGTGATTCGTGCTCGTCATGTGCGGTAACACCCTCAACATCAAACCGGTTCCATTCCTGCGTGACGGGAGCTTCATCCTCATCTGAACTGTCCTTGTCGTCCTCCTGTGCAGCTTCCTTTTCAGCCAAGCCGTTCTGGTCATCGTACTCCATCTGATGCACTATGTACTCCATATGCTCCTCTTCATCGACTTGTCCTGTACCCTCATCATGGCATGACCATTCTCCCTCGCCTTCATGTATCGCATCAGCCTCATCACGAGCATCTTCCTTTTCTTCGCCAACATGCGGGCCGTCCAAGCTGCTCGCACCTCCCGGATGATGGCTGTCCGCATGACCTTACACAGCTTCTACTGGACATGGTTGCACAAGCATAACACACTCATATCCACGGTGCTGGCACCCTTGCACAAACCCCTTCCACGCAACAGTGCGCATCAATGTTCTCAACTCCCATCTGATATCTATGGGAGGCCAGCTCCAAAGCCCTTGTATGACGACGCTGCAAACCTCGGGGTCCAACGAAAAACTACGGGTAACCGAGTGTTTCAGAGTGGCTTGCGCAAAACGCTCAAATCCGCACCATTCGGACCCTCACGAATGGTTCCAATACCATAATGCACTCTCAATGTAGTGGGTATCGGCCTTGCTAATGTCTGCCTGCATATATTTTTAATTTTGCAGCTAGTCAAATTGCATTGCACACCACGAAAGTACCAATGTACTGTAATTCACATTTCACCAATCACTCGCCTGTCATAACCAACTACACTAATCTCGTAACATTAACATCCTATCGGTAGACCGCGCACCGACGCCGCTCTTTTCTCGCTACTAGAACTATCCCCTACTGCAAATAATTCCTAATGGTTTCGACAATTTACATGGCATATCGATTTAAATGCCTACATACCAGTTATAGTGGTACAATGTTTTTCTAACGTACTAACGACATTACTTATTCATACATAATTAATCATAAATATTACGTATTATTGTTTTATACAAAGCAAATTATAAAATTCTTACAAAAGTATTGACTGAAATTTTAATAACTACAAATTTGTACAGATGATTAATTTCTATGTAATGTTTACAAAATTTTCTACTACAATTTTGTACGCATGCCAATTTGCTAACGATGCTAATTTTTCACAACTATGTTCACTAAATTTTACACAACTATAGGCTAGTACGGCTGCTAATTTTCTAAAACTACATTGAGTAAATTTTCTATACCAAAGTTGAACTATTTTTGTGTACATCTACAATTTTTTGCTCATACTAACACTAAATAAATTATCTACTTCATATACAAAATTTAAAATACAACAAAAAAATTACCTCACAAGAGTCGCTTCTTCCTCTCCTCTCCTCCTCCCTCTCCTCCCTCTCCTCTTCTCTCCTCTCCTCTCCTTTTTCCTCTCCTCCTCTGTGTCCTTTTCTCCCTCTCCTCTCCTTCTATCGCTTCTGTTCACCGTGCAATCGAGCAGCCTCGGCCGCGCGGTCCTAGGCTGCGTAGTCCTTTTATCTTCGCTTACAGTCTCCCAACCCTTCGGCGACTGGAAGCACAGTCGTCTAACTGTTCAGTGACTGTAATAATTCGTCCAACAGCCAACGGATTGCTTAATTGTCGCACGGCTATTGGACGATAGGCACCAGTCGCCCGGCGATTAGGCGACTGGAGCCTATTCTTTGTAAAAATTTTCACGTGGATATATTTCTGTTATTTCGAATAAAATATAGAATATTCATAAAAAAATTCCCAGGATGTAGGGAGTCAGAGCACCCGTCGGCCATGTTGTTAGGGCATATGGTGTGGGGGCGACGGGGAACCAGCCAGTTGACTTGTGGGTGAACGCCAGAATGCAGGGAACTGGGAGCGTTGGAGTGTGTGCAGCCGGGTGCCATGGCATGCCTAGTTAGTAGGGGTGCAATCCGGCCGGATTCGGATGGATATTGTTCATACCGTATCCTAAGCCATATTTTTTTCCTGGATTCAGAGTTGGATACGGTAAGAACAGATACAAATTCTTAGTATTCAGATTTTCGAATACGGTACCATCATGACTAATATATGACAGTTTCGGATCGAAAATGGATAATATAGGCGGACAATATGTGTATACATAAAGGAATATACACTTAACCATACCCCATCACTTCAAGCCTTCAACTAGTAATTAATTCATCTAGATTACTTAAGTACGATAGCCGACACAACGCAAGTTCAATATAAACAATAAATACATACATAAGTTCAAAAATTGATAAATTCACACGCAAGTTCAACATAACTGGTGAGGATTGGTGGCGACTGACTAGAGGGGCTAGACTCTAGAGTTAGGATGTATCAAGTGGTGCTGCTGTGCTGACATAGCCAGAAAAAGTGATGAGAAGACTTGTCAACACTTACACCATCCTTTCTGTTCTCAGTCACACCATCCTTCCCTGGCAGGACAAAGAAAGGACTTTGGGAGCCCGCACCCAGGGAACAAAAGAAAAGCAAAGAAAAAGGGGGAGCTAGTAAGAGAATAAAGAAATTCCGAAATTTTTTCTGTGTTCTCTCAGATTATTTGCAACGTGCGCATTTTCTCCTGGATCAAAGTTGTAACAAGTGGTATCAGAGCCTAGGCGAGAAGCGAGTCGCTAAAAAAATCGTCTCGATGATTCTGTTTTACGCTCGTCTCGTGCAACGCTTTCGAGGCATCTCGCGTCATCACGTTTCGTACATCTTTCCCGTGGAAAAGATTTCTTCGGTCCGCTAAAAAGAACAGCAAGGAGAGAGAAGTTGTGACAAGGAGGAGTGGTAGAAGCACGTGAGGGAGGTCAGGCCAGAGAAAGTCAAGCGGCAGACCAGACATCAGAAGAAAAGTAAGAAAAGCTACTTAGGTAAAATGTAGGCCGGTTGGTGCCAATGATGGTTAATGGGCTGGGCCGATTGAGGTGCTAACTTGCTTGTCAGATATCCGGCCGAATAGTATCTGTTTTACTATTTACCGATGCTATTCGGTCGAATTTTAGCTCTCCTACTTTCGCTACCATATCTGGCAATAACTATCCGGTACCAACCGGATTTGGTACCAGATACTAAATTACCTTCTCATATTCGATATCAATCAGATTCGATACCGGATTGGTCAGAATTAACCGATATCATTTGCACTCATACTATTTAGACGTTTCAGAGCGCAGGTGGTTGGGTGCCAGGGTGCTAAGCTACTTCTTGCCAGGGCGCAGGCAACTGAGTGCCATGGCACCAACTGCAGCTAACCAGGGTGTAGGGACTCAGTCCAAGAGAAAGAAGCCATGAGAGAGAAAGATGTGTAGTGGTTGTTTGAGAAAAACCAACATATAGTGCTCTTGTAACCCATATTTACACAAATCTCAGTACATACACACAATTTGCAAAAATAGTGTTTTTGCTGCACGGTGGCCAGGCAACAGGCCCACAGGGTTGACACGTGGTGCGGCCACTCGGCCACCGTGAGATAGGCCACCTGCTGCCTGGCTACTGTGTGACAGGCCATCTGGTGACCAGGCGGCAGGTGATTAGATCGTGTGCCATTCCAAGAATTTTTAGAGGTAGCAAATAGTTGCGAAAAATTACAAAATTTTTGGTGGGGCTTCCCGAGGTAGCGTACTACATTGTGTAATTTTTTGCACCCACTTGCTACCTCTAAAATTTCCTAGAGAGGCGCACAATTAAACGGGCAGTTAAGCAACTAATTTAATACTCGGTTTAGTTACGCGCCGCTCTTGGAATTTTTAGAGCTAGCAAATGGTCGTGAAAAATTATAAATTTTTTGGTAGAGATTCTTGAGGCAGTGTACTACGTTGTGTAATTTTTTGCAAGCATTTGCTACCTTTAAAAATTCTTGGAGAGTCGCGTAACTAAACTGGGTATTAAGGACCAATGGCTGCGGCTAATGGCTTGCCGCACAGTGGCCGGGTGGCAGGCTTAGTGCGGAGGCTAACGTCCAAACTGTGTTCGACTCAAACACGAATACATAACCTTATCTCTTCCGAAAACTAGAGACCCGAAATCCTTCCAAACACGGATTTATTCAAACTCTCAATCTTCTCAGTTATGGACTCCATCTACAACTCCTAACTCAACACGTGATGAAGTCTCCAGGACTGCATCTCCTGTATCTTCATCATACTTTATCATCTTTCGTGTCGAAGCCTTCTGGACTGCGCTGTTCGTAGTTTCTTCACAAATCATCCACATGTATCGAAACCTCCGGGACCGCACCTCCCGTATCTTCTCCACGCATAATCACCTTTGATCTCCATGTACTCTAGCATGAGCCAGACCAGCTCACGTGACATCCTCGATCGCTTGGACCTCAAATTTCCCCATCCTAATCCCGATCCTCTTTGTCACTGACCATAATCATGAATCAAACCATCCATAGACACCAACTAGGTCATCCATGACCACAAATTCCATCGCTTTCCAGAAGCTAATCTCTGACCACTCGGAACTCAACCTTGGACCACTTTGTAAATCCGGTCTGACCACCATCCACAGCCAGTTGGACCATTGGCCCACCAAGTACTTGAAAACCTTGAGTACTCGAGAATCACAAGCATCGTAACACCAACCACCGAGTTCCAACCAGGTACTGTAGCGTCGACCACCGATCACTGACCGCAATGCACAGACCAATCAACCATTGGCCCAACACAAGGACTCGAGGTACTCGAAGATAGCAAAAATTGAATCACTCGAACCAACCATGAAGTCTGCATAGTTAAAGTTGAACGTGGTCGAAGTCTACTGTGGTCAAAACCAGATGAGGTCAAAAATGTTGTGGTCGAAGTGCCATCTTGAAAACACAAGCACAGAAGCATATCGATCACAACTTACTGAAAAATCTTCGTCAGCACCACTCGAATGCCATCCGATCCTCCAATGCTATCGGATGTTGTTCGATCCCTGATGCTACTCGGACGCTGATCAAAGCCACTCGGACTAGTCCGACACTACTCGGACGCTAATCAAAGCCGCTCGGACTGGTCCAAAACTACTTGGGCACTAATCAAAGCCACTCAGACTGGAAACATTCACAAACGTAAATTTCAATGCAATTCAAATGTCAATTATTTATCATCACCTTAATCACGACCATCACTTGGTCTAACACTTAAGTATAGGCTGTTTGGGCATTAGGGCTACGGAGCATCGAGACGCACAAGGTGTGGGGGCTAGGGCGCAGATGGCGGGATGAAGTTTATTATGCTATACAATTTGTCCTTTACATAATTTAATGTTCCTTTGTTGAGTACTAATACACTTTATCTTGCTTGTATCACAGGTTTTCATCGCCTCGCCGCCATGACCAAGGACCGTAATCTTTTCCGTCGGGGAAGGGAAAACGAAGACCATGCCAAGATGGCTAGGATGGACTTACCGTGTGATGATCTTGACGAGGAGGTTGAGATTCTAGACGATGGCCCTGACAAGGTATCTCTTGTGGGAGTCAAGTCTTCTTCCCTCACTAAGGCGTAGAAGGCAGTGCTGGTGGCACCTGGGAGCCACCTCACACTGAGTGACGTCTGGTGGTCGGGGCTAGACGAGCACCCCTACCCTCTAAAGGGGCACATCATTGCACTCATTGATGATGATGTTGCAGCAGCATAGATCCGTCACCTTACTAAGGGGCATGTCAATAATTATATGGCTTGCTTCCATGACACACGAGATGTTGGAGAGTTCTCTCATCTTCTCAAGGTTCAGCTGGGTATTGTTGTAAACCTCTACTTCTAGGTACTCTTGTGGTAATTACCTTCCCTTGCCTAGCACCCTGCCTCTCCTAATGTCCTCTAACACTGGCATTTTGTATGCTCCCCGTAGGCCACCTCCATCTCCAACATTATTAGGGACGAAGCCACCTGGTTCATAGAAGATATGTTCTAGGAGGTGGTGGCTAAGGCTAAAAAGAGGGCCTCGTAGTTAGGTGATGACAAACTGAAGGCTACAAAGGAGAAGCTGACAGCCACAGAGGAAAAGCTGCAGGTTGTCGAGGACAATCTGAAATCCACTAAGGAGAAGTTAGAGGTTTTAGAGGAGAAGGCCAGAGTCATTTGCCGAGTGAACATGGGATTGGAGGAGGACATGACCAAGTCCTAGCAGTGCTTGAACCACTTCTTCAGACTCCAGGAGATCACCCTGGCTGCGCAGAGGTCCTTGGAGAACTTGGGGGCTAAGGTTGCCCCATTCCCATCAAGGGTGACGAGGCTAGAGGTGTGGGTCCTCCTCCTTGAGAAGCGAGTTGGCATGTTCACCAAGACTACAGAGGACTAGAGACAGTCCTTCGCCACCGCAGCTTTGACAGCCAGGGCCCTTGCCATTTCCCATCGCTGCGATAGTTCAGGCAAAGAGGCGATGCGTGAGGGACTCCGTAGCCTCTTCACTTTAGAGGTGAAGAGGGCGTCCCCCAGGGAGCGAGCTGCGCTGAGATCCCTCGCAGCAGAGTTTGTGAAGAGTGTTGCTTCATCCTTGGCTTCGAGGGTTCTTGTGTCTTCACTAACAGACGGTGATTGCAACACCCCAGCAAGTCTGACTTCTGCCGACATGTTCTATTCAGTAGAGATCCTGTAGCGATATCATGCAGACTCACTTAGCGTCCTCCTTTTTGTAGATGACAGATACCTGAGAGTTTATGTAGCATCCAATGTGAAAGCATGGTTATGTTGGCATCTTATCTATCACGAAAATGACAACATGATGTTATGCTTCATTCATGGCATATTTATGAAGGCAATTGGCATCAAATATAAGTGATGTGTGCAGAGGGACCAAGTGCTCGGGCGATCGAACCTGGCCTACGAGGATAGGCTTTAGGAGGTGAGTAGTTTAGTAGTGGGTACGATCGCCGCAGGGCACTTTAATTCCTAGATAGGTTCCCCTTCTACCTCAGCTCCAGCTGGGTGAGGGAACATGGAGTTTTAAACACCCTTTGAAAGACGCAGGTGCCTTGCTCGCAAGGCCCTTTTAGCACTTTTTGGCGTTGCTTATGAGGCCTTTGGTAGGACGAATGTGATAAGGCCATGCGTCACACCCACTAAGAGGGGATGTCTCTCAGGACCAATGAAGGTCCTTGGCTTGTGTGACTGTTTTATTTGTAGATAAGCACTCCTGAGGGGATGCGAATGTGCTAGGTGTAGTTGGCCTTTGCCTGCATTGGAGCGAGGTGAGGAGTGACCAAAGGTTGTTTGGCGCATGGCTTGGAGGCTAAAGAGGGACTAATCCTTAGCATATCCACAAACTCGGGTGATAGGCTCAAGTCGTTACTCGTGCCCTAGGTCCAACAGGGTGCAAGCCGCCATAGTGGAGGCGCCAGGCGCCTAAGCCACTTTGGTCTATTGTTAGGGGAGACCACGGGGGTCATGCGACCTAGGCACCAAAGATGTGACACCCTCATGAGGGATGGGTTGTGAGAGCTTGAGTGAGACAAGCAAGACTTGTGAGACTTGTAGGACAGGGTTGTCTCCTAACAGCAGTGTATTAGGAGCGAGTCCTTATAGTTAGTCACAGACATGCTAGCGAGATGATTTCTTGAAATGTGTAGCCCTCTAACAATAGTGTGTTAGAAGGCAACCTTCTAACAATAGTGTGTAAGAAGACAAATCTTTTAATCGATAATGAACATGTAATTGGAAAGTTATACATAAAATAGGCTTATCCCTTAACAGCAGCGTGTTAAGGGACCGCCCCTGAATCATGCCACAATTGCATAATTGGAGCGAACATACGGAAATCTCATACCTTCATTGCATTTAGCAAGATGGTGTTTACATCTCGATAGGTGTCGCATGGGGCATACAATAAATTTTCAAATGTAAAATTTGTGGAGCTTGTTCGCATTCCATGCATGCTTCAGATGCTTGTCCTCTAAGGTAGCAAGTCGGTAGGTGCCTGACCCTAGGACTGAGGAGATGCGGCAGGGGCCTTCCCATTTGGGGTGAAGCTTCCCCTAGGCTGTTGAGTTGGTGACCTTTTTGAGTACAAGATCGCCAAGGAGGAAAGCGCGTTCCCTCATCCTGTTGTTGTAGAATCGAACGGCCTCCTGTTCGTAAATAACATGTTAAGGACGGCTTTTTTGCGGATTTCCTCAGCAAAGTGCACCCCAATCCTGTAGTTGTCCTCGTTTTGAGTGAAGCTAACAGGTAGTGGCCCTGAAAGTATTTCCACTCGAAGGGAGTGGTGATGGATCTCAACGAGGACAATTTTTTGCCCCATACAAGAGTGAGAATGCAGTCCTTGTAGTGGAATGGCTAGGGGTCGTGCGCAATCCCCATAGGACATTGAGGAGCTCCTCCACCCAAGTCCCCCTTGGAGCACTTGCCTCAAGGCGATGACGTATGCCTTGTAGGACTAACCCATTAGCTCTTTCCACGGTCTAGTTGGTTTTTCAATGGGCCATCGATGTGAAGCAAAGGGTGGTCTTGATGGAGTCACATAAATCTCTAAAGGAGGATGCATCAAATTGAGTATCGTTGTCCACTTTGAATTCCCTGGGAACCCCAAAGCGACACACGATATTCTTCT
This sequence comes from Dendrocalamus latiflorus, assembly GCA_017311315.1. Lineage (NCBI taxonomy): Eukaryota > Viridiplantae > Streptophyta > Magnoliopsida > Poales > Poaceae > Dendrocalamus > Dendrocalamus latiflorus. The sequence continues at coordinate 4,124,082 of CM029636.1, read as the reverse complement.
AGAAGAACTTCTGCATGGAGCGAGACATGATGGAGGCCTGGGGTTCCACCTGTACCCATTTGGTGAAGGAATCCATTGATACCACCACATGCTTGTAGCCCCCTTGGCTAGTGGGAATGGCTCGAGCAGGTCCATTCCCTACCGGGCAAAAGGCTAGGGATTGGTATAGTGTGCAAGGGATTAGTAGGAGTGTTGTGATTGGTCGCCATAGTTTGGCATCCCTCACACAACCTGAGGATGTCGAGGGCGTCCTGCACCATCATATGGGCCAATAGAAGCCTTGGTAAATCGCCTTTGCTGCAGTTGCTCTTGGGGAAATGTGAGAGCTACAAAGGCCTTCATGCACATCAAGGAGAAGTGAAATGCCTTCTTCTCTTGTTACGCACTTGAGAAGGGCGGATGCTCCATGCTTGTAGAGCTTTCCCTCGATGATCACATAAGACTTGGCCTTTGAGAGTAGCTTGTGGGCCATTATTGTGTCCTCAGGCTCCTCGTCTTCTTGTCTACACTTGATGACAGGGAGTCATCCAAGAAGGAAGCACGGCTAAAGTCTCATTGCCTCTGGAGGCAACTCATGATCAGATGTTTCTTCCACCACTGGTGTATTCAGAACTTCAAAGAAGACTTCCGGAGGAAGGGGCTTCTAGGAGCCTATGGTATAAGCCAAGCGATCCGCTTAGTGATTATCTCCATGAGGGATCTGTTGAGCTTCAAGCCGAGCGAAGTAGCATTCCATCTTCCTCACTTTGTCCAAGTATTTAGCCATTTTTAGGTCAAGGCATTGCTATATTTTATCCATTTGATTGACGACTAGATGGGAATCCCCAAGATGAGGAAGCATCTGATCCCGCGGGGGGTCTGGTATCTTTAAGCGTATGTAGTTTTGATGAACTGCTGAACAAAAGTGGTTGAGAGTTGCCCACCCCATTATAGCATTGAATGGGGACTCAATGTCAATGACATCAAATCTGATGGCTTCTGTGCGATGATTCTCCTGTGTTCCAAATGTTATAAGGAGTTTGATCCTCCTGAGGGGTTGAATAGATTTTCCTGGTATGAAGCCGGTGAGGGGGCGATTGGATGGTAACAGAATACCATGATGATATCCCCTGTGACTCCCACAGCTCCTTAAGTGCATGTAGGTAGAGTATGTCTGCGGAGCTTCCTCCGTTGACAAGGATGCAGGAGACTTCACAATTGGATATTATGGCAGTCACCTACAGGGCATCATCATGGGGGAACCTTAAGTCTTTTGCATCCTTAGTTGTAAAGCTAAGGGGAATACTTGCCCATTTGGGAGGGCAATTTGAGGGGCCACCCCTACGATGTTGACATCTTGAGTATACTCCTTCCATTGGCACTTTGACCCATGCCCGAAGGCCAAGCCCCCATTATGATGTTTACTTGTTTTGCGGTGCTTGTAAGGGAAGCTCTTGCTCGGCATTTTGTAGGTGCTCCCTAGGGGGTGGATCACCAGGGGCCTATGTCGGGTGGTGGTGGGATTGCTTGAAGGGGCATCTCCTCTGCAGCTATGTGATGTGGTGGAGACCCTCGGCACGGCTTGGGGCCACATTTGAGGAGTTTCCCTACCTCAGCGGCATACTGGCGGCACTCATTCGTATCATGTCTATTTAATTTGTGGTAAGCACACCAGCGCCCATCTCCTTGGTTAGGATTATTCCTCCTCTCATCGCGACCTTCATCAGGATGCCCCTTCTAGTGGGCTTTAAGCTTTGACTCCTTTTTGGATCCTCTACCAGAATTGCCACCGCGTTCCCACGAAGGGCTCGGTCACGACGAGAACTTTGGAATCGTGCCCCTCGCCGCAGCGATCCCTTCAGTCTTTGTTCTTCTTCCCGAATGAGCTTTTTAACTTCTTCCCGGGGGATTCGCCTATGTCTTATGGGAGAAATCCCTTTTTGGCTAGGTCATCTTCTTCTCCTCGAATGTATTTTTCCACAACCTCAAAGAGTTCATGGGTCATTCTGGGGGGATCCCTTCCCAGCGCGTGGTTGAGCTTCCCTGGGAGTAGCCCCTCCTTGCAAGCATTGATAACAATGGAGTTTGGAGTATTTGCCACTTGGTTTCGTACTTTGAAAAGGCGCTTAAGGAATTCCCTTGTGGATTCGCCCTTCTGCTACTTGATGGTAAGGAGTTGATTGGGGAGCATGATGTACTGCTTCCTTGGAAGTTCGCGTTGAACTCTTCCCACAGCTGATCCCAAGAGTAGATGGAGCCTTTCTTTTGAAGAACCAGGAACACGCTGTCCCGGAGAAGAATAGTGGGAGGTAGTTACACATCTCTACCTCCGCACCTCCTCCAGCCCGAATCACCATGGAATATACTTCCAGGAACTACATGGGTCAAAGTACCCATCGTATGGCCTGAGGTTGGGCTGGCGAAACTTTGGTCGAAACAGAGTTTCGAAGATGTATTGGGTGACAGGGCTGCCAGTCTCTGGGATGCCCCTATCCCCTCATGCGCGAGGTAATGGTGAGTGTGCAATGACGGCGGTGTCGGGGGGCTCCCTTGAGTTGGAAGACCTAGATGCCGACAGTGGCAGTGATGGTGCCCGCACACCAGCGAGTTAGCACCTGCGCCGACCTACGATTTGGTCCAGCCGGGAGATCAGGGACTCAGCCTCCATTTCTTCGAGGTGGTGGTAACCATGCCCATCAGCGGATCTGGCTGGCGGCACAGGGACATGCCTAGTGCTAGCGGAGTAAAGGCTCTTATGACCGTCTCGGCCATAGTCTTCTTAACGTGAATCCCTTCGGCTCGGTGAGTTTGCTTAGGCTGCAATGGGTAGGATGGCCCATTTGCCTGAAGGTGCTGAAGGGATTATTGGTGGGGGGGGACAATTTTTGGCCCCAGGGGCTCTCTACTCGCCCCTGGCCAAGTAGCACATTGGGGGCGGAGCCCTGCATTGGTTGGTGGGAGTTGATTTATCATCTTTGGGTGCAGGCACATTTGCCTAGGCAGAGGAACTTGAAGAGGAGGCCCTAGAACTCCTATTCACCAGGGTATGAGCTTAGGCCTCGGAGGCAGAGGTGACAAGATGAACTGTAATGGAATGGACTGAGTTCTTCCCTATCCGAAGCTTGGTAGGTGCAGCGGCTAGTAAGGAGCCCTGTTCATTACCGCCTCATGGGCGAGTGGAGGGAGGTTGTAAGGATTCCCCTGCCCTCCTCCGAGGACAAAAGCTCCACTCGTTCCTGGGTTGGTGGCCACTTGAATTAAAGGCGGTGCTAGGAGAGGTGAGATGTGCTGAGGGCCGCCGGGAGGACAGAGGCAGCCATCATGTAGTCCATCACTTACCTTGCAGTTGCCTCCACCATTGCCTTACAGTTAGCGACATCAAGCATCCCAGAAGCAATGGTTAGTCCCGAAGCTTTGATGGCACTTTGGGCTACTTGCCTTTGGCTGGACCCCGCATCAGTTGGTGCGAGGGAAGTGGATATGCCTAGCAGCTCTGGGACGTGCAGGACATTGTCTACCCCGGGATGAATAACCCCAATCTTCAAAGGTAGCACGTGTCTCGGGCTCCTCCGGAGAGCGGATGAGTCGTCCACAGGCTCCTTATACTTCGGAGCATGGAGTGGTCTCGTGGACTTGGAGCACTTCTTTGTCGGATACATAGCCTGTCATCGACCAACTACGGGTCTTCACGGACGGCACCAATATTGTGGGTTTGAGAACTAAACATGAGTGGGGGTGGAAGTCGACCGTGCTATGGGTTAGTGTCCACGAAAGCGAAAGCGACACGAGGATTTATACATGTTCAGGAGGTCCAAGAGGACCGCTGTACTCCTGTCGGTGGTCTATTGGGGTTTTGATGGTTCCTCCTGGAGACGCACCAGTTTAAATGCCTACTTGTATTCCTTGTGGGCTCAAGTTATAAATAAGAGATACATGGGATATTTATAAACTCTTGAGCCTATACAAATGACGGAAATACCCCTCAGTGAGATAATGAGGGGTAGTGTTGTCCATTGTAGTATGGCTGGAATTCTTTGGCCTGTGCACAGATGTCTTCCGTAGAATGGGGCCCGCGGTGGAGGAGAATTATTCCTCCAACAAATTGGTGTACAGCGGAGCTAAGTGCTCCTTTCATTTCGTACATCCCCGGCCGGCCAGCTGCTCGATTCGCGTTGAGCATCAGCAAAGGTGATGGAGGCGACGGTGCTGAGCATGGGCAGGTCCGTGGTGGACGGAGCGGGAATTATTCCTCCAGCAAATTGGTGTACAGCTGAGCTAAGTGCTCCTTTCATTTCATACATCCCCGGCCGGCCAGCTGCTCGATTCGCGTTGAGCATCAGCAAAGGTGATGGAGGCGACGGTGCTGAGCGTGGGCAGGTCCGTGGTGGACGGAGCGGGAATTATTCCTCCAGCAAATTGGTGTACAGCTGAGCTAAGTGCTCCTTTCATTTCGTACATCCCCGGCCGGCCAGCTGCTCGATTCGCGTTGAGCATCAGCAAAGGTGATGGAGGCGACGGTGCTGAGCGTGGGCAGGTCCGTGGTGGACGGAGCGGTGAGCTACGCCAAGTCGGCCCTCGCGGAGGAGGTGGCCCTGCAGCTCGGCGTGCAGCGCGACCAGGCCTTCATCAGCGACGAGCTCGAGATGATGCAGTCTTTCCTCATGGCCGCGCACGACGAGCCCGATAAGCACAAGGTGCTCAAGACCTGGGTGAAGCAGGTCCGCGACGCCGCCTACGACGTCGAGGACTGCCTCCAGGACTTCGCCGTCCGCCTGGAGACGCGGTCGCCCTGGTGGTGCCTCCCCTGCACCCTGCGAGAGCGGCGCCGCATCGCCGGCCAGATGAAGGAGCTGAGGGCCAGGGTCGAGGACGTCAGCAAGAGGAACCTGCGCTACCACCTCATCGAGGGCCCTGCTAGCTCCGGCAAGCCCACCGCCGCCGCCGCCGAGCAGCCTAGCGGCGGCGTTGGCGCCGGTGCGACGATGTTCGGCATTCACGAAGCGAGGCGCGCTGCAGCGAAGCACGATAAACCCAAGGTGGATCTCGTCCAGCTGATCAGGAAGGAGGAGAAGGACCTTAGAGTGATCGCGATGTGGGGAACAGGTGGTGATCTTGGGCAGACGTCCACCATCAAGAGGGCATATGATGATATCAAGATACGCGACAAGTTCAAATGCCGCGCCTGGATCAGGTTGATGCATCCTTTCAATCCGACGGAGTTCCTGCAAGGCATTGTCAGGCAATTCTATGTAAGTTCTCTTCAAGATCAGGCCGGGGAAACTCAAGAGAAAGCAACTCCAGGGGCTCAAGTTCTGAAGAAGATGGCGACAATGAAGCAAGAAGATCTGGTTGACGAGTTCAGTGAGTATGTGCATGAGAAGAGTTACCTGGTTGTCCTCAATGACCTATGGACCATAGAAGATTGGGATTGGATAAAAACTTATTTTCCAAACAACAAGAAAGGGAGCCGAATCGTAGTGTCCACACATTTAGTTGAGGTTGCAAGCTTATGCGCAGGTCAAGAAAGCCAAGTATCAGAGCTTCAGCAATTGTCAGCTGATCAGACTCTCTATGTCTTCTACGAGGAGGTAATAGTGAAAGAATTCATATAGAAAAAAAAAACATATCAGTGCATCCATGCATGTATTCCACGTGAAAAGTTAAAACACCATCCAAATGGTCATAAAAAAAATTAAAAAAGCTGACTTTGTTCCTAACTAGTAACTAGCTACTTAATTGATTGACCAATATGGTCGTCCACTGCAAATTAGATATATAGTTCGTCTAAGATGCTTGTATCACTGAAGAATGAGAAAATTTTATTTAAGCATTTACAAGATTGTAAACACTGAAGGCAGCCACCTAATTAACCATTGCTTGCTTGTGTTTAGGGTTCTCAAGTTGGAATAGATTCAATGAAGCCAGGGTCTAGCTCAAACGTGGTCACTACCAGTGCTAACAGCTCCACAGTGCCGGCTGGTGAGATACTAGGGGATAAATCTAAGAGTGCTGATGGAAAGAATGTGGTCTGCAAGATCACGAGCCTCACTCGCATCAGGTCGATGCAAGCTACTTTGAAGGAATCCCCTCTCATCGGGCGAGCGAAAGAAAGATCTCGTATTATCGAATTAATTTCAAATCAAGCAAGCCAAAAAACTCAGGTGATCACGGTGTGGGGAATGGGTGGCCTTGGGAAAACCACTCTACTCCAAGATGTCTATCAAAGCCAAGAGCTCAGCAGCAAGTTTGAGAAGCGTGCTTTTGTCACAGTCATGCACCCTTTCAACAGAGAGGAGCTCCTTAGGGGATTAGTTAATGAACTAGAACATTCTGAGAAGAAGAACGTTCTGAATTTGGGGATGGCAAAAAAACCAGCACCAAAGGGAGTTGAACGCTTGACGGAACTTTTAGCAAAACACAAGTGCTTGATTGTTCTTGACGATGTATCATCTATTGTAGAGTGGGACATGATAATTCGAAGTTTCCCTGAAATGGAAAAGACAAGCCAGGTCATAGTCACCACAAGGGAGGAACATATTGCTAAGCATTGTTCAATCGAACAAGAAAACATATACAAGGTCGAAGGTCTAAAAGACGACGACGCCCTAGACATCTTCACGAAAAAGGTATTGGGATCATGCTCCATTTGTTTGATTTGAAATTCAATTACAAGCACTTATTTACCTAGCCTAGCTTTGTAAAGGGATAATTTTTTTTAGCGAGTTGTTCAAAAAGAAATCAGGTCTAATAGGTAACAAAATTAAATCCAGATTAAGAATAAAAAATGTGACACCCTAGGGCCAAAATTTGCTAAAAGCACGGCCCCCCACATGGGACGGGAACATGCGTACAATTTCGTTTGGGCTTTTGTCATCACTTCGACCAAAAAGGTTAATACGAAAGTGCTAAGATTTTTGTGAACATGCATTATATGCTAGTGTAACTCAATGTAAACTGGCAAGGTGTCACCAATGGTTGGGGTGTTATAGAAATTGTGGTATACAAATATGTCCAAATTGATAATTCAAAATTGTAAAATAAATTGTGTCATCGGTTTGTAACATACACTAGAACAGCAGAAAAAAAGTAAAGATGATGGATATGGTAGAAATACTTATCCGATGAAAAGACTAAACCATCTTCCACTTTTAATTCCACTGTGTTTCAACAGTAGCACATGGAAAATGTGATTTTAAGTTGTATATAAGCAAAAAAATTTACCACACTCACTCAAATAAATAAATTAGTTAGAAAGACTACTTCATACCTAATTTAATTTTAGAGTACTAAAGAAACTTAAATTCTAACAATTTCAGGTATTTAAGGAGACTGTAAATTTGCGTGAGCAATATCCTGAGTTAGTTAAAGAAGCAAAACTGATCCTGAACAAGTGCAATGGACTGCCCCTTGCAGTAGTCACCATAGGTGGCTTCCTGGCAAAACAACCCAAAACCGCTGTGGAGTGGAGGAAATTGAATGAGCATATTAGTGCTGAGTTGGAGATGAACCCAGAGCTTGAGCCCATAAGAACAGTCCTTACCGAAAGCTACGATGGTTTACCCTACCATCTCAAGTCCTGTTTCTTGTATCTGTCCATCTTTCCTAAAGACCACAAGGTTAGCCGGAGACGTTTAGTGCGGCGTTGGACAGCAGAGGGTTACTCAAGGGATATCCGTGACAAATCTGCAAAGGAAATAGCAGACGGCTACTTCATAGAACTCATTCAAAGGAGCATGATCCTACCATCTCAGCAACCAACTCACAGTAGGAAAGGAATTGACTCCTGCCAAGTCCATGATCTCATCCGTGAAATCGGCATCTCAAAGTCGATGGAAGAAAATCTTGTTTTTAGATTGGAGGAAGGCTGCAACTTGAACAGCCGGGTCACAATACGTCACCTTGCTGTAAGCAGTTGGGAGGGAGATCAGAATGAGTTTGAGAGCACAGTAGACATGTCCCGAATACGATCATTAACAGTGTTTGGGAAGTGGAGGACATTCTTCATTTCTGACAAGATGAGGCTGTTGCGGGTGCTAGACTTGGAAGACACATCGGGTCTAGTCAATCACCACCTCGAGCAAATCGGGAAGCTTCTTCACCTTAGGTACCTTTCTCTAAGAGGGTGTGGTGACATATTTCACCTGCCAGATTCGGTGGGTAACCTGAGGCAACTCCAGACACTAGATATTGCAGGTACAAGCATAATCAAGCTGCCAAGGACCATCATCAAGCTTAGAAAGCTACAGTATATCCGTGCTGGGGGCGTAGGAAGTGACGATGCTGACTCATTTGAAGAACTATTTGAAGAACTTAATGTGCCGAAGCTAGTAAGGAACAAGCTATGCCTTTCGACTTTCGTTTCAGTGGGATGTTGCGTGGCATGTTGTTCACCGAAGCTTCTGAAAGGGATGTTTGGTATGGTTGGCGATCCCAACAGGCGCGATGTATGCACCACATGCTGCTACGTCGTATACCCTTTCTATGTGGCACGCCAAAGCCCGCATGGTGTTCAAGTGCCAAGAGGGATCCACAGGCTGCAGGCCCTGCACACACTGGGTATTGTGAACGCCGCACAAGGGAAGGCAGTCCTACAGGACATACGGATGTTGGAGTCTATCTTAGGATCACTAGAAGTAGATCTGCTAGGGTAGGGTTGCTATTCGTGATGAACAAGGGGTAACGCGTCTAGATCTAAAACAACAGAGAGTAATGAGAGGGGTTTTAGGGTTACCGACCATCCGTGGTCTTGGTTGCTGGTGCAGAGGCGTCCGCCATGGAGTCGGTGGAGTCGGTAGACGTCGGTGGTGAAGTCCGGTGGCGGCGCCGTCCAGGAGCGGCGTGGCGGTGGCGCTTCCCGTCACTGGCTGCGCTCCCCCTCGAGATCGGGTTAGGGTTTTGTCGGTGGGGTGTACGGCTCAGTCGAACCTCGTGATCAGAGCCGCCGGCCCCCACCTGTATTTATAGCGCAGTGTGACAGGGGCCCACCAACCATTAGGGTTGGGCGCCCCCGATCAGGGCGCGAGCTCAAGGCCCAGGTGGCCGTTGGTCCAAACCTGGGTTGGAGAGATCATCCTAACATTCTCCCCCTTGATCTCAACTTATACTTAAACTCTATACTTGTCTCTCATTGTTTTTCTTATTCCATCACAGATCAGTGCATAGAGCGTGCCTCATCGTCACGGTCTTATGCCATTAGATTGAACAGCCACAATGCACTTCTCTATTTTGAAATGTACTCTCAACTGGGCCCTTATTGTTCAGGAATCATAGGCTTTCCCGTAAACCCATGCCGGCTAAGTGTTCTCTGAACACATTGGGCGGTAAGCCTTTTGTGAGCGGATCCGCGAGCATCTTTTCTGTCCTTATATGCTCAAGACTGATTACATGATCCCGGACTTTATCTTTCACAACATAATACTTTATGTCAATGTGTTTGGTAGCACCACTTGACTTATTGTTGTGAGCATAGCATACTGCTGGTTCATTATCGCAGTATAACTTTAGTGGCTTATGTATGTCATCTACCACTTTCAACCCGGGTATGAATTTCTTTAGCCAATTCACCTGCCCCGTGGCCTCATAACATGCTACAAACTCGGCATACATTGTGGATGATGTAGTGACGGTTTGTTTTGAGCTTTTCCACGATATAGCTCCTCCTGCGAGAGTGAATACATATCCGAATGTCGACTTTCTATCATCTCCCGCATAATCAGAATCTGTATACCCCACTATATGGAGTGAATCTGATCTTCTGTATGTCATCATGAGGCCTTTTGTTCCTTGCAAATAACGCAAGACTTTCTTTACTAATTTCCAATGTTCTATTCCAGGATTGCTCTGGAATCTGCCAAGTAACCCGGTAACAAACGCTAAGTCAGGGCGCGTACACACTTGAGCATACTGCAAGCTTCCGACAGCTGAAGCATATGGAACCGCTTTCATTTGATCGATCTCATATTGGTTCCTGGGGCATTGAAATTCCCCATACCTGTCGCCCTTGACTATAGGAGCAGATGAAGGCTTACAATTTTGCATACTATATTTCTTTAGAATCTTTTCTAAGTATGCCTTTTGTGATAAACCTAAAAACCCCTTAGTTCTATCTCGGTGAATCTCTATCCCCAGTACGAACGAAGCTTCACCAAGATCCTTCATATCAAAATTCGAGGACAAGAACTTCTTTGTCTCCAGTAATAGGCTAACATCACTACTAGCAAGTAAGATGTCATCCACATACAGGATTAGAAAAATGTATTTCCCATTCTTAAACTTAGCATAAACGCAATTGTCCTCTACATTTTCCTTGAACCCAAAACTTCTTATTGTACAATCGAACTTCAAGTACCACTGCCTTGATGCTTGTTTCAATCCGTAAATGGATTTCTTCAGCCGGCATCCCATACGTTCTTTTCCTTCCACAACAAAACCTTTCGGTTGTGCCATGTAAACATTTTCCTCCAAATCCCCATTTAGGAACGCCGTCTTTACATCCATCTGATGCAATTCTAAATCATAATGAGCTACAAGCGCCATTATTATTCTAAAAGAATCTTTACACGAGACTGGAGAAAATGTCTCATTGTAATCTATGCCTTCTCTTTGCGTAAAGCCCTTTGCCACAAGTCGCGCTTTAAATCTTTCTATATTCCCTCTAGAGTCATGTTTTGTTTTGTAGACCCATTTACAGCCTACTGTCTTGGCTCCTTTAGGAATAGTTTCTAAGTCCCAAACACCGTTGGTGCTCATTGACTTCATTTCATCCTGCATAGCTTCAAGCCACTTGGATGAATAAGCGCTTCTCATGGCTTCTTCAAAAGAGGTGGGATCACCCTCCATTTGAAAATCCTCAGTTTCATAGACTTCGTAATCATTAGGGATAGCTGACCTTCTGACTCTTTGAGACCTTCTGAGTCCCTCGCTATTTGATGCTTGTTCTGTGTGAGGCTGTTGTTGCTCTTCCTCTTGGGTTACAATGGGTTCTATGGGATCCTGAAGGACAGGTTCCTCATGTTCACTCATCGTTTCCACAGGAGAACTAACAACATGTGCTGTCACTACAGTGTCTGGCACTGTTGGTGTAGCAACAACAGGTAGCGTGAAAAATGGTTCCTGAACCATCGGAATGGGTACATGTACCCGCTTTTCCTCTAGGTTAATTTCTCGCGCTACTCTGCTCCCCCTGATCATCTCTTCCTCCAAGAAGACAGCATGTCTTGTTTCTACAAACTTCGTATGTCTGTCAGGACAATAGAAGCGATAACCCTTCGATTTTTCTGGATAGCCAATAAAATGACAGCTGACTGTCTTGGGATCTAGCTTCCCTATGTTTGGGTTAAAAACTTTAGCCTCAGCAGGACAACCCCACACACGTAAATAGTTAAGTGAGGGTTCTCTTCCTGTCCACAACTCATACGGTGTTTTGGGTACCGACTTACTTGGTACTCGATTAAGAATATGAATGGCGGTTTTTAACGCCTCCATCCATAAACTTATCGGTAGCGTGGAGTAACTTATCATACTTCTCACCATATCCATTAAGGTACGGTTGCGTCTTTCAGCCACTCCATTCTGCTGAGGTTCGCCCGGTGTAGAGTACTGGGCAACTATGCCATTTTCCTGTAAGAACCTTGCAAAAGGTCTAGGAACTTGGCCATACGGGGTGTGCCGACCGTAGTACTCCCCCCCCCCCACGGTCGGATCTTACTATCTTAATCTTTAAATTGTGCTGATTTTCTACTTCAGCCTTGAATATCTTAAATTTATCCAATGCTTCTGTTCTTTCTTTAATTGGATAAATATAGCCATAACGCGAATAGTCATCTGTGAATGTTATAAATGAATCATAACCATCCACACTTTTCACAGGAAATGGACCACAGATATCTGTGTGAATTATTTCTAAATTTCCTGCGCTTCGTTTGGCGTCTTTCTTTATTTTCTTAACATATTTTTCTTTTATGCAATCAATACATTGTTCTAAATCTGAAAATTCTAATGGCAGAAGAAGTGTTTTCTTAATCAATCGTTCTATTCTCCCCCTCGAAATATGACCTAAACGACAATGCCATAATTTCGACGATACATCATGATTTATCTTCCGCTTTTTACTTACATTCATAGACGAAGAGGTATTCTCATTCTCAATAGACACATGATTCACATTCTCAGAAAGTGGTAATAAATAAAGCTTGTCTTGTCGGAAGGCAAGACCAACACATTTATTATTAAACACAAGTCTGCATTTGCCATTACCAAAATGGCAATCATAACCATCATCATCTAATTTCGACACACTTATTAAGTTTCTGCGCAAAGAGGGTACATAAAGAACGTCTGAAAGCCTAAGTACAAAACCATCATGAAATTCTAAAGAGAGATCTCCAATGGCCTCGACTTCGGCTTCAATTCCATTCGCAACTTTAATTGTTCTTTCTCCTCTTTGTAGGGTCCTCCTCGTATGGAATCTCTGTAATGAATTAGCAACATGAATAGTTGCACCTGAGTCAATCCACCAAGTAGATTTTTCATAACTTAAATACAAGGATTCATCTATAAATGTAATGACATCCTTACCATTCTTCAACAGATGCTTCAGGAACTCTGGGCAATCCCTCTGATAGTGCCCTGCCTTCTTCTTACAAAATTTACAGGTGTCTTTGTCTACTGTAAATTGGTTGGGCTTATGAAACTGGGGAACCTTTCCCTATGACTTAGAAGAGGAGCTACTATCCCACTGAGGTTTCCCTTGTGGTTTGGCATTAAAGTTCTTTCTTTTGTTGTTCTTCACAAGGTTTGCAAAGTCACCCTGTGAGGTTTTAAGCCTCTCCTCTTTTTTGCACACACATTGCAATGAGCTTTTCTATGTCCCATTTGTCGGGCTGCATGTTGTAATTAACAACAAAAGTGTCAAATTCTTTTGGCAGAGAAGCAAAGATCAAATGAATTAGAAACTCATCCTTGAGCCCCATATCCATTGAATTTAGCTTAGCTGCCGTTGTGCTCATCTTTAGTATATGCTCTCTTATTCCACCACTAGAGTATCTCTCATTCACTAGTTTCTTAATCAGCGTGCTTGCTGTGGCCTTTGAAGAACCAGTAAACTGATTCTTCACTTTCTGTAGATACTCTGTGGCAGTGTCACAGTCTGGGATGGATCCCCTTATTGGATCTGCAATGGTGGCCTTAGCCACCATCAGGCACTTGCGATTCGAGATGTCCCATTTCTTTTTCTCAAGATCATATTTCATTCTGACTTCTGCATGATCACGCTTTCGGGCAGTGAAATCAGCATCAGTCTCATTTTCTGCCCTCACCGGGTCCTCTGGCTCAGTAGGACACGGAGAGGTGAGGGCTAAGTCATTCTCGGACAGCGCAAGTGCCAAATCATATTTTTCTCGCCAGACCCGATAATTGTTCCCATCAAGTGCCGGGATGTGCGAGATGTATGCCATTGGGTTGAGTCCTGAAACATTATCAGAAAAAAATGAGGAAACATAATAATATAATAATTGCATGTTTTGATTTAACGTTGGTCAAAATTAAAACATGCAAAAAAAATTCTTGTACATTAATTCTACATCACCGTTGGGCAGAAAATAGAATTAATGCATAAATTCATGAATAAATCAATTTATAATATTGCTATCATCAACTTTGGTCAGAAAATAGCAAAATTATAAACATTAACTGTAAATAAATATTATATTCCTCTAATTTTAATTTTCCCATTGGTTCCAATTAAAATTAGAGAAAAACTTAAAATTTCTGCTCTTCAAAATTAAATTCTCCCGTTGGTTCGAATTTAATAAGAAGATAATAAACTTTAGCTCGCAGCGGAAAAAATTCTGGTTTTGGATCAAAATTGTATTGAAGTTTGATCTCAAACTTAACAAAAGATCATCAAAAGAAAGCTTCTGAAAAATAAAACAGAAAATCACTTTTTACTGTGCAAACCGGCCATTTGGCCTGGCCTGCGCAGCCGCGGCCCATGGCGCACGGCGGCCTGCCCACGCGGCCGAGCGCGCACGGCCTGCTCGCGCACGAGCGGCCCACGGGGCCACGCCACACGCGCGCGCGCCCGCGGCTTCACGCGCGGCCCGCCCGGCCGTTCTCTCTCGTGCTCCTCACGCGTCCACGCGCGCGGCATGCGCCCTTCACGCGCCCACACTCGCCTCACGCGTGCCTCACGCGCCCACGCTCGCGCGGACGTCGCGCCGCCCCGCGCCTGGCCACAACCTGGGCCTGGGCCGGGATTCTTCTCGCCCGCCTGGGCCGAAAGCTGGCCCGATGCGCTCGGCGCCATCGCAGCCGCTCGTTGCCATCCGACGGCTCAGCGCCTCTTTCGCCCGATCAAAACCGCGCGGCGGACGCCCCCCCGAAAACCCTAAACATTCGTCCCTCTCCCCTCTCTCTCTCTCCGCACCCGAGCGAGCGAAGCGCGGCGGCGGTGATTTCATTCACGCCGCCGGAGAAGAAGAAGAAGCCGGCGCTGCCGCTGGCCCTCTCGCCGGCGTGCGCGTTCCCCTGAGAGGGAGCGCGCCGCCGTCGAGCGGCTCAGTGTCGGTGCCCTTCCGAGCGCGCACGTTCGGATCTAACGCCGGCGCCGACGCTGGCTTGTACGTGGAGCGCCGGCGAGCCCAAAGCTCGGCCGATCTCCCCCACGCCAGCGACGACGACGGCGGCTCCGGTAAGTACCCGATTTCTTTTCTAGGGTTAGGGTTCGGGTAGGTTTAGGGTTCTTCCTTCCTTTCTTTTCTTTCTTTTCTTTTCCCTATCTCAGTTCTACGTCTAGGGGCTCTGATACCATTGTTGGAGTCTATCTTAGGATCACTAGAAGTAGATCTGCTAGGGTAGGGTTGCTATTCGTGATGAACAAGGGGTAACGCGTCTAGATCTAAAACAACAGAGAGTAATGAGAGGGGTTTTAGGGTTACCGACCATCCGTGGTCTTGGTTGCTGGTGCAGAGGCGTCCGCCATGGAGTCGGTGGAGTCGGTAGACGTCGGTGGTGAAGTCCGGTGGCGGCGCCATCCAGGAGCGACGTGGCGGTGGCGCTTCCTGTCACTGGCTGCGCTCCCCCTCGAGATCGGGTTAGGGTTTTGTCGGTGGGGTGTACGGCTCAGTCGAACCTCGTGATCAGAGCCGCCGGCCCCCACCTGTATTTATAGCGCAGTGTGACAGGGGTCCACCAACCATTAGGGTTGGGCGCCCCCGATCAGGGCACGAGCTCAAGGCCCAGGTGGCCGTTGGGCCAAACCTGGGTTGGAGAGATCATCCTAACAACGGAGGCTCCCCCGGCTGCGCAAGCTGGGAGTGACCGGCATCAACAAGAAGAACGGCCAAGAGCTGAGCTCGGCCATTGCCTCTCTCAGCCGGTTGGAATCGTTGTTATTGCGGTCAGAGGGGGAGCCAGGCCTACGTGGCTGCCTGGATGGCCTGTCCTCGCCTCCTCCGGAAAACCTGCAGAGCGTCGAGGAGGAGCCAGGCCTACATGGCTGCCTGGATGGCCTGTCCTCGCCTCCTCCGGAAAACCTGCAGAGCGTCGAGGGGGAGCCAGGCCTACGTGGCTGCCTGGATGGCCTGTCCTCGCCTCCTCCGGAAAACCTGCAGAGCGTCGAGGGGGAGCCAGGCCTACATGGCTGCCTGGATGGCCTGTCCTCGCCTCCTCCGGAAAACCTGCAGAGCGTCGAGGGGGAGCCAGGCCTACGTGGCTGCCTGGATGGCCTGTCCTCGCCTCCTCCGGAAAACCTGCAGAGCCTCGAGGGGGAGCCAGGCCTACGTGGCTGCCTGGATGGTCTGTCCTCGCCTCCTCCGGAAAACCTGCAGAGCCTCAAGGGGGAGCCAGGCCTACGTGGCTGCCTGGATGGCCTGTCCTCACCTCCTCCGGAAAACCTGCAGAGCCTCAAGCTGTACGGCAACCTGGTCGAACTGCCGAAATGGATCCAGGGGCTCCGGAATCTTGTGAAGTTGTCGCTAAGGGGCACCAGGATATTGGAGCTCGATGGCACCATACAAGTCCTTGGCAAGCTGCCAAACCTGACCATCCTGCGTCTGTGGAGGGAGTCGTTCCAGGGTGACGAGCTCCATTTCAATTTCCAGAAGGGGGCGTTCCTGAGCCTGATGCTGCTGTACCTGGATAGCCTTGATAACCTCAAAACAGTCGAATTCGAAGGAGGAGCGATGCCTAAGCTTGAGCTGCTGCAGTTTTGTGGTTGGACTGACAAAACCAACACTGGGTTGTTATCTGGGCTACCATCTCTCCCAAGCCTCAAGGAAGTTATGCTCTATGGTGACTACAAGGATGACTTTGTGGAAGACTTGAGGGCCCAGCTGGAGATAAATGTAAATCGACCCGTTCTGAAGAGGTACAACTCCTAGGAGCTGGATCGATGCATGCTATCTGGTGTACTTGTGTGTAGTAATTGCCATTCCTACTGCCTGTGTTCTTTTTTAATTCTTTTTTTGGTGACGGCGAGTCTGCTGCTGGACCACCTGAATTGTTTCCAGTGTCGAAGTAGTTCGTGTGCTTCTTCCTGCATTGCGTTGCCCAGCTGGGGAAAAGCATGTGAAATTTGTTCCATTGCAGTTCTGTTGAGGACAGAACCATCATGAATGAAGTTTTACACAACATCGTATCTATGATTCCATCGCGCCTTAAAATATTACGTTCTCACCTTCAGATAGAGGAAAATCCACCCTGAATAAATGCACATATGATCTGCAAGAAAACTCACGTGCCGGCATCAGCCAATCCATTTGTTGCCTCGCTTCAAAAAACATAGGGATTCGGCGGTATACGCCAAGGTTCTATGTTTGAGTTCATGTGTCATTTCTCATGTAACGAGTTGCAGCACTGGTCACCAGTAGTCGTAAACACAAGATATGCAGGTTACAGATCGGAGAATTGCTGCACCAATGCCATTGAAGGTAAGGAAGGATTAGTACCTGGTTGAACTTCTGTTGGAACATGATCTGGACTTCTCTCCGAAGGAGAAACGACTTCCAGAGCATACTCTCTTTGTTCCTCATGAGATGTCAGACTCCTCCAGTTGCACCCTCAACGTTTCCAGGACATTATCCAGCCCAGAGAACTTTTCAAAATCCATAGCATCAGCTGAAGTGAGCTGCAGCTGACTTCTAACAGCTAATAGATCCTCGATAATAAAATGTGCAGTCATGCGTAATAATATAGCATCAATAAGATGTGCAAATGCAGACCAGTGTTTGGTAACTCATGCTAAACGTAAGCATGTATTAACTCAAAACATTTTTGAGGCATACCTTCTCCTGAAGGTCAAGGGTGATCGGCTGATCGCGCAAGAAAGGTTCCTGAATTTAGCTCAAAGTCTGCCAGATCTGTTACTGAAAATATAGGTGGCCAAATGGGCCGGGCTTAAACGGGCCGCACCACGGCCCGTTACTGTAGACCCGGCCCATTTAGGCACGGCACGGGATTTAAATGGGCCGGGCCGGCACGGCACGACGGACCGGGCCGTGCCTGGGCCGCCGGTGCGGCACGGCGGGCCGGCACGGCACGGCCCGTTTAGCAATTGGGCCGTGCCGGCCCGGCACGGCACGGCACGGCACGGCACGGCCCGGCGGCACGGCAGGCACGGCACGGCACGCCCGGCCCGGCACGGCCCGCCCCGGCCCGGCTAATTCAAAAACTAGCCGTTTTTGTGACCGTTGGGGGTAAAAAAATTCGAAACAAATAGCAAAAAAATCGGAAAAAATCTGAAATTTTTTCTATAAATAGGGGGGCATCCGGCCTCCATTCTCCACACCTCAAACCTCACTCTTCTCTCTCGGTTTAGCTCTGAAAAATTCGAAAGTGTTTGCGCAAATTTGGTGAAAATTCGGGCAAAATTCCGAAAATTCAAAAATCTTCAAAGATTTTTGTGAGAGCTGCAAAGGAGGTAATAATGCTGTCTTATACTCTTATTTGGTATTATTTATTGGTTTAATTTTTTGCTAATCGTTCTTTATTATTTCAATTTGCAGTTGATTTAATGGAGAACTACGATTTTCAACTCTCCGAATACGGCCTCTCGGCGGAGGATATGCAATCGTTTCAACAAGCATATCCATCCGCGGAAGGTCCACATGTACAAACTGGAGATGCCGAAGAACCGACGGCCCCGGTGGCGCAGGGTCCAATCGATCCATCTTCTGCTGGCTCAACAAGTGCATCCACGACTCAAAGCACGGGTGCAAAAAGATCAAGAGCTAGTACATCTACAGTTTGGAATGATTTCGACAAGAAGTTCAGGACCGACGATGATGGGACTTCGGTGAGGTATGCTGTTTGTAAAATTTGTGGTAATGAATTGAGTGCAAAATCTTCAGGTGGGACGGGTCATCTACAACGACATGCTGCAAGCTGCAAGAAAAGGCAAGGAATACAAATGCGCCAGACACAGCTGCAATATAACCCCGACGGCTCGGTACGTACGTGGGAGTACAACCCAGAGGTAGCTCGGGAATCTCTTTGTAGATTAATTGCTTCTCAAGATTTACCTTTAAATTTTGGTGAATCTGATGCTTTCCAAAAATATATTACGACTGCTCATAACCCTCGATTTACTACTGTATCTAGGCAAACAACAACTAGAGATTTAATTAAATATTATAACAATTGTCGTGATAAATTGAAAGAAATGTTTCATACATGTACATTCTCTATTGCTTTGACATCCGACATATGGAGTGGTAGGGCAAGAGAGGATTATATTAGCGTTGTTGCTCATTATGTTAATGATGACTGGATAATGGAAAAAAGAATTATAGGATTTAAATTAATTAATGTTTCACATAATGCTGAAAATATTGCAGATAGCATTATTAAAGTTATAGAAGATTTTGGTCTCACGGATAAGATTTTTTCTATAACTTTAGATAATGCAGCTGCAAATACTAAAGCTATGGAAATTCTTACTCCTTTGTTTAATAATTATGCACAGTCTTTCTTATTGCATCAACGTTGCGCTTGTCATATTATTAATCTTATTGTTAAATCCGGTTTAAAAAGATTAGATGCTTGTATTAATTCTTTTAGAGATGCAATTTCATTTATTAATTGTTCTAACCAACGAATAGCCGCATATAAGAGTTTTTGCGTAGCAATGAATGTTCGTCCTAGAAAATTTGGTTTAGACATGCCTGTTAGATGGAACTCTACTTATCTTATGCTTAAACATATATTGCCACATAAGAGCACTTTATCTGTTTTCCTTCACACCCAAAGTCATCAATCTCGTAGCTCCTCAAGTAGAACCCAAGTTAGAGACCCTGAACTTACTGAGGACGATTGGGATGTTGGTGAAAAAATATTTTCCTTTCTAGAAATTTTTCATAAAGCTACAGTTTGTCTTTCTGGAGTATACTACCCTACATCTCCCATGATTGTTCATAATATTGTTGAAATTGCCACTCACCTAAAGGCTTTTGAAAATGATCATATACTACGGGATGCTGTAGGTGCCATGAAATCTAAGTTTTTAAAATATTGGAGCGAAATTCCTATTTTATATGCATTTGCTTTTATTTTGGATCCTAGGGCCAAACTCCAAGGATTTATAAATGTTTTACAAGTTTTAAGTGAGGCTACCGGTTTAGACTATTGTTCATACTATACACAAGTTAAGGATAAATTATATGAGATATATAATAAATATGAAAATAAATTTGGATCTGTGCGTTTACAAAGACCCCCGGTAGTCCCTAGCACCTCTAGGGGGGCTATGCAATGGGGCAAGATTTTTGGTTCTTCGTCTAGTTCTCGTGCAGGTGCAGGTACACAGCAGGTGCGACAAAGCACTGGAGACCTATCAAGCTATCTCAACAGTGATAGCGTCAGCTTCGAGCAGGAGTTGAACATCCTCTCATGGTGGCACCCCCAGAAGGTATCATATCCAGTGCTATCCATATTAGCGCGGGATGTGTTGACTGTTCCTGTCTCTACAGTCTCCTCGGAGTCAGCATTCAGTCTTTCCGGAAGAATAATCGAGTAGCGACGAACAAGTCTCTCCAACGAGATGGTCGAAGTACTTATGACCGTCAAAGACTGGGAACAGGCTGAAGCAAGACTCCAACATACTGCAGATAATAAATATTTAGAAGAAACTTTTGAGAATTTGTATTTAGATAGCAATGAATAGGATTTTCAATATTTTTCTTTCATATGTGGTCAATAATGAGCTTTATAGGCTGTACTCTTTTTTCTTTACCAAGGTTTTCTCAAATTGAGTTTTTACTTGGTAAAGTTTTTAATGAGGCAGCCATCCCATGTAATTTAATAAATTAATAAAGCTCATTATGTCATTGCAAATATTTATTTTTATGATTAACAATGTCTACAATTTTCTATATTTTTTTCTGAATTTTCTACAATTTTTTTGAATTTTCTACATTTTTTCTTAATTTTCTACAATTTTTCTTAATTTTTTCTTTTTTTTCGGGCTAAACGGGCTGGCCGGCACGGCCCGTTTAGCCTTAATCGTGCCCGGGCCGGCACGGCACGGCCTCGGGCCGTGCTTGGGCTCCCACCGCGGCCCGCGGGCCGGCACGGCACAGCCCGTTTAATACACGGGCCTTAACGGGCCGTGCCTAAACGGGCCGTGCCGAGCCCGGGCCCGTGCCGTGCCGGCCCGGCACGGCCCACTGGCCACCTCTAACTGAAAACACCACCTAGACGGGCGTTGGTGCTAGCGCTTGACTATTAGAGTTCGTGTTAGAGTTTGTAATCTTGTTTCCAGTTTAGAAGTCGTAGTCGTGTACGACTTAGTGGTCTGGTAGTCATGTACGAGTTTGGTCATGATTGTATAAGAGTCCGCTTCATAGTCGTAGTAAAGTTGGAGTTATAGTCGTAGTCGAGTACGACTGTGTCCAAGTTATAGTCGAGTCTGCCCTGTGGTCGAAGAGCAGGGTATAAAAGGGCAGGCCATTGTACCAAGAGGAAGAGAGAGAGAGCACCAGGGAGACGCGATGTAGTCACAGAGGAGGTGCCGAGAAGAGGGCGACCGGTGTGGTCACACGAGCACCAGTGGAGACAATGTAGCCATAGAGGAGGTGCAGATCATGGAGCGACTGGCGTGGTCATAGGCGGTCATCGTAACCGCAGAGCATGGAGTGATCGGCGTGGTCGTAGGCGGTCGGCGTGACCGCAGAGCTTGGAGCGACCGGCGATCGCCTGGGCGACCGGCGTGGTCGTAAGAGATCGGTGTGGGTGGCCAATGTGGTTAGAGGCGATCGGTGTGATCGCATTGGAGGCGACTGGTGTGATCGCAGGCGGTCCGTGAGATCGCAGGGGCGGCAAACGTGGTCGTAAAGGAGTTACAACCACGGCCATAGAGTAGAGGATCACAGACGTGATCGTAAAGGAGTTATGACCACGACAATCGGGCGAAGGGCGCCAGTAGGAGCAGCAGACCTGGTCGTAAAGGAGTTACAACCAAGGTGACGAGCGGAGGTGTTCGCTAGAGCAGAAGCTATGGTCATAAGGAGTTACGACCACAGTCACATAGTCGAGGACGACAACGAGAGTGAAGGTGTCCGCAGGTGCTGGAGACGTGGTCGTAAAGGAGTTACGACCACGGTCTCGCAGGAAGACATGGTCGTAAGGGTACGACCACAGCGAGTGGACGACAAAATCACAATGTGGTCATAAGGCGTTACGAATACAGTGATCAATCGTTGTCAAAGGAAGTGCAGCGAGAAGCAGTGAGTGTGATCGTAATATCAGCTGAAGTTTACGATCATGAGGTTGGAGCAGTGAGGAGTGATCGGAGTGGTCATAGTGTGGTCGTAACGACTGTCAATGTGGTCGGAGGACCAGCAGAGTGGTCGTAACGACACAGGAGGTGGTCGTAGCCTCTTCAACGTGGTCGTACGGCCGCAGGAGGTGGCTGTAGCGGCCAAAGCATGGTCGTAAGATCCTGGGCACAGTCGGGAAGGCTGTAACAAGTGGTATCAGAGCATGGGTGACAAGACGAAAGTTCTCGGGTGAAGCATCGACTGAGAGGCGTGGGAGACGCTGCAGACGATGAACGCGAGCGGTGATCGTGTGGAGGAGGTGCTCATGATCCAAGAGAGAGGAGCGGGTGGCTCAAGCGCACGGGAGTGCAGGAAGAAGCGGTAGCAAGAGAGAAGATCGAAGTGGTCAAGTGAGAAAACAAGATTAAGGATGTGATTGTTAGAGTTTGTAATCTTATTTGTTTAATAGATCTAATTACATGTATTTAATTAGTGGTTTGGCCCCTCCTAATTAGAGTTCGGGGGCTTAATTAAGTTAGGTCACTTCGGTAGCAGGCTCTGCACTAGGAAACTAATTAATGCGGGGGAGATGCTATGCTTTTGGTGGTTTGAATGGTAAACGGGTGATTAGCTTCTTAGCAGCCGGAGCTTAATTGTAAAATAAATAAAAACCGGAGTGTGCCATTTGTTAGATGCCTAAGCAAACACTGCCGTGATTGCTTGTTTTCAAGTGCTTAGAAGACAGTAGACCTCACCAATTTTTTGGTCCGAAACCGTGATTGGGACTGGGTCAAGCCGGGAAAACAAGTCCTACCGGCTACCGCCGTCCTGATTAAAAGTATTATGGTTTTTAACTGTTTATAAAAGAAATTAAGAGAGTAAGAGACACTCGTGATAAGAAATCACCCGTTCAAAACAGCTCCTGCAGTGACTTTTACAAACAACTATATATAAACTATATTGAAAAGTCATTCTGTTCAAAAATCGGATTCTAAAAGCTATAAGTTGTTTGTAATAAGACTTTAGTTGACTCGACACCTCTAGAACTTATTTGGATACATAAGGCCTTGTTTGATTGAGTCTAAATCTTAGACCATCTACTCGACACCTCTAGAACTTGTTTGGATACATAAGGCATTGTAATTTGCGAAACATATTACTCTGATATGTGACTATTGGATTGGTAAATCTGGCATGGTTTATTATTTCTACTCTACTTGTTGTCCATATTGCCCTCCTATATTCAATTCCTGACTCCGCCCCTGCCGTTCGTAGAACATTTGTGGGAATTGTTTAGTACGTATATACCTTTCCCCACATTGTTAATGACCAAAGTTGGCAAGATGGTTAAGCCGCCTCTGCATCCGCAACCAGTCCGGGAGAACATCATAAAAGAATTATCGACATTGAGCATTACGAGGACTATAAGACTGGAATTGACTGATGATTTGTAAGTGCATAGGATCATCGCATGTTCTACTTAGGGGCGGAACTAGAAAGAAAATGATTAGATTTATCATTTTATTATACACATAATTATATGTATAATTTTCAAGTAACATTATAATATATAATAATATATTTAGCTATCTTTAGTATCAATAATTCAATATAACTTAATAGCAATGTACAATAATAAAGGAGTAGTGATGAAAGGGCTTACCAAAATTAAGAATTCCATTAAAGGTATTGGTTAATTGTAGCAACTGATTGAGCTAAGGACCAAATCACAGCCAAAAGATGATCTGTATTAGCAAAATACATCATCCAAACTCAATGGCCAAAATGACATAAAATTTTCAGGTAAAAAGTAAGAGTGACCAAATAAGTAAATACATTATCTTCTAGAATTCGCTTCTACGCGCTCTCAAAATTTAGAAGCGACGAAGCACAACATCATTAGTAACTTCATTTCGTGATTCTCCACATAGCGAATAAAGCTATCACTCATGAATTGAACGCTGATGCGAATGCACATATTATTTGAAAACACAATTAGTCAGTTAGATATTGTCATATTGAAGAACAAATGAACAACAGGATAGAAACATCATCTAGAAACCTATCTACTTGACATTGTTCCCAACTAGTCAAATACTCATGGATAACTAGATCAAGATCACTTACATTTTTTTGCCTCCAATTTGCAATGTGGTTGGTATTCCAAAATCCCATTTTGAAACCCTGAGTCACAATCGTACGATTTGATTGGGGAGGGGGCAACAATCATCAAATTGAAATTCTACCTAACAATTTAGTGTCATTTATTGAAAGAAATTGGAAGAATTTATAGAAAATTAGAACAAAAAAGCAATACTCTTTGTCGATTCGTGACTCGACTCGATCCTTACTGGGCTGAGGTGTTTTGTTGCTGTCAACGCAACCAAGAGAAGCTGCGGCTTGCAGATGGGGCGAACGAGGGTGACGAGATGACGGGTGAGGTCTCTGACAACTGGCGAGCGGAAGCCAGGTGAGTGGAGCGGATTTCATGGATTAGCTCATCGCATGTGTTGCAGAGCTAAGGCGAGCGTGATGTGAAGCAGGTAAGCCTCCGCTCGTTTTGACTTTAGCTTCTGACTTATTTTCTACTATTCATAAATTTCATCTTTTTTTGAACTTTTGACTTTTTTTAGCTTTTTGCCGGTTCTTTTTTTCCGTATTCGTTTGCGTTGTCCGTGATGAGCTAGCATATTTTTTCTATTTGTAAATTTAATTACGCCAAATAAGCTACTTCAGCTACAGTAAAATCTCAGCCGTTACAGTGCAATTTTAGCCATAAGCCACAGCTTTTCAGCCCAACCGAGCGGGCCCCTCCATAGGCCTTCTTGTCTTGGACTAGCCTCGACCGTGCAACACGTTCGTCTTGGACTAGCCTCGCCGCTTTGTCCTGTTATGCAGCCTAACAGATGCTGATGCCCGATATCACTCGAGTTTGGCCTAATAGATGCTGATGCCCGATGTCACTCGAGTTTAGCAGGTGGTGTCACACCTCTCTCTCTCTCTCTTTCTCTCTCTCTCTCTCTCTCTCTCTCTCTCTCTATATATATATATATATATATAGGGAACGTATCCAGTGCTAACAGCCTTTTCAGTGCTAACATGCTAACACTTCTCCACAGCCATCCGATCTACTCCGTACGGCTCAGATTCTTGAGGGTGGAAACACCAACTCACTTATGCCTTTTCGCATAAAACCCCCTACCGGTCCCGTCAATTTTTTCCAACCCCGCCGTCTGAACTTCTTCTCCGCGCGATCGGCTCATCCGCTCGCATCAATCAGCGTCGTCTCCCCGGAACGTATCCAGTGCTAACAGCCTTTTCAGTGCTAACATGCTAACACTTCTCCACAGCCATCCGATCTACTCCGTACGGCTCAGATTCTTGAGGGTGGAAACACCAACTCACTTATGCCTTTTCGCATAAAACCCCCTACCGGTCCCGTCAATTTTTTCCAACCCCGCCGTCTGAACTTCTTCTCCGCGCGATCGGCTCATCCGCTCGCACCAATCAGCGCCGTCTCCCCGCGCCTGCCGTCCGCCCGCGCCGATCACCGCCGAACCCCCGCGCGCGCTGTCCCACCTGTTAGCACTGTTAGCAGATGGCTCAATCGAGGCCAGCCGGCGACGGTAAAGATCGGCAAGTAGAACATAGCCGCAGTTGTTCTACAAAATGAGTTGTTTTACAAAATGAAATCCGATATTCTGAAGAAGGAAGTTGTTTTACAAAATGAAATTATTCTCTGGAAGGAGCTTCAGAACCATTTTGTACCAGGGTCGCGAGTTACTTGGTAAAGTTGATTCTATCAAAATTTCCAATAGTTCCTCCGAGATCACAGAAAATTAACCGCATAAAGTGACTTTCCTCCGAGACGGGGCGCGCGGGGGTTCGGCGGTGATCCGCGCGGGCGGACGTCAGGCGCGGGGAGACGGCGCTGATCGGTGCGGGCGGATGAGCCGATCGCGCGGAGAAGAAGTTCAGACGGCGGGGGTTGGGAAAAAATTGATGGGACCGGTAGGGGGTTTTGCGCGAAAAGGCATAAGTGAGCTCGTGTTTCCACCCTCAAGAATCTGAGCTGTACGGAGTAGATCGGATGGCTGTGGAGAAGTGTTAGCATGTTAGCACTGAAAAGGCTGTTAGCACTAGATACGTTCCCATATATATATATATATATATATATATATATATATATATATATATATATATATATATATATATATATATATATATATATATATATATATATATATACACACACACACACGACTGTAATAAAAACTGAAATTGGACCGGTGTGCTGTGCACCCAATAATCCTCTTTGATTCCGCCCGTCATTTTCTAGCCCGGCATTGTGTATCCTTTTTCTTCTTCTTGTTGTTGTACTCTCTCATCCTCCTCCAAATCAGGCCAGATCCCGCGCCTCAACTCCATCCCTTGCGTACTCCCCACCGACCCACTGCTGCTTCTGTTGATCTGCCCCCGACGTGGGACACGACTCCAACGACCGCCACCACGAGGATCCCACGTCGATCCGGTCCGCCGTCAAGCCGCCGCGTGGGACGCCAACATCGACCCCTCTGCTTCCCGTTCTTACCCGACGACCAACTTCCCCAACTCCGGCGACCACTACATCCTCGACCTCGGCTTTTTGAAAAATAAAAGGTCATTTTAATTCGATCACTTGGTTAGACATCCTTAGGTGTCACATACCTAATAAAGGAAAGAAAGTTGATGGAAATTTGGGCGAACAGGGGAAATTTAGATAGTTTGTCATGGAACCTTGAGCACAACTGGAAAACTTTGAAGGGTGAAGAGCCTTTGCAACTTGTGGCTAGTTACATAGCCTATCTTTATTGTGTTTGATACCTGAATGATTCGATGTAGCAGTCAATAATTCAGCATGATGCGTTGCAAAGTTACGGCCCTATTCTATTCATCTTGTTTTCTGCTAAGTCTTCTTTGCAAGTTTTTCAGCAGCAGAGTTGTGGTCAATCTTAGTGTATGCTCGAGGCATTTGGCATTACTCTTAGCGAGTGTTCTACAAGAGACTCGAATACCATCTTCACCCCCAAAGATGAAATCACTTTTATTATTCTATTTAAGCACTAGCTTGGTTAATTGCCCGTCTCGAGCTAGCTTGTGAGTTCAGTTGGCTATGCACAGGATAAGCAAGTTAAGAGGTTATGCAGCTCTCTCTGCTAGAACCACACAATGTTTTAAGTGAACATATGAAGAAACGACACGATAACTGAAAAGGAACACCGTGTCAGTGAAAATGCTGTAGATTTTATAATAATTACTGTTTTTTACCTCAGTCATCACTGAAGATTGAAAAAAATCTAACTTCCCCTCAGTGTGTTTCAGAAGTGCAAGGCTTGCATTCAATCTGTGTTATCTGCTAAAATTGCTTATGTATGGATCTACTGCTCCAGGAATATACCATGGTGATGAATCTGGGACGTGCTGCCCCGCTATTTGCGAAGATCGGTGGGGCGATGAAAGCTGCAGGGGGTGTGAAGGCTGGTGCTGCAGCAGGTGGGACGATGAAAGGTACAGGAGGTGTGAAGGCTGGTGCTGCAGCAGGTGGGGCGATGAAAGGTGCAGGAGGTGTGAAGCTTGGTGCTGCTGCAGGAGGCTGGAAGCTTGGTGCTGCTGCAGGAGGCATGAAGGTTGGTGCTGCAGCAAGTGTGAAGGTTGGTGCAACCGTAGTTGTGACAGCGGTATCTGTTGGCACTGTTGCCATGTCTGGAAATGACACAAGTAAAGGTAATCCAAAGCCAGATGTAAAATGTGTGCCATAATTGGTGGAGAAGCCCCGTGTGAAAATGCCTCTCCAAGATTGTAGATCATTCAGAAATATAACAGCTCTTCGTGATTACCATGATGACAGTTCTGAAGAGCTGCGGAAGGAAAATTGTGTCTCGTAATGGACGCCATAACAATCAATAAAGCTACTATTGTGTCTCGTAATGTTGACTTCCCCCCTATTGATGATCTGGTCCCATGCAATAGTTGCTACTGCTAAATGTTATGGCGATTTTTTTTTTGGCAAGGAAATGTTATAATGACTCAGTGGCGCCAATGATTGTGTTCAGCCAGCCACGATGCCAACCTGATTTCTACTTGTCCCATTCTGGGGTGTTGCCGTGCAACAGCCAGCATGTGTTTGCACTTTTCAGGGAGATCCTGAAATTGCCGTGCAGTTTCATGGTTGAAATCTTACAGAAAAATTCCATGTAACCTTCCAAACTTTACTTGAAAGTCCGTTTAATATCTCGAACTATACAATCAGATATTTGATCTTTCAAATTTTGTAATCCAGTTCAAATAACACCATAACCCAGTTTTGCATGATGATATTTGCTAGCATGATACCATCAGTGGTTTTACCATATAGGATGACATGCCGACTAAGTTTAAGCAAATGATAGGTGGGGCTCATAAGAGCTTCTCCAAATCAAAATAGAGAGAAGGAGCTATAGGGGCGGCACCTATGGAAGCACGTCTGGAAGCTCGGTGGGGGAGAAGGCCCTATGGGTTCTACATGTCATTTATTTAACTTGGTCAACATGTCATCTTATGTAGCAAAATTGTCCACTCATCGCGCTACGCGAGTAATACTACTCTGCGAAACCGAGTCAAGTGTTATTTAAACCGGATTACAAAGTTTAGGAGATCAAATATCTGGTTTCATAGTTAAAAGTGCTACACGGACTTTCGAGCAAAGTTCGAGGAGTTAACCGTGCACTTCTTCCAAATCCTAATGATCTGTGTCAGTATTTGTATAACTGAAGTTCCTACAAATGTAGAAGATTGGTGGTAGAACAGACTGAACAGTGCTATAGCCGATGGCAGTAAGACAGTAACAGACAACCAATTAGTGGGTCTGTTCTTTTTGGCTGCGGCTTGTGACTTTTGAACTGTTTGTATTAGAGATTACAGAGTAACAGAAACTCGCGTGCGGTTTTTGCCGATATAAATGAAGTTGGTACACTATGTACTACAATTAACTAGTAGACCCTATTTTAAAAAGATACTCTGTTTAAAAGTTAGTTATTATAAAAAACCGAAAAATAGCTTTTAGAAGCTGAAAAGAACAGAGCCACTATCTCATGGAATAGCGTTGTTCAAACGTCAAATACAGGCAGACAAGTTCGTTCCTCTTATCTCGAAACAGTTTTTAACCTACAATAATTATCCATTCTGACATGCGCAACCGTACGCTTACACAAACACCATGAATGCTAAATTCCATAGCAAATGGTTCATCCAGTGGGTTTAAAGAATTGCGCCAAATTGTAATTCTTCAAATTCGCCCGTCCTATTGAAATGGTCTCTGATGATTGATCTGTTGTAACATTCGGGTTTGTGCGTTACTGTTCTTGTAGCTTTGTGGTATCTTTTGATGGAAAAGCTTTATGGTATCTTGAGAGGAAACAGTTTCAAAGGAAAACTAGCTGCTGCACAAATCAGAACTGATCACATAAGATCGGTTTCCTGTATGTTCAACTCTATTATCTGCAGTAGCTTTTTTTTTAGGACTGCAATTCTATTATTTGAATTTGCCGGGGACTTTTTGATGGTACTGAGCAGAATATGGCGTGTTTGACCACATTCATCTGCTGAACGCTACGAAAAGAACGTCTTACAGTCTTATTGCATCGAGTTTAGTTTGGCCTCCGTCACACTCTGTCATCTATTCACTGTCAAGGGCTTTTGAGTTTACTTCAGTGCTCAGACTAACCTGGTTTGCACCTTCTTTTTTTGAACTTTCGGTTTTTTCCCACTGAACTACGGCGGGTCTCACAACCAGCCTGAACATTTTATCGAAACTACCAAAAGTATCTTCAGGTCTACAAGCTTACAGGTGTGGCTGGATCACTGAATTACAGCATTAGAGTACGATACGAAGTAGCACGGGAGGTGGCGAATGAAAAATTCAGATTACATCATTTTTACTGAGAACTTGGCGCCCCAAGCAACCATCTGTTGTTTTTCTGAATTCTTCCCACATCGGTACGCCCAAAGCTGCAGGTCGAAGTTGGGTTCATCTTGGTGACCACGATGCTTGCAGATGCTTCAAAGGATTGCCGTGAAGATAGTGCTTCGTGTCTTTCGTGCGGGCAATACATTTTTGGTCGAAATTCGTTAAAATTCAGTTTTCTCGGCCCACTTCGAAAAAGCCTAATTCAGTCAAAAGATTCGGCTCGTTTTGAATTATTTCGGCCATCACCAACCCACACGCCAATGCACCGTAACAATTTCACCAGGCCCATCCAACCCACACGCCAGTGCTATTCCCCATCCTCTCTGTCATTCCCCATCTCCCCTCTCTCATTCCTCATCCTCCAAAATAGGCACCGGCGCCGGCAAAAGAAGCAGATATGGCGCCGGCAAAGAAGGGGGGAAACGGTACCAGCAAGGAAGGCAGCCATGGCGCTGGCAAAGGAAGGAGAAGCAGCGCCGACAAGGGAGGATGGGAAACAGTGCCTGCAAGGGAGAGGGAGGCGGCCATCATCTATTTCACCGAAATTTCATAATTTCCAAATATATTTAAATTTTTTGGATTCGATTTGTTCTTTTGAATATTTCGACCAAAATTTGCGAAAAAAACAAAATTTTCAAAATCCGGTTTTCTCGGAGGAGTCGAAAAAATTTTCTAAGCTGAAATTGTTTTCCTGCTTTCCTGCACAGGTTTCGCCAGGCAGGGGGCATCAATCATCATCTCCAAATGTGTTCTAGCTGCCCAGGCTGCTCCACGCAATCAGGGTGAAAGCCCAAACAGGAAGGGCTCCTCTCGTCGGCATCTCGCAAACAAATGTAGAATACTTTCTGGTTCTGGGTAGAACGGCCAAACACTTGAGCTTGTAAGGGCGTGGCGTGGCGGTGTCGACATTTATTGGTGTTGAGGCAATTTTTGTGGGCGAGCCATAGGAGGAAGATGCACCGTCTGGGTGCATAATTTTTCTGTTGGGATATGGATAGTCTATACTAACAAATTTTGCTACTATATAAACTAGAAAATCATATAAGTAAGAGATTATAAATTATTATCATTAGACATGTAATACAGTGGAAGTAGAATTAAAGCGGCCGGTTCAACTAAGCGTATGTAGTTATTGTAACACCCCCATTTTTGGGAGCGTTATGAATCCCTCGCAACTGTCCAGGATTGTTCGGTTGCGAGTTACATCATCCGAGTGAATAACATTGCCAACGCAAGCTCAAATACAAAAGTCGACTTTATTACAATAAAAGGGCTTAAAGCCAAGTTTCACAGTAGGGCCTACGGCCTTCAGATATATTACACAAAAAGAGACACCACAGGCATGCTTGAGCGGAGAACGACCCTAGTTCCAAGCTTCTTCCATTTCATAGAACACCACTTCTTCATCTTCGCCTGGCTCCTCAAAATTAGCAGTTTCTGTTTATGTTTTTAAGCAAGTATGAGTACAACTACCGTACTCAGCAAGTCACACGGAGCTTAACATTAACTACATGCATGGTACAACAAGTGAAGGGATAACAGGTTCATTATTTGTGTAAATGCAGTTTTATTTAAAAATCATTGAAAACTTGAAAAGTAACTCCATTAAGTAAAGGGGTTTTCAAGCGTGATTAATATCCAACATTACCAAACCATTCTCAATTCTACTTATGCTTTGCTGATGGATTCACCCATTAAACACAGCTTCATTTACCGGAAACACGGCGTACTCGAATACAATTATTTTATGACTCTGCAGAGTTGCCCTGCTTTACCCACAAGATCCCTTAACTCCGGCCAAAGAGTTAAGAAAACAAGGTTGTTCACTGCTCAATTGTTTATATAGCCTCCACCCAGTAGGTCCTAGATCCCCATAAGCTCGGATGACCCCACGGATCTCCTCCGACTTATGGCAGTCCTACTGTTGTATGGTTAACCCCCTCTCATACGAACTCACCCTCGGACTCCCCCCGCTAGTTGCAGAGGTTCAATTAAACTTGAGCAGTTATTAAACCAAGTTTGACAAAGTCAACGCTTGTGGTTGGGCGGATTCTATGTTCTTTACTCAGCATAAGGGTCTAGTCCTTATATTTTTCTCTGAGGCATAATCCATGCACAAACCCATATTCAGTACCTTCCTGTACTGCCACCATTCCTCACCCAAGCCTCCACCCTAGGATAAGGTCTTCGGATCCACCTATGTGATCCTCGCTTACCCTAGATCCATATTTTCAAAGCTCTAAACAAATACTTAAGAGCCTTAACAGTGAAAAGATTTTAATGAATTCCTAAACTACCATGTTTGTATCACTATTATATTTAATGCTACTATGTTTGTCAACATGAATATGGTCATCAAGTTAAACGGGGCTTTTTCGGGTGGTAGGTCATAACTAATAAGTCATGTCATTCTAAACAGTAATTATACACAAAATAATGACTTAAAAATAACATAATAAAAATACTGCTAAATAATTAAATAGAGACATGATAGGTTCAATATGATCGAGGTATGTGCGACTTGCCTTGCGAGTCTAAGATTTCAACGAGTTCAAATTCCTCGGTGGGCTGGATCTGGGCTTGAGCTTCTCCCTCCTGGTCCTGCGAATCCTCGACTCTGGAAGCTAGCGCAAAATAATTAAAATAAATCAATTCCATGCCCGAAGGAATAAACTAGGAATAAAGAAATGAAATAAAGAAATAAAATTCGATAAAATTCAAATAAATTGATATTTGGGCTTATAGGAGGGTCAAATGGATAAATGGGCCATGGATTTGGGTTGGCGGGCTCGAAACGAATCCGAGGAGTATAAACATGGATTTTTGGGTTCAGGCCGGTCACTGTTCATCGGGCTCGGGTACTGTTCATTGGGCTCGGGTCGGGTTCGGCTAAGCGATCTGGTTCAGCCGAATGAGAGTGGCTCGGGTCGGGTGCAATCGGTTCAAGCTAACAGACTCGGTTCAACCAAATCGGTGGGGTCCGGTCGGGATTACTATTGAAGCGGCTCGGTCGGTTGGACTCAACGGGTTAGGCGGTGCGACTCGACCACACTGGGTCGGATGAACAGTAACCGAAGGTTACTGTTCTTCTTCCCCATTCGACAGCACACGCACGGGAGAAACATAGGAAACAGCGGTGGCGACCGGCGGCGTTTTAGCGACTTGCGACGGGAGTGGGGAATATGGTTGGGTTCGCAGGGCTATGGAGACTCCATTTTGGGCGGTTGGAGGACCGGTGGAGGCGGCATTCGCCGGCGGCAAGCTCACTTCCTTCGCGGGCGATTTGCAAACCGTGGGTGAGTGGGGACTTCCCGGGGCGATTGAGCCGGTTTTTGAGCATTTGAGAGGTTAGGGGAGGCTCGTGGGTGGGTCGGGTGGAGCTAGGGAGGCCCGTATCGAGCTGGCCACGGTGGCGGTTAGCGGCGGTGGGGGTGGTCACGGCGCCGTGGAAGAGGGGGCTTCGGGCGGTTATGGCGGCGGTTGGGGCGTGCTTCTGGGGTGTCGGTGAGGCTATAGCCGAGATGTGAGTAATAGTGGCTAGAGTTTCGATGATGTGTCTTGGGATACCCCCTCAGCCCCTGCACCTTCCTTTATATAACTTCTAGTTGGATCATTATCCAATATGATCAGATATCATATCCAATTCGAAAAGTTTTAGACTAGATCTTTATTCAATACGAGTAGAGTTTGTATCCCACTCGGGGAATCTCCATCCGAATCCAATATAAGTAGAGATCATATCCCACTCGGAGTCTATCATCCGGACTCTTATCGTTCTGATCCGTTAAGCGTGTGACTTTGTAAATTTATGAATATTTGGCCACGGGCCAAAAACTCCTTTCCGGTCTATAAGTCAGTAGCGGTCTCTAGCAAGACATAATGACTCCTAAATATTCATAAAGATCATATTGGACGAAACTATATATCACTTATGTATCGATCCCTTTGCCGTATGATACCAAATCGAACTCAAGACGAGAAGCGTGCTATCCTATGATAGCTCGATACTTCATTCGAATCTGTAGTGGATTACTCCGTTATGTTTGATTCCTCAACCATACTTGGTATAGTCATGTATTTCCTTAATCCAACCATATCAAGGGGTCTAAAGATATATATCCCATTATATTGAAGAGGCAAATTCCATCTTGATCACTCATATTTCTCCATATGTTTTATAGTAAATCCAAAAGTTAACTTTATGACCACCTATTTACGGAGTAGTGTTTTGACAACCCCTAAGTAAACTATTATACATATAGAAAATCATGACGATCTTAGGTCTAAGGATCCTACATATACTATATATAAGACCAACTGATGACACTTAAGAATATAACAATTTTTGTATTGTCTCATAGTATGTCAATCCAATACCATGTTCTCTAATATGTATCTACATTATTGATTTGATATCCCCATATCCATGATTCGTGAAACATGATCATAAATCAATACAATGCTGATATATAAATAATAATTATTTTATATAATGGCATAAGATCAAAGATAATTTAGAATAACATTAAAACATAAACAAAAAGTTTCACGAACAAGTTATATACTTGTTGATTAATATAAAAAATATTTATTGAGGAGATAAAATAATATATTATTTAAAAGCTCATAAATATAAAAGTAATATAATCTCTACTACTTAAAAGTTTGAGTTGGTGGTTGGTGTGTTCTCTCCTCGTCAATCACAACCATCCATTCTCCCTGTCCGATCTCAATCGCCTCCTCCACACGCGCAGCTCCTCACAACTGCTCCCCACGACACCACGCGCATCTTCCTCTCTCTCGCCCTGCATTCTCCCTGCCACACGCACCTTCCTCTCTCTCGCCCTGCATTCTCCCTGCCCTCCACTCCCTCCGTCGCCGTCGCTCCACTCCACCGCCCTCGCTGCCCCCTCCCCATCTCCTACAGAGCACTCGCCGCCTGCCCACCCCGCACTAGGAACCCACCGATTCCTCGCCCGCCACTACCGCCGCCGGCGCCACTCCATACATCCCCGCCACTTCCGCTACTGGAGCTCCCCCCGCTTCGAGTAGTGGTCATCTCCTTTGGACAAATTTGATGACCCTAGCAATGTGCTTTGTCCTGGTTTAGAGGCAGAATTATCAGAATCATGTGCTGATTGTTTCATATTGGAACAAAGCTCCAATAAAAGGTAAAATTCAGAGCTTAAGTCGTTTATGACCTATCACCTATCTAGGTACAGATCATTCCAAACGCTTAGACCATGTTGTACTGTGTAGTATACAATATGTTGTTCATATTCCTTATTTGACTTCTTTTTATTTGACGTATACGTCAGATTTGTGGTTGTTTCTTGTTGTTCAAGCACAGTTGGATGGATCTTACATATTTTGAATAGGAAGCAGATTTTGTGACCAATTACTCCCCCAGACACAAAGAGTTGCCGCTATAGGCAAAATTACATAACCATCCTATGCCCTTTAGCAACTGCAATTTGTGACCGACGGAGTAGTAAAGAGCTAGAATGCATCATAGGAAAAGGATCTAAAGTAACCGCATCCTAAAACGCCTTTGTTGCTTCATCATCTTGTATGGTGGCCGTTGTGGAAATGATGCAGCACGTGAATGTGCTTTTGTCTTCCTCCTGCTGAAAAATGGTGAAGAGACAGGGCATATACATACTTACACTCGCGAGGCTGTATTAATTAATTTGATGTAATCTAATCTCTACCACTCTATAATACACCAAAATTTTCTTTACTAAATCCACCTCCGCTGATTTCTCCCCCGTCTCCCCAATTCTCTGCGTCTCCCCGCCTCCTCCTCCCCCCGCTCGGCCGTTCTCCGCCGATCCACCCTCGCCTCCTCCTCCCCACCCTGCGCTGCCGCCGCCGCCTCCTACCCCACCCCTCCGCTCCGCCGCCGCCGCCTCCTTCTCCCCCATCCCTTCGCTCCACCCTTGCCTCGTCCTCCCCACCCCGCGCCGCCGCCACTTCCTCCTCCCCCCACTCCTCTGCTCCGCCGCCGCCTCCTCCCCCGCTCCTCCGCTCCGTCGCCTCCTCCTCCTCCCCCCACCCCTCCACTCGGCCGCTGCCTCCTCCCCCGCTCCTTCGCTCCGCCATCGCCTCCTCTTCCCCACCCCGCACCGCCGCCTCCTCCCCACCGTGCGCCGCCGCCTCCTCCTCCTCCCCACCCCGCGCCGCCGCCGCCTCCTCCTCCTCCCCCCCGCTCCTCCGGCCTGTCCTCGCCTCCTCCCCCGCTCATCCGCGCCGCCGCCGAGTCCTCTCCCCCCGTTCTCCTCGCCGAGTGCACACGCCGCGGTGTCGTCGTCGCCAACGCTGGGAGGGTCTACTCGGTCGATGTCGCCGACCTCGCGCGCCGCCGCGAGGAGGAGCGGCTCCGCCTCGAGCGCGAGGCCGAGGCAGCCAAGAAGCGCGCCGTACGCACCGCCGCCGAGGAGGAGTACGAGCGCGTCGTCCTCGTTGCCAACACCAACAGGGACGACTCCATCATCGAGGCGAGGTCCGTCGACGAGGCCATCGCGCGGATGTCGCTCGTTGACTCGGAGGCGGCCCTGCCCATCGACAAGCACCCCGAGCGTCGCCTCAAAGCATCTTTCAAGGTACAATTGACCAAAAGTTGGGAAAGTTGGAATTTTTAACTGAATTGCTTCCTAAACGTGTGAAATTTTGTTGAATTATACTATGTTTATAAAGAAAATAGATGTTTGTGCTACTGTACTATAATTGTAGGAACAATATGTTTGCCGATTGGATGTGACCTGTAAGAAAATGCAAGGATTAGATAACTTGTTGTCGTAACACAATGATATGCATCTATATAGTCTGCCTGTTCCTTTTTTAATATTCTCGTGAATGTGTTTAATTAATTTTGAATAATTTCTGTAGAGATAAGAGGGATTAGTTGATATCAGATCAGATTGACTAATTTATAGAACTAGCAGACTCTGTGAACACAATGAATGGAGAACCATGTATGGTAACTATCGGTTGTAGACCTGTAGTTTGCACTGTTAGTGTTAAGTCATAACTGATGAAAGTGACACTATTTGAGGGTTGAGATCTGTTTACATGAAGATGTAACAAAATAATGAACTAATACTATTGAGTCCATGGCTATCAGGCTATGTCATGTGTTCCCCTTCCCCCTCTACTGTATTGTTTCCATGTCTTGGTGTATGCACATGTATCATGTATGAAATAAAGCATTGCAATCCAATTGCTGGACTCAACATGGTATCACAGTAGGTGAAATGTAATGATAGTCAATGGCGGATGGTCCACTATGTACCATTGACTTTTGACTTGCAATAATCTTATGTTTGATGTGGTTCAAACACAATCTAACACAATTCTTGGTAGATTAGATTATTATTTGATTGTTTCACTTGCTAGGGTGTACTGTTCTGTATAATCATGTTAAATTTGCAAAATTAAATGTTGCTTGTGAAGTTGTGATACATCAAAAGGCATTTAGTTGTACTGTTGATTTTTTCGAATACATCACTATAACATTTGGTGCTTGAATACATTTGGAATAATATCTGTGACAAGCATTTGAAGAGGCAGAACTCCCTAAGTTAAAGGAAGAAAAGCCAGGCCTAACACTGAAGCAGTACAAAGACATGATATGGAAGCTATGGAAGAAGTCTCCAGACAACCCTCTTAACCAGGTTTGCTTGCATAAAGATATTTACTATTGCCTGTCCATGCTAACAGACTACTGAGCAGTTAAAGATATTCATGGCCTAGGTTACATTTGGTCTATATGAATTTGAGAGCTGTAGCATAAAGACATTTATTTGAAATTGTGTCACCTAAATGTTTTACCCCAAAAAACATGGTGGTGATTTATCCATCACATCTACAGAAGAATAGAAGCAAGCCTTGAGACATACGCAACTCAATAATTTTTGACATTTGTTATAGACTTGTAGTTTGATTTAGGAAAGCAGAAGTGTTTAGCATGTGATAGCATGTACTGTTTAGAATACTGTATTGCCAGATCTCTGATAAATAATTATGTGCAGGCTGCTGAGTAATGATGCTTTCCTACTGTATCATATACTTCCCTAAGGTAAGTTTCATGGCTTAAATGGGCATATTTTATTGCTGCCAATTTTCTTGAACAGTAATATAATATACCTTTCTTTCTTGTGCAGACCTCCAACCGGGACTGAACTGCATCGGATCGGTATCTTTGTTCTTGAACTGAATGGCTTGCAGATCTTGAACCAGAGACTACCTCATATTTGTACATATGAGCAACTAAATTTTTTTGTTCGAGGTGTTCAATTATTTCTACAGCTAGCTATTTTGCATGGGTTGTATTTGTCAGCTGAATTTGATTAATTAATGCCATCTTTGTTCAGTATTAACTGGACCAAGCATGGTTTGCCAGAGTTATGTTCTGAATCTTTTGAGAACATGTTCCATGTTCTATTGTTCTCTTGTTGAGTTATTAATTATCCCACTGTTTTGGCAAGAAAATTTTCTTTTGGGTAATCATGTGTCACCATTTTAAAATTCCTGGCAATTTTCATTTATTGTAACTAAGTTGTATCTGTTTTGAGAATTTGTTACACTTTTACAGAATTTGTTACTCTTTTACAGATGTTTCTAGAATACGTGAGCCAATAGATAACTGCTATACTGAAGTTTCAAGAGCAGGTATATATTTTGATATCCTTTGGTACTTGCTGTAATATGTTCTGTGAGTCTGAATCTTAAAGTATCGTGTAGTAAGAACAAGATCAGTTGTTTCTAACTGGGAAGGCAGGGATCAGTCCCCTAGCTATGAAGAACCAACAACAAGCAATTCTGCTTCAGTCGCTCCTAGAAGCCAGTTGTATTCATCTGTATGTCTAAGATAACCCATAAGCTTTTATAGCATTCTGTTCCTTTCCTGTTCTTTCTGTGAAATTTATTATTCACATCACTTCTGTTTAGTAGTTGTTATTTGATGGTATTGTTATATTGTCTTTAACCAATATGGAATCTGGATATGTTATATAAATAAAATAAGGAAAAATAATGCTGTAAGGTACAACTTGTAACATGTAGTTAATTTAAGAGATGCCCTATTACTCGAGTGGTTATGTCAACGTTCATTATGTGAATAGATGGTTCTGTTTTTTCTTGGTTCCAAATATTTGAATTAGTACATCATGTGCTTGTTCTGTTAACCGGTCGTATGATCTCGCGAAGCGGTCGCAAGACCTGGGAATCGGTCGTAGGCTTTTGAGCATTGCGTGTTGGGTGGTTCCGACCGGTCACGTATTTATGTGACATTCATTATGTGACAAAACTATTTGGTTATACAATATATGAGACGTGAATCTTAATGAATCTGATTGTTCATTTTATTTTTTTACAAATTTTATCTTGTTTTGTATTTTACCGTAGCGTTAGCACGGGCACACTACTAGTACTACTAGTTGGGATACCTGGTTCGTTTATTAACGATAGATTATATAGTCCAATGACAATTGTGTTTGTTGTTTGCACGCAGGACAAGAGGGGATGGAGGCAGCGGTAATGATGTGGATGTGGACGGCGGCGGCAATGGCGTGGATGTGCATAGGAGTGGCCCTGTGCGTGATGGGCCACTCTGCCGAGTTGAAGGGCAAGCGCTTCGTCTTCTACCTTCGTTGCCCCAAGGTGGCATTAGCCGGCATGAAGGTCTCCCCCTGCCTCTCTGGTCGGAGATGTCATTCTATATTATTTATACTGCTACTTCTTTCCTCCACACTTGTGGAATATGTAGATGTATTCCTAGACTTTGACGTGACCGTGGAGTTGTACGATGACTTCTACAGTCAAATTAATGATGTGCTAGCCGCTGGTACACCCAGGGCCGACCCTGGGCTAAGACAACAAGGGTGTTTTCCTAGAACCCAACACTAACAACGGTCCGGCCATGTGTGCGTATACATAAGTTGTAGTAGGTCTAAACTATTTACTAGTATTAGATAATAATTGTATGAGTAGCAAAGAGGGTTAACACCAACGAGCTACTAAGAAGACTAGTCGAAGTGCCCATTCAATTGCACAGCTAGATACTTATACATGTATTTACATGTAAAAACAGAGTTGAATTTGATATACAACTACAATGCTTATGGTTGAAAATGTAGTTGTATTGATTATACAGATGCAACATATTCTATCTACATTTGATTAATTTGCACTGTTATAATATGTAACCACCGAATAAATGGTGTAGATCTTTGTCTTTTTTTTACTTTGATTAAGGTAGGAATTTGTAACCTCCTATAGCGGATGTGAAAGTTCCTTTCAACCCTGCTTTAATTATATAGTAGATTAGTCTAGTTAATTTTGAGATATACCCACTCCCATGTTAGAGAAATGATTCGGAGGTAGGCCTCGTTTAACAAATTTAGACACTTTAAACTTTTGAATTATACGTAAAGTTACTTATCTCCATTTTTATTTTTGAAATTAATATATCCCTAATACAACTATCAATCTAAGTCTTTAAAATAATTGTCCACCAAAATAAAGGCAAGATGTTTCATTTATTATAATTATTTCAAATTCTTATATCTCTAAGCCAACTATCAATCTAGACCTTCAAAATTAAGCCACTTTCAACATATTTTATTAATGATCACTTGAGGATACTTGCAGTGCTTATTGAACCGATATCATTCTTGGTGAAAATATCTATTTTCTATAAACCAAAGAGAAATATCTATAGCACATTTGCTTGTATTTCAAGCACTATATATGGATATTTCTCTACCTTCCAGTACTCATCCTATAAATGAAGTGGAGTAACTGGGAAAATATGTAGGGAGGAATAAATTTAGAAACTTTGCCCATTTGTTTGTTGTGTTTTGCAACATTACAACTTTTGATATACATAAGTATTCAATGTTATAGTAGATTACTAGATATTATATATTGTAATACTGTGATATTGTTATCTTCACATTTTAAAACATATAAAGGGTTAAATACAAAAAAAAGCTGCAAACAAACGTAGCAATAATTTATTTGCAATTGAAATATGTATTGGTTTGAATAGTCTAAAATAAATTTTACAATAAAAGTTATTTTAGTATATATAAATGAGGGTTCTAATTCGTCCCTGGGCCTACCAGACGATGGGGCTGGCCCTAGGTACACCAGTGATTCATGGACACAATGTCCTCCCGCAAACACCGTTGACTATAGAGGGCCAAAAGACAATTCCGCCGACAAGGTGGATTAAGGTTAGGGTACACGGTGAGGATAAAAATTGGCCCACCTTAGTGTTCAGAGATGACAATATATATACTTGCTCGCCGTTTTGGATAGGACTGGAACCATGCACTGTATGAAGGGATACAATGCACTTTTCCTAGACGTTGATCCACTCCCATTCTATGAGACATATAAAAAGCTTCTCGATAATGGTGGCCATGAACAGCTACCAACGGTGTCTTTGGGTCAGGCAGCAGCCAAACATGCAGCGAAGGTTCTTTCAAACTATCAATCTGACACAACCCGCATGGATGACGCCAAGAGATCCATTGCCATGTTCGCCGTTATGATAACAAGGCATTAAGATTTAATTCTATTCAAAAGACATTGGCGAAACGATGCCTAGAAGATACCCATATTACTTCACTATACGAAGATTACTTTGTATACTGGGGCAATATTTCAGTTATGGTGTATCTATGGGATAGAGATGGTATGTGAGAGACGGGCATTTTTACTGATGAATTGGAAGGAATTTTCATCACAGATGGATAGACTGCCAGTGATATGTTAGATATCATGAAGCGGCCCCAAAAGTTCAAATAAGTATTTTCCAACATTCGATGTAGGTGCATCAAAGTCTTATGCCGAGGTATATCCTATCACAACACCTATTCCTACTAAAAAGTTATATTCGATGTATATATAATGCTAATACATCATCAATCCATTATTTGTTGCATTAGTTTTGAGGAACAAAGCATTGTTGTTCAGCCATTTTACATGTTTGCAACATATATGGCCCGTACTAATCAAGTGGCATATGTTTTATGAATCTTATTCCTTGTACGCTCTATCATGACATATCGTTGGCACAAACTTGTAATTTGTATGGTATTATTTCATTGCAACACTATTTTTGCGCATATATGTGGGTTGCTCGTAAAACAAAAGGAAAACTTTGAAACAGACTGCACTTCCCATCTGCATGGTGGCTTGAGGCAAACTTAGACGTTTTTGAATAGTTATGTTTGACATTTTCAGGGAGGCAGTTGAGGCAATGAAGAGGAAAATTCGGCTGGATGAAGTGTCAACTCATTTGATTAGCTAGGCTTGGGCGAGTTCGAGTTCACTAGTTTCTTTCGTTAGATGGCTGCATGTTAAATTGTTAATGTCTGAAGTGGTGGCCTTTTTTCAGTCTAAATATACGGTGAAGTGGTGGCCTTTTTTCAGTCTAAATATACAGTGAAGTGGTGGTGAGGCGTGAGCAAATGCTCATTATTTTAAACATGGCAGCATATCTCCTGCACATGAGCACATCTGTGCACATATGGACATGAACCATCCTGGCACTCTATCGCCAAATCCGCGACGCAGGGCTAGCGAGTGTAATCCCATAGGTCATTTTGCGGTTACCCCCCTTCCCCCCACCCTAACAAAGCTTTTGTGTTGCGCCCCCTCGCCCCAATCCCTTAGTGCCCGACCTAAGATCCCCAAATCCTCTCGCCCCTCGCCCCAATCCCTCAATGCTCGACCTCAGATCCCCAAATCCTCTCGGCAAGGCGAGCATGGCGGAGCCACTCCTCTATCACTTGAGTGCCACACCACCTCCCCTTGCGGTCCGTGCACCTCCACCTCACTCGCGGCAGGGCTCCCCTCCCCCACGCGTTATGGATACTTACTATGTACATAACATTGACTAAATTTTCTACAACTATAATTTTGTACGGGTGCTAATTTTCTACAACTATATTCACTAAATTTTCTACAACTATAAATTTCTACGGATGTTAGT
Source organism: Dendrocalamus latiflorus (assembly GCA_017311315.1). Classification (NCBI taxonomy): domain Eukaryota; kingdom Viridiplantae; phylum Streptophyta; class Magnoliopsida; order Poales; family Poaceae; genus Dendrocalamus; species Dendrocalamus latiflorus. The sequence goes on along the minus strand of CM029636.1, from coordinate 4,081,364 downwards.
TTTCTATAACTATATTGACTAAATTTTCTACTACTATTTACTTCATACCAAAGTTGTACCATTTTTTTCTACAGCTATAATTTTCTACGGTTCCTAAATATACACTAAAAAACTATTTATTTCATATAAAATATTGACTATAAGATGAAGAAAATTTTACCACACGGAAGTAGCATAACCTCTCCTTTTTCCTCTCCCTCTACTCTCCTCTCTTTTTCTTCTCTCTCCTCTCCTCCTTTCTCTTCACGACGCGGCGACGGAGAATGAAATGGGAATGGCGCCGGGGGCTCAGCTGGGCGGTCGATTTATATGAGCCTCTAGTCGCCGAAGAGTTAGGTGACTGGTCGCAGTCGCCTAACTGTTTGGCGTTGCAAGTATGTCGTCCAACGGCCCACGGATAGTCTACCTGTCGCACGGTCATTGGACGACAGATCCTAGTTGTCTAACGGCTCAACGACTGGAGATCATTCCTGTAAAAAAAATTCTACTAGTATATTTCTGTTATTTCAAATAAAAAGTGAATTATTTAAAAAAATCTGGAAGCTTCCATCATTGTACTAACAAGAAACCGGGAGGGGTGGGCATCGCGGTCGTTCTCCTCCTCACTTCCCACACGTCACCCTCGACTAAACCAAACCCCAGAAATACTCAACGCTCCGCTCTCTCTGGCTTCCGTCCGTAGTTGACCTACTCGCACAGACGACTCCACCACGCCACGTACGTAACTACGTAACCTCCCCACGACGCGCACGCGCACCCACTTCACCTCTCCTCTTCTTCGCTCGATCTCCACTCCACCTCCATATATAATCACCGCCGCGAGCGCGGCTAGCTCGGCCGGAGGGCAAGAAGCCGAGAAGCAGCTAGCGAGATGCATCCGCTCGTGGGGGCGCTGGTGGGAGAGCACTGGTGGGGGCCGGCGGCGAGGCACGCGGCGGCGTGGGCAGGGGCGCTGGCCCTGGCCGTGTCGGTGGTGTCGTTCGCGCCGGAGGCTGCCTTTGTGTGGGCGTTGGCGGGAGGCGGCGGGTGCCCGGCCGGGGCGGTGCGGGTGCCGCTCGACGGCGGGGGCGACCACGTGTGCGTGCCGGCCAGGATGGCGGGGCGGTCCGGCTTCGACCTGCTCGTGCCGCCGGCGTTCGCTGGGCTCGCCGTCGGCGCCTCCGCATGCTTCGTCCGGGCGCTCGCCATCGGGCGCCGGCACGACGATTACTAGTCCTTGGAGGAATCTGCGGTTAATCTGTATTACACTCACAAGATATCATTTCAAACAACGGAAATGTGCATACAAGACAGGTTTTACAAAATAAAAGTTATGTCATTATCATTATGTTGTATTTGTCTATCACAAATTGAGAACATGTTTGGTGATCTACTAATTAAGACCTCCAACTACCATCACCCGCAAGCTAAGTACGCTTCACCTATCACTTGCAGTAACATTAAGAGAGTGTGTTTCACCTAAGCATGGATGCTGGGGTATATATCTTCCTTTACCCTGTCAAGGTCTTCCGCAACTTGTCGCATTGAGGGCCTCTTCTCACCAGACATCTCTAGGCACTGCTTTGCTAGCTTTGCAACCTGCTCAAGCGTCTCAATCCTCACCTCAATCTTTATCTGGGCATCCAGCAACTCATCAAACTTGTAATCTCTTACAGCGAGAAGGAAATGGGCGGCAAGGCTCTTCTCCTCCTCGGGTGCTAAAAGATTCAGCGGCTTCCTACATGTGAGCAGCTCTAGGAGAACAACAACAAAGCTGTAAATTAACGTCACTCTTATCCGTCAATCGGCATGTCTGCATGTACTCCGGATCAAGATAGCCACACGTCCCATGGACGAACGTCACAAAGTGTACTGCTTCATCCGTTGGCGCCAATGCTGAAGCACCGAAGTCGGAAACCTTTGCGGTGTAGCTCTCGTCAAGCAGTATGTTAGGCGATTTCACATCGCCATGGATGATTGGGGGTGAAGCCATCGAATGCAAGTAGGCGAGCGCTTCTGCGGTCTCGTGAGCGAACTTCAGGCGGATAGCGAAGGGGATGCGAGACCCTTGGTCCTTGCCATGGATAAGCTGGTACAAGGTCCCATTTGGGATGAACTGGTACACTAGCATAGGGACCTCCACCTCAAGGCAGCATCCATAGAGCTTGACAATGTTCTTGTGGTTGATCTGGGACAGGATAAGCATCTCCTTCCCAAACTCCTTCTGGTGCCTCTCATAGACCAGCTTGCACTTCTTTATTGCCACCACTCTCTTGTCCTTCAGGGTGCCCTTGTAGTCTTGTACACGGTGCCATTGCCTCCCTTTCCAAGAACATGCTGCTCATCAAACATGTTGGTCGATTCTTCCAGCTTCTTTGGTGAACAATGTGAAAGATAGTCCCTGCTTTGACTTCATTTCTTCGAATAATAGAAGGCCACCGTGTTGCTTGAAGTGCTTTCTTTTGATAATGGCGAGCCTTCTCTTTTCTTTGATTGTGTAGGTGCAAGACAAGCCAACTACCAGCACAACTACACCAATGCTAACACCTGATGTAGAAATAAACAAAAAATAATGCATGAATTGATTGTATATATGCATATGTGTCTGTGTATATATGTGTGTATATATGTACATACACATACATATACATAAGTGTATACAAATATACATACATTAATATATATACACATATACATACACATATATATAGATACACACATATACATACATATAGGTATCTCTACTGCTTAAAAGCACGAGTTGGTGGTCGTCGGTGCGTTCTCCCCTTATGTCTATACAGTCGTCCGATTTGGCCAAGATAAGATCCAGACGATCCATCTTACACCCCTCTCCTCGTGTTCGTACGGAGTGACTCCTCGTGAAATCGTCGTGGCCTTCCTTCCGAAACCGTCAGTACCTCCCCCCTCTCCCAAATCGCTAGTACCGCACACTACTTTCCCCACCTTCTTCTCTTCACCTGCTGACTACTGCCTCTCCAGTCCCCACACAACGCGCAACACAACTACCTCCTCTTTCTCCTTCCTGCCTCCCCACATGGCCGCCGCCCTCCTTCCTCGAGCCGCCACGCCATTAGCCACGAGCCCGTGCCGTCATGTGTCTATCCTCTCTCTCTCTCTCTCCACCATGGCCGGTGAGCGATAAGCGGCAAGAGGAGGTTGTCGATGACAAGAGACAACCGGATTCACACCAGTGAGCTAGCCTTCATGTGCTCTCCCTACACTTCTCCCCGCCTGCCTCCGCAGAAAAATAATCCCTAATTCCCCGATCCTCACCACCTCACAATCCTAATCAGCTTCCGCACCAAAAACTCCCAAATCACCGCCTCCTCATCGAGCTCTCCCTTCTTCATAAACCTAGAGAGAGATCTACCCGCCCAAGAGCAGCCATGGTAGAGACCCTCAACACATCATCAAGAACAACAAGAAGAGCAACCCCTTGTCCGGCGAGATGGCTACTACCACAAGGGCTGCCTCGGATCCACCACTGGCGGTGGCAGAGGTGGCTCTAGAGGCGTCGGGCCGACCAAGTACACCTTCAAGAGGTTAGGGAATAGGGTAGCTCCCAACCAACCGCTGAAGGTATGAACGAATTGAACGACTAGGGTTTGCGCCGTCAGTGAAGGATGGGGTTTCGTTTTCACCGAGGAGGGAGGTTAGTAGGTTGGTTCTCACTATGGTGTGATGAGATCCAAGCCCTTCACTCTACGTGGCAACACGACATGTACGCGGAGGTCACAGCAGGCAACGACGGCGGTGGGAGGGTCTCGGCTATAGAGACCGGCACCAAGCTCTATATCTCCAATTGAGAAATTTTATAGTTTGTCCCTTCTTTGTTTGCCAACAGTTCATTTGCCCCATAGTTGGTTTAATTGATGATTTACCCTATCTTTCGTTGAATTATTGATCATTTGCCCTTTTTCACAATTTTGCCCTCCTCTTCTATCCTTCTTTCTTCTTACCATTGCTACTCGTAACAGCTGTGGTCATAACGGCCGTGGTCGAAGTGAACGTGGTCGTAGAGGCCGTGGTCATAGCATTCGTGGTCGTAACAACAGCGTTCGAAGTCGTAGTGGCCGTGGTCAAAGTTCCTAACACTTATGCGACCTCGTCACTGACCTCATGCTCTGCATGCCCACCATCACTGGTGATGGCTGCGGCCTCACGTATGACACCATCCTCATTCAGGCATCTCTAGTTACCTCTACATGAGCAAGGTGGATGCAGGCGTTTTCATCAACTTCTTCGGTAAGCTGCTCCAGCATCGATGGCGGTAGCGGCGAAGGCGGATTGGGTCAGCCATGGCCGGAGTAAGAAGAAAGAAGGAAAGAAGAGGAGGAAGGAGGAAGATAAAGGCAAAATTGTCAAAAAAAAGGGTAAATGATCAATAGTTCAGCGAAAGATGGGGCAAATTATCAATTAAAACCAACTATGGGGTAAATGAGCCATTGGTAAACAAAGAAGGGGCAAATCATCAAATTTCTCTCTCCAATTTGGACTCGATGTCTCAAATGAGGATATCAAGATATATGTGTCACTAGATTGACATGTTCAATTCTTGTTTCTAAGCAATTAATTGTAAAGAACCGTAAATAGTTGGCTAGATATGCGATTAGATAGGTTATTTTCTAGATCTGGCACAAGCGTGTGTAAAATTTAGTAAATTTTTGTTCTTTTGGCTGTGCTTCTAGCTTTGATCTATTGTATAAATCCAAGTTAATTTGTTTTTGTTCACTTGGAGTTTTAGCTTGTTTGTGAAAGACTCGGTTTGGTTTTTAATTGTAGTGAACCACAAATAATTGGTTGCATATGTTGTGCCTGTGTTTTCTATCAAGGTGGGTGGATTCAGAACAAGTGTAATTTTAAAGTGGATATCTATATCAGCATTGTTCTTCAGTTGCACTGCCATAGCCTTGTTCGGATACATTTGAACCTTTTCGTATGTTGTTTACTTCAAAGGGCTTACAAATTTGCTCCTTATTTTGAGTCCTCTCAATTTATTTAGTTTATTTATCCTGTTATATGCTTCTTCATATGACGTCTTTATAGTTTCCATGCTATAGATAGAACCTCTTATGTTTCATCAAATTTTATGTTATTTGAATGATTTCGAATTATAGTGAAGTTTCCATGTCGATTACAAATAGCAAAAATCACCTGAATTATTTTTGGATCAATGCTTCATCAAGCACAGCTGGGGAGCCAACTAGGACGCCATGTTTTGCCTCGAGTGTTTCCTTTTATGCTTGGCAATTGGCATGCTCTTTCTGTTATCCTAGCACACTGCTATGAATTCATCACTAGGTTGACAGTGCTGAATTCACTTGTCCATCATTATTCTTATCTGACATTGTTTTCTTATTTTGTTCATTTGTTTGTTACATTCTAACTTCAACTTTCATGTTGTGTTTGGGAGGTGCCTTGGACTTGCATTGTTTAGTTTCATATTCTGTTACACTTTACAGGTGTTTGTTCAGTATAGAGTATATAGGCCCCATCGGGTGCTATTTAATTGATTCATTTTTAGTTTTGTGAATAGGGTTACTCTATATGGCAATTGGTAGAATTCATGTTAAAAAGGAGGTAATTAAACTATGATGTTCTTCTATTTCTGTAGTTGCTAATTTGGGAATATGAAGTGATTGTAATTTGGACTTTTGAGTTATTCACTTCCCTTAATTACACCAGTTTTAATACATTGAATTCATAGTTTTTTATGTAGTTGACTTATCCTTCTTGACCTGGTATTGATTTGCTGTCTATCCATGGGATCATAAAAAAATGTGTTGATTATAAAATGTAGAGTATACTATGTGTTTACAACTGTATCTTGAGTTCCTTTGTTCATGTTGCTTTGTTTTTTCCCTATATGGTGATTTTGCTAGGTATATTTCCACTGATTTCACTCAATGTACTTTCAATTTTTCCCACGAAATGATCTTTACTCATAATTGGTCTTACAGTGCTTTCAAATGACATAATCAATTTCCCTGTTTATACATCCAAATTATGGAGGGTAGTTGAAACACAGGTGAAAAGACCAATATAACTTGAGACCACTAATTAAGCATACCATCCATTTTTCGCTTTTTCTACAAGCAGCAAAATATCTATCCATAGTAACTACTGGTTTGACTGAGCCAAGTATTCAAATTAGAAATTACAATAGTTGTCTGTGTGTTCAATTTCCCATGATCCCATCCGATGACAAGCCATGGTCGACAAGCCATGGTCGATGCTGTGGTCGAAGGAGTGGTCGAAGACACAGTGACTCAATCAGTACTTGAAGGAGTAGTGTCGCGGTCGTTTGTCAAACTGTGCCGTGGTCGATTGTCGATAGTTTTAGCTACAGTGGTCGATGGTCGATAGTCGTAGCTACAGTTGTCGATGGTCGATAATCATAGCTATAGCAGTCGATGGTCATAGTCATAGCTACAGTGGTCGATGGTCGTAGCTATAGTCGACAGTCGGTGCTGGAAGACATGTGTGGTCTCAGATGCAGTCGAGATGCACTCCATCTTGAAAGATGAACATATGTATGAAGATTAATCTTCCCTGAAGGCATCAACTCTTTAAGCCTTCTCGTCTCAATGCCATGAACATACTTCGCAAACGTAGAAGTTGGCAATGCTTTAGTGAGTAAATCCGTAAGATTTTCACTAGCTTGGATTTTTTTGCATTTCAATATTCCCATTTTCCTGGTGCTCATAGGAATATAAATACTTTGGGAGTATATACTTTGTCATTGGAGTCTTGACATAGCTATCCTTCATTTGTGTAATGCAAGCAACATTATCCTCATAAAGTACTACAGGAGCTTTACTCACTTCTACACCACATGACTCTCATATATAATGTTGCCATTGCACTGCTACCTCATTTTTACTTAGCGATAGCTATTTTGCAAAGAGGTCCAGTTGTGAGATACGAGGTGTGGTAATGCCGGCCTGTGATGGGTGGTAGTGCTAGCTGAGGTAGAAATTTGGGGATTTAAAAAAATTAAGTCATGCATTGAGTTGGATTGACCAAGGCCAGTATATTAATATTGCATGAAGTATATTTTGACTAACATGGGTTACGTTATGAAGAACTTGTGCCCGAAGAGGATTTTTTTTGTCTTTGGATGTGCAGGGTCGTTTAGAGTCAATCATAGTCAACGGCGAGGATCGGGGCTACACTTATGGAGGAGCCAAGGCTTGGAATGATCAAGAATGTCGGCAAGATAGTGAGCTCAAGTATGGCATGAAAAAGATAAAAAAAATATTGAAGGAAAGTTCGAAAGGTAGGTTTGCACCGTGTGGTTTGATCAGTCTAAGTAATGTGTGGTTCGGTGGAACCGGAATGGGAGAGACTTGCCGATACGTGGCAAGCCAGTAGTATACCTATACGTGGCAATCATAGCGATTACTTGCAATGGAAGGAGATGATTAGGTCAAGAAAGGGTATTGTGGTAGTTTGACCAAATATCAGAAATGGCTTTGAAGAAAACTGTGGCACGTGAGTAGTGCTTGGTAAGGTGGTTTAGGTCATGAAGAACCTAATATGATCAAGTTGGATCAAAGCTTTGGACTTATCGGATTCAGGCTTATGCGCTTTGAATAGTGTGCATAAGTGTGAAGTGAAAGTTAAAATCCGTGTGTGGAGTTATCGGATTTTCTCTATTGTGCTAAGTGGATAGTATCCACTAAGGGTTAGATGTGCCTGACTAGCCAATTTATTTACAAAGTTGAATGGAGACTTATGGTTAACCATCCAACCTACCCGTCCTGTGCTCTCTTGTTTTAGGGTTAGGGTTTGAGAGTTGAGTGCTTGGTATGCACTCTATCCTTCATGCTGGAGTGACTGTAAAACTTTACACCTCAAGTAGCAATAGAATCAATTTTTGATCATCTTCATGGCTATCTTTTGTGATTGATTGATTTGCTCTTGTTTTGGTTGGTATTTGGATCTTCTCTTCCCTTTTCTTGATCTTGCTACGCCAAGGACGTATAAGAGATGAAAATATTCTCTAGAAATTTATTTTCACCCATCTATGCACTTTGATAGTAAGTTCATCAAGAAACCCAATTTTTGCATGTTTTTTATCTTTCAAGTGATTTCGTGATCCGAAGGTTTTTGGCTTGATTTCTTTGGTGTTCTTGTTTGCTGTGATATATAGGGACATATCTAAAACCACCTTGGTTGTCTCCTTCTCATGAGCAAGTCGTATTCACCTATTTAGATTTTTACCCTTTTTGGTGCACTTCTCCTACAAATGTAAAAAAGTCAGAACTTTGATAATGATTCTCTTGATCATTAATTGAAATAGATTTCTAACATTCTAGAGAAGGTACATACTAAGTTTCAAGTGATTTGAACATATGGGTCACAAGTTCCATTGATTTTAGTTGTTGAAATCACGCTGATTGTACTATTTATGCACCGATTTTACTGTAGCAGTGGTACTACTAAGTACTGTAGTGGTAATACCGATTTTACTGTAGCAAGTAGCACTATAGTGGTACTACCAAAATTACTGCTCATTCAGCTTCTTGATTTGCTAGGTTGTGTGTTAGTTTTTTATCCTAATCTTATTGGCTTTGTAGCTATTGGAATGAAAGGTTGGTGAATATTTATGGAAAATTTTGAAGGATCTTCAGTCCTACAAACTCTACAACCCTTCATGCAATTTTAGGGACAATCATTTCATTGCTCACTAGAACCATCTCGCTAGCTTGTTCAAAATTTTATACTAACCAATTTAAAAGTTTAAGGAAATTTTCTTTATATTTTAATCTAGCCAACACTATCTACAAATATTTTTAAACTGCAAACTTCTTCATTTTTGAAGGTTCTACTATCTACATTTCATAAAGGCACAATTATTCCATGAACTATTTGGGATTTGCCAATTTTAGAATTAGGAGGGAGAGTGGGAGACCGAATGCAACTCTAGGAATGAGACCTCGCTGCAATGCCACGCATTTCATATCTCTCTACTCGCTACGTCACCACCCAACCCGCCGCATGACTTTCCTACTTACCCTTATTGCCTTGTGCCCTTACTTCGCTCCTAGAGCGCACCTCTGGACCTAATTTAGAAATTGGTTTGCCTTCTCGCCGACTCGCCATCGCCCGTCGCCACTGCATGCCACGCGCTCCCGCTCCCTCTCCCTCTCCTTGGCTGTCGCTGCGTGTGGCCATTGTGGGCTTGCGCCATTGAGGCACTACCTCGTGCCTCCCGTCTGGCCGGCTTCCTCACCCTTCATGTGCACATCGCCGCCACATTGAGAGAGAGAGAGAGAGATGAACGAATTAGGGTTATGACTTGGGTTGCCAATTGGAACCTTAGAGAATTTGGGCTGTAGTGGGTCTAGTGGGCGTAGAGAGAGTTCTAATGGGTTGAGAGAGGTGTGTGGGGATTAGGCTGATTAATATTTTTTGGGTACAAATATATAACATTTTTGCTTAATTAATAGTATATATGTATAATATACCTTGCATATATTGTATTTTTTGTAAAAAAAATAATAGGTGTTCAGCTAAACACCCCATGAACTACTAGACGACCAACCCTATGTTCATATATTGTCTTTCACTATTATACTCGTAAAATGGTAACCAACCTTTTCCTCAATCGTAGGAGGATCAGAATGATCCAAAATAATTTGAGGTAATCAACCAAAACTTTGTTTTGACTTGCCAATACTTAAAGTTAGCACCGTCAAAAGACTTCCGATTTAACGAAATCAGATGATGAAGCCAACTCAACACAATTGGTTTTCTGGATTATTATAATAACTGCAATTTAGCAAATATTTTAATACATTTCCAAATTATAAATAAGTAATAAAGCATGTTTCCAACATAGATTAAATGACAAGAGCAAAAATAAAATAATTGCAAGATCATAAATATCTTCCAAGTTATTTAAATGTGAAATCATGCTTAACTGGGCTGCTCAAAATAAATGAACAATTAGCGTAATACTCAAATTATTATTTGTTACTAGTAAAGTGCTCGTGCGTTGCTACGAATTTAAAAAAAATTAGAACATATTTGTATGCACGTTCCAACAAATTTTAACACCCATTAGTTTTAGAACATGTAACATGATAAAATTTGAAGATCCGTGGTAACACACAGATATTCAGCTAGTCTGGTATATGGTACCGCGCCGTCTCGAATAAAACCGGAGCTTAGGACAAAGGAAGCAAACTGGCCATCTCCTCCGAAACCATGCGTGTGCCAGTGCATCTGCTTGAGCCTGTACACGACGCCATTGAATCTCACCTACACACGGACATGCATGTAACCCAAATTTACCGTTGAAATCTAGATATGCAAACCAAGAAAAGAATGGTACCTAGGAAGATTTTTAACACTGTCATATAAGAAAGCAGGTACTAAACCATTAACTACGCAATAGTTGTGCACAACTACATTGCTACACAGCTGATGTGTGAAATGATGATGCAGCCGAAGGATTAAGGCCCCGTTTGGCAGAGCTCTAGCTCTAGGAAATCTGTAGATTTCCTAGAGCTGGTCATCTGTAGCTCTAGGAAATCCTGGATCTAGAGTTGCAGGCATGTTAAGTGTATTTACATGACTCATTTCATTTATATTATATATTAAATAAAAATATTTAAATCACTTTAATTTAGTCAACAAACTACAGATCCAGCATAGATCTCGGAGCTAGAGCTGTGCCAAACGGGGCCTAATTTGGAGAAATCCACCGCACACCCAGATCCTTAAATTTCATATGCCTACAATGCAAAATAGACAGGGTACGCATGGGTCCTAACAAAACTATATCTATAACAATACTTTGCTATGGATACAAATAAAAATAGGCATCCCATCAGATATAAATCTAGCTAAGTGTGCCCATTTCCTAAGTGCTTAAACATGGATACAAACGGATTGGAGATCACAACAATTTGGCTGCTAGATAAAGGTGCATAGCTTATACCATTATATTAACAACAGTTAAAAAGTGAGTTTCTTAATGCCCTATTTGAGAATAGTTTTGTCATGTTTGGGTCACTGCCCATTAAAAACATTAGTTTCTAATATGTTATACGCTAGGTTAAGTTTCCAGTCTCAAGAAAAGAAAGCCCACAGACCATGCCAGTTATGTCCAAAAGAAAAAGGATTGAACTACTGAAGTAGGCAGTCATGGTCAAGCATTCATTATTTTACAACGCAACATGCAGAATAAACCATATTGACAGGAAGGTACAAGTAACAAGTGAAAAGAACCTAAGGATTGAGGTAATAGTGCCAGAAAGGAAGCAAATGGATCGATGCAGCATAAGGTAGAAATCAATAAGTGTCACCCATAACTGAGAAAGTTGAACTCCCTTACCAAAAAGACCCCCCTTGCCGTCTCTGCATAACTAAAACCATGAAGGCCTTCATCATGACCCCATTCATCAGTGTTTACATCCTGTGATGGATGGGAAACATTTGCATAGAGCCAATTCCCCTTCTCAATTTTGCGACAATTAGGGCATTGCATAACTCCTTTGGCACCAATGCTGAACCATGAAATTAAAGCAGGCAAAATTCTTTGTTGTTGGTCTTAAAAAAGACATGGCCTTTTGCATTTGTAAGCACGCAAGTACAACTATACAACCACATACCTAGCAATACAGGAATGTTCATCGCCATTGAGTTAGAAGAATGTGAAAATTACACCATTCAGATATAAAAGACACCAAATAACAAAAGTAAGACATAAGAAAAATAAGCATACACACAAAAATCCTACTGGATGTTGGATAAGCTGCATTTATAAAACTTGCCCTCAGTGTAGAATGAATATTTTAAGATGGCTCACCTTGCAGCCAGCCTTTCCAAGAGTCAATGCAGTGGCTTTTCCATTCCCTCTGGAGGTACCTGTAATAACAACAACTGGAGCTTCCAGCTTTGTAGCATCTTGTGTACCTGCTTGTTCAACAGCTGCAACATGTGTCCGCACACCTGCACATAGTGTGGCTTGGTATTGAATACAAATAGCACTTAGGTTGTTTCCACGAAAGAAGCTTGAAAAGGATACTAAACTCAAAATAGAGGTTTCCTACTGAAAGTTCTCGAAAGAAATAAACTATATATTAGAAACATCAGAAATCTGCAACAAAAGTTAAAAATGCCAAAACTTATGTCGCTAGCTACAGAACAATGATACAAGAAGTCTATAGAAATTCAAAAATAAATACATTAAATATAAAAAGCTTTGATTCCCAAAATATGATGACAATAAGCTTCATCTTGAAAATATAAAAAGCTTTGATTCCCAAAATATGATGACAATAAGCTTCATCTTGACAAAGACCATGTTATTGTACATCCTACAGTTATATGAACACTTAAATAGTCATCCAGTAGCAATGCACAAGTAGTTGTCAATGCTACCTATTATGACTCACAAGTGGAAGTCATGTATGGGCTCAAACACACAATGATATAAGCATCATTTCTACAAATATAACACACATATGGTGGACACCTAAGTACCCAGAAGCAAGGGAGAGTTATAAACATTTGTAGTGTCCTTTTAGAAAATTACATAGCAATCAGAAAACTTCATTCCCAAATAAAAGCAAAGGTAAAATATTAACCAAATCACTTTCAGATACTGCAATTAAACAAACATCCTAGAAATTTTCTGGATAGTTGATAAAGTTGCACACAAGGTCGTCAGTTAAGAGCAAAAGACATTAAGTGTAATCAGTCATTACAAATGTTCATTTGAACTATGCATCTGATCATCATCCAACCTCACCATCTGTAGAGTGCAATTATGAAGATAGTGAATGCAAATGCATAGCAAACAACAAAGGAGCAAACAGACTAATAGTGTAATAAGCCTTGTACATCAAAACTAAAACCTACGTTAAAAAATATATGATAATGCAAAAGGCCTCATAGAGAAGATTAGGCTTAATCCACATGAAAATTTCAGACATATGCTTGTCATGTTTCTCTGTAATCATTGGCCAAGTAACATGTCACATAAAGATGAAGAACATGAAATTAGTACCATATAATCCTAACTCAAATGCAAATTTCCCTGCTAGTAGCAAGATCGACCCTTTCGCCACAAAAAACCCGGGATGAGGGTGGGCCTAGTGGGCGGCGCTGGCCGAGATCCGAGAGGAGAGGGGGAGGGGAGTTGGGGCGGCACTGGCCGGGAGGGGGTGTCAGAGCGGCGCTGGCTGGGTCGCTGGGAGACGAGCGGCGCAGATCGGGAGGGGGGAGCCGGGGCGGTGCGGCCCGGGAGGCGGGCGGTGCAGGCGAGGGCGGCGGCCGACGGAATCGTGCAGGCGAGGGCGCCACCGTAGTGGCGGCCCATGAGCTCGGCGAAGACAGCGACGACATCCCCGCCGCGAGCGAGGTAGGCGCAGTGGTCGCGGTAGACGGTGATGATGGCGTCGGCGCGGGTGGTGGCGGCGGAGCGGAGGAGTGGGGGGAGGAGGAGGCAGCGGCGGCGCGGGGTGGGGAGGAGGAGGTGGCGGCGGCGGCTCGGGGTGGGAGGGAGGGGAGGAGGCGGCGGCGCGGGGTGGGAGGGAGGGAAGGAGGCGGCGGCGCGAGGTGGGGAGGAGGAGGAGGAGGCGGCGGAGCGGAGGGCGAGGGAGGAGGCGGCGGAGCGGAGGGCGGGGGAGGAGACGAGGTAGAAATCAGGGGAGGAGGCGCACCGATTCGGGGAGGGGGAGGGGGGAGCGCACGGGCGGTTGAGGCGCACGGGTTCGTGGGGAGGAGGCGCACAGGCGGTTGGTGGGGCGGGTGGACCCACACGTCAGACTATCTTTTGTTGTCAGAAGGGGTGGTGGTGGGAGAGGCCGCACCAACCACCGACTCCTTCTTTTAATAGTAATTTGTGCTCTCATATGTCGGGCCGCACTTACAAGAAAACAATGTCTCCTTGCCACAAAAGCTTATGATCACAGATTGACTGATTGAGTGTGATAGTTTCTGTAGAAATATACTAGGTACTGAATTACTCTTAACTTACCAAACAATTAATCAACGGTAATCAGTAGCAAGTTAATTTCTATGAGAAATAACGACTAGCTAGTGACAGCAAATAAATCAGCAATGAATAGAGCTGAAATTAATTGTTTACAGTATGTAGATTACTACACCTGAATTAATTATTTCTAACAAAGGTAATAAGCATGGCGCTGCCCACAAAATAGTATTAAGTTAAAGACAGCAAATAGCTCAATGCCTAGAATATGACTTGATACTGTCACACCAATCTCATTTTGCCTAATCCTCATCGAGCAATTCACAAGCCCACAGATAATCATGTCGAGTTACCCAATACGGATGCTCTAATCAATTCATATATCAAACGATATGAATCTACACTGGTATGGCACAATGACAGATTATTCAAGAATCAACCGAGGCCTGTGCTTGGCGTCGCCGTAGTTGGCGGGGCAATGGCGATATACGGCGCGGCTGGTGTCGTCGTAAGTGAAACAAGCAGGCTCCATTAGCAAAATATACCTGCTCTATTCATTATGGTTTCATGGCCTCAAATTGAGTTTCAGTTAACAGTCAGACATTGCTGAACATTACGGAGCTCACTGGTTGCCGGCCGTCTGACTTCCGACCTTTATTCAGCCACGATCATCTTGTCTGCCAGAGCTGTTCTTCAGGCCGGAGCGCTACTCTGGTTACTTCTTTTCGGCAGGTTGATCGATTGGTTTCTTCGAGCGTCATCGCTGCGATTTCAGTGTGCTCATGTCATGTGCATATTTCTGGCTACAGACCTACGGATGGACTGCTTCCGCTGCTTATAGGCGCCTTATGGGGTGTTGGGGATGGTATCTTGAACACGCAGACAACTGCACTACTTGGGCTACTCTTCAAGAAAGACAAGGTGTGTTAAAATCTTTGATTGATCATGCACTCCATTTTCACTTTGGCATAATTTTTCCTTTCATGTCCAGGAACATTGGTTGTGAGAACAGTTTTGATCAGTGAATGCTCCTGCTCCATTTTTTTTCCTGACGAAACTGCAAACTGCGTGCGTGGATGCGTGCTGGCGGGAGGCGGCCTTCGCGCAAGGGAAGATGTGGCAGGGGGGGGGGGGGGGGGGGGCGGCATGGCGGCCGTCTTCTTCCTATTCCCCTGCGTCACGCTGCAGGCCATGCTCGCCGCCGGGATGGCCGCCGCGCTCCTGTCCCTCTCCCTGGTCGTCGAGAGGTCGTACGCTCTGAAGGTCTAACGCAGACCATGCATGGCTTAATCTGTGGCTTTTCGTCAGCGTCAACCACGTAATGCTTGTACACTATACGTATAGACAGTGATGTAAACGGGAGGAGAATGTACTGTAGTGTAAAGTACAGAGATGTTGCTCTCAGAAATTTCGCGCGAATTCCGCGTGATGCGTATACAGAGGTATATATTTTGTGTGGATTTCACCGTGAATTTCCTAGTAAACACTAGGAGTTCAGTTCGTTCAAAGTCGCTGCCAATAATGCGAAGCATGGTCCACACGTACGCACATGCTCTCTTCAGACTCTTGTCAGCTGCCTGCCAGCTGCCCGCTTAGTTGGATTAAAAAAATAGTATTTTATGATTGTAATTATACTGTACCTAGCTGAAATTACACTGTAGCTGAAGGTGGTTTATTTGGTGTAATTAAATTTAAAAAAATTAAAAATAGAAAAAAAATATTAGCTCATCACGGACAACACAATCAAATACGGAAAAAAAGAACCGGCAAGAAAGCTCAAAAAAGTCAAAAGTTTCATAAAAGATGAAATTTATTAATAGTGAAAATAAGTGAGAAGACAGAAGCTTAAATTGAAATGAGCGGGATCATAATATTGGTGTTCCTTTTTTTTTTTTGAACTGAATATTGGTGTTCCTTGACAAGAGAGACACGTACGTTTGTCCAAACCTGCTTGTGACAAGACAACTGCTTGCATCAACTTCCAAGCTGAGTACTACTGCAGCATGCACATGTTTCACGCTTTGGAACTGATTAAACACCTAGCACAAGATGACATTAGACAGCTAGTGCTCCTGACAATCCATCAGTTGATTAGGCCATGAAGAAGAGGAAGAATACGGTGGCCGATGCTGGTCTACTGGTAGCCGCCGCCGTCCTTGCCTGCCTCGCCGTCTGCTCCTCGGCGGCCGGCGAGACCGTCGTCGGGCACAGCAACGAGAGTGCCCGTCGTCGTCGCGTAGTCCCCGCGATCTATGTGTTTGGTGACTCGCTCGTCGACGTCGGCAACAACAACTTCCTGCCGCCGCCGGCGCCCAGGGCGGATCTCCCATGCGGCGTCGACCTCCCGCGCGAGTTCGCCGGCGTACGGACCGGACGGTTCACCAACGGCTACAACCTCGCCGACATCGTCGGTATGTACTCGATCCACGCATATGTAGTATGTTCCTCTTGTTTTCTCGATCGAGGTATCCATCTAGCTACCCTACTCTGCCCAGATGAGTCCATCCTTTCCAGTTTCCACAGCACCGATGCTTCACGTTGTCGTTAGCTCATCATAAATTGCCCAGATGTGTCGAGTTGATTTGGTTGTGCAGATCTGACGAGTTCATCCTCTCACTGCGCCCATGCTTCATATCATCGTTATATGGCTCATCAAAAGATTGAGGCGCATAATTTGTTGTTGTAAGCTTGCAATTAAGGTTTAAATTTTTTTCTTGATGATTAAGGTTTAATTTGGATAGATTTCTCGCCATGTTTTTGTGCCGATCGAGATGGAATTTCAAGCTGCTTGAGATGCTGCAATGGGTATTTTCAGATATTGCGAGTGCTTTTTTTCACAATGCTGCAACAACGATTCTTTTTTTAAATGTTGCATGCTTTTTTCCTGAACGTTGCATTTGTTACTTGGGTATTAATAAACAGCATCTAGATGTTTTCTTTTTAACTATTATTTAGATTTGTGATTGTTGGATTAAAGATCTAACGACCACGAATTCACTCTCTCTCCTCTAAAAAATCTTCCCCCTCCAAAAAAAAGAGACCGTTGGATTTCTAATCCAACAATCTAGAATTTAGATAATTGTTAAGAAGAAAACATCCGAGTAATACCTATACACATCCTTGTTACTTTTGTGTGTTGCAGTAATTTTTTCTATAAAATTTGTGTGCTTGTTTTCCATTTGTTGTGGACGTGTTCTTTGATTGTTGCATATGGGAGACAACTTCTTAAAAAAAAAATCAGACCATGTTGTGGTCTGTTAGTACGTACGTGTCAGAGTAGTAAGATGCGTAGGGTTTAATTTCCTTTTGTGAGAGGCTAACATGCGTATGTTAATACATATATAACTACATTTATGCAGCACAACATGTTGGGTTCAACACGAGCCCACCAGCCTACCTCTCCTTGACACCGCGAACAAGCCTCGACCTCCTGAGAGGCCGAATTGGTGCCAACTATGCTTCCGGTGGATCCGGCATTCTCGATGTCACTGTACGTACATACATAAGCTACCGGTATTTACCCTATCCGTCTACAAATGTGCTCCTATTTTGCTTCATGTGTACCTCAGTACAAGGTGCGAGAGATACGATTTTAATCGCTAATTTTGATCATAAATATTATATTGCCAAAAGATATTAGAATTATGGAAAAGAGTTTTATTAAACATCATCCAGATGTTTTCTTCCTAACAATCATCCAAATTTAGGACTGTTGAATTAGAAATCCAATGGTCGTGAATTCTCCCCCTTGAATTCTACCCTCTCCCCCTTAAAAGAGATCTTCTCTCTTCAAAAACAAGAGGTCTCTTAATCTTTAATCTAAGAATCACAAATAATTAAAAAAACATTCAAATAACATCTAGGCACTCCTTATGAAAAATTTGCTCTTTGCCCTATGGGGGCCAGTGTTGCCCATATCCTACCGTGAATCAATGTTAGGTACCTCCTCTGGCGCCCATCATCTTACCGCAGCCTTTTAATGCATTCAGGTCCTGTTTCGGAGTAAGGTGTCAGTTAGATTTTGGTTAAAATGGTTATTAGTTTTTAATATTTATAATCAAAAATACAAAAAATTATATATTTAGGGATAATGCAAAGAAAAAATATAAAGAAAAATAAAAACTACATTAAAAAGACAACTTTCAAATGATTTTTAGTTTCTGAAAATCAAAAACCATCGTTATTTAGGAAAGAGGTCAATCATAACATGTTGCTTGGCGATCATTTAGGATGTGTTTGGTTGGAGGGATGAGGTGGGATGGGATGGGATGGGGATGGGATGAGATAGTTCCATAAAAAAAGTGGAACCACATGATCCAGTATCTAAGAAGAATATTCTCTAAATTTGCACAGGCTCATCCCACTTTGGACCATCCCATCTCACCTCATCTCTCCAACCAAACACACAGATATGCTTGGTCAAAGGAACCGTCACATCCCATCCCACCACATCCCTCCAACCAAACACATCCTTATAAAACATATAGTATCCGTTACATGGGATTGCTCAACGTGCAATTTTTTCGGTGAATGATATCCGTTGGACATACGCCCTTTGATTTCAAATATAAGTGGTTTAGAATATTGACACAATATTTAAGGTGACATTTTGATAATCAATTTCTATAAAAATATGTTGTTTTAAATAAAAATAATTATGTGTTATGAAAGTATATTTTATGATAGATCTAGTAATATCAACTTCATATTGTCAGTCTTGGTAATTTTTATGTATCTATGGTCAAACTTGAAAATATTTTATCGATACATATTCTAAAATGACTTGTATTTATAATTGAAAGGAGTACAAATTTTAACACAAAAGTTAAAGCATTTTCCTTTCTCAACCTTTCTCTACAACCCTCCTCGCACTCACGGTATGATTAGTGGACGATGGAGAAGTGTAGGTAAATTGGATGAACAAAATGCGCGTGCCCACACACACGCGCGTGTGCAATAGTCACTTTAATTTCAAGTATTTTTATGACATTCTTTTCTCTTAACCAATATTCTAGACACCTTTTACTACTATATAGTAGTCCTTTCAGTCATAAAATAGTGATATCTTATAATGTGCACAACAGTCAAATTATATTAATTTTGACTGAAGATATTGTTTAAAAATATGGTTTGGATATATAAAGATGATACGGATGAATTAGTAAGAAAATACTTTTATAATACTGTATTTTTATAACGTTTAATGCATAATAAGAGAATTTAGTGGTTAAAGGAACATCTTGTTGATTTTAAAAAAAATTAAAAACATCACTCTTTTGTGTCTGTACATTTCCAGTCAAAAGTTGTAACGTTTGACTGTGAACAGAGAGGGGCCACTAGCTGCAAATTAAGCCCGCTTACTTTGTTGTTAGTTGCGCCTTTGGATTACAAAATTTCACATATATGGAGCTGCACAATTAATAAAGAAGGTGTCAAGGGAACACTCGAGTATTTTTTAGGATTGAAAGCATTTAGATTTTTTGGACGTTGTATCTTTATCCAACGTCCCAGATTTGAAACCCTCATATTTCTTTTAGAGGGAGAGTATGGGAGATCTATTAAATGGAGATCTAACGCTGCAGATTCATTTTTTTTAGGGAGGAGAGGGATATGGAGGCTCCGTTGAATAGAGATCTAATGTTTCAAAATTTAAGTGTTTCTAATAAAAAAAATACTCAAGGTCTCATTAATAAATGTAGGGAAACGGGACGATTACGATGCGGGAGCAAATCCAGTTCTTCGCAGACACCAAGGCAAGAATGGCAAGTGCCGGCAAGGTAAACCGCAAGATGCTCGATTACTTGCTCTCCCAGTCCTTGTTCGTCGCCAGCGCCGGAGGCAACGACTTCTCGGCGTTCGCCGACGGGAGCGTGGCCATGAGCGAGGCACCGGCCTACATCGCCAACATGGTCGCCACCTACATCAAACACATAAAGGTACATGCATGCATGTACGTAATATGCACAATCTAATGACTTGATCCAATGGTCGCAGAATCTGACAGATTCCCCCCCCCCCCCAACACGCTTACTCAGGGGCGAACCACACTTCGAACAGGGTAGACTTCAGCTCGAAGTGTGGAAAAATATCTAGTGTACAGCCCGCATAAATTCAGTCTAGTTTAGGTAATATTTTTATGATCCAACCTAGATAACCTAGATCATTCCACCATTGAGCCTGGGGTATAACCAAATTCTAGTTCCGCCGCTGCGCGTACTTATACATACGTGCGCAGGTGCTGTACGAGCTGGGAGCACGGAGGGTGGGGATACTCGACGTGCTACCGATCGGATGCGTGCCAAGCGTCAGAGCCTCCATGGGCATCGACGGCGCGTGCAACAGCGCCGCCAACTCTCTGGCAAGGCGGTTCAACGGTCTGCTCCGGCGTGAGATGGCCGGCGCCGCCGTGGCAGCCTCCATGCCGGGCTTGAGGTACTTCATCGGCAGCGTCTACAATGCCTTCACCGACATGATCGCCAACCCACGGTCTGATGGTATGTGCTTAACTACCAACGTCGCATCGCACACTGATCAGTCAGTTGGTTTCTCCTCGAATTAAACCCATTGTCATCTTTTAGCATTTGGATCGTGAATCGTTGGATGGTCTGGTCTGGTCAGGACTGGAGGAGGTCGCGAGCGCGTGCTGCGGAGGAGGGAGGCTCAACGCGGAGTTGGGCTGCTCGGAGAGCTCAAACCTGTGCGCGGATCGCGGCGGATACGTGTTCTGGGACAAGGTGCACGGGACGCAGGCTGCCTACCAACGCGCCGTCCTCGCCATCCTCCACGGCCCGA
Organism: Dendrocalamus latiflorus; assembly: GCA_017311315.1. Lineage (NCBI taxonomy): Eukaryota > Viridiplantae > Streptophyta > Magnoliopsida > Poales > Poaceae > Dendrocalamus > Dendrocalamus latiflorus. The sequence continues at coordinate 4,060,621 of CM029636.1, read as the reverse complement.
CGAGATACGCGGAGCCCGTCAGCTTCGAGCACTCGGGTGCAAAATACTTGGGTGCTGCGGTCGATCTGGAGCATTCGCTTGCGAATCGGATGGCTGGGATCTAACCGAGGCAGGGGACCGTAGGTTCCGACGAGTCCACGTATGTAATGTGAGTCTTTTGTATGAGACTGTGTGGAGGTCGTTCTACTGTTATGATGAGTATCTGACATTATTGAGACTGTTTGGAAATGAGTTTGAGTCGTTAGAATTTCAATTTTAGATAATGAGATTTGGGTTCAGATTGAACTTGACGATCGGCATGGGCTAGACGGTTTGACTGGCCTTGTTGGTGTGATCAGACTGGCCAAGGGAAAGAAAGTGAAAAGGCAAAAATAAGTCATCCCCTGATCCATTTCACTAGGATATTCTTGATCCACATGTCCAAGAAAATGTGTGAAATATAGCAAGTTAATTATCTTTTGTGGGTAAAGTATACAGTCTCTGTAGAGTACAAACTATTCGAACAGCCATACCTATGATCAAGGACGAGCATGGGAATCTACTCGAGTTAGTCTCTTTCAAAAAACCTTTGAGGGTGGTATAAAAACTCACTAGGTGGATGTAATCCTGATTTTAGATTTTTTTTTCCCCTTGGGTGGATGTAACCCAATGTTTATTAATTGGGTGAATATAATCCGAGTAATAAAAATTAAACATATGGTGGATGGAACCATGTAACAGGTGGATAGAACCTGCACCATTATACATATTGCACATTTTTACTCTCTTTTATTAAATATGGTTTGGTTAAAATGCTAGGTCATAAGAAATTTCTAATTATTGTAGCTTCAAAATGTCGCTGTTGGCAAATAAAAGAACAAGAGCCTTTCTTGTTAAGTCTTGCATGAGTAAATACTTACATTCTGTATGTTGACTCGTGGAGCACCATTGTCTGTGCTCATCCTCGCTCTCAAATCCACCCTCACCAGAGCCTGTGGATCAAGGACACTACATCTATTATGAAGTCCTAGGAGCTGATGGTGACGAACACGGTGGAGATTAGATTAATCTCTATAGTCTAGTTCTCACCCTAGTATGGCCGACCAAGTCGATGGTTATGTGCACCAATATTATTCAAGCCTTTGGTTAATATCGGTCATACATAGGTCATCCCAGTCGCTTGCCTATGGTGATATGTGTCTTTCCCTTTTGCTTCCGCTACTGCTTCTATTTTTGTGTAATGTTATCATTTGGTCTGATTAGCCCTATTGTAAACTTGACCCAACGTGGTCTATCTAAACTATGATATTTTGTAATACTAATACATGCTACGATTTTACGTTCTGTATGAAATGATTCAGCGATGTATCTGTGACTATCTACTGATCTAGGAAATTGTGTAGTGGTTTCACAGATGATTCTAGATTGGCTAAATCTGGGTCCGACACGGGTATAGCGGCGCAACTACCTGGGGTAGGACCCTGGTTTAGTGGGCCCAGGGTCAAACACTGGTTTAGCGGTCCGATGCCACAGATGTTGTGCAACAATTGGTATCAAAGCCCAGGTATATCCCCTATATAGATCTCCTTAAGGCCTCATGGGTTCCTGGCAAACACCCGATGTATGAGGGGGACCTCATGGTTGTCGGAGAGAACACCCAATGTGTAAGGGGGATTTGTTGGGATAGTCCCACATCGGTTGTAGGAGGATGCAAAGCATAACTTATAAGCATGAAGGTGGTACCACCTATTAGGCTAGTTTTTCGGGGGAGATGGTCCAAAACCGCTTATAAGATTGTTGCTCTGTCGATTGGGCTTGCGAGTATAGCAGCCCAACTACCTAGGGCTAGGCCGCTGGTTTACCGAGCTTAGGGTCAGATGCTGGTTAAGTGGTCCAATGGCGCAGACGCTGCACAACAATTGATATTAGAGCCCAGGTATCTCGGATACATCTCAGGCCTCACAGTTGATAGAAAGCATATCCAATATGTGAGGAAGAGATTTATTAGGCTAGTCCCACATCGGTTGTGGGAGAAAGTAGGCCACAACTAAATATAATGGTGGTACCACCTATCAGATTAGTCTTTTATGGAGATGGCCCAACACCCCTTATAAGTTTGTTGCTCTATCGGTTGGGCTTACAGGTATAGTGGCCCAACTACCTGGGGCCGAGCCACTGGTTTAGTGGGCCCAAGGTTGGGCACTGGTTTAGTGGTCCAATGATGTTGGCACTGTGCAACAACTGTGCAACTAAAATTGCTTACAAGATAGAGTGTGAGGCCACACGAATTCAGAGATAAAATTGCTTACAAGATAGAGTGTGAGGCCACACGAATTCAGAGATTTTCCATGAAGATCATATGCTACGGGGACAAAACAAGTACATACGAAGAAGAAATTCATTTGGTCATCCTGCAATGCGAAATCCAATGACATGGCTCATTCTCACACTTTCTAATAAGCTCTTAAAAGGTAAAAATTAGAGGAAGAAAATTCTTCCTGCCACCACCTCTCATTCCATTCCCACCCCCGCGGCAGTGGAGCCTCCCCTGCGGTCACCGGACTCATCGAGCAACTCTCTCTCTCTCTCCCTCCCTCCCTCCCTCCCTTTTCTCTGCGTGCTTGCGGGCGTGTTTGGTGTTCATATGCGCGTGTGCGCCCGTGCGGTGTTGCCACGGCAAACCCTAGCTACGCAACATGGGGTTGCTCGTACAGTTTAGATCTGCATGGGATTCGGTGTGTCCTTACCAGTGTCGCCGTGGCAAACCTTAACAAGGCTTGGTTTCCTGCTGGAAATCTCTAATCTTATCTCCTGTTGTGGGGGATTTGGATGCTCGTGGTGTTGTTCCTGAGTTACTGCACTGAACTGAGTGATCGTGGTAGATGCAGCAATGGCTTAGTTGGCGCCGCAGTGGTTTGGTAGTGATGGTAATTGTGTGATTCAACTCGCATTAATCCGGGTTGCCTGCCAAGAAATTTTAGATCCTACGTTGGGTCATTGTGGTCTATCTGTCTTGTATTAGTTTGGGCTATGTTATTAAAGTATACGGTAAGGACATGAGAGCATGGATTGTTGATAATCCCATTTACGTCCGTTGGAGTTCGGTTGGGCCATGCCATGCCGCCCCCTCGGCCCAGGCATAGCATGGTCCACCGGGCCATGCCGGCACGACCCACGAGTTAGACGGGATGTGCCGTGCTTGGGCCGGGCCAAAAGTTACGGGCCGCGGGCTAGCATGCCGAGGCCTGGCCCATTGGATAGCTCTATCCCCGGGTTCTCTTTTTTTCCTTTTTTTAAGATCGATCCATCTAGAGCTGTAAAAAAGCTTGACTTCGATAGTCTACTCAAGCTCAGCTTGTCTTAGGTTTGATTCAAGCTGGCTCATATGAAAATTAAGTCAAGCTTAAGCCTGCCTCTGAGCTCATGAATTTTACCGAGCCGAGCTCAAGTAATTAGCTGGTAATTTCCCACACCTTACATACTCTTGTAGCCCTCCTTGCTTTCCATAGGCCAAATTTCAAAATGTAGGGTGGTTTTTTTGGTTTGTAGCTTTGGTCTATGTTTTTCAAATTCTAACTGTTCGCGATAGACAGTATGTAGAAAGAAATAGTTATATACGATTTTGGCTGGTATAATTGAACTTGGTATAGTGTCTACTATAATTTTTTATAAATATTATTACACACCGTTTAAAAATTAGTTATTATAACAATCTAAACCAAAATTAAAATATAAGTGGAAAAGAAGCACCCTTAGCCTACCCCATACGTCCACCCCACGGCTACTCCTAGCCACCACACCTCACGCACCCGACCCAAGATACAAGAGGCGGCCAAGCCAACCCTAGCCGCCCGGCCGGGCCGATTTGGCTACATCTACTCCTCGGGTCTCTCTTTTCTTCTCATGGCAGCAGCGTAGGCTTATCTCCCCTCCTCCTCCGGCAAGGTAAAAGAAGCACCCTTAGCCTACCCCATACGTCCACCCCACGGCTACTCCTAGCCACCACACCTCACGCACCCGACCCAAGATACAAGAGGCGGCCAAGCCAACCCTAGCCGCCCGGCCGGGCCGATTTGGCTACATCTACTCCTCGGGTCTCTCTCTTCTTCTCGTGGCAGCGGCGTAGGCTTATCTCCCCTCCTCCTCCGGCAAGGTAAGAGCCTCTCCCCCACCGCTCGAATCCTTCCGATTCAATCAATCCATCGAGTCTTTTCCTAGCGTTTGGTTCGATTCCCACGCGCTTCCTCACGGATCCTAGTTTTTTTTATTACCCCCCCCCCCGGCGATTTGTTCAAGAATCGTATGGATCTGGTTTCTTGGCGCTGGTGGATCAATCTCGCGTGGTTGATCCATTTCAGTGGGATTGTTTTAGGTCCTCTAGGGCTAGAGATTCAGGTTGGTGTGCTATATTTAGGGGGACGAGATGCCAAGAAAATACACCCCCGATTTGATTGGTTTGGTTCGTGAGTCGTGACTAACCATGGGATTTGGTACCCATCCAGTGCGAATTTTTTGGTAGTTTTGTTCGTTGGGCGTCTGTTCTATCCACATGTGATTTGAGGGCTTTGAGATGTAGATTGGGAAATGGTTGGCGCCCCCGCGGGGGGTGGGGGGAGTTTGTTGCAATAAGATCTGAATTGTGAAAATGTATGTGGTGAAGATGCTAATTGATTTCGTCTGATGTCTCCTTTTCTCTGGTACATAATAACCTTGTGTGGGGGCATTAGGAGGTAGCCTTAGCCATGGAACCATTACCCTCGCCTCTGGATTTCCAACAAGGAGTAAAATTTCTTGTTGGGTATTTTATTAGAGAAACTGTATTTTTAGAAATTGACAAAGAAGAACCGTAGATTTCTTGTTGCTGGCTGCCAAGAAGATCTCTTGCTTTGGGTTGTTCTTTTGTTTTTTGCATTCACTGATTCACACAATCTTTAATTAGAATGTACTAATTGTTCTAGATGTCTGAATAAAATCAAGAATCAATGTAACGATATGTTCTAGCTATTGGAAATTGATGTATGTTAATTGTTATCGAGCTTACTCGAGTCGAGCTCAAGCTTAATTGAGCTTGGGCCAAGCCGTGCTCGAGCCTAGGTCCAAGCTCGGACCCCCTACTCAGGCTCACTCGAGCTTTGCTCGAGTTAGTTATGAGCTCAAGCCTAAGAGTCCAGGCTCGCTTGAGCTCAACTTGTTTATAGCCCTAGCTCCATCTACACCTCATCCTAGGGTTTTGTGACGATTTCAATTTGTTCGTGGTCTTCTATTCCAGATTGGAATTATGACCTTGCTTCTTGCCTACATGATGTCTCTGTAAGTTTCTAAGGAACACTGTTCATTCTCGCCTAAAAAAGTAACTGCTACAAGTAGTTTTGTGTCCGTAAGTGTGTATAAGGTACATCCGCATAAAAAATGCACCCACAGGCCACAATAAAACACAATTGAAAGAAAAGCTTCAAATGGGTGAATCTTTTCTGGTAGTGTTGAAACAAGACAAGTATGATTGTATTTGCTTAGCACTATGATTAGAAAAGGGCATTTGTTCGTCAAAGTCACCCTACAAAAAGTGTAGAAATTAAAGTAGTCATGTGAGAAGTGGTGGCAAGTTAGGCACATTTGATTTGAATCTGTCCATATAAAATTGAAAAGTTGTGAATACTAAGAGAAGGGGTGTGGCACTTGACACGCTTCATAAGCTATGGCAGAGATTGGATGGAGATGGAGGACACCTCTTCTTCAAATGAAAGTTAGGACCTGTTTGGCAGAGCTCCACCAACTCCAGATCCACCAAAAACAGCTCCACTCCACGAATTTTTACCCAAACGCTCCAGCTCCACGAAATCTGGATCCACCAAAATACTGAATCTAGCTCCAGATTCATGAAATCCATGGAGCACCTCAAGGGGTGCTCCACGAAACCTTGTTTCGTACCTACTCGTGGAGTTGGGTGGTAATTACCCACCTTTTGCCACTGGTTACACACCCCATCCCATACCACCATAAAACCCATGGGCAAAACAGACCATTCCCACCAAAAACTCAGTTTCGTGGATCTGGAGCTGCTGTGCAAGCCAAACAGTTTTGTCTAGCTCCATGGTGGGATCCCAGATTCACGGTGGAGCTGTTTTTTGTGGATCTGCTGCTCCAGATTCATTTTTTCAGTGGTGGAGCTCTGCCAAACATGCCCTTAGGACTCCGTGCCTCTAGGGTTAAGGGTATGATTCATCTCCTAAATCAGTAATTGAAGAAGCTTGACGAACAAAAATTGCGTATGAGATGAACTGTGAGACCACATGAATTCATAGATTTTCTATGAAGATCATATGCTACGGGGACAAAACATGTACATAAGAAGAAGAGATTCATTTGGTCATCATATAATGCGAAGTCCAATGGCATGGCTTATTCTCACACTTTCTAATAAACTCCTAAAAGGTAAATAATAAGAGGAAGAAAATTTTTAAAAAATAAACAGGTGAACACCTTATTTAGCTGTCAAAACCAAGAACTTAAGTATAAAACTTCTAGAACAGAGGTGGCAACTAGCAAGCTACACTGTAGGCCCATAAAAAGAATGTGCCTCCTTTTCTCTCTCCCCAAGCAACTAAGGCCCACAACCCAGCTGGCCTATAAACCCACCCACCCGCCACCCATCTCTATCTGTTGCGTCGAGCCCCTGAGGCCTCCTCTCCCCTCCCACAGCCACCCATTATTCCCATCCCACCCCTGCAGCGGCGGCGGAGCCTCCCGGCAGTCACCGGACTCAACGAGTAACTCTCTCTATCCCTCCCTCCCTTCTCTCTGCGTTCTTGCGGGCGTGTTCATATGCGCGTGTGCGCCCGGTGGTGTTGGCACGGCAAACCCTAGCTGCGCATCGTGGGCTTGCTCGAATAGCTTACATCCGCATGGGATTTGGCGTGTCCTTGCTGCCGCCGCCGAGGCAAACCCTTAACAAGGCTTTGTTACCTGCCGGAAATCTCAGATCTCGTACCCTGTTGTGGGGGATTTGGACGCTCATGGTGTTGTTTTTGAGTTATTGCCCTGAACTGACTGACCGTGGTAGATGCGGCAATGGTTTAGTTGGTGCCGCAGTGGTTTGGTAGTGAGGGTAATTGTGTGATTCAACTTGCGTTAATCCGGGTTGTCTGCCAAAAAATTTTAGATCCTGCGTTGGATCTTTGGTGATCTGTCTATGTCTTACATTGGTTTGGGCTGTGTTATTAGGATATTGGTACATTTGAATAAAACTTATGCTCAGTTTATGAACTGAAACAACAGATAAAATTTCGAAAAGATAAGGTAGAGTTTTATTTGTTGAATTTGAATGCTTCCGTTACATTTTGAGTATATGGGAAACCTGTGTCAAAAGTTTCTGATGAAGTGGAATTTGTTTTGTTAAACTTTTTCATCGGTTGTTGCCTTAATCCTGCATAGCTCATTTTTTATGGAAAGGATAACTTAGTGCTACTTAAATGTTGCTTGCTAGCCTCGTTATTGTGCCAATCTTCAACAACTGCTTTATATGTGCTTGCATTTACCAGTTTGCTGGGTACCTTCCCTGCTTTTGTGTTTTGTTTTGGGTGGGTGCCCACCGGGGTGGGGGGGTATGGTAGTGAAGTCCAAAATAGCAGAATATACAGGATTTGTTGTTGAGCATTTTGAGTGGCACTAAATATAAATCTTCAGATAAACTATACATGTTGATAAGTCCACAATTTTCCTTGTTTTGGTTGCATCTGTCTTCTTGTCATTAACATCTCCTTTATTTGAGTGGAATTACAGATAAAACAATGAGGAGGTACAGCCCCCCGTATCGTAGTCCCCCAAGGAGGGGATATGGTGGCAGAGGAAGAAGTCCCCCTAGGAGGGGATATGGAGGACGGAAGGAGCAGGGTTCTGGAAGTCTCTTGGTCCGCAACATCCCGTTAAGCTGCAGGTACAAAAACTGTGACCTGGATACTTTTTTCCCATCACGATGACTGTATTTCTTCATGAAAGAAGCAAATATTCCATTTAGCAAGTTATTGACTTATTCAATTTTGTTCTCTTAACTCTGGCAGAGCGGAGGATCTTCGAGTTCCTTTTGAAAGGTTTGGTCCTGTTCGGGATGTTTACCTGCCAAAGGATTATTACAGCGGGTAAGTGTTACTAAGTCTCATGATGGGAAATGTAGATAGTCTGAACGCTTGTCTGCATTGTCGCTGCATAATCTTAGAAACTTTTTATGAAGTTATGGATTAGACCAGAAATATAACCTTTGTTTCACGAAGGGAACATGCAAGCATCTTCCAGCTTTAGTGTGACGTCAATCTCTGCAATCGCCCTTTGGGCATTTAAGCTCCATGGAAAATGCTCTAATCATTTTTAGTCTGCTGATGTATATTGTTGATTAATTGCTGTCACTAGAATATGTAATTCGCTAATGCGGTAATCTCTATTTACTTTCTCCTACTGATTCATCCTTGCCCTGTGTGAGTTACCTTTTTTCCTGAAATGATTCCCAGGGTTGTATTGGTTTGAAGTATAAATACAAGCCCTCGATTTGTTGAAGAATGCTTTTTTTAATATTCCTAACAATTCATTTGCTTGGCAAGATAGAGTCTTGTTCGAATGAAGTTCTTCTATGAAGACAAGATTTGATTCATTGAGAAAATTAATTTCACGAAGAGAAGATAAGAGAGTTGTACTGGGTTGTCCAGAGAAGATAAAATGGAGCAAAGTTGATTTCAACTTTTCAAGTACTTTTCAAACATTGGGGAACTTGAAGCAAATGATTTACGAAGATGCTCTTTACGAGGATCACCGTACGTAGTCGTTATACAAGAAATTCGGATACTAGAGCCTGGACATCTAACTGCTTTTTGCAACACTTGCTTGCCTTTTGATGGAAATGTTAGTAAGTTGTTGACTGTGCTTCACCGAGAATCATAGAGGGCACACTGAATTTTGAACTGTGATGGTAACATGCCATGCACAAACACTATTTACAAACACCTTATACCCTCTTGTTTGTTATTTCATCGATTTTATTTATCCTACTTTGTCTAATGAGATCGAAATATACAGGGAGCCGCGTGGGTTTGCATTTGTCGAGTATGTTGACCCTTATGACGCCTCTGAAGCCCAATATCACATGAATCGCCAGGTATTTTTTGGCCGGGAGATAACTGTTGTTCTTGCTGCTGAATCACGTAAAAGGCCAGAGGAAATGCACAATAGAGCTAGAGTCAGGTATGCTATTCACATTGTTGTTGTTAATACTCTGCCTTATCTTCTGTTGTACTCATTTGAAATGACTTTGCGTGGTTTTTTTTGCTTTGCAGGGGGTATTCTGGTCATGAAGGGCGTCGTTCTTCCCATTATGGTAATCCTGGACTATGCCTTTCTAAATGCACATTTGGAATTCTGGACACTTCGTTTTTGCTTTCTACTAGGGAAAATGTACCCTATCATTTGTCACTGTTGCTGCTGCAGGCAGTCACCCTGAGAAGTGTTGAAAATTGCTGATGTACACTTGAGAGTTAGGTTGTTTGTCTCAATTTATACCTTGTAAGTAGATATAACGTTTAGGGTTTTGTGTGGTGTTTTCCTTTGTTTGCTACCCCCTATGCCTATTCCCCTCTTTTGTGGCAAATATTACATTAGCTCTCCTCTACATGGCAGGATGTGAGACTGATCCGTTGGGAATTTATTGATTTTGTCTTAGCTTTCATATAATTCTTTTTGTGTAACTATCGAATAGAGCACGAGATTCTTGATCCATTTGTGCTGTTGCAACTATCATAACTAGTACAATTATTCAAGACTAATATCGATTAGTGCCTTCCAAAGAAATATCAGTGTATATTTCTGCTTAATCAACAAAGTGCCTACAAGACAAGCCAGCATATGTGTGCACTCCCACCCATAAACTTATGGATCCACCACCACATGCTGATGTCTACTCTTTCCGTCCCGCAATATAAGTCTAATGTCCATCATGCGTACAAACCAAGGAGACATTAAATGGCATTAAGAAAAAGTTAATACCATTGGACCATATATACCCCTATTAAATGGCAAGTAGGGGTATATGGTGAAAATATTGTAATAACTACACTATTGATCTCTATAATAGACTTATATTGTGGGACGACGTTTTCCAAGAATGACTTATATTGCCGAACGGAGAGAGTAATATTTAAGATTAGATAATACCATATTATGTGCCTGTTTTTTTGCAGTGTGCATAGCTGCCTAATTAAGATATCAAAATAGTTGAATATTCCAGATTCCTTTTGTTGCAGTACCAAATTACTGATAGCATCTCATCTTCCATACAGGGAGGTCTCGTTCGCGCTCCCGCTCCCCCCGCTATCGGGGCCGTCCTCGGTCAAGGTAGGTCAATAATAGTTTTGGTTTTCATATGATGTTCCTAGAGCTATTCACCTTTGATTCATGAATCCTGTGGCACTGTTCAACTATTTTTTTTAAAAAAAGGTCATACTCTCCTGCTCCAAGACGGCGAGATGACTACTCTACTTCCCCACCGAGAAAGGAGTCACATCACACAAAATCTCCCAGGCGTCAGCCAAAAGAACATGAAGACAAGAAGCGGAGATCGTATTCTCCTGCCAGTAGAGATGGTGACCAACGTGATGCTGATAATGCTTATGAGAAGTAAGTTCTTGTGTTTCATTACCACTGCATGACCCCACCAGTCTGTCTTCATCTCTCTATAGAACTTCAGAGCTAACTATGATCTTGTTATGTATCCCTTTAACCTTGTTGACTTTACATCAGTCACATTCAGTTCAGTTTGGCAATTATTCACCAAAGAAGCTTGTTATTCAGAATCTCATTTGACTAAATTGGATTACAGTGTGCTAGATTCGCCTTTATTCTTCTCTCTAACAAAGCCGGTTACCGTCCAAAAAACTAGATAAAAACTGCTAAAAATTGGTTTTTCAAACTTGAAATTGGAAATTCCTAATACATTCATAGCCAAAAAAAACATAAAATCAAGGACAGGAAGTGCATGCATCTTCTTAATACATTACATTAGTGTTAAACAATGTAAACATCATTAGGAAAAATCAACTTTAATATTCAAAATTTCAAATTTGAATTAAACAAAAAACTGCCGGACTAATACATTCATAGCAAAAAGCATGAAATCAAGCACGGGAGGTGCATGCATCTTCCTAATACATTCCATTAATGTTAAAACATTGTAAACATCATTAGAAAAATCAACTTTAACATTTAAAATTTCAATTTTGAATTAAATAAAAAACCGTCGGACTAATACATTCATGGGAAAAAAGCATGAAGTCAAGCACGGGAGATGCATGTATCTTCGTAATACATTCTATTAGTGTTAAACAATGTTAACATCATTAGAAAAATTAACTTTAACATTCAAAATTTTAAATTTGAATTAAATAAAATACCGTCGGACTAATGTATTCATGGAAAAAAGTATGAAGTAAAGCACGGGAGGCACGTGCATATTCCTAATACATTCCGTTAGTGTTAAACACTGTAAACATCATTAGGAAAAATCAACTTTAACATGCAAAATTTTAAATTTAAATTAAATAAAAAACCGCCAGACTAATACATTCATGGCAAAAGGTATGAAGTCAAGCACAGGAGGTGCATTTATCTTTCTAGTACATGCCATTAGTATTAAACAATATAAACATCATTAGGAAAATCAACTTTAACGTTCAAGTTTTTAAATTTGAATTAAATAAAAAACCGCCGATATTTCAAATTCCAGACCCCACCGGTATAACCGGTTACCGCAGGTTTTTGGAACCATGCTCTGTACCATACGATATTCTAGTAAGAAATGAATGGTTGTGGACTTGCGGTCACTGTTAGACCAGGGGCAGCATTCTGATCTATGCTGCATACTTTTGGTCTTGTGATTCTGCATTACTTCTGGAATATACAATTGCCCTGTAGAGTAATATACTGATCATATAGTGAAAGCTCTTAACAATGTTTTATGTTCACAGGAGGTCGCCACCACCTGACAGTGATGGATCCCCTCCACACCGGAGGTCGCCCAGGCTATCCTCAGGATCGCCTCTGGGATCCCGCTCTAGGTCTGCCGACGGGTCACCTGCCCACAGTGACTGACAGATGGGTGTTACGCTCGTTACTGCACTCCCCAGTGCCGCCATCTAGTCTGTCTTAAGTTTCTTTCTTGGCCGGATCGAATTGGTTGAGTAAACCCTTCGGGGTATGTTGTATTGCAAGTGTCGTCGTGCTTGGTAGCGGACGTATGTATGTGACTTAAAAAGAGTCTTGTTGAACCTTGGACTTGTAGCATGGTATTGTGCTGTGAACTGGGACACCGCCCATTTTCCACATCTTATGTATGCAGTTGCGTTTGCGTTGCATGCGCCTGAGTGCCAGGGACCCATTTCCATCGACCTTGTTTGCAAAAAGCTTGTGATTGGATCTACCACTGACCGACCCAGTGGGGTCCTGCCCCTCTATTCTTGCCACTGCACTGCATTGGAAGGCATACGAATGAGTGATAGATTGGAATTGTGAATGCTGCCGCATTGCTGCAATGCAAACCCTTTAATCAATGGAGCCAATGCAGGTGCTTGCAATCTTATCATGAATTCATAATGTAGTGAACTGTGAGAGCCAAGATGTGGTGGCACAGAAAAGTGCATGCTATGGCTGCTGTCTTATGTTCTCATTTTTTTAGAGACATGCTGCCTATGATTTCGTTGTGGCTAAAAACCTATCTTTTTTTTAGATCTGGTTAATTAAACCTATCTTTTCTTCCCGAGGTATTAAAACTGATTTGAGGATATGAATCTATCAAGCTTCAGGCTGAACATCTTATCCATGGTTTGGGTGGGGCCTTACTGGTCAAAATTCAAGTCTGCGCAGCGCAAAACCACCGTGTCCACGTGGATCTCTTTAATTGGTTTCCTCAGGCTAGCACGTAAGGTGTAAGTTATTTATGTAGGACTAGAAAAGGAAGCGCGCTTCGCGGTGCTCTACAACGTTGTTGAAGTGAGATCATAAAACAATAGTACAAAGTGCATATAGAGGAACCGAGAGACCATGTGGTCGTGACTCTATGTTTGTGATGAGTAATTGACTCCTGTCTCTGGAAAATTTAAGTTTGTTTTGGACGTTTTCTGCATAGCTGTAGCATTCTGACCGTGGTCGGAAATGAGTCAAGTCGTTTACGACCACGGTGTGCATTATCAGGAGGCTGTACGACCACGTTGCAGCTTTTACGACCACTCTGACCGTGGTCATAGACTATCGGGAGGCTGTACGACCACGTTGTAGCTTTTACGACCACTCTGGCCATGGTCGTAGACTATCGGGAGGCTGTACGACGACGCTTTGGCCGTGGTCGTAGACTTACACCGTGGTCGTAGCCTTCGTCGACCACACTCAGCAACTTTACAACGTGGTCGTAGCCACCTTACGACCACGTTCGAACTTCTTCGTTGCGGTTGTACGCCTTCGGATCACCTTCGATCTTTTTCTAATGTGGTCGTATCACCTGCCGATCTCACCGTCTTCTGATTTTGCCGTGGTCGAACACCTTTCGACGACGTCTACTGTAGTTTTGTCGTGGTTGTGAAAATACTATTCCTTGGCCGTGGTCAATAACCCTTTACGACCACGTTCTGCGTTCCTTCAATGTGGTCGTAAACCTCTCGATCACCTCCTACTTTGCCTTTCCGTGGTCGTAGGTCCTCCCGAGCACGCCTCTTTCAGTTTTTACCGTGGTCGAACGTTTTTCGACCACGTCTATTGACGGTTTGATGTGGTCGTAAGTCTTCTTACGACCACCATGTATATGTAACTCATCGTGTAAATGAAAAGAAACACATCTTAGCACCAAAAGCTATCCTAGAGTGATCAAAACAGCACAGCTGTAAAGCGAGCATCTCCTTTGCATACTCCTAAACAAAATATCTTCTATAAGAATAGACAGAAGGTCAAACAACAACAGGGCCATAAAAGTAAAAACAAAGATGTCTCATACTGCCTACCACGCTCTTGGATGCGAAGTGATGGTTGCTGCAGCCAAGGGGTCCTGAATGTGTACTATGAGCTTTTAGTCTCCACCATCAGTCCACCTTTACCATCGGCAAAAGGAAAGTCCAGTTTATGTCGCCAACAAAAGACCTGCAGTTGGCATCAGCGTTTGGGCATGAGTAGAAAAAAATCACAGGGAAAGAAGAATAGATTTTCACAAAAAGAAGACCGAAGGCAAAATCCATCAGGCGAAGACCGACGGGGCGACGTGGATATCAAAGCATCCACACCGCCCGAAACTCTGTGGTGGGAGCAAACGGCAGCTCTCTTTAAGTTCTCCGATAGCAAAACAGCTACATCACTAAAAAGAACCATACACATCCCACTGCTTTGAGCATCACGTCTATCAAACTAAACCACACTTTAATTGGATTGAACATAAGGTACAACTTCATGGTGATATTCAGAAGGCTAAAACAACATCGCCAACGCACAACAGAACATGCCATTTTACTTGATTTTATACATACATGAAGTCAGTTAACAACATACATGAAGTCAGTTAACATTGGCATGGTGAATCCTTGTCAACTCCAACTTGTACGATTTGCTCAATGTTAGCCCTGGTTATACTCGATATGTCTAAAGCAATTGGTTCATTCGAATGCAAACATGTAAATGGAGAGCGGCGAGATCTGAGTCACTCACCGAGATCCCAGACTTGGAACTTGATGTTGTTGTACTGCACCGTCTCCACGTTGAAGCCAATCGCTGCAGCAAAGCACACAAACACAACATCACATCACATCAAATCCAACATCTTATCTGCACCCCGACCAAACAATGTACAAAGGAGTCGGGAATGAGCATAGGAACCCACTTGGGATCATGGAGACGACCTCCCCCATCTGCAGCCGATCTGCGCACACCACACCGATCAGAAGTCAGAACCCTCGCAAAAAACGCAGATCCCGCCTCCCCAGTGAAGTAAAATTATAAAATGGCATGTTTGGCACGCAGAAATTTGGCAGAAAACAGTACAATTCAGCAATTTGGCAAAAAAAAATACTGGGCATGCAGCACGCTGCACATGAGCCTGAACCACCAGTGGCAATGCAAGATCACTCACATTTCTTTCCAAAACCAGAGTGCATCAGAAGCTCATCAACATGGTAATACATGAGAGCAATGTGTTTATGAGTGTTTCTACTACACGTATCCGGAGCTGAGAACAAATCGCCACATAAATTTGCAAAAGAGAGAGAGAGAGCTTCTTTTAAGCTGCAGCTGTAATTGCAGGATTGCAACATTCAAGAAGGCAGAGTGAAACCCCGTCGTCGACGGATCACTTCTCCGCCGCGGGTGCCGGAACAGCCGCCTCCTCGATGGTCGGCTTGTCGCCCTGCGCCATAGCCTCCTGGCGCGCTCGGAGGGCGGCGAGGACGTTGACGGCGGGCATCTGGAGGCAGCCGAGGAGGTACTGGTAGGACTGCGCCCTGGTGGGCATGGACTCGAGCTGCGCGAAGTCGTCGGGGCCGTAGAGGCGGCCCTCGTAGACGGCGCCGGTGAAGTCGTTGAGCTGGAGCCGCCACTCCTTCTGGAAGTCGCGGTACGGCCGGGGGGAGGCGCCGACCGGATCCGGCCTCCCCCTCCGGCCTCTGGGTTCTGGCCTCCCCCTCCGGCCTCTGCGGCTCCCCCTCCGCCTTCGTGCCGACCGGATCCGGCCTCCCCCTCCGGCCTTCGCGGCTCCCCCTCCGCCTCCGCGCCGACCGGATCCGGCCTCCCCCTCCGGCCTCGGCGCCTCCCCCTCCGCCTCCGCGCCGACCGGATCCGGCCGCAGCTGAGTCCATCCACCCCCGCGAGCATCCCATCCCGCGGCGGCGGCGGGGGAGGCGGAGGGGGATGGGGAGGTGGCGGGGGAGCGGGGGAGGAGAGGGTTGGGGGAGGCGGCGGGGGAGCGGGGAAGGAGGGGGGACGGGGGAGGAGGGGGCGGCGGGGGAGGGGGGGAGGAGGAGGGGGAGGGGGGAGGAGGAGGGGGCGTCGGGAGAGGAGGAGGGGGCGGCGGGTAGGAAGGGGGAGGGGGGAAGCGGCGGCCGGCGGGTGAGCGGGGGAGACGGCGGGGGAGCGGGGAGGCGGGAGGCGGCGGGGGAGCGAGGGAGGAGGGGGGAGGCGAGACTGCGAGAGGGAGGAAGGCGGGGTTCGGGCGGGCGCCAGCGCGAGATGGAGCAGGTCGCCAGCGCCCAGCGGGAGCCTTGCTCGCCACGCGTCGCCGCGCGAAGGCCTCCGCGGGCGCGTGAAACGCTCCCGTGCAAGGAAAGGGGAGCAGGTTTTAAGTTCTCCGATACGTGGGGCGCCGGTCACCGCTCGGCCCAAACCGCATCTTCACCGTGACCGTGAGGCGGCGAAGCGCCCCAAGCATAAATTGTTGCTTCGGGGTTTCCGGCGCGTTCGCTCGCTCTCGCTCTCCCCACGCCTCATCTCTCCCCTCCCTCACCGCGCGGCGGCGGCGGTGGGCGAATCCGATTCGGAGGTACCCACCCTCTCTCTCTCTCTCTCTCTCTCTCTCTCTCTCTCTCGGAACGTTGGTCGTTGCTACGGATCGCGTACGTATGCGTGTGTTCCGGCGAGATTTGCCGCTCTTTTCAGGGCTAGGGTTACGAGGATCCTTGGGGAAATTGTAGGATCCATAAGGCGCGCCGAACAGAGTGCTTACTAGTCGAGCAGATCTATCCCTGCTTCCTACGATTTATGACTAATAATGTGTAGTATGTGTTTATGTGAAAGATGGCTTGCTGCATCACATTCGGAGGAGGCATAGATCACGACCCCTTTACCATGCGCCAACTAGCTTCTTTTGGGCTGGCGCGTATAGTATGCCCTAATTTCCTCATTTCATGCTTCGGATATCTGCCATGTACTATAGAAAAGTGTTATCTGGTAGCAGGTTAATTATGCGCGTAACACACTTATTGTTTTTTTCTCTCAACATAGGATGCGAGTATTACCATGAGAATGTTAAGTGGCGTTGTATATGTGTCTACAATCTTCAAGGGGCGGCTGCTTAAGACCTAAGACACACCAGATCTAGTCAGCCAGCCCAGGTCAGAAGAAGTTGAAGATTGGCACAATAACGAGGCTAGCAAGCAACATTTAAGTAGCACTAAGTTATCCTTTCCATAAAAAATGAGCTATGCAGGATTAAGGGAACAACCGATGAAAAGTTTAACATAACAAATTCCACTTCATCAGAAACTTTTTGACATAGGTTTTCCATATACTCAAAATGTAACTGAAGCATACAAATTCAATGAACGAAACTGTACCTTATCTTTTCGAAATTGCATCTCTTGTTTCAGTTCATGAAATATGCTTAAGTTTTATTCAAATGTATACCCTAATAACACAGCCCAAACCAATGTAAGACATAGACAGACCACCAAAGATCCATCGTAGGATCTAAAATTTTTTGGCAGACAACCCGGATTAACGAGAGTTGAATCGCGCAATTACCCTCACTACCAAACCACTGCGGAGCCAACTAAACCGGTGACCATTCGCGGAGGCTCCACCGCGGCGCGGGGGTGGGAAGGGAATGAGGGGTGGCTGCGGGAGGAGGCCTCGGGGGCTCGATGTGAGAGATAGAGATGGGTGGCAGGCGGGTGGGTTTATGGGCCATCTGGGTTGTGGGCCTTAGTTGCTTGAGGAGAGAGAAAAGGAAGCCCATTCTTTTATATGTGCCTGCAGTGTAGCTTGCTAGTTGCCACATCTGTTCTACAAGTTTTAAACTTGAGTTCTAGGTTTTGACAGCTAAAAAAGGTGTTCACCTATTTATTTATTTTAGCATTTTCTTCCTCTTATTATTTACCTGTTATGAGTTTATTAGAAAGTGTGAGAATGAGCCATGTCATTGGATTTCACATTATAGGATGACCAAATGTATCTCTTCTTCTTATGTACATGTTTTGTCCCCATAGCATATGATCTTCATAGAAAATCTCTAAATTCATGTGGCCTCACGGTCCATCTCATAAGCAATTTTTGTTCGCCAAGCTTCTTCAATTACTTATTTAGGAGATGAATGCTAACCCCGCTTAACCCTAGAGGTTTGGAGTCAACTTTCATTTGAAGAAGAGGTGTCCTCCATACAATCTCTGCCATAGCTTATGAAGCGTGTCAAGCACCACACCCCTTCTCTTAGTAATCACAACAAGGGCAAGATATTTTGGTTTACATCTTCATAATAACTTTTCAATTTTATATGGGCAGTCTCTAATCAAATGTGCCTAACTTGCCACCACTTCTCACATGACTACTTTTATTTGTATACTTTTTGTAGGGTCACTTGACAAACAAATGCCATTTTTCTAATCATAGTGCTAAGCAAATACAACCATACTTGTCTTGTTTCGACACTACAAGAAAGGATTCACCCATTTGAAGCTTTTCTTCAATTGAGTTTTATTGTGGCTTGTGGGTGCGGTTCTTTCAATTGCATTTGAGGACTTATGTTTGCATTTAAGGACTGCACACTGTCTTGCATTTGGTAGCGGCCACATGTTCTGTTCCATGTCCTTGTTTAGGATTATAATACATGAGGAGTGATTGCGCGGCATATCCTTGTTTAAATATCTAACTCAAAATAGTGTTGGTGCGGAATCAACTGCACATGACTCCTTTTCCTCTATACGTGAGCACAAAGGTGAAATTGATATAACCTGAAACTAAAGGTTGGAGGAATGATATGCAGTAGTATTAAGTTGTTTGCATGCATATATAGATCATCATTTGTGTACTGTGAGCATGGGAATTTGAAAGTATTTTGAACGCTGCTGTTTTTCTTGTCTTTCTCAGTTTTCACAATAGATAATTTGTAATGGGGCCAATTACTTCATCAAGTACAGTAGCTGCAAACTTATACTAAATAGCCCTATGGAAACTAGGTCCAGGAAATCAATGCAACATTGCATGACTGAGCACCATATTGCATATTAATATGTATGCTAAAAGCCCAGTGTTGAACCTTTTACTAGAAGTGCTCTATTTCTGTTTCCTTTTCTGTTTTTTCTGCTACCATATTGCAGATTAATATGTATGCTAAAACATAGTAAATTTCTTACTAATCCTTCTTACCTTACCCACCCACCCATCATGTCAAAAATAAGGATAGCTGTCTAAATTGCTTAAGATATTTTTACTGCTGTCTAAATTGCTTCATGGTTTTAGGACAAGCAAACAGTGCCGAAAGTTACGCTTTGCTGTGGAGTCATGGCCGCCAAGATACGCATAGTGATGAAATCTTTCAACCAAAACAACCATCTTTCAGGGCTTATGCCTTACGCACAGAAGATTGGATTGCCTGAATCACAAGCCTTGTATACCGTGTTACGATCACCTCATATTGATAAGAAGTCCAGGGAACAATTCTCAATGCAAATCAAGAAACAGTTTCTGGTCACAAAAGCGGAAACGCACGAATTGCGCAAGAAGTTCTTCTGGTTAAAACGCCTGCGTGTATTTGGGGCTCAATATGAAGTCCATGTTTGTTTCAAGACGCGTTTAGATAAGGGGAATTTGTAGGTTCCATGCTGCTTGGTTCCTGGACCTTTCTTACCATCGTCCGCATTTCAAGGGGACTGTTTTTGTGTCTTGATACTGATGTTGTCAAGCAGATTTTGCATCAGCATTTCATAGGAGGAACTGATTTATTTAGAAGAGTTTTCAGCAATGTAGTTGTTATTTATTCAAAACTTTCAGATATTATGAATTACTAGTAAAGGTGCCCGTGCGTTGTAACGGAAAACCAAATAAAAGTGATGCATACTATCAAATATGATCTCAAACAGAATAATAAATATCAATTTTATCTTACGGCATCATGTATCAAACAAAACATACATGTTCATACTCGTAAATAAATCAAGCATCATATTAGTGAAGCATGATAGAACAAGCACCACATACAACAATCTATGTACAAAAATGATAGTAAACAATATTTTTCCACATCATTCTTAATACATAAATAACTGTCAGACCGTCTTGGAGAATAACAAACTAATTGATAAATAGAACATCATGTCATAAACATTAACGGAAATTTTAAAATGAAACTGATACGCCATCCTTCTGGAAGACTTCATCTCTAGCTTGTCAAGGAAAGAGAAAGCAAACACACTCTACAAAATAGAAAACAAATAATTAAACATCATAAATCCATTGTATGTTACATATAAAAGATATGAAAAGATTTAGTGAATTACTTACGTTACTTAATTTCCAAACATTCTGGCAAGCTCATCGTTCCTTATGTCAATGGCATTCATGATAAAATTCCTTACATTCAAATCATGCAGTACTACATGGCGCATTTCTGTTTGAAGGGAGTATTATTTAAATTATGAAAGGCATACATACTTGCATACATTATTTACTTGGTTTTTACCTTCAAGCTCTTGTAGCCTATCATCTTGTGGTCCAAATATGAAATTTCTACAATCCATTGTCATTAAGCAACCTTTTCAATAACGTATCAATTTAATAAATCGTGCTATTCATTTGATCAGAAAGTGTGCAAAGTGATCTTTGATCCTATTGTTAAACTCTAAAAAAAGAAAGGAACATATGCTTCAGGTTGTAAAGGTTGCAGATTTTGGTGTTGCACGTGTGAAAGATCAATCCGGAGTGATGACTGCAGAGACTGGAACTTATCGTTGGATGGCACCTGAGGTGCAGCATCATATACATGCATGGCATAAGAAAACAGTACCTTATTGTTTATTCTAACATGTATGTATTATTGTAACTTCAGGTCATAGAACATAAACCCTACGATCACAAAGCAGATGTTTTTAGCTTTGGTATTGTTTTATGGGAGCTGCTGACTGGCAAGGTAACTGCAATTGTATTCTTCTAGATGAATAGACTTCCAGGTTTCTGTGTTCTTTTCAGTGTTGTGCCCATACCTTGACTGGAAAAGTTCCTGGAAGCACTTTTGTTGTAAGTAGATCCCTCAAACAACGGATTGCCTTCGCTTTGTTTGCAAGAATATCAAGAAGTGGCAAGAGCTCCTCTGATCAATGCTATTCCTAGTATTGTGAAATGAGTAGAACCTGAATTATACCACAGAGGTCAAGTCTGTCCAAGCGCAATTCTGTTAGAAGTACATGGAGATATATCAGAATGGAATCTTACCATCAATATACTAAGAATAAGTTAAAAAGAGAACAAATGACCGGAATATAAAACCCTCTGCCATCAATTTGGTCAGTCAATATTTGACCAAGTTAGGAAATTACTGCTTCCAGATGTTATACTTACTATTTAGGAAATTTGAACTATGCTTTTAGTGCTCTGTTCATCAAACACTGAAAAGATCTTTCCATTTCATTACAACTGAAGAGATCATTACATTTCAGGTTTGCATTCACATTATACAATATTTGAAAAGATCATTTCATTTACATCCATTCATCACACAACACATTCCATCAATGCTATACCTAGTATTATATAATCAATTTTTCATCAATGCTATTCCTAGTATTATATAGTCAAAACATGAAAACATAAAGAGTAAAAGACAAAAACGAAGGTAAAATTCCATTATGAAATGAGTAGAACCCGAATTATACCACAGAGGTCAAGTCTGTCCAAGCGCAATTCTGTTAGAAGTACATGGAGATATATCAGAATGGAATTTTACCATCAATATACTAAGAATAAGTTAAAAAGAGAACAAATGACCGGAATATAAAACCCTCAACTGGATGGAATTACAGAGTTAAACCCTCAACCCTCAACAAATGACCGGAACAAATGACAGGAACAAATCAGTATACTAAATTAAACCCTCAACTCTGTAATATATGCATGTCTTGAACCATGCAACCTGTAATGGATTTATATGGCGGTGATTTTTCTTAACTATCAAAAGTGACATAGCATGAAGGGGTCGCAAATTTGACAAATGACCGGAACCAAACATATTAAAGACTAAACAGTATTGAACTAACAATCAAACCACCACATGATTACCGTAGCTTTGGCAGCCAAGAATAAACAGTACGCTTGCTCTAAAAAGGAATTGCAGCAAAGCAGCTACCATGAAGAATGGAAAGGCAAGCTGAAAACAGAAATTTGCAGTGACTGAAAATGTTGGTTCTAAGCCATTAAGGTGATCACCAAACATAACATGAGAAAGTCAGATATACTTCACCTAGACATGCTGAACGCATTACACTACTAATCTCCACATTGCAGTACATCAAAAAAATAGATTCAAAGTATACCAACCTTCTATGACTTTTGATCAGGAACCTTATCATGTATTAATAAATGTATTAAAGATTTTTAGATTTCCCGTGGCTGCGATTAGGGTACTCTGTTGCATATAGATGTGTGTTCCTGCATGTAAAGTATTGTATGTTTTGATAACACAATCAATTTGGAGTAACTACCTAAATCCTTATCAAATTAGATCCCATGTATGTGTGGAAAATGTTATGTCAGATAATATGAGCATGAGATACTCTCCTACGATGGACGTGAATAGAAGTCAGTCAGGTGGTTAGAAATTAAGAAGGCAAGTCAGACAGACAATGTTGTTTCTGCAGAAAGAACAAAGTATAACCAATTCTGGTCTTCTATTGTTTTCCATTATTTGTGTTCATGTTAACCATTTGTGCCATTTGCACAAGCAGTTTTAAATTATCCTACCATTTACTATACCAACTGTATTGATTTGTAAGATTATGTACTTATATTTCCTTAGTAACTGTGAATCTGTGCGAAATTAATGTTATCTTTATCCTCATCTGACAAGTGTTCTCATTTTGTGCCCTGCTGTAGACAGAAAAGGTTGATTTGGAGAATACCCTTGAGAAAAAACTTTTTGCTGTTTTCTGTTCTGCACTTTCAGTTACTAACAAATATTGAGACCAACAAAAATTTCAATATATTAATATAATTTGCAACACTAACTAAAATAACACAAGTTGTCAAATTAGATATTCAACTATTTTGCTGTTTTGAACAATATGCAATTCTGCATTGTAATAATTTAAGTACTCATAAACATGAGGAACTTCCATGGTTTGTTTAATTGTTGTAGTAGGCAAAGGAATATTTTGAAATTGCAGCTGAGAATAAGGAACATGGGGGTTATTATAACCTTGGTGTGTTGTATCTCAAGGGTATTGGTGTAAAAAGGGATGTGATGACAGCATGCAATAGCTTTCTTCGTGCGGTTAATGCTGGGCATCCAAAAGCTATTTATCAAGTGGCAAAGCTGTTCCAGAAAGGCGTTGGCCTTAAGAGGAATCTCCATATGGTAATAATTTTTTTTGTTTTATCAATTGTTCCATTAGACTATTCTCTGTCACCAGTATATAGGATGCTCCCTTGAACATTCTGTGATTATATCATCATCAGTATATAGGAATGGGATGCTCACCATGAGCAGTGTGTAATTACTAATTAGATCACCATAATACCTAGGATGCCCCTGAGCAAACTTCAAAAGTGTGCTGTCCCTCCCTCCTTTTTTAGTTGTAGATAGCGAGAAAATCAACTTCCGAATATTAATTTTCAAACACCATTTTCTAATGATTTGATATGAAATCATCACATCCGATTTTGATGTTATCTTGCTAAATTTTCTTGATTGATTATAGCATTCCTGAGCTACAAGTTCAATGGCTCCATTGGAACTATTTTCTTCCAGTTGTTTCATGCACAACGTGTAAATAGCGTGTAGTGGAAATGTATTGAGTAAGTGTTTTTATAACATATAGTGTGTATTAACAATACAGCGGGCACAACAGGCCTGGGTAATATGCTTGCATGATAGATATAAAATGACGTAAAAACATAAAGATCAATATAACAATTTCATTCTTCAGTCTTCATCCTCCAGTAAAGATGGCAAACAAAAAATGTACTCATTCCTCCTTTTTCTCCATTCAGAGAATCTCCAGTAAAGATCAATATAACAGAAAAGGTTGATTTGGAGAATACCCTTGAGAATACCCTGTTATCTTTATCCTCATCTGACAAGTGTTCTCATTTGTAAGTAACCATTGCCTTAATTAATTCAGCTTGAGAAAAAAAAAGATTTTTGCCTCTTTTTGTTTGCACTGTAAGGAAGACGCCAAGAAGGAAAGGACACACACCTTCGAGCCAAGCGGGTACGTCGATCGGCCGTGATGCAGCGGAACACGTTGATGACCAGGCCGACGGCGTGGTCGGCGATGTCGACCGAGTAGACCCTCCCAGCGTTAGCGACGACGACGCCGCGGCGTGCGCAATCGGCAAGGTCAATGTGGTCTTCCTCCTGGACCGTCCCAAGGTTCCTCTTCTCAAACCACAGAAAGTAGAGATGGGAGACCGAGAAGAACGTAAGAAGGAGAACGAGAGGAAGAAATAGGGAAGCATGTTACCTCAATGCAACTGCCAGCCAAACACGTCCATGCTTGCAACTGCCGAATTTTATGCCACATTCGCCCATAGAACTCCTCACTTTGTAACCGCCGAGGCTGCAGCTGCTCTGGGTCCACCTTCTCTCAGCTGATGCACACCACAACCCACGTCGCATTTTTGTTGCCATGGTCGAGTGGGAGGGGGAGAGACGAGGGAGGGGAGAGTGGCGGCGTAGAGAACGGGGGGAGAGGACTCAGCGGCGGTAGGAGGAGCGGGGGAGGAGGCGGCGGCGCGGGGTGGGGAGGAGGAGGTGGCGGCGGCGGCGCGGGGTGGGGGGAGGAGGAGGCGGCAGCGGAGCGGAGGACGAGGCGGCGACGGAGGAGCGGGGCAGCGGCGGCGCGGGGTGGGGTGGGAGGGAGGGGAGGAGGCGGCGGCGCGGGGTAGGAGCGGGGGAGGAGGCGGCGGCGCGGGGTGGGAGGGAGCCGTCGGCGGAAGATTCGGGGGAGGCAGTGCTCGGGATTTGTTGCGGGGGGAGGCAGCGCTGAGGCGTCGGCGGAAGATTGGGTGGAGGCAGCGCTCGGGATTTGGTGGAGCCGCACGCGTTTAGGGAGGAGGTGGGGCCACACGTCAGCTAGTGTTTGTTTTTGGTGAGGAGGGGTGGGAGGGGCCGCACCAACCACCAACTCCTTTTATATAGTAAAGATAAAGATGCAGCATGATGTAATCCTATAGATATGCCTTAATTCGTTATCACCTTTTGATTTTTTTAAATTATCTGAATTTTGTTTTTTTAATATGGAATTTCTCTAATCTGTTCGAATCTTTGAAAAATGAATTTTTGGTCGGCTTTTCGTATTTATTGAATGTATTTTGGATTATATTGCATTTAGTTTCCAAGGAAAAAGGAGGAGACATGAGCAACATGCACAGTACGTAGTGCACATGAGCCATTGCCAAGAGCGAGCAATACAAAGTGCAGCCAAATCGGCGATGGATTCACAAAACAATAGCTAGTCGCAACACAAGTGATCGGAGAAGGGATGGCGAGCTCAGTACTCATCAGTGCCTCGTTGGCTAAAGATCTCGCCGTTGTCGACGCCGCCGCCGGATTTCTGGTCACAACGAAGGAATTTGGGCTGGATCGCCGAGCAAACCAGAGCAACAGAATTCCAAGAAAAGGAATCGGTCCGGATGAACTATGGTCATCGTGGCGAAGCTCGAAATAAAATTAAGGGTAGGCTGAATCATTTGTTTTGTTGGATTAAACTAAGTTGATACAAATATAATCTTTTACTCTTATAGAATTTCAAATTCATATAGAAATTATACAATTGGAGCACATACTCATGAATATGGAGTAGCAATAAATCACCTATGTATGAAACATATGAAAATTAGTGATATAATAGAAAATTGTGAATGACAATGAAAATTTAGATCATATGAACTATCTATTATACATTAAATATGAAAATCTAAAATCTAAACTCTAAAGTACTAAATTGATAAGAAAAAACTAAAGAAAATTTACTTACTCTACAACAGACACGGGTGACGGGCCGACGGCTAACCCAGCGACCCTATTTCCTCGTCTCGGTTCAATCTATTGTCTGTTTTCTTTATCTTTGTCCTCTCGCCGTCTCGCGACTCGCCTCTCATCTCACAGTCACCTCTCACTCTCTCAGACTCAATTGCTCCGCTGTCTCCACCACTCGCCCACTCCAGTCTCCCTTTTCCCGTCTCTGGCCTCCGGGACTCACTGTCTTGGTGCTCCTCTGCGCCGGCCCACCGCCCGGTGCTCCTCCGCTGCGCCGCGCCGTCGCCCAGACTTGCCGGCCCCGGCTCGGCTCCTCTCGTCGCCCGGCTTCGACTCCCCCTGGCCCCAACCTCGGATGGCTGGATCTGGCGACTGGTGAACAGCCTCCCCTCGGTCGGCGGCTCGGCCGGCTCTGGTCTCCCTTTTCCCATCTTCGGCCTCTGGGACTCTGTCTCGATGCTCCTCCGCGTCGGCCCACCGCCCGGTGCTCCTCCGCGGCGCTGCACCGCCGCCCAGACTCACCAGCCTCAGCTCCCCTCGTCGCCCCACTCCGCTAGATCCCGCCCCTGGCCCTACGGCCCCGATCCCGGATGGTCGGATCTGGCAACTGGTGAACAGCCTCCGCTTAGCCGACGCGTCTCTCCTCTGGGTGTACCCTCTGCCGCTAGTCTGGGGAGTGGAAGTGGGAACCAATTGCAATTGCTAGGTTTGTGAGTTGGAGTGGGTGTTTTGATGGGGCCAATGTGATGAATTTGTTGGGCCAGTGGGCTGCCACTTGACTATGTTTTTTGTTGTTTGTTAGGTATCTGTGCTCTGTGACTGCGACGTCGTCGGCCGCCACAGGCGCTCGGTGGGGGCGGGGGGTGGGGGAGATAAAGCTCGAGGCTTAGTAAGGCTCCCCCCTCTTCGCCCCTGGATGCAAGGTTGCGTGAATTATACACACTCACTCGCCTTACACAAATGTTCCTATCAGCTATTGGCTTCCAAGCCAGCAAATAAATCCCTGGAAGGACATGTTTGGGTGGTCCAGGATCAGGCTGGATCCTTTTGAACTAAATTACGCGTGGATCCAGGAAAACAAGGTCAAAAGGATATATGATATACGGAGATATATGCAGAATTCCAGAACACCTTCAAGGTTACCCCAACTCAAAAATAATACCATCTTCAGAATGAAATAACAGCTCTTGTACTGTAGATGATTACATCGCATACATAACCACAGGAGAGAGAAACAGAGGCAGCAAACTAGATGCAATGCCGACTCTCGCTTCCCCCATTTTGCTTGCAGGCTCTTCGCTTCAGCAACAATGGCTGAAACGAATAGCAGGGCGTGAGTGCCATGGCGTTGCATGTGATGGATGGTACATTTCCCTCACAGTTACATACACAGGTGGATAGACCATGGGGTTGTACAGGCTGTTGTAACACTGATGAAGATGTGCGTCGACAACGACAACATTTGCACATTGGAGAAGGGATTTGCTTCACGGTCTGACGGTTGATGACTTCTGAACGACAAGAGTAAGTAACAGGAATGAGCCAAAAGAGATTATGAGGGCAGTGGCCATCAAGATAAGCATAGCTTGTAGTGTGATGTTTGGGCTCAGGAAGAAGATGACTGCGATGGCACCTGATTGCCAAACTTTAAACTGTGCAAAGGCTGCCTCCTGCATTTGTCATTTTGCCAAACAACTTGAGTATCCATTTAAGATAAATAGTTATATCAGCAAATGAAATGTGTATGTGCCTTTCTGTCATCAACAGAAAGAAAAATATAAGCCAGCAAATGAAATCAAAACATTACCTTGACATCCTCGAACAGCAGCCCAAGTAATGCACTCAACTGTGTATTCAAGACCCCATCACCAACACCCCATAAGGCACCTATAAATAGTGGAATCGCTGCACCGAGTAGTCCACCCATTGGACTGCAGGCAAGATGAAGATTACACTACAATGGCAATGACAAGCAGAAGAATAGAACAATGCACAAGTAACATCAAACCTGTAAAGAAAAAGCAACCAGAACAAGACTACAGCCTGAAGAATAGCTCCAACAGACACTATAAATGGAGCTGAATGAAGCCCACAGGTCAAACGTCCAGCAACCAATGAACACTGCAATATCAGGCAAGCCTCAAAAGTCAGGTAAACATACAGTACGGTTTTTTTAGTAGTCTAGAATGATATGGATATAAATTAGAATAAATGGAAGACAAGATACGCTATAGTTGCTAATATGATCTGTGCACTTCAGCTATTTTAGCCTAAAGCAATGGCAACAGCATGAGCCTTGCCGAATCAAAACAGAAATGCAGAGCTAAGCATGAAATGATACAAGGATAATGGTATAATTCGACAATCAAGTTAGTGATTTCACTTACAACAACATCAGCTGCACCGTATATTGCCATGGCTCCACCAACTCCAGAGATGCCAAGCACAGGTGTTACAATACTCTTTGTGAATACAGCCCTTAGAAATTCATAATATTCTCTTATAAAAAAACCATACTAACAAACTGAACCGCCATAGACGTTGAAAATAATGTATGCTGCTTACCATACAAATGCCTGTTGTAAACCTGAATATGCTATAAGAGGGATTATAAGAAGCATCCTTCGGTCCTTGAGAGGGGCAACGATATACTTCAACATAGCTCCAAATGAGGTGTGTGTTGGAGCATTATCTCTTTTCTCGTCCCTTTTGGACAGTAAACACATTAATACAATGCCGACAATCATGCAGCCAAGAAACACAACAAATAGCAGATTTTTTCCTGTTACACTTCCTCCATCCTGAAGTGATATGAAAATGAGAGGATCAAACAAGATGACAACACATATGCAAATGTATATTCTACAAAGCAGACAAAATGTCATTACAAGAAATGACAGACAAAAGTCCCCATCCTGGAGTGATATTTAAGAGGATCAAACAAGATGACAACACATATTCAAACGTACATTCAACAAAGCAGAAAAAATGACATAAAAAATAACAAACAAAAGTCAGACCAAAGCTTACTCTGTACTGTTCCATTTGCATGATTGGTATTTAGATGCTTGTACAAGCAGTTTTAGGGGTTACGAGAATTGCTAATCTGAGGACATCCTAGAATAGTTACATTTAGGGAAAAGTACAGTAGGACAAATAATATGATAAAATTTTATTTTAAAAATTACATTAAAAGGGGAAAATTAGATTGATTAATTTTCAACAGAACTCTAGATGATTTTTCTGTAGTTGTCTACCAGTTTCAGTGTACTGCAATATTTCTATTTATAATAAACTGCGCTATTTTGTTGCAGCTAACATAGTGATGCATTTTAAGCTAATTTTAGGATATCGTAAACCTGGCAGATCACCTATTTTGAGTTGACTGGGAGAGAAGTGGAACAGAAGTTTCCACTTTCCAGGACAGAATATGAAAAGGCACAATCAAACTCTTTTATTGATACCATAAATTTATTTAGAGTAAATTTCGTAAAACTACGGGTAAGTCATGCAAACTATCAAAGAACTACAGATTTAACGATCAATTTCATAGAACAACAGATTTTACACAAATTTGTATCACAGAGCTACACGTTTTTCACAATGGACAATCTTTCTAAAACCTGTAGCTTTGTTATACAAATTTGTGTAAAATATATAGTTTTGTGAAATTGATTGTTAAATATGTAGTTCTCCGATAGTTTGTACAACTTACATGTAGTTTTGCGAAATTTACCCGTTCATTTACTCATTACTATATCAAACTCATGATACTAAAAGTATAACTCATGAACCTCACTTTTCAGTTACTAATTAGCAGTTTCAAGAACACAATACAAATCGTGAAGTAAAAAATGGAAGTTTATATGGTTCTAATAAGACACTAACAAGACTAAAAGTTAGGATGCTAACCTTTCCATTTCTCAGCAGAGCAAGTGAGATCAAATTTCCAATGACCTACATAATTGAAATGTAGTACCAGTCAGACCATTGTACCCTTGTATCTGTGGAGGGCCCATGTGCAGAAAGAAATAGATGTTACACATGAGGTATGAAGAAAAAATACTAGAATATCTCTTGGCATGTTTCAGTTAAGACTAACTGTTGTATGGTTGTACCTGCGTGCTAGCAAACATTCCCCAAAATTCTCCATTGAAATTCCCTAAAGTCGGACCCTCAGGCAAATTATTGTCTCTGGCATGACTGAGGGCAGCAGATGTAAGATAAGTACCCTGCAGTGTGAAATACGGGTATGTGAGCTGGACATGAATGGAGACTAAATAGTTCAATGGTAAGTAACATTATCACCTGCCCAACCCAAATGATCGATGAAGAAAAACCCAGGTACAATGAAGCTGGCACCATTGTGTACCTGGCAATTTGTTGTTCTAGTTAACATCAAAGGAATAGCAGAATGTTGGATGCACTAAAGTTTGTTTTACCGTAGTATTTAGAAAAACTGAAACATTCAACTAGATTAGGAAGCAAAAGCACAAACATCAGCTAGGACCAGAAGCTAATCCATGATCCATATAAACAGTATATATCATAATATCAAAGGCATCCGTGGTACACTGCATCAGTACATAGCCAGAAAATACATTTTACTGAATTAGCTATTTTTGGCTACTTGAGATTTTACTCTCAGCTATGCAGGGTATCAAGGTAATGACTTATGGGAAATGAGAATGCAATGCATTCACCACCTTAAAGATAAACGAAGGTGCCTGTCATAAAGAAGAGCTAAGGTTGAGGTCAAACTCTGAGAAATACAGGAAATGCGGATGAAATTAGATTAAACAACAGATCATCAATTAAAGTCTTACTCATCTCGAACTGAGAACTGTCTAGCTAAGCATTTTATCAAGCAAGCACCACGCACCAAACCAGCACAACCCTCTGGCACTAGCACACCATCCACCCATGGCAGATTGTGATCCGTAGGCAGAACGCACCATGTCGGGACCAGGTTGGCGAGGATAAAGAGCGGGTAGTCACTGGTGCCGACGACAAGCGCGCGCTTGGAGCCAAGCCAGCGACACGAACACCGCGAAGAGTGTGAAGGAGGTGTACAGGATCCCCATTGAGACTGTTAAAATTGATCCGAATTCGTACCGTGTCCGTATAGGACACTTTATCGCCTCATGTCAGACGTGGCATGGTAAGTGCGTGCACAAATTGTATCAGACGTAGTATCAATCTGTAGCAACCGACTCTGATTCAATTTCCTCTCCATGTGTGACTCTTTTTCATCACACTATATATATATATACTCTAATAACCTATAGGAAGAGCAAGTGTTCCATTGTAAACTTTCCTCATTATAGTGTTTTGCCTTCGAGTGCTTGTGTTTTTTTTCCCGTGCGGGTTTTTCACGTAAAAATTCGTGTCTCTTGTCTCTATTTTTTCTATGCATTATTTGCAATAAGTGGTATCAGAGCACAAGAGATTCGATTGAAAAAATTGTCAAATCCAAGTCGTATTAGGCGCCATCTCTGAAGCCGTCCTTCATCACCTCAGCTTCGGTCGCGCACATCGCTCAACATAAAATCAGCAGCAGGAAGGCAAGGGCTCGCCTCGTCCCACGCAAAAAAGAAGCAAGAGATAGCAGTGCTTTTTTCCTTGCCTCAGTTGTGTGCGGAAGCAAGCTACAAAGAAAGATCAAAGGCAGCAGCGCCAAACAAGTCAGCAAAGAAAAAATAAAGGACACAATAACCAAAGATCAAAAATAGGAGAGAGAGAAACTAATTCTTTTCCCTTCAGTTTTTTTCCTTTTGGCTGTGATTTTTTTTCTTGGTGTTTCTTTTGGAGAAACTTTTGGTTCTCTTCACATGGCGACTTTGAAGTATGATCTTCCGCTGTTGGATCACGACACGAGATTTTCTATATGGCAAGTCAAGATACGAGCTGTTTTATCACAACTTGATTTGGATTATGCACTTTTGGGGATCGACAAGCTACCAGCTACATTGTTTGCCGATGAGAAACAACATAAAGATCATAATGCCTTATCTCAAATTCTTCTTCATCTATCAAATAATATTTTACAGGAGATTATAAAGGAGACATCCGCCGCCGCATTATGGCTGAAGCTGGAGCAGATTTGTATGACCAAAAATCTGACCAGCAAGATGCATTTGAAGCAGAAGCTTTATTCCCACAAGATGGTGGAGGGTGCCTCATTGTTGAACCACCTGACAGCCCGCAAGGAAGTTGTTGCAGACCTCGAAAGCTATAGAGGTAAAGTATGATGATGAAGATTTGGGTCTTATTTTGTTATGCTCTTCCCAGTTTGTAATATACTTTTAGAGATATTATTCTATATAGCCAAGATACTCTTACTCTCAGTGAAGTTATGAAGCTCTGTATGCTAAAGAAAATATGAAACTTATGGTTCCGGGTGAAAGTTCAAGTACGCATGCAGAAGGTTTGTCTGTCTGCGGCCGGCAATACGAGAAGAGTTCAGACAGCAATTCAAAAGGCAGAAGCAAAAGCAGATACAGAGACAGATCTAAATCCAGGAACATGAAGTCATGCAGATATTGCAAGAAGGATTGTCATGACATATCCGAGTGCTTGAAGTTGCAAACAAGGAGAAGAGGAATAACGATTTCAAGAAGGATCAACAAGATGATGAACCTAGAGCCATCATATTCAGCCTGTACTTTCCACATGAGCTTGAACCGTGAGTGGTTCGTTACCTATGAAGCTACACCAAGTGGATCAGTGTTGATGGATGATAATGCACCATGTAAGGTTGCAGACATAGGTTTTATCCAGATCAAGATGTTTGATGGCACCATCAGAACTTTGTAGGATGTTCGTCATATTCTGAATTCAAAGAGAAATCTTATCTCGTTGAGTACTCTTGATGCTAAAGGGTACAAGTATTTAGGTGGAGGTGGAGCTCTGAAAGTCATCAAAGGTTCTCTTATTGTGATCAAGGGTGATATGAAGGCTTCTAACTTATATCATCTGCGAGGCACTACAATTTCAGATAATGTTACCGTTGCCTCAAATAAATCATCTGATTCTAATGCTACTAATCTTTGGCATATGCATCTGAGGCATATGAGTGAAGCTGGAATCATGGAATTATGCAAAAGTGGATTTCTTGATGGTCAAAGCATCGACAAGTTGAAGTTTTGTGAACATTGGTGTTCGGCAAACAAAAGAGGGTGAAATTCAGTATTGTAACTCACTCTACAAAAGGCATATTGGCTCTCCAGCAAATTATTCAAACTTAAGAATATTTGGCTGTCCTGTTTATACTCATGTTAACATTGTAAATTAGAGCCTAGAGCAGTTAAGTGCATTTTCCTTGGTTATAAAACTGGTGTGAAAGAATATAAATTGTGGAGTTCTGAAACTAGAAAGGTGGTTATTAGCAGAAGTGTTACTTTTGATGAGTCTGTTATGTTACATGATAAGCCATCTATTAATGTTTCCGTTGAGAAGCAATCGAGCGTGCAGGTGAAGCATGTTATTGATTCAGAATCTACACCAAAAATCGACAAAGAAAATATTTCAGAAGCCCCTATTATTGAGCCGCCAACACATCGTTCCATTACAGTTGATATATAGAGGAGGAACATTCAACCTCCTAAGAGATTGATGGAAGAAGCTAATGTTGTGGCTTATTGCTTATATATGGCAGAAGAAATTGAAGGCACTACAAAACCTTAATCTTATTCAAAGATTATCTCTTCTAGTGATTTAGAAAGATGGATGACTACCATGTATAATGAGATGGAACCTCTTGACAAGAATGGCATTTGGGCGCTAGTCAAGTTGCCAATTGAGAAAAAAAATATTCGCTGCAAATAGCTCTTCAAGAAGAAAGGAGAAGTTTCACTAACCGAAGAGGTTAGGTATAAAGCGAGGCTAGTTGCAAAAGGATACATCCAAATTCCAGGCATTGAATTTACATGTCTTTTCCCCTGTTGTGAAGCATAGTTTTATTCGTACTTTACTCAGCATTGTGGCTATGCATGATTATGAGTTTGATGTGAAAGCCGCATTCTTCATGGGGAATTAGAAGCAGACATTTATATGGAGCAACCGGAAGGTTTCATCATTCCAGGAAAGGAGAATTTTGTTTGCAAATTAAAGAAATGTCTTTATGGTTTAAAGCAATCACCTAGACAATGGTACAATAGATTTGACTCTTTATGATATCTCGGAATTTTAAAAGATCTAATTATGATAGCTGTGTTTACTTGAAGACTATTAATGTTTCAGTTATTTATTTGCTCCTATATGTTGATGATATGTTGATTGTTGCAAAAAAACAAGGTTGAAATTTCAAAGTTGAAGGCACAATTAAATAGTGAAATTGAGATGAAAGATCTCGGTGCAGTAAAGAAGATTCTTGGTATGGAAATCATTAGAGATAGATAGTTTGGCAAATTATATCTAAGTCAAAAGGGGTATATTGATAAAGTTCTTCGTCGTTTCAACATGCATAAGGCCAAACCTATGAGTGCTCCCTTAGCTGCACATTTCAGACTTTCTTCAGCGTCATGTCCACAATAAAATGATGAAAATGAGTACATGTCTAGAGTTCCATATGCGAGTGCAATTGGTTCATTTATGTATGTTATGGTATGTTCTCGCCCCGATTTATACATGGCTAATCCTAGAAAAGAGCATTGGAAAGCAGTACAATGGATTTTTAGATATTTGCGAGGCACATCTAATGCTTGTTTACAATTTGGGAAGAGTAAAAATGGACTCGTTGGTTATGTGAATTCTGATTTTGCTGGAGATTTGGATAAAAGAAGATCTCTCACTGGTTATATGTTCACTGTTGGAGGGTGTGCCGTTAGCTGGAAAACAAGTTTGCAAGCTACCGTTGCCTTATCTACTACAAAAGCTGAGTATATAGCTATTTCTAAAGCTTACAAAGAAGCCAGTTCCTGCATATAAGTTTGAGCTATGCTCATACTTAGTTAGTATTACTCATTAGTTCTTTGGACTTTTGGCACTCAAGGTATACGTGATAATTTTATTGGATGAGTCTACCATATTCTTCAACTACTGGAGAGAATTCGGCTCAAGGTGAAGATTGTTAAAGTTGATCCGAATTCGTACCGTGTCCGTATAGGACATTTTATCGCCTCATGCCAAACGTAGCATGGCAAGTGCATGCACATGTTGTATCAGACGTAGTGTCAATCTGTAACAACCGACTCTGATTCGGTTTCCTCTCCGTGTAGGACTCTTTTTCCTCACACTATATATAGGTACCCTAGTAGCTCATAGGAAGAGCAAGCGCTCCATTATAAACTCTCCTCATTATAGTGTTTTGCATTCGCAGCGCCCGTGGTTTTTTCCCCCACAAGGGTTTTCTAAGTAAAAATTTGTATCTCTTGTCTCTGTTTTTCTGTGCATTATTTGCAACATAGTCGGTGCCCAGGTTGCCCTCCTGCAGCACGACGTGGCCCAGGACCCCACATCATATCAGGAAGAACCGAAACAATGCGAGATTGGCACCACAAAGAGGAGGGAGGAGAGGGAGATACAAGTACGGTGTTGACGGTGCTCTTGAGGTTCTGGAGGGTGCAGTAGACGGAGAAGACGAAGAGGAAGGCGGCAGAGAGGAGGTGCACATCGGTGGCGTGGCTCCGGTGGCCGGACACGGTGAGGAACGGTGAGGCGGCAGTGGCCTCGAGGTTGCCACGATTCTGCATTTGTTCAATTTGTTATATGACAAGTGAGATTTGCCGTCTCTCATAGAGGTTGCCACGATTCTGCATTTGTTCTTGTGCCAAAGGATCAGATGGTAGAATCATGCTACCAAATATCACAAGGTCGGAACTACTATTTTTTGTATATAGTTATTAGGATCCAACAAAGTATCGAGATTGGAATTGTCGAGCAAGATCCTAGCAAAGTTGCTTTGGTTGATCTATCTAATATCCATATGGTAGTTCAGCTTAAGAAAGACCCGAATTAAGCTCTTGGGGCCTGCACTGGTGTTGGTATCCTCTTGGAGCTTTGCGTCGCAGCACTAACGAACAGCAGTTGGCCCTTCACCCTTGCCCCTAGGTTTCTTATCCAAATCCAATGCTGCCGCTCAAATTATGTTATGCACATCGCATCCATTTACATGAATATCCAACGGCAGGTTTGGGTAATATGATACACTTGATGGATTCCATTTGTCAGGTGACACATATGATGGAATCATAGAAATATGGTGATACTGGCTAAGCATCCAGCTGCCGACGATACTACTATATATTCTACTCCAACTGTAACCGGACATCCAGAGAGAAAAAATGGCCATTAGTTATTCGTCCATTTTTGGTGGGGTTTGTGAAGCTTGGACGCGTCCATTTTTGTGTGTACTCCTGCGCATTAGAGTGGTCAATGGATTTCTGGATTTCTAGTATGATTATTCTAGAAATGACCCACGCTGGTCACCAGGGTTCAAAAACCCAACGGTTACTAGTTCTACCAGTGGGGACTGGTAACAAAAAAACCAGAAAAAATTCAAAAATCAAATTTTGATTTTGATCGGTTTTTTTGGTTACCGGCCGGTTTTTCCTGTTACCGGACCGTTTTTCCGGTTACCGATTTCAAAACAATCCAAAATTAAAATTTTAATTTTCGAAGTTTGACCAGTTTTTTGGTTGGTTTTTCAGTTACCGGCCGCCGGGCAGGTTTTCTCCCGACTCTGAGATTTGTATCCTTGCTGGTCACTGTCACTATATGGATTATTTGAGCGTAAAGGGTCATAGAATCCCTAAAAACTGAGTCCCGCATTGAAAACGTAGCCCAGGAAAGGAACGTTTTGGGGTAAACATAACCCGGAGTGGGAACGGTCACTGTCACAAGTGTTGAGGGATTTTACCCTGGAGTGGGAGGAAGTATCGGAGCTAAACATTGTAAAAGCTTTATTGTGATTTTCTCAGTCGCACGCCTACGGAGCATGTAATGGCCGACATTATAAGTTAATCATATAAATCTATATAACCTATGCAGAGCGTTAACAATCTATTTGAATAGCCGTGCTCCGGGTCATGGGCATAGTGCAGAAATGCCACACTTGTGTAGTTTTTATAAAATAATTGTTAATGGTGGTTATGAATTGAAAGTATGAGGAAATGATTATGGTATCTTGGTATGAAAAAGGAATTGTTTTGGCACTTATGGAAATGGTGGATAACTATGAAGAGAGTTCAGACTCGTGAGAAACTTAAAAAGAGACAACTTTGGTTTTATTTAAAAATTTGGCTAAGTCATAGTTTGGAATCTAATTATGATATTTATCCGCTAAAAGAACCCTATAACCTTCCCTTTGTCAAGGCCTTGCATCTATATACTTGCATTTGGCATAGGGACTTGCTAAGTACTTTTATACTCATGGTTGCTTAATATGTAGATTTAGATTACAAAAGTGAAGACCGGGTGTATGGATATTTCCATGCCTCCAGCAATGACGTTGACGGTGATGGCCATGACTAGGATTAGCCCCAGTCGATTGCCTGTGGCGGATCATAGAGCCATTTTTTGTTATTTTCTTCCATTACTTTACTTAAACAAACTCATTTGGTCTGTTGACCCATGTTGTAAACACTTGATCGTAAGATCTATTTTGACTATCTATGTAATATTGAGTACTCCTTTTATTTATACGCATGTATAGATGTGATATTCGCCGATATTGTACTGTACAAGCTAGCTATTGATCCAAGAACTAACTCATAATACACAGAGCTCGCCTTAAAGGTGCGTCCCAAAATTATCCTTTGAAGAAAGAAAACGAAGATTCTCGTGGCTCTCAGTTATCAACACTAGCAAGCCTCACACCTTAGACCTTACTGGTCCAGTCTAAACACTAGCCAGGGCACATAAAGTCTAAACCCAACCCAGGTCGGGAGGAAGCTTAATTCATTCTAGTGCCTGACACCTTTCTATCTAAGAACAGAAACGATCATTGGCGGGTTGACCATCGAACAAGCTTAAGAGAGTACGAATGTAAGATACACTACGAATATAAGATGCACTGGGCCGATGCAAAAGGCAATGTACCACGACGGTAAAGCACTTCATGTTTGCGCGATAGTTTGTGTACACAGAAGAGATGCAACGCCAATATATAGGAGCCAGTCAAACGTTCACAGCAATCCAATGCCTAGGCCAACGCCAATATATCTGGGGACAAGATCCCCTTGAACCATAATTTATTCGACAAAAAATCGTTTTGGTCAGGGCCGTGCCGGTGCCGGCGCTCCTGCGAAAGCAGCAAATGCTGAGCTGGCTAAACTTTTCCATCTACCACCTCGGCATTCCCCTATTTTCTACTGCTATTCCACGGCCGAGTTTTTTGCTATTATGGTACCCTCTAAGTTGGGCTTCGCTGAAACGGTACTTATACCGTGGGCTTCTCCCAAATAGTACCCTTGTTGTTAACACCTCTCCAAAATAGTATTCTCAGGGATTTGAACTAATTTTCATTTGATTTTTGAAAGGGACAGTGAGTGAGATCGGTGTATAAAATCTTACCATGGTGTTAAACTGACCGGTATTCAGAGGATTTGGAAAACCAAACTTCCCACTTAGATTAAGAACTTCCTTTGGTTAACTAGTATAATAGCTATCTTAACCAGAGATAATCTCTGCATAAGAGTATGGTATGGATCTCAGCAGAAACAGAAAGCTGTGTTATTTGCCTATTTTTGCGATCAAGAAGAATGGAATTGTGCTTTACTGGAGCATTGACCAAAGATAAACTCGATTCTCTAGAAGCCCAGATCGTTTGTGGAATTATGCATCCTGTGCTAACATTTACCTGGTGATGGTACCATTCAAGTGACAAGATTTACAACTTTGTGCTAGGCCATCTGGAGGTTAATTTGGGCAATCAGAACTTCAGAAATCCTAATGAAATAATTCATAGAACGTGTGTACTCTGCTTGATATACTGAGCAGGGTTGCAGCGAAAATGGGGGTGTTCGGTGAGGGAAGAGGAAATGGGGAGCACCTGAGGCAAGCTTCCCAGGAACCCTAGCAAGATTCTGGGCGGCGCAGTGGCGCTTGCCACAAACTCGCCGGCCACCGCGAGGCCTGCGCCACGCAGCTGCCGTTGCCGCAGACTCGCCGACCGCCGCGAAGCGCACCTTGCGCTGCCGCCCCAAGCATACTCGCCGGCCGTCACGGAATTGAACCTGTCGCAACACATGCTCCTCGCCGACGACGGTCGCCACCACGCGTAAAATTCAAAAATCAAATGAAAATTAGTTCAAATCCCTGAGAATACTATTTTGGAGAGGTGTTAACAACAAGGGTACTATTTGGGAGAAGCCCACGGTATAAGTACCATTTCAGCGAAGCCCAACTTAGAGGGTACCATAATAGCAAAAAACTCTCCACAGCCTCGTTGCTCTGCTGCTATTCAGATGAGTCGTCAGGAAGATTCAGTTAGCTAGAGACTTGTCCGAATTGTCAGAAGCTTCCTACTAGTGCTAACCCTGGTCGGATGCAACCATAAGCGATGAGAGGGAGGGAGCAGGTGTACCAGGATGGGATGAGGTTGGCGGCGATGAAGAGGAGGTAGCCGGAGGTGCCGAGCACAAGCGCGCGCTTGGACCCCATCCGCCGCACCACCGGCGACCCCACCACCGAGAACGCCGTGAACGACGTGTACAGCACCCCCAGCGACATCGACCCCAAATTCTCGTCCTGCAAGCATGCGCGCCATGACAACCCCATTAATGGGAGCTTTGGAGCTAGAGGAGGCCGGGGTGATTGATTTGCCGATCGGTCGGGAAATTCAGATGGGCCAGCGGGTGGGTACCGTGTTGACGGTGCTCTGGAGGTTCTGCGCGGCGTGGTAGGCGAGGAAGACGAAGAGGAAGGCCGAGCTCAGGAGGTGAAGATCGCGGGTCTCCGACGACGACGCTGATGCGTCTGCGCCGCGGCGGGGGCCGGCGGAGACCAGGGGCGCGGCCTCCTCCTCGTCGACGGCCGAGGCGGCGGCGAGCTCAGTTCCGGTCGGGGTGGGGTCCATGGCGACCGGCGGGGAGCGTTTGGTTGGGCCAATTCGGGGAGGAGTTGGTGGTAGGCTTTGGTACCAACTGCTGTCTACTGCCTCCCTGCCGTCCGTGCGTGTGATTTGGGGAAGAGAGGGTCTGGATTTTACAAATTTATGATTCCATAGGGGTGTGTCTGTAAAATATCGCATCACGAAGAGTTGAGAAAATAGTGGTGTGTGCGCCTGGGCCGAGGAGTAATCGCCAGATAAATCAAGGGCCTTTCTGACAATATTGCTATTTTGCTTAACAGAAATGCTACTCTTCCCGAAACAGAGTACGTGAAAGATGTTGTGATCCAGCCTGGATCTATAGGAAAGGTCCACGTATCCCAGGGTTAAAAAACTGGACTTAGTGGGAAAGAAACGTTAATTTGTCTAATTCCTCTCCCAAAATTCCTCAATAATGTGGTCCCTTCATCAGAAATCAGAAACGCAGCAAGTTTGTTCGTCTCTGTTCTCGCATATCATTGTTGATCCCTATAGCAAGTGACGGAGTCAGGATTTAGTTACGTTCTAAGCTCACTGATAGAATGATCTAAACTATCTAAGACTGAATCATAAAAATGTTACCCAGTATAGACTAAATTTCTATACACTATTTTTCCACGCCCCAGACTGCCTGTAGCTACAGCCGGACATCATGAATCTAAATCGGCGACAAAAAAAAACTGCAGGTCAAAACTTATTCAATTTGAGAAAGAGCCTGCTGATGCGTCTCATCCATTCATAATCCTTTTGACAAAAAGATGAGCCAAGCACACGAAACCACAAAGTTGCAACTATTTAGATGGACCGAAGAGTTTGAAATGAACTACAAAACTACGAAGTAGCATAGCTCCAACAATTCAACTAAGACTATTTCGGCAAATAAGAGGATACTAAATACAATAAAGTTAATTGATTTGATTCTCTCTTTCTTGAGTTTCTGGATGCATACGAATGGGTAGAGAAAAAAAATGAATAGCCGAAGACATCAGGAGAGAATGAGGGGTGCTCAGAAAGACTTTTTTTAGTGGCTTATGGCTGAAAAGTACTGTAGTTGATTGAAATTGCACTGTAGTTGATGGTGTCTTATTTGACGTAATTAAATTAAAAATAGAAAAAACATGTTAGCCCATCACGGATAGTATAAACGAATACGAAAAAAGAACCGATAAAAAATTTTAAAAATCAAAAATTAGGAAAACCGAAATTGTTAAATAGTGAAAATTAATCCAAAAGGCTGCGGCTGGAGATAAGGAACCGGCATCACTTTCATTGCACTGTAACTGTTTTGATTGGGTTTCCACTATTGGTCCAGACTGGATCACTACGTACACTGCACGTACTTCTTGGGACACTGCATTGCTGTTTGCTTAATACGCCTTGCAACTCGGTTGTATACGCAACCGTAACGGTGAACCGGCTTTCACAAAATAACATATCAGAAACAGTCGAAGCCAATTCATTCATGAACCATCACCTTCATAAACACGCTCAATCCAACTTCTAGAACGACAGGATGATTGTGACAACCCAACATTTAAAAAAATTGAATTTGAGCTAATTTCATTCGAATTTGGAGGTTTTTGCAAATCCAAAAATTTCAGCCAAAACCCCATTTTTCTTTTTCAAAATTACACTTTCCACCTTGAGAAAACTCATTCTTGTTGCATGTTTTCTCCTCTGTGCTCACCTGCCTCGTGTCACACTACTGCTCGCACGCACGCCACCTCTGCCTAGCATCATCTTCACCCACACCAAGCTGCGCCAAGGCCACGCCACCTCATCGCTACCTCACGCCATGCCCAGCTCAGCTTTGCCCCACCGTCACTTTCACACCACCCCAACCCGTCTCACCTCACCTTGACACCTCGCACGCCCGCTCTAGAGAGGAACGACGACTCCTGCACCGTCACTCTGTCTTTGCTACAACACTGAACCCACACAGTCACCCACATCTTGCCCACACGTCAAGGTCATCTTCGCCACCCACATCTTTGTCACCACGCTGAACCTACACGGCCGCCCATGTCTTGCCCACACACCAAGTTCATCATCGTCACCACTCTCCCTACGCACCACTCCTCCCTATGCATGGCTACAAAGCCAAGGCTAGTGAGTACATTAGCTTCTTCTTTGCACACTCTCACATCCGAGCCCACCATCTTCTTGCCCTAGCCGCGTGAAGCTACACCATCGCCATCATCCCCAAACCCAGTAAGCCTCAGCCATCTTCAAAATTTCTCGTCTTTGTCCTCTCTCTTACCAAATTAGTTGTGTCCTTAGCACCTCCTCAACCCCATGAGGCTGTCCTCGAGCTCCAAGCATAGCCCTGCGACCCTTAGTTTGTCACTTAGTTTGTCGCCACCACACACCTCCGCCATGCCACCCTTGGTCACTGATAGCATCCCGTTCCAGATCTCCCTATGCCAAGCCACCACTGCCATCGTGTCCCTCTCATCTCACTAATGTCCCATGCGTGTGCCAATTTTGGACTTCGCACTGCCAGAACTCGCCGCCGCCGTGAACCTCCATAGCACCATCTATAGTCACCGATGCCAACTTTCCACAGACCTCCTCGAGCCAAGACACCACCATCGAGCTCCCCTCACCCACTGATGCTCAAACCACTGCCAATTTGGTCGAAGCACCATCGTAGCTCCGCTAGGACCCTCCCCTGGTCTAACCATACATCGCTGCTGCCAATCATTTCCATGCCGCCACTGCCCCACGTTGAAGCCAAAAATGGGTTCCCCATGATCCGTAGATACTTGCCACACCACCCAATTCCCTCATCCATTGTCACCACCGTCGCTTTCCTCTGCTCGGCCACCATAGGAGCGAGCTCCAGCTCACTTAGAATGCGAGCTAAGCCGTGTGCCCTGTGGGCTCCAGCTTAGGCCAGTTCTTAAGCCAAGCTAGCTTAGTATTATTTGCAGCCAACCCATTGCTAATTAGATAATGATTTACTTTTTTAAGTGCAAAGTTCTTTACCAGCAAACTTGCATCTATTCCTATCATATTAACCCGTGAATCTATCTAGTTGAACACATTACATGATAGTTAAATAACCTTCTTATGTGGTTTGCTGAGTACGTAGTGTACTTAAACTTGCTTATTTTCATCAAAACAAACACCTGAAGAAGAAATGATGCACCAGATAACGTGTTAGGGTTACGACGACATTCAAGAATTCATATGAAATTTTGCCAGTTCTTTTTGTTAGTGATATACCCTAGAGGCAATCATGGAGATGATTATATCACTTCTATATTTACGATCTTTTGAATAATATATTATTTTGTCCCTTGAATAAATTTCTTTCCTATTGATCAACAAGTATGTGACTTGTTCATGAAACTCTTTATTCATGTTTTGATATTATTCTAAATTATCCTTGATCTTATATCATTATATGGGATAATTATAATTTACATATCAGCACATGTATTGATTGATGATCATGTTTCATAGATCATATATTAAATCAATAATGTGGACACATGTTAGAGAACATAATGTTGGATGGACCCACCATGAGATACCACGGGAATTGTTATACTATTAAGTGTCATCAGTTGGTCTTATACATAATGTATATAGGATCTTTAGACATGAAATCATCGTTGTTTTCTACATATGTAATAGTTTATTTAGGGGTTGCCAAACACTACTCCATGACTGGGTGGTCATAAAGGTACCTTTCGAGTTTACTATGAAACATGTGAAGAAATGTACGTGATCAACATAGAATTTGCCCCTCCTATGTAACAAGAGAGATATCTCTAGGTCCCTCGATATAGTTGGATTAAGAAAGTGCATAACTATGCTTAATGTGGTTGAGGAGTCAATTACAACACAGTAATCCACTATAGGTTCAAATTAAAGATCAAACTATCATATAATGACACACTTTTCGCTTTGAGTTTGATCTGGTATTATGAGGCAAAAGGATCGGTACATAAGCACTATATAGGTTTATCTGATATGATCTTTATGTATATTTGGGAGTCGTTATATCCTGCTAGGGACCGCTACTGACTTATGGATTGAAAAGAAGTTTTCGGCCCATGGCCAAATACACATGAACCTACAGGGTCACATACTTAATGGGCTGGAACGATAAGGGTCCGGATGATAGTTTCCGAGTGGGATACGTTCTCTAATTGTATCGGGTGAGAATCTGATTAGATGCTATATAAAACGAGGTGCGGGGCTGAGTTAGGTATCCTGATACACACCCATCGAAACCCTAGTAGCGACCTCTCATAACCCTTGCCGTGCGCGCTAGTGCTAGCACGCCCACGCCGACACACGGTGCTCCATTTCTAGATGTGTGGATCTTGGTAGAGGTGCCGCTGTAACTGCGGTGCTAATCAGGACGATCACGAGGAGGAGACGGTTGGCCGGAGGACGATCGACTACTTCCACTACACTGATCAGCTCTTCGTTGAATCAGTTACTTCAACTCTACTTTTACTGCACTGCGTGTCTAGTGGTAACGATCTATGATTTTTTACTCACCTGGCTTCTTGTTTTACGTGGTAGAAAATTTTAATCTGCACTAGTGTAGCCTACCCATATCCCAATACTTTTGAATGTAAGTTAAGTTTTGGGCTTGGACGCCCATAAAGCTACTGTAGTTTAGCTGTTAGGTTATATTTTAATCGAGCT
This sequence comes from Dendrocalamus latiflorus, assembly GCA_017311315.1. Taxonomy (NCBI): domain Eukaryota; kingdom Viridiplantae; phylum Streptophyta; class Magnoliopsida; order Poales; family Poaceae; genus Dendrocalamus; species Dendrocalamus latiflorus. The sequence continues at coordinate 4,015,982 of CM029636.1, read as the reverse complement.
AATCTTTTTTAAATACTTGTGAGCAGATATGATACTCTTTCTGTCCGCAACTATACTCCTGGATGATTGTTGAAAATACAACTTTCATATCCTTAAAATGGGGTCATCAGAGTGATGTAGACCAATCCACGACTATTTCCTCAAACAAATGAACATCCCTAAAACATCATTGTACTGTTTTGTCTAAACCCCCCAAGTGTCCGTATCCTATGAAAGTGAGTAATAAAGAGACGTGAGGAGTGAAATATATCTTCTTAGTGTTGGTGTGCTATCATAAAAGTAACAAAAATACAACATAAGGATGAGAAAGCTAAGCCTTGTTAATTCTTTTTTTCCACGAGGGAGGTTTCACACCTTGTTATTGAAAGTTAAGGACCTGTTTTTTTTTTGTTGCGGCTTGTAGCTTTTGATCTGTTTGTACGAGAGATTATAGAGTAATAGAAACTCACGTGTGGTTTTTGCCGATATAAATGAAGTCAGTAAAGTATGTACTACAATTAACTAGTAGATCATATCTTGAAAAAAATACTCCGTTTAAAAGCTAGTTACTGCAGAAAAGCCGAAAAGCAGCTTTTAGAAGCTGAAAAGAACAGAGCCTAACGTGGTAGTTACGAACATACAAAGAAATTGCCACCGACAACGTAGGCTACAATACTCGCATCAGCTAATTAAACATTGTCTCTTTGACAGCAAGCATAAGGTGCCACTTATTTAGGCTAAACAATGATGGTTTATAGCTAAAATTGCACTATAGGCCCTGTTCTTTTCAGTTTTTAAAAGCTGCTTTTCGGCTTTTCTACAGTAACTGGCTTTTAAACGGAGTATTTTTTTTAAGATAGGGTCTACTAGTTAATTGTAGTACATATTTTACTGACTTCATTTATATTGCCAAAAACCCCACGTGAGTTTCTGTTACTCTGTAATCTCTCACACAAATTCGTATTTCTTTATGTGAAATAAATGAATTAGAATGATTAAATGTGACTTTATAAGGATAAAATATCATTAATACTTTCATACTACATAAAGTTATGAGAATATCTGGATCCGACAGAAATGAGTAGATATTTGATTCGAATTCGTGTTTGTTACAATATTCGATTTATATTCATATTCAACAATATTCAAATTTGTATCCATTTATAAAAATATGATAGAATATGATAAAGACACTATTCAATTCGTATTTGGTCCATTTTCACTCCTAACCACACCACACACAACCCTCCCCACTCTAAATCTAGACCTCGCCGCCGACCCGAGATCCAAGTGCACCATCGCCGTCTCCATGGCCACTTCTTCTTCCTCTCTGGTGTCGCTCTGTATGCACTACCGCTTCTTTTTCCTCTTCAGCGCCGCTCCGCGTGCCTCCATTGTTGCCCCCACCACCGCTGGCTGTTGCCTCCCTCCCTCCCTCTACAACCGGGGGGCTCCGATGAGCTTGTCACAGCACTTTGTCCCACCACCACTGCCCCCACCACCATCGTCACTCGAGAAGGTAAGCGAACCTTCACTCTAAATGAATTTATCTTTTGTTATCTGAATTATAAATGTCTTTTGTTGTTTGAATTGTAAATTTTCTCAAAATGGAAGTCTTCAATCCATAAAATGTATCTCATATTCGATAGATAGACGAATATATGGTACACATTTACTGTTGATTCTACAGTAACACCCAATATGAAGCATGAAGGTGGGATGCGTCATGTAATCATATTTCATCGCTGACCACCGTTAGAAGACGGAGTTGCAATTGCCCGTCAACACCACAGGAAAGCGGTTAATGGATATGCGTGCCCAACCAACCATACCTTGAACTTCACATGGTCGACATCCATCCGACGCGCAGAGGATCCTGCTGCACCCATCAACCCGGATCACCTCGACCTCCATGACAGTGGGCCCACCCGTCAGGTGGAGCCCACCTGCATAGAGTGAAAAGCTCCCCGTCATTAGCCGGACAGCGACAGGGACCTTCCCCAAACCCCCTCCCGCTCCCGCACCCGCACCCTTCGCCATGTTGCCCGCCGCCGCCGCGACCTCCTTTGCCGCCCCCTCCCTCCGCCGCCTCAGCCTCCCACTCCGCGGCACCCCCGCCCCTCGCCGCGCCGTCGCCTCGATGGCCGTGTCCGCCCCCAAGTCGTCGGCCGCTGCCTCGTTCCTCGAGCGCCGCGAGTCCGAGCGCGCCCTCCACTTCGTCAAGTACCAAGGGCTTGGCAACGATTTCATCATGGCACGCCTTTGTTTTTTTCGAATTTCTCGAGCTACCACATCGTGCAGTGTTCATTTGGGGGGCTTGGGGGGGGGGGGGGGGGGCATGCTGTTGCGAATTCGTGCAATCTCTGCTGTTTTTACATGCTGTGCTGTCACTGATTTTTTTTCCTGCTGGTTTTTGTATGGATTTGTAGGTCGACAACAGGGATTCGGCGGTGCCGAAGGTGACGCCGGAGGAGGCCGTCAAGCTGTGCGACCGGAACTTTGGCATTGGTGCCGACGGGGTGATCTTCGTCATGCCGGGGGGTCAATGGCGCGGACTACACCATGAGGATCTTCAACTCCGACGGCAGCGAGCCGGAGGTGAGCGGCCGTTTCATAACAGCATTGAATACCGTTGCGCTGTAGGAAATGTGCTATTCAGCGTTATGTTCATAGTTCCTCGGAGTGATTCCTCTACGCTAAAGGCAATGCGTTTATAGTTGAGCTAATTTTATGTTACCACAATGTTAATCGCGTGCGACCAGTCTCTGCTGTGCGATTTTTGCCGACATGTGGATGTTGTCCAAGCCTTATCTGCAAAAGGAAACGTGTAGCTGTACAAGTTACTCGTGTTCTTGAAATTGTAGGCAGGGGTAAACGATATCCTGCGAATCCACTGCGTGTTAGCTGGTTTTATAGCTCACCTTTGCGTAGATTGGGACTTGTACTAGTCTAATCCACAATCAGTCCAATATGTTGAAGGTCTAATCCAGAATCGTTCATGCTACTTATTCCATACATGCAGGGCCGGTCCTGGGATTTTAGAGGCCCAGGGCGAAACTAGAAATAGGAGCCCTAGTATAAATATCTAAATATAAATCTACATGCACACACACACACACATATATATATATATATATCTAATTTTACTAACAAACACTTAAAATATGTTATGTATTAAAGAAAAATTCATATAAAAGAGTTTATAGATATTACCTTAAAAATTTCTTCTAACACTTCTAGATGCGAAGTCATTGATGATGGTATTGATATCAATCATTAACATCATTGTAAAGTTGCTCGCTGGATCCTCTAAAAGCCAAATTACGTTTGCCAAGAAATTTCACAATGGCAACTATTCTTAATAGAACCTGCCTTATACCATCTCAACACAAGCTAAGAAATTACCATTAACATCATTGTAAAGTTGCTCGCTGGATCCTCTAAAAGCCAAATTACGTTTGCCAAGAAATTTCACAATGGCAACTATTCTTAATAGAACCTGCCTTATACGTTCTTTCTCCTTTGTAATTTGCTGTTGTAGCTCTTTATCGATCGTTTCATGTTTGCTCAATCTAACTCTTAGTTCATTCCAAGAATTCATGTTGGAAATATGCTCGACACTAGCTTCATGTTCTTTCAGCCTCTCATTGATATGCCTCCAATCTCTAAACCCATCATGCCCCAATGAACTCTTGCAATTATCAGAATTGAAAAGCTTGCAACAAAAGCAAAACACCTTATCAACGTGTTTTGAATAAACTAACCATTTTCTATCATGTACCTCTCCATTGCTCATTTTTCTAGAGTAATGACTGTACGAAAAATGTCTTGAGTTGTCATCCAAAGGAAATTCAATATTTTCTTCTCTTATAGGCCCCTTCTCCACTAATATGTCTCTTGCTTTGTTATCAAGATTACCCCAATTTATCGGATCATAAATATTTGTAGTAAATACTGGTTCATCAAAACTAGCAGATTCTGTAGCAGATGAATTAAATATGTGCTCATGATCACTCACATTGTTATCATCTGTGTTGATGTTGACATGGTCTTCCATAGAGCCCTCATCTTCTAGATTCACATTAGCATCTTCCTCCACAGCAACTATCGCCAATTCATCAGGATTTCTTGAACTGCTCGTATTACTTTTAAAAAATTTGTCCATGGATCCCCTCTGTGATTCTATCAACTCATCAATTCGTTTCCTCTTTTTTCTTTTTTCACTGCCGGAAGCATATTTTCTAGATGACATGGTACTGAAAATTTAAAGAACAATAGTATAATTAGTAACTACAAATAACAAAGCACTAATTATTGATTAAAAATAACAAAGCACTAATTAACAAAGCACTAATTATTTACAAATAACAGTCGATCTGTATTCTGTACTTCTGTAGATGTGGACACGCGATGCAAATATGCAATCAATTATCAATCGACAACGGACAATCATTCATGCAGAGCATGCAGGCCATGCAATGAAGCTTACCGGCTGCGCGTACGTAGTCACGTACGTAGACGGACAGACGGTAGACCGTAGACGTAGCGGTAGCGCGGCGGGCGCGCGGCTGGCCGGCTGCGCGGCGGAGACGCGGAGTCACGGAGAGACGTCTAGAGAGTACAGACGGGCAGACGGGTCACGGGCGACGGCCACTCGGCCAGGCCAACCTCGGCGGCTCGGCGCCTCGGCCGCGCGGCGTGATTGGCTGATTGCGTGAATCGCGTGATGGTGCTGGCGCGGCGCCGCCCTAGGGAACGTCCGAACGTAAAAATAAGATCTTCTGAAATCTGAAGATAAGAAGTGGAGCCGGATCCGGATCGTATACTTATACATATACCATGTATGCTAGTGTATGGGGGCCCCTGGGATTTGGGGGCCCAGGGCGGCCGCCCCGCTCGCCCCCCCCTGGGCCGGCCCTACATACATGCCTCTGTGCATAACATGGACTGTTTTAAGTTTTTACCCAATTTTGTGGTTGATATACTTTTTTTTTGAAACAAGGATCTTGATAAACTGTAAAACTTCGAAAGTGTTATCATGTTACCAACCCCATTATGTAAAGCAACACTTTAGTCTATACACTGCACACCATATAAAACTCCTATCTTCCAGAGGAAACTAAAGTTTGCATACTTGCATTTGTTGTGGTATGAGTACAACAGTAGGTTCAGAGTACCCCTTTCCCCCTTAAGGGACATGGAATTAGGAGCTATGGAGCCAACCGAGAGAGAGAGAGAGAGAGAGAGAGAGAGAGAGAGAGCTAGTGAGTAAAATGAGTGGACCTGTCCTTCTTGTACTCCTTTTGGGGGTTTATATACGTGAATAGGATAGGATGAGAAATTCTCATCCCACTCCTTAATAGTTACAAACGGTGAGGGTACATTGATATATTTCTTTATACACATATCCCTATACTATTGGGCCTGTTGTAAGGCTCAGTAGTTGAACTTAATGGTCCTGGGGGGCTGGGTCACTCTCACAACAGTACTCCCTCAACAACAAGCACAGAGGTCCCAAGGGGTGAGCTGACGTAACCAATTGCCCCAGCTCCCCGTCCCCCGACAGCAAGCACGAAGGTCTTGAGGGCCGAGTAGATGCAACTGCTAGCTCTAGCCCCTAGGGGTTTGGACGCTGTAAATCTCCTGAAACAGGGTTTGTCTTTTACTGATCATGACGTGGTCATGGGGTCCTTGGCCTGATAGAGCCTAAGTCGCCATGTTGAGGTCGTGCCTCAGACTCAGGCGGCGCGTACGACTATGTCGATCATGACGTGGTTGTGGCGGCGCATGGAGGCGGAGCCGCCCCTCCGAGGCCACCGTATGAGGGCGTTGAAGTCCCCCGATGTATCCAGAGCCACCACATCGAGGTCGTGCCTCAGACACGGGCAGCGTGCGCAGGCAAAGCCAGGGGCAGGCCCGTCCCTTCAAGGCGACACCTACGAGGAGGTTGGCGGAGTCCACCGACGCAGCTGGAGCCGCCGCGTCCAGGACATGCCTCGGACACGAGTGACGAAGTTCGACGCCGAAGCCATGTCCATCCCGTCATGGTCCTGCCTCCGACGTAGGCGGCGCATAGAGGTGAAGTCATGAGTCGGGCCGCCCCTCTGAGGTGATGCCTACGAGGAGGGTGGCGAAGTCCATTGACGCAGCCGGAGCTGTCGCGTTGAGGTCGTGCCTTGGACACGGGTGACGAAGTCCCATGGCGAAGACGTGAAGCGCGCATGCTCCGTCCCTATCTTGGACGAGCGTCAACGAAGTCCTGACGACGAGGTGGTCGGAGAATGCCTCACGACTACATTGATCATGACGTGGTTGCAAGCGTCGATGAAGTCCCGACCACGATGTGTCGGACGAGCGTCGACGAAGTCCCGACGACAAGGCGGTTGGAGAATACCTCACGACCACGTGGTCGTGGGTGTCGATGAAGTGGCGACCACAAGGAGGTCATAAAATGCCTCACGACTACATCGATCATGATGTGGCCATGGGCGTTGACGAAGTCGGCGGTGGGACAAAGACTCGAAGTGCGTGCACTCCGTCCTCACGCTTTAGACTGGCGTTGATGAAGTGGCGACCACGAGGTGTCGGGCGAGTGTCGATGAAGTCCTGACCACGAGGTGTCGGACGAGCGTCAAGGAAGTCCTGACCACGAGGTGTCGGACGAGCGTTAACGAAGTCCTGACCACGAGGTGTCGGACGAGCGTCGACGAAGTCCCGAGTACGAGGTGTCGGATGAGTGCCGACGGAGTCCTGACAATGAGGTGTTGGATGAGCGTCGACGAAGTCCCAACCACGAGGTGGTCGGAGAAGGTCTCACGATCACGTAGTCGTTGGCATCGACGAAATGGCGACCACAAGGTGGTCGTACAATACCTCATGACTACATCAATTATGACGTGGTCGTGGGCATCGACGAAGTCGGCGGCGGGACAAAGACTGGAAGTGCACGCGTTCCGTCCCCACGCTTCAGACTGGCATCAACGAAGTGGCGACCACAAGGTGGTTGTAAAATGCCTCACGAGTACATCGATTACGACGTTGTCATGGGCGTCGACGAAGTCCCTACCATGAGGTGTCGGATGAGCGTCGACGAAGTCCCGACCATGAGGTAATCGTTGAATGCCTCACGACTATGTCGATTATGATGTTGTCGTAGGCGTCGACGAAGTCGGCGGCGGGAGAAGACTTGAAGTGTGCGCGCTCCGTCCTCGTGTTGACGAAGTCCCGACCACGAGGTGGTCGGAGAATGCCTCATGACCATATGGTCATGGGCATTGATGAAGTGCCGACGACAAGGCGGTCAGAGAATGCATGACGATCGCATGGTCATGGGTGTCGACGAAGTCCTGACCACGAGGTGTTGGACGAGCGTTGACGTAGTCTCGACCACGAGGTGGTCGGGGAATGCCTCACAACCATGTGGTCGTGGGCGTCGATAAAATCAGCGGCGGGACGAAGACTTGAAGCGCGCGCGCTTCGTCCCCCACGCTTTAGATTAACGTCGACGAAGTCCCGACCACAAGGTGTCGGACGGGCATCGATGAAGTGGCAAGCACAAGGTGGTCGTAAATTGCCTCACAACTACATCGATTATGACGTGGTTGTGGGCATCAACGAAGTTGGCAGCGAGACGAAGACTTGAAGCGTGCACGCTCCATCCCGATGCTTCGGACTGGCGTTGACAAAGTGGCGACCACAAAGTGGTTGTAGAATGCCTTATGACTATGTCGATTATGACGTGGTCATGGGTGTCAACGAAGTCGGTGGCGGGATGAAGACTTGAAGCGCACGTGCTCCAACCCCACGCTTCAGACTGGCGTGGACGAAGTGGCGACCACAAGGTGGTCGTAAAATGCCTCACGACTACGTCGATTACGACGTGGTCGTGGGTGGTCAGACGCAGTTCTCGCTCAGGGGCGGAACTGTCATTCGATGCCGTTAGCATGCGAGGCTCATCGGGGTTATCGCTGGTGCATGCGACTCCCTGGCGGGAAGCGTGCGCAACCATGAGCGCTCCATCCCCGCACCGCGCGATTTATTTATACGCCGTAGAGTTAGCACAGAGGTTGTGGACTCTACGCGGGGACTGTGGACTCCACGCGGGTATTTATACTCCGTGGAGTTCGCGCGGAAGTTGTGGACTCCACGCAGGGGCTGTGGATTCCACTTGGGTATTTATACTCTGTGGAGTTCGTGCAGAGGTTGTGGACTCCGCGTGGGGGCTGTGGACTCCGCGCGGGTATTTATACTCCGTGGAGTTCGCCCGGAGGTTGTGGACTCTGCGTGAAGGGTATTTATATTCCGTAGAGTTCACGCAGAGGCTGTGGACTCTGCGCGGGCATTTATACTCCACAGAGTTTGGCGGTGCGCAAGACCACGAGGCGCTCATAGAATGCTGCATGAGCACGTCAAACATGATGTGGTCGTGGGTGATCAGACACAGTTCTCGCTAGGGTGGAACTGTCATTCGATGCCGTTAGCACGGCGAACTCCTTGGTAGGAAGCGCGTGCAGCCATGAACGCTCCATCCCTGCACCGCGCGATTTATTTTATACTCCGTAGAGTGGCCCAGGACACATGAGGTTCTCGGCGCTTTATACTCCGCAGAGTACGCCGGGGCCGAAGCCACCGTGCGATTTGTTTTATACTCTGTAGAGTTGCCCGAGACACGAGGTTCTCAGCGCTTTATACTCTGCAGAGTACGCCGGGGCAAGAGGCCACCATTCGATTTATTTATATTCCGTAGAGTACGCCGAGGCACGATGCCACCGTACGATTTGAGCACAAATCAGATCGAATAGCAGCAGAGGAATGCTAAAGCCAACAAGTGCCAAATATTATGATGCATACTGCACGACCAGTTTGAGGTTTCTCTACCTTCTTACCTTTGTAGCGCTTTCCTTCCAGCCGGTCAAAATCCCACGGATCTCCCTCATGGCGGCGACTCTACCTCGCGCAGCTTTTTGCGTTGTCCTCACGGACGGCACCAACTGTTGTGGTATGAGCACAACAGTGGGTACAGGGTACCCCTTCCCCCTTTGGGGATATGGAACTAGGAGCTATGGAGCCGACCGACAGAGATAAAGAGAGAGCTAGTGAGTAAAATGAGTGGACGTCTTATTCTCGTACCCCTCTTGGAAGTTTATATAAATTAATGGGATAGGATGGGAAATTCTCATTCTATCGCTTAATAGTTATAAAATGTGATAGTACATTGGTACATTCTTTATACACATATCTCTATACTATTGGACCTGTTGCAACGCCCAGTAGCTGAACTTAATGGTCCTAGGGGGCTGAGCCACCCTCACAACAGTATTCCCTTTAGTTGCTGTTATAGGCGGGGCGTTGGGCCCAGCCGGGTTATTATTAGGAATTAGAGATTGGTTTCTATTCGAGTTAGAGATTAGTTTCCTTGTGTTAGAGATATAATTAGAGATATGATATTAGTTACTATATCTGTTAGAGATATGATTGGGATTAGATTCCATCTGTTAGGGGGAGCCGTCTATATAAGAGGGCTACCGCATGCTATTGTAATCAAGCAGAATAATAACAAAGTCTTCCTAGTCTATAGTCCCTCCTCTCTCCCTACGCCGACGCCATCCGGCCATCTTCTTGGTGGTGTTTACCCGTTATGAACTAAGGTTCATAACAACTTGGTATCAGAGCAGTCGATCCCTTCCCACGACTTCTGCTACCATGGTTTCCAGCGAGGAGGCCAATTCCGTGAGAGCAGTGTTTAAAGCAATCCAGAAGCAGATGGCCGATATGAACTCCCAGATTGCAGATTTGACAAGGCAGAGCATCGCAAATAACGCCAGAATTGCAGCACTTAAATCCGGGGGGAGTCTAGGCACCGGCTACGCCCCACCGGCCGCATCAGCTCCAAGCCAGGAGGATCCTATCGCTGCAGGGTTTTCTCTGCCGTCCGCACCGTCTCCACCTGCGTCTCCGTCCGTTGCCGCAGAACCACCCCCATTGCTGCCAAGCCCAGTGCCACCACCGGCCCAACGCCCCTGGACCCAAAAGAAAAGTTGTAGAAAAGGCCGTCAGGAAACAGGGGAAAAAAATAATCATTGAAAAAAAGGCAACTGAAAAAAAGTTACGGCCAAAATACCGACGTCTTATCCAGTGGACAGAAATCTGCCATTCTCAGAATTGGGTCAATCCTTGTGCTTTTCAATTCCAGATTGCATTCTATTGAATTATCTTATGTTCATCACTCCTATACATTGTTACACACTTGTTTTGGCCTTCTCCTATCCTTGTTTGATCAGCAACATAGGCTAAGTGCTAGGTACGAACTATAATTCAATTATGTGCAATTTCTGAAATTAATAAATTGTTCTCCATTGCTACATATCTAGCCTTCCAAGCTACACCTTTTACTAACCGAGCAGATCACGTCGAACCGACCCTTGCAATCGCTATACACATTACTTGAGTCAAGTTATCACGAACCAGCCACCGGTTGCACCACCTGTTTTGCATTGGTAAGAACTTGTAAGAGCTTGGTAAGAGTTTGAGAGATGTGTGACTTGTGAAGCTCCACCTCCTAGTAGTTTATAGGGACTTACATAATTCTTGTGTATTTCCTTGTTTTCTACTAACCATGACAGGTTCAAGATCACATTGTAGCAATTTTTGTGAGACCAACAACTTGTTGGATCGTATTAATAAGACCCTCACCACCATCAACAACAGAATTGAGGGCTCCAATGATCGCGACCGTTGTCGACTTCAACATAATCGACAAGGTACATGTAGGTTAACAAGAGAGGTATGTGATGATGATGCCAAGTTTACAATTCCTCCATTTGCTGGTAGATATGACCCTGAAGCTTATCTTGAATGGGAAATACAATTAGATCAAAATTTTCTGTGCTATGATTTTCCTGATGATAAAAGAGTTAGGGCTGCTACTAGTGAATTCACTGATTTCGCATTATTTTGGTGGAGGAAACAATGTAGACTACCACATGTACCTAAAACTTGGAATGCTTTGAAACGAATCATGAGATCTACATTTGTTCCTTCATATTATTCACGTGACTTGTTAAAAAGATTGCAACGTTTAGAACAAGGTAGGAAAACTGTAAGTGAATACTATGAAGAATTGAAAGCTCTTTTGTTGCGTTGTGATTTAGAGGAACATGTAGAAGCTATAGAGAATAGATTCTTAGATGGGCTTAATCAAGAAATTAAGAACATTCTCGTCCACAAAGAATATAATTCTCTCTATGATTTGTTTATACTTGCTTGTAAGGTTGAAAGTCAGATTGAGAAAGAATTGAGAATACTTGATAATAGGACACATGAGAGCAAACCTGTGGTTGTGCCTTTTTCTGTAACTAACAACTTGCAGCAAGTTGAAAACCATGCTGAAGAGAAGAATGAGTTACTTGAGCTACCAACTCCATTACTTGAGAAGGAAGATGAGGTGATGGATGCCCCTACATCATGTGAGGAGAGCCAAAAAGATAAAGATAATAGTGCTATCATCACTCAAGGTGAGTATGCCTGTGAAGAACTACAATTGTCCACTGTTAATGCTACTTTAGAGCAAAAATTAGTGGAAAACAATTTTGATATGCACATGTTTCAAGTACAAAATTCCGACTGCATTGATTTAAGTATTGAGAATGAGTTGTGTGTCAATTCCTTGCATAAATCTTTGGCACAACCAAAAGTTAAACCTGATTCTTCTGTTTTAATTCTAAATCTATGTGCTGAAATAAATGCATTTGATTCTACCTATGTGCAATTGATACATGCTAGAGATGAGCCGAATGAAATTTCTTCTTCGAACAATTTAGGTCATATTGAGATTGATCATCCCTGTGAACTGTGTTGTTTAGAGAAGAAGTTATTTGAGATTCCCAATTCACTTTCTTTGTTTCGTTATAAATTTTTCCTAATAGGGGAGTATGATGAAAAGGGAAATTACATGGTTCATCGAATTTGGATAAATTCAGAACTGAAAGGTTCAACTTTGGAGGAAGAACACTATCATGTAGAGGAAACTAATGGCACTAACATTATCATTTCTAGTTTATCAACTGCTATTTGTGAGCTACAGGAAACCTTTCAAGAAGGGGAGTGTTGTGGGTTGCTTCCATACACCACAACCAATTCTCTATTTGCGCCGAAAAAGAATTTGCCTCTCATTGAGATCATCAATATCAAGTCACAGTCCAATACAACCGTTTCTAAAGAATGGGAGCAAGATGAAGCACATACACCATCCATTGATAACACTACCAACCAGGTATAATCGTTTCTAAGAGGTTTTACTTTGTTTGATAAAGAACTTATGATATTACATAATACGAATTTGTTGCGTTCTTTGTCATGTACCGAGATTTATGATCAAGATCATGCAATACGTGAGACCACACATTTATTAAAACCGAGGACGGTTTTCTGTCAAGAAGGGGAGGATGATGTGACCACGCCACATATACATACGACCAAAGTTCCCAAGAATAAACAAAAGGTGAATTCGTTTCTTCGGTTTCAATTTATTTTAAATAAGAATATGATGCTATCTAAAGATGAAAATGTATATTTGTCCAGCTATATAAGGAGGATTGCATTAACGCTACGCGCTCGTGGCTGGGGTCCACCTAAAGGGAAGCCAAATAATATATCAAGACCAAGTCAACGCCTTTCCAAACTTTTGCCCAAGGTCACCACGTCATTTTTGGATCAATTCAAGCAAGAGTTCAAGTGGGACACGTTTTGGAATCCAATTCGGCCTCCAGATCAGTTCGGATTCAGCTTGACAGATCCAACTTCAAACGAGCATAACTTTCACATACGGAGTCCGTTCGAGGTCCATGAGTACTTGATGGAAAGCTTTTCACGTTCTCTTTCCAATGGATCCAGCCATGCTTGCAAATTCCTTCTGTACAGCCCGCAATTATCAAAAAAAGTTGCTACACCACTTGTTTGGGCCAAATTGGGCCTTGTAATGCATGGGCCTAAGAGGAAGGTGCTAACCCCACTATTCATGGGCGTGCTACTGTTCACATGAACAGTAAAATTGTACCACCCCTTTATTTCTTAGTTTTGTGTGGCTTCCACTCCCCTATTTAAGGAGGCCGCATCCCATCTAGTTTCCTTGGATTTCGTTTGATTAGTTTTTCCATTGTGAAAACTTTTGTTCTTCGCTTGTGTCGGCTAGATCAACCGTAAAGAACCGATGGGCTGATTCAGGCATGCAAGCACCCGATATGTTTCGCGCCCCCTCCCCTCCCCTCCCTCCTCCCGACGCCTCACCTTCCAGCAGCCCCACGCCGGCTCCTACTCCAGGTCCGGTGGCCACCTCCCCTTCCCCTCCCCCCTCCCCGGCGCCGGGGCCACCCCCTATCCTTTCTGGTCGCTCCAAAGCCCTGCGGTGGCGCGACGGCTGCTCCCCCTCGTCCTCTCCTTCCTCTTTCAAGGAAGCTTTGCTGGGGGGAGTACCCTCTGCCGGGCTATCGGAGGTCCAGGTCTCGGCTCCTCTCCCGGTGGTTTCTGCCGCGGCCTTGCAGGCCCCTGCCGGTTCGGCGTTGCCTCGTTCGGCCCCTCGGCCTGTTGCGGGCGGAGCTCCGCGGAAGGCGAAGAGCCCCGACGCAGAAGGTTGGTGGACGGTTGAGGGACGCCGTGCTCGACGTGAGCGTCGCAGGGCGGAGCTCCCTCCCCGGCGGCCGGTGCCGGTGGACCTGCGGGGAAAGTGCTTCAACTGCTTCTCCCCGCATCATCGTGCTCTCAACTGCCGGGTGAGCCCCCGTTGCTTCCACTGCCGGACCTTGGGTCATCGCTCCAACGTTTGCCCACGTCGTCGATCTTCCTTGCGCCCGGCTTTGTCCCAGCCCGATCAGAAGTTTGTCTGGCGCCCTGTCATCCCGCTCCCTTCGGTGGCAAGTGCTGGGATGGAGACTCCGAACTCTGGTGAAGGTGCAGGTGAGGGGCGGCGGCGACGACGACGTCGGGCGCACAGGCGGGGTGCTGGCGGGCGGGATTCCGATATAGCCCGGGACTCCGATCGTGCCCCGCCCCCGCCCCCTGACGATGCAATTGAGGGTGGCTCGGGGGGATCCTCTCCTCTGCTTTCAAGTGACATGGTTCCTTCGTCTGCCGACATCGTCCGTTCCCAGAGGCCCCAGCGAGTTCTCGATCGCTCGGACAGGATTTCTCATCGGGAGGATGAGCTCGTTCGTGCCCTGGTGGTTTCAATCGTTGGCGATAGTCAGGAGGGCTCAGTGGAAAGCATCAAGGGGTTGTTTGCGCGTCGGTTCGAGATTGAGGAGTCTCTGCTGGTTCTCCACCGATTTGGACCAGCAAGTTTTCTTTTGATCTTGCCGACGGACGAGTTGGCAGAGAGGGTCTTCAATGGAGGACGGCCGATCTTCTCCCCTCCCTGTCGACTTCACGTCATGCGTTGGTCGCGGTTCATTCATGCCTCGGCGTCAAAGCTTCCTTTCGCCGTCAGTGTTGAGTTGAGGGGTATTCCCGCCCACGCCTGGGAAAATGCCACAGCGGAGGCGCTCCTCAGCGAGTTCTGCTGGATCAACGACATCCTTCCGGACACTGCTAGCCGGCGCGATGTCTTTCGGGTGGCGGCTTGGTGCTCTGACCCGAGTCGCATCCCCACCGAGATGGATCTTCTGGTAATGGAGCCGGCGGTGGCCGCCGATGGTCCTCGTCCGGTGAAACGTGCTCTGTCTTACCCAATTGAAGTTGTCGTGTCTCCGTTTGACCAGCCGTTGGAGGCGGATCACCCTCCTCCCCCGCCTTCGGCTGACAACGGGCATGGACACCGTAAGAGACGCCGACGGCAGCGGCGCGCCTCATCGCCTCCGTCATCGCAGATGGCGCCAGGAAGCTCTTCGGCGGCAAGGGGTCCTCCTCGAGCTCCGGTGCATTCGAGGCTGGGTCCCAGGGCTGCTGAGGCGTGCCACGTGGCGTTTGGTTTATTAGCAATCAACGAAGACAACGGTCCAGCTTCCGCCTCGTCTCCTGGCCAGCGTGATGGCGTCAACGCTTTGGCTTCTGACATCTGCATATCCAGCGTGGCGGGGGTGGGATCGAGGATTGGCGCCTTGGGTCATGTGTCTGGCTTGGATCCTCCTGTCCCCTCCCCTGCCCCCGCTGAGTTAATTGAAGATCTTGTGGGCCTGATGTCTGGTTTTTCTTCTGGAGGGGCCCCCACAGCTGTTGCGCGCCCGGAAGATTCTCCTTCCAGTTTGGCGCCCTCCCTTGTGCCTGAGGCTGTGCCTGCTGCCCCGACCGGCTTCTTGTCTGCTCCTGCGTCTGATGTTCAGATCCCTGCTCCAGATGTCGTCAAGCATTCAATCTTGCCACCTCCACCATCTTACCCCGTGCGATCTCCTGGGTTCTTCTGCTTGAAGTACTCCAGACGTCATCGCGGGGGCCAGCCAGCCTCTCCTTCATCGCCAGCGACACCTTCTAGGGCATCGCCCTCAGCGCGAACTCCTTCGCCACGTCGTCCTGGCAAGTGCTTCATTGGTAGACTTGCTAGAAAGACGACCAGACTCCTAGCCACTCCTCGTGTTTCGAAGGCCAAAGGGAAGACTCTTCCGCCGGCAGCTCCCCCACGTCGCAGCCGTCGGCTTGCTGGTGTCGGGGTTGAGCTTCTGATGGATTCTCCAACTCGAACAAAGAAAAAAGTCATGAGATCTCTGAACATCGTTGGGGTTCATGAAGGTATTAGTCAGGAGGCTTTGGCTGAGTTCAGCAAGCTTTTCAGCCAACCTCTGTCATCATCTCATGTGCAAGCTTTGGCTGCCCTGTTTGGTTGGGTAGCCCCAGGGGAGGAAGAGGCTGCTCTCTCCTGATTCCTTGATGCAGGTGCTCCTTGGTCTAGCTTTTTCCTTGTTCTTTATGAATCCTTCAAAAATTTTGTCTTGGAATGTGAGAGGGCTTAATTCTCGTGCTCGTCAAGACTCTGTCCGCAGCTTAGTAGAAAAGAATCAGGTCGATATTGTGTGCATTCAGGAGACTAAAATGGCTGAAGTTTCTTTGCAAACAATTTTATCCGTGCTGGGTTCAGACTTTGACAACTTCATTGACCTTCCTTCAGTTGGTGCTAGTGGGGGTTTGCTCATTGCTTGGCGCCACTGGTTGGGTCCTGCTGCTGCTCATAGAGTTGATTCGTTTTGTGCTTCGGTCCAATTCTGTCCAGTCGGTGGGCAAAGCTGGTGGCTGACCTGTGTCTATGGACCTCAAGGTAGTGATGAAAAAATTCAGTTCTTGCAAGAGCTGAGGAATGTCCGTGCTGCTTGCTTCGGTCCATGGACTATTCTTGGGGATTTTAATCTCATTTACAAGGATGAAGATAAGAACAACAACAATTTCAACCGGGCCTTGATGGGAAGATTTCGTCGGCTGATTAATGATTTGGCTCTAAAAGAGATTCCTCTCCATGGTCGCAAATTTACTTGGTCAAACTTGCAAGATGCGCCAACTTTAGTCAAGCTGGACAGAGTTTTGTGCTCAGTGGATTGGGAGCAATTGTTCCCTAATTGCCTGCTGCTTAGTGCTGCTTCTGAAGATTCAGATCATTGCCCCCTTCTTCTCGGTCTTAATGATAACTTGCCTGGTAAAAGGAGATTTCACTTTGAATCTTATTGGCCAAAAGTTGATGGTTTCCTTTCGGCAGTTGAGGAGGCCTGGAACTCTGTCCCGGCTTCTTCCTGTCCCTTCCACATGCTGTCTTGTAAATTAAAGGCCACAGCCAGGAAGCTGCAGAGTTGGAGTCATAAAAAAGTTGGGCATGTTAATTCACAGATTGAGCTTGCCAGAGAGATCCTCCATCAACTAGAAATTGCGCAAGATTTTCGTATACTCGCTCGTGGAGAAGATTGGCTGAGGAGGAGCCTCAAGAAGCACTGTCTCGCCCTAGCCTCGCTCAAGCGTACCATTGCGAGAAGCCGTTCAAGAATAAATTGGCTTAGTGATGGTGACGCCAACTCCAAGCTGTTCCAGCTCCATGCTCGCCATCGCAAGAGAAAGAATTTTATTGCTAAGCTTGTTTCGGAAGACCAGGTGTTCTCTAGCCATGATGACAAGGCCAAGCTGATTCATGATTTCTATAATGGTCTTCTGGGATCTCATTTTCACCGAGACTTCTCTATTAATCTTGATGAATTGAATGTCCCAGTCCGTGATCTTGCTTTTCTTGACTCTCCTTTTTCTGAAAATGAAGTTTGGAAGACTATCAGCCTTCTGCCATCCGACAAAGCCCCTGGCCCGGATGGCTTTACAGGAAGTTTTTACAAGGTGTGCTGGCCAATTATCAAACAGGATATCATGAATGCACTCTCCGCAGTTTGGGCCAGGAAATTCTCCAATTTGGGGTTGGTAAATTCAGCTTTTATCAGTCTTCTGCCAAAGAAAGATGGGGCTGAAATGATCAAGGATTTTCGGCCTATTAGCCTTGTGCATAGCTTTGCAAAACTTGTCACCAAAATTCTTGCTAACAGGCTGGCTGGGCGGCTTGATGAGTTAGTGTCTCTCAACCAGAGTGCGTTCATTAAAGGGCGCTTCATTCAGGATAATTTCATGCTAGTTCAGCAAACTGCTCGTTTTTTGAGCCAGCAAAAACAAGCTCGGCTCCTCCTAAAGCTGGACATTTCCAAGGCCTTTGATTCTGTCTCTTGGCCTTTCCTAGTTGAAGTGATGAAAAAGATGGGTTTTGGGCCAATTTGGTGCGACGTCGTCTGTGGGCTTCTTTCATCTTCATCTACTCAGATACTTCTTAATGGGATCCCTGGAGTTACCATCTTGCACCGTCGTGGGTTGCGTCAAGGTGATCCACTTTCACCAATGCTCTTTATCCTTGTGATGGATGTTTTGTCTCTTATGGTCTCTAAAGCTTTGGAGGAGGGCTTGCTGCAGCCTCTGTCCAATAGGGCTGTGCAGCACCGGATCTCAATTTATGCTGATGATGTGGTTATTTTTCTCCGGCCCACTGCTGCTGATCTGGACCTCACTCTTGAAATGCTTCAACTCTTTGGGGATGCCTCAGGCCTGAGAACAAATTTGCAGAAAAGTAATGTTTTTCCCATCCATTGCACTGAGTTGGACATTGCAACTATCCAGAACCATCTCCCTTGCGAAGTTCTGGATTTCCCTTGTAAGTATCTTGGTTTACCTCTCTCACTAAAGAAGCTGACAAGGGCGCAAATTCAGCCTTTCATTGATAGAATTGCAGACCGACTGCCTAGTTGGAAGGCTGATCTCCTCACCAAGGCAGGTAGGAAGGTCCTAGTGCAATTTGTGCTTACTTCAATGCTTGTTTATTTGGCCATGGCAATCGACCTTCCATCTTGGGCAATTAAGGCCATTGATAAAATCCGAAGACGTTTTTTGTGGAGGGGAAGGAAAGAAGTCAAGGGTGGCCATTGCTTGATTGCTTGGGTAAAAACTTGCCGTCCTACTAAGCTGGGGGGCTTGGGCATTTCAGATCTCCAAAGGATGAATTGGGCGCTTCGTATGAGGTGGTTGTGGCTGCAAAAAACCGAGCCAAACAAGCCTTGGTCTGCATTCCCTATTAAAGTACACCCATGTGTGCAGGCTTTCTTTTCCATTGCGGTCGTGACTGAGGTTGGGGATGGCGCAAGGACTTTATTCTGGATGGACAGATGGATCCATGGACAAAGGATTGTGGATCTTGCGCCACGGTTATTTGCCTTAGTACCCAATCTTAGAGCCAACAAGCGTACTGTTCTTGAGGCTCTTATGGATCAAACTTGGATTTCTGACATTCAAGGGGCTCTTTCTGTGGGAGTCTTTGCTGAATTCCTGGAGCTTTGGGATGTTATTTCAGAAGTGGTTCTTCGTCCAGGAGTTGAGGACATGCATTCTTGGCGTTTTTCCAGCTCTGGTCTTTATTCAGCAAAATCTGTTTATTCTGAGTTGTTTCAAGGGGCTGTCCTCTTTGGTCCCTGGGAGAGAATTTGGAGATCTTGGGCTCCGGGCAAATGCCAATTCTTTATGTGGTTAGTGGCTCACAATAAATGTTGGACAGCTGATAGACTTGAAAAGAAAGGATTACCACACCCAACCTGCTGCCCCCTCTGTGATCAGGAGCCTGAAACAATCAACCATTTGCTGGTGGGTTGTGTGTTTGCCCGGGAATTCTGGTTCTTATTGCTCCGGGGGGTTGGGTTGCATAGTCTTTCTCCGCAGCCTACAGTCGCATCCTTTGATGATTGGTGGTCTATTGCAAATTCTAGGGTTGAAGGGGAGGTCAGGAAGGGCCTCAATTCACTGATAATCCTGGGTGCTTGGTCTATTTGGAACCTCCGCAACCGTTGTGTTTTTGATGGAGTCTCTCCGAGTCTTTCCTTGTTATTGGTCCAGGTTAGAGATGAGCTGAAACTTTGGGGTTTGGCTGGGGCGCGTGGTATTTCTTACCTCACTGCCCTAGCACCTGAGGAAGGCTAGGTCGGGGTTGTTGGGGTTGGTCTTGGTCTTGGTCTCCCTAGTGGGGATTGGTCTTGGCTATAGTTGAGTGTGTTTGTAAGGGTTGTTCTTCTTCTTCTTAATACAATGATACGCAGCTCTCCTGCGTGTTCGAGAAAAACCGTAAAGAACCTTCTGCGAAATCCCACCTTTTGAGCTTAATATAAATATTTGCAATTTCAGATTACTTGTTATCTTGTTCTTGCGTGTTTTTCGGTTGCATGCAGGAATAGACCTTCGTGGTCAGGTCAACCGCGTTCTTGGCACGGTTGATAACGACTTGGAGTGTGGTTTAGCGATTGCTTGGCGTTCTGGTCGTGACCGGTTAGTAGCCGCATCGTCAAAGTCGTTCTCCTCCAAATCGAAATTATCATCCTATCGGAAGATCGGGACCCCGTCGCCTCGCTCCGCCTGTGCAGCCGCCGCCGCGCGCTCCGCTCCTCCCGAGGCGCCTTCGGCCGTGTAACCGCCGCCGGTCGGTCCGCCTTCGCCTCCGCCCGGGCCGCCGCCCGTGTCGAAGCCGTCGCCGCCGAGAGCGCTGCCGCCCGGGCCGCCGTCGCCGCATCCGCTCGAGCCGCCGCCACAGCCGCTACGCCGGTCGGCCACTCCGCTGGCCGCCTCAGCCGCCGCTCCGTCAGCCCCCGGCCGCCCGCTCTGCAGGCCGCCGCTCCGCCTGCCGCTCCGCCTCCGCCAAATCCGGTCGCCGCCAGATCGGGCGCTCTTCGCCGGCCTCTTCGCCGCCGTGGGCCGCCGTGGATCGCCGGAGCCGCCGCTGCGCCTTCAGGCTCCGTTCTGACCGATGCGGGGTGTCGGTCGGTTTATAAAACCGACCGATTAGTTCAGGCAAAGCAAAGCAAAAAATAAAAAATAAATAAAAATAAATAAAAAAATTCAAAAAAAAGGAACTTTTTTTGCAGGCATCATTTAGCCCTGTTCCGCTTGGATCAGGCCGGTCGTCTTCATCCGCTGCAGCACCCTACCACCGTTCGTCCTCTACATCAGCGTCGAAGGTCTTCCATTGGCCGCCGTCTAGCAGCTCGAGGACGAGCTGCATGTCCGGGAGGGGTGTAGTGTTATAGGCGGGGCGTTGGGCCCAGCCGGGTTATTATTAGGAATTAGAGATTAGTTTCTATTCGAGTTAGAGATTAGTTTCCTTGTGTTAGAGATATAATTAGAGATATGATATTAGTTACTATATCTGTTAGAAATATGATTGGGATTAGATTCCATCTGTTAGGGGGAGCCGTCTATATAAGAGGGCTACCGCATGTTATTGTAATCAAGCAGAATAATAACAAAGTCTTCCTAGTCTATAGTCCCTCCTCTCTCCCTACGCCGACGCCATCCGGCCATCTTCTTGGTGGTGTTTACCCGTTATGAACTAAGGTTCATAACAGTTGCTCACTTGTTTTGCTTCGCTTTTTTTGTTTGTCTCAAAGCTGTTGCTAATAAGGTGTTTACTATGGATCTTGTTAGCGCTGAATTGTTTTTGTACAGTATTTGTTCATCCCTTATGTCCTTTTTTTGTTTCAGATGTGTGGTAATGGAGTTCGTTGCTTTGCTCGGTTTATAGTGGAGCTTGAAAATCTACAGGGAACACATGGGTAATAGTTCATGCACGAACTTTTCAATATCCTTTCATGAAGAGTAAAATAACGGTAAAGTTCAACCTGTAGATTTCAGCAGTTTATCATTGAAATGCGCAAATGTATATGCAGTGCCTTATATAAATCTGACTTTAATATTAATGTAGTTAATAATTGGACTGCAGCCTGTTCTATAGAGTAGGTGCTAGAAATGCGATGATATAGATGTACCATTCTTTGCAATGGCACTGAAGTTACATTCTTGTGTTTCAGCTTCAAAATTCATACTGGTGCTGGATTAATCATTCCTGAAATACAAAATGATGGCAAGTTAAATGCCTTTCTATTTGTTTAGTCTTGTTTTTTTAATTTTGATGGGCATACACCACTTTAGTATTCACCTTGCTCAATCATGAGCAAAAGTAAACTATTTTTTTTTATCTCTAGCTGCTTGCTAAGGTATGCTCCTTGGTCTGTAATTGATATCAGGGACGTTTGAAACCTGCCTTAGCTTTCATGCTTCTTGCAGTTGGTTATCAACACAAACTTTTGGGGAGTTTATAGCATTATGATTTGAGAACCGGACTAAGTTTGCACAATTTCTGTATGTATGCCAGAATAACCTAGTTATGTCATACTGTAAGCATTCTGTTTAGCTGGTTGCAATTTACACCATTTCAATATGTATGCCAGAAGAACCTAGTTAAGTTATATGGTAAGCATTTTGTGCTGCTGGTTACAATTTGCCCAATTTCAGTGTGCATGCCAGAAGTACCTAATTAAGTCACAATCATATAGTAAGCATTTCGTGCTGCTGGTTACAACCTTACATATTTTCCAAGATTTTGCTATTTTCTTGGATATGTTTGTTATGAATATTGTGTATATTGATATGAGACCCAAAGGGTCATATATATAGGAGAGTGCAAGAGAGATATAAGGAAACAAATAAGAGTCCTATTCTATCTCTAATACCCTTAACACCCCCCCCCCCCACAAATGCAAGGCGTATGCAATAGCATTGCATTTGAAAAAAGGGTTAATACTAAAACAAGAAATATCCGACATCCGAGTCGTGATAAAGTCATCGTTGCGTGCAGTCGTTGAATAAACTGTCAAATCAAGCCGAAGAGGAATAGATAGAAGCATGACGGCACAGATCGAAGCCTGAGACGGCGGCGGCGCAGTGCACAAGAAGCGCAACGGAGGCGCGGTGCAGAAGAAGCGCGGCGGCCACCTCGGAAGAACAGGCAGTTTTGTGGAAACCGACGGCGAAGGAACACCTCGGAAGAACACGAAGTGCCGAGGCGGCGCTGGGAGGCAGCCTGCGCCGGAGACGACGCGTCGCCAGCGGCGACACACCACCGCGCAGCGGACGATGTCCGTCGGTGGCGGCAGCCGCTTGAACACCTCCAGCGTGGAGAGAGCCAGAGGATCTGATCGGCACTAGATCGGGGGCGTGAGGTCGGCAACCGGAGATGAAGCGGCGACGACCCGAAACGAGATGGCTGCCCGGTCCAAGAAGAGGACCGGGCCGACCGTAGATGAGGTGGCCGCCCCGGGAGTAGAGATGATCCTCCCGGGGGTAGCGGCAACGGAAGACGTATGGAGGCTAGGGTTTGAGAGGTATGAACCTTAGCTCTGATACCATGTTATGAATATTGTGTATATTGATATGAGACCCAAAGGGTCATATATATAGGAGAGTACAATAGAGATATAAGGAAACAAATAAGAGTCCTATTCTATCTCTAATACCCTTAACAATGTTAAGCAATTGAAATGCCCTGGCTTCTTTCTTGGCTCTAGCATCCTCGAGAGTATTCCCTTCCTATCAACATTGAACCATTAATCCACCCATTCTTGTTGAATATAGGTCCCTCCCAAGTCTGAATTTATATTTCTTGATAGAATCACATAGATTTATCTTGTTCACAGGTAAAAGTTAATATGGGCCAGCCCATCCTTTCTGGAACAGATGTTCCCACAAAACTGCCATCCACCAAGAATGAAGCTGTTGTTCAAGCTGAATTGGCAATTGATGGGTTAACATGGCATGTAACATGTGTTAGCATGGGCAATCCTCATTGTGTCACATTTGGTGCAAAGGAATTAAAGGTAATCGAATAGCAAGTTAAGTTCTCTGCCTTTCAAATTGCTTTTTGGCAAAGTCCAGAATTTCATTATGCTTACCAAATTTCATCAGCATTTTATGAATCCAAAATATGCCCGGAAGGTTCTTGGAGCAAAGACCTAGCAGTTCATGTGGACCTCCTAATGATCCATTTATGGGGATAGCTTGTCATTTTTTTTCACATCTCCATACAAAGTATGTTGGCTTAGGCCCCAAGGTCTACAGTCTAGATCAGTTTTGTGAGTTTTAGCCTACCATGTCTTGTAGTATTTCATACACCAGAATTTTGAAATTTGAACTTGTTAATTATTAAAAGCAGTGAGCCAGTGGTCTTTGTGATCTGTTCTGTTCATTACCCGTTATCACCTAGAATCGTTGCTGTCACTTGCAAAGTTGCAATAAATTTGTCGCAACATCTATGCTGTATGCTTCCAGAGAGCAAGGGAGGTTTTCTTTAAGATACTTCAATATGGCTTTGTTATTGTTTATTTTGAGGCCCATTTGTGCAGATATAGCTAACAAGTTTCCCCTAGCAACCCTGGCTGTTGTGAATTTTGCTGCAAGTGAAAAGATTGCTATGTTGGTTGAACTATATTTGCTAAGAATCATGTTTTCATTATCCTATTTGGGCTGTTCACATAACAGTTGATTCTTGTCTTGGCTGGACCACTGGTTTTGCATGTTGATGATTTGAAGCTTAGTGATATTGGTCCTAAATTTGAGCATCATGAAATGTTTCCTGCTCGCACCAACACAGGTAACTCTTTCATTCTTATGCCACTATATGCTTCTATGTATATGTCCTTGCATTTGAGTTTTGTTTAAAAAAAGTTTTCCTTCTGCAGAATTTGTACAGGTCTTGTCTCGCTCACACCTCAAAATGCAAGTTTGGGAGCTTAATCTTCCTTGAATTTCGTAGGATAGACCTTGCGCTTGAACTTTGTAATTTCTTTTTCCCTTTATTTATCTTTTGAATGTTAAAAAAAGTACGCATCATTTAGTCCCATGTGTCAATGTGTCATCAGTGCCAAAGCATTAATCCATTATGTAATAGCTCCAATGTATGTAAAGAGTTTCAGTGAGATCTTTTATTGTTGTATCTCCAGGCATTTATCACAAGGACTGGATATAGAAAATAAACTTTATGATTTTGACTGTAGGAGCAACTCTTGCTTGTGGGACTGGTGCTTGTGCAGTTGTTGTTGCAGCTGTTCTTGAGGGCTGAGCTGAACGGGTTTGTCCTTTCTTTTGTTGTTTGCACTGTCAATTTTATCTCTACTATACCTTATGTGTTCTCATTTTTTTTGTGATACAGAAGTGTTTAGTTGATTTGCCTGGCGGGCCTTTGGAAATTGAGTGGAGGGAGGATGACAATCATATTTACATGACTGGTCCCGCAGAGGCTGTCTTCTCTGGATATGTTGTTCACTAGGTCAGTTTGTGTGTAACTTTTTTATGAGGGCCTAAGATTTAACAAGATGTTGCTCATTATAAGTCTATTGTTCAAGTCATTATACCTTCCATATTATCAGCCTGCCCAAAATATAATCATTTTCTTTTGTTTTGTCATGACCTTCTGAATGGCAAGTGTGTTTTTTTGTTTACTTTATGAGTCTGGAAGGAACTGGTCCCGGGCTAGCAAGGATGCTTCGACGGCCTGGACGGTCGCTGTGCCTTTGTCATAGGAGCGCAATGTGGGCGGATCCCGGCCATATACCACTTTGAACGGGGTCTCACGTAGCGCTGAATGGTAGGATGTGTTGTAACAGTATTCAGCCCATGGCAACCATTCCAACCACTGCTGAGGCCGATCCCCCGTCAAACAGCGCAAATACATGGCGATCACTTTATTGACAGCTTCGGTTTGACCGTCGGATTGCGGGTGATAGGCGGAACTGAGATGAAGCCGAATGCCCGCAAGACAGAACAAATCTTGCCAAAAGTTGCTTGTGAAAACCGGGTCTCGATCGCTAACAATTGAAGATGGAATCCCATGAAGACGCACAATTTCATCAAAGAAAACTCTGGCAACCGTTGTGGCAGAGTATGGGTGAGCCAGAGGAAGAAAATGTGCGTATTTGGAAAAGCGATCAATGACAGAAAGAATGACCGTTTTACCATGAACACGGGGAAGTCCTTCGATAAAGTCCATTGCGATATCCGCCCATGGCTGCGTTGGGACGTCCAATGGTTGAAGTAGACCGGCCGGGTGGAGATGTTCAATCTTGTTACGCTGACAGATCAGGCAAGTCCGCACAAAGTCGTGCACCAGCTTTTTGGCCCCGGGAATGTGAAAGTCCTTCCGCAACCGACATAAGGTTTTCTGGATGCCTTCGTGAGCTGCATGGGCTGACGTTAGAAGCAACTGCACCGAGGGAGACGAAGCTGGCACAAAAATCCGACCAGAGTGCAGAATGAGACCGTCTCGAATGGACCATGGGGTACCCAACTTGCCTGATTCAATATCGGCCCGGAGCTGCTGCAATTCGGAAGTAGTGAGCACCTCATTGCGCAGTTCGGGAAATATGGCAAGAGCTGGTGACGAGAGAACCAGCAAGGTGGCCGGAGGGCCGTCTCGGCGAGAGAGAGCATCGGCGACGGTGTTGAGGCGGCCCGGGCGGAATTCACCTGTGAAATCATATCCAAACAATTTGCTCACCCAGTGGTGTTGTGGGATGGTGGAGAGGCGTTGATCCAATAAGAACTTTAGACTATAATGATCTGTGCGAATAAGGAAAGTACAACCCCATAAGTATGGTCTCCAGTGGCGGACTGCTTGGACAAGGCCAATTAATTCTCGTTCATAAGCTGGCAGTTTAGAATGGCGAGGAACCACCGGTCGGCTGAAGAAAGCGATCGGGCCCAAGCCTTGATGAAGGACGGCCCCAACGCCAGTCCCTGAAGCATCGCATTCAACAGTAAAGTGTTTTGTGAAATCGGGCATGTGGAGAACCGGAGCCGTCGACAAAGCCTCCTTGAGAGCTTCAAAGGCTTGTTGAGCCTCGGGGGACCATCCAAATGCTTCCTTCTTAAGAAGGTTTGTGAGGGGTGCTGCGATCTTGCCAAAATCCCGGATAAATTTGCGATAATAGCCCGCAAGACCTAGAAATCCACGCAGTGCTTTGATTATCTTTGGTTGTGGCCATGCTGCAATTGCCTGTACTTTCGAAGGGTCCATGGCCACACCTCCTTCCGATATTACATGGCCCAAATAAGAGACCGAAGAGAGACCAAAAGAGCACTTGGATTTCTTGAGGAATAGCTCATGCTGTCTGAGGAGAAAAACCATGCAGATGTGCTGCAAATGGTCTGACCATGATGGACTGTAGATTAGTATATCATCGAAGAATACCAAAACGAAGCTTCGCAAGTAAGGCCGGAGGACAGCCTGCATCAGAGCCTGGAATGTCGCCGGTGCGTTAGTCAATCCGAAAGGCATAACCAAGAACTCAAAAAGACCTTCATGTGTCCGGAAGGCTGTCATAAAGATATCATCCGGGTGCATACGGACTTGGTGATACCCCGATCGAAGATCTAGCTTGGTGAAAAACCGGGCACCCCATAGTTCGTCCAAGAGCTCATCGACCACTGGAATGGGAAATTTGTCCTTGATTGTCAACTCATTGAGAGCACGATAATCGACACAGAAACGCCAAGTGTTATCCTGTTTCTTGACCAACAGGACCGGAGAGGAGAAGCAAGAGTGGCTGCGGCGAATGATGCCGCGCTGAAGCATGTCCGCGCATTGCCGCTCGAGCTCGTCCTTTTGGTGATGCGGATACCTGTATGGTCGGACTGAGACCGGTGCTGCCCCCGGACGCAGATGGATACGATGATCTTGCGGCTGGGCTGGAGGAAGCCCAGATGGTTCCGTAAAAAGATCCGCAAACTCCTCGAGGAATGGCTGCAGCTGGTCATGTCCTGACTGAACCAAAGCTTGCATCGGCTGTTTCTTAGAGAGCCCGTGCCAGTGAACCCGTCTGCCGTCGAGCCAACACATCATAAGACAGTTCATCGAAATCCCAGCGGATTGGTCCCAAAGTCTTCAGCCATTGAACACCGAGGACAATGTCAAAGCCGTCCAAGGGAATTGCGTAGGCTGTGATGGAGAACGGGGTCCGATGGACTGAGATCTGCAACTGCGGACAGACCCCAGCACATTCCAGGTGATCTCCATTGGCGATCTTTACGCGGAGACCCTGGTAGGGTGATAAGCGCACCTCCGTTGTTTGGACTACCCGGGCGCTGATGAAATTATGGGTGGATCCCGAGTCGACGAGCGCGACGAAGTGTTGAGTGCCAATTGCCACCGACAACTGCATAGTTCCTCCATTGGATGCTCTAGTGACTGCATGCAACGAGATCTCCGGCGATGTATTCTCCAGGTCTAGGGCGTGCAGGCCCGGCGTCTCGTCACCTGAATCGCCATCCTCATTCATGTCAATATAAGTGAGAAAAGGTTGCTTACAACGGTGGCCGGGCTGGAACTTGTTGCCACAATTATAGCACAATCCCTTGGAATGACGGTCAGCCAATTCTGTTGGCGTCAGGCGCCGAAACGGCTTTGCTGGACGCGGCCCGGGCGCGACAGATTGGGAAGGCATCTCCTGTGGACGCCCTAGAGCTGGTGTTGATGGCCGCTGGAAGGAACGCCCAGGACGATTGTGTGGATGCGAATCGCCCGCGGTGGTTTGCGCGCGACGCTCATACGCGCGGGCGAGACTCATGGCCACTTGTAAATTTGCCGGCTGCTGTAGTTCAACATCCGTCCGCAGAGGTTCCCGGAGGCCGGCCGTGAAGATCTGGACTTGCTGCAGAGGTAATAGACGGTCTGCGCGGCAAAGGAGCACCAAGAATTTGGTTTGATAATCACTGACCGTCCCCGTCTGCTGAAGCCGCGTCAATTCCCCTAAGGGATTGCTCCTAATGGGTGGTCCAAATCACATGTGGCACAAGTCCTTGAATTGATCCCACGTTGGCTGGCCGTCGTCGCGTTCCAATTGGAAATACCACTGCTGAGCAATCCCCGTGAGATGGTAGGATGCAAGCCAGACTTTGTCACCTTCCTCGGTCCGCTGTCCGCGGAAGAACTGGTCGCACCGATTCAGCCAAGACAGGGGATCGTCGGATCCGTCAAAGGTGGGAAACTCCAGTTTGTGGTAGCGCGGCGCGCTTGGGAAGGGATTTGGCGCAGACTGGTACCGAGGCGGCAGAGGTGCTTGTGGCGGCAGGGCGGGCTGCGGGAAAAACCGCGGCATGGATGGTGGCGGCCGGAGCATGGAGTGGACCGCCGATCCTTCCAAGGACTGTGCTGGTGCCATCGAAGCTGTATAGGCGGCGGTGAAAGGATCCCCTGCGAAAACTGCGGAGCTGTTGGTGATTGGCGCAGAGGAGATTGCAGCGGATGGAATCGGCAATAATCCTGGCGCCGAGAAAGAGAGGCCCCCTTCAGATTCCATGGCGGCCAATTTGGCGCTGGTAGCGATACTCTGTCGGGTCAAATCCGCAATCTTTGACTTCATCTCTGCGTTTTGTTGTGCGATCCCTGCCATCTGATCTTGGAGTGCCTTGAACATCGCCGTCACCGAGTTCGCCTCTTCTCCCGAATCAGAACCAGGCATATCTGATACCAAGTTGTTACAGCCCTTCGACCTCAGGGCGTAACGATGGGATGTCGCCCGGCCCGCCAGCGGAAGGATTCTCGGGGGAGAGGTAAGACGGCAGAGAGAGTTCTTCTTTATTGCTTATCCCCAATCTGGAGAGTACATAGCGATATATATAGAACATGGACCCGGAGGAGTTTAGCTCCTACAAGGTCGAGTCCGACTCTTATCTAAACTTCTAAACCTAGAAACCATATCCAACTAGTAAACGGACAGGCGCAGCCAGCCTACGGCTTGGTAGTCCGCCTGCGTTGGTAGACTATCACACTGTTACTATCTGATGTTCTTGAGTGTTGATTTAATTATTGTATTAGTTTGGGAGGGAGGGCTGTTATGCAAGGAATAGGATGTTGTCATCAAGGAGTTTTGAGTTTTCTCAATATACTTGTTTATGGCTTTTTTCTGGGAGGGTATACAGCAAGCATGAGCCCTACCGTTAGTAAATTACTAGCACAGCGTCTGTGCGTTGGGACATATCTCAAATGAAATACCATAAGTTCTAAACTCTAAATAAATAAAATAATGTGATTTTTCCTGTATACATGATGTAAAAAACAAACATCAAGAATTCAAGCATATGTTGCCAATTTATTCTGGGCTACAAGGTATATGTTGCAAATTTATTGCAGGATACAATATAAAACCATTCCAATTATTCATAAGAAAAACACTTTTCAGTACAAACTTGAAATGTCATCCAAGATAACATCATATTGTGAGATCCCAAACAATAGAGTGAAGAAGGATGTAAGCTCTGTAACCTTCAACAGCTCAACTTCAATTTGATCAATGTGAAAATCTTACATACATGAAAGTCTCCATGCAAACAACATGAAATGTGAAGCTCAGTTGGTTAATGGAGGGAGGTGGTGGGATGGCCAATGTGGAGCTCAGTCTGTGTCCCAAGGCTCCCAACAAAGGTTTCTTGAGTTCGAACCTAAGGCTAGTTATTTGCATTAATATTTTGCCAAATTTTCGAATTGGTCCTACTTGTCAGTAATGAAGAGGAGGGAGGTGTTGAGATGGCAGACGGAACATCACCACCAACCTCAAGACCAGTGATTTGTGTTGATATTTTCCCAAAATTTTGAATTGGTCCCACTTGTCAGACTGTCAGTAATGAAGTGAAGGGAGGTGGTGGAATGGCAGACGGACCATCACCACCGTCCACCAACTTAAATATTTATAGATATTTATATGAGTATATAGGACAACTTGTTTGTGACTGTTAAGTTAGGCTTATTTTCCACAGTTAACGTGTGGTTAGGATAATGTTATCTTGTTTGATCTCTTTGTTGTGTGCATGCATTTTCATGATTCAATTTTCTTTTTATGCAAGTCGTAAGCATGCTGTATTGCATACGCACTGTATAGTTGTTAATTGTATTAAAGCAATTGTTGTAATGACATGTGCAAGTTTGTGCTTGTTTTAAGTGAGATGAAGCTCTTTTCTGTGACCTAATATTTAACGTAGTATAAAGATTTCATTATGTAACAAATCCTTCTTTAAACCATGATGCCATTGCACTATTTTGTCATTAACTCATTAACTTATTCATGCGTGCAAATGCTTACCAAACATTCTTTTTTATGGAACTTACCAAACATTTTTAGGTACTGGGGACAAAGTTGGTAGGGTTTGCCACAACTAGGAGCCTGAGAGATTGATTATGGGGTCCATCAAACCATTGTCTGGTTCTTTGTTATGGCTGCTTGCTATGGGCACAATTAGAGTTGAGAGGGTTCCTTTTGAAGCGTTCTAGTGTTTTTAATCTTTGTACTCCTTTAGTCTGTCAGGTTTGAACCCTATGTGGGTTATAGATCTCTCCTACCTTGTGTTGTTTCTTTTCTATGGCAATAAGCTGGTGCTGCTATGCATAGCTTGAATATTGTTGTCTACATATTCGTCTTGATCTACTGCAGAATGGTTGGGCATACCTATTATTCGTGAGATGGATGTTGTCTATTTCCAGGAAATTGCTATTTACTTACGGACTTCTGAATTCTGGCAGCATGGGTTATTGGTAACTGCAACTACTAATGTAGTGTCACATTAAGAGTGTAGAATTGTTTGGCTTTGGTCTGACTGACTTAAAGGAACACTTCTTTCATTCCAACTTGAAGGTCGTAGATTTGTGGGTATTTGCAGAACTTTAACATCAATGGATCAACATTACTGTCCTGTCACCTGTGCCTATCCTGAAAATACATTTGATTTTCAGCCCTACTCTTAACTCTTAACTGACTTATATATTATGTCGACTTGTTATTGGTCATCCTTTTGACTTGTTATTAGTCATTTTTGACTGGCAAGCTAAGTTACCAGTGAAAATTTCATATTGATGTGCACACAGAATTACTTGGTTTTTGCTGAATCTAGCTGACTCAATGGCTGTTATTTGCAGATTTTGAGAGGAAGGAATAAGTGTTATATGCCTATTCCCATGATAAGTTAGATATTAATTCATGTTTGCTAGTTAACATTTCAAGTATCTCAGGAGCTATCATCTGATCAAATGTTTTAGCCTTGAGGGGTTAAAAGCAAGTACCCCGTACCCTGCATATATAATATGCCTAGCAAGCATTTAACTTGAACCAAGAACTGATACCATCGTGTTTAAAACAAGAGAGAAGAAACGACACCATACAAGTTTGAGGATGTAGTTGTCGTTGTTCGCATTGTATGTGTTTTTATTTGAAGTTAAGGGTGGGAGTTTGGATCTGTTTGCTCATTGCCGCTGGGAAGGCCTTTCCATGTATCAATTATGTGGATTTGCCAGAATTGGAAGCCATATGTGTTGTGTCTCTTGTGTACTATTTTACTAAACATCAGTGATGCGTCATATCCTTGCACTTCAATTGTGCTCATTTTTTATTAGTCGTGTGATCATTTAGATTTGCAGTAACTTCTCTATGGGCAATAAAATCTTGACACTTGTTGGCCCTTGGATTCTCTATTTTGAACTTCAATTACAAGATTGACAAAGCATGTTGCTCTCCTACTTGTGGATCCATTACAGAACAATTGAGAAAAACACTGTGATGAGCATTTATCTCGTTGATGATCTCTTCACTTTATGACTGGTGTTTCTTTATCTTGTTTCTCTTTTAAATTTCCCTTCATATTGCATGCAATTCATCCATGTATACATCTCCAGCAACATTTCCTTGAAATATTTTTTTATCAGCTTTATTTTAATCTTTATCATCTTTTGTATTTTAACTCGCCCTGCTTTCTTTTAAAGAACATAGCGCAGGGGAAACCAAAAACAAAAAATCCACAATTTACCCTATCCCCATAAATGCTACCCCAGTTTTTGATTTTCCTGGAGGCACCATGTGGCAGTAATGGTTGGGTCCAGGTGGTTAAGCACTAGGCGTTTATTCAGAAGATAATATAAGGTTAATTTGTTGCAGGATCGGTTTCACTAAAGTAGATGTTACAAAGTTCTCGATACAGACCACTTATAACCACCTTTTAATTCCCCTATCACACTGAAGTTTCTTTTGTCCTGCACGCATGACCTTGACCTCCAAGGCTTGCTAAAGTAATAAGTGGAAACCTAGCTTTCGTGAAAGAAAAAAAATGAAGTTTAGTGCTAATATTTTTTTTCTAAAGAAAAAAACAAAAGACAGTCCACTGAGATGATGTGCAAATTGTAGCCCATTCCATGAAAGGAACAGATGGCTTTTGCTTGCTGCTGGTATTTCTGGTGTGTTTCAGAAGTTTTCTATGGACTAGATTTGGCATGCTTAGATCAAAAGCTTTACTGCCTCCATTTCGAACTACAAGGTCAATCCACACTTTTAGGGCCTGTTTGGTAGAGCTTCACCAACTCCAGATCCACCAAAATAGCTCCACTTCACGAATTTTTACCCAAACGCTCCAGCTCCACGAAATCTGGATCCACCAAAATACTGAATCTAGCTCCAGATTCATGAAATCCATGGAGCACCTCAAGGGGTGCTCCACGAAACCTTGTTTCGTATCTACTCGTGGAGTTGGGTGGTAATTACCCACCTTTTGCCACTGGTTACACATCCCATCCCACACCACCATAAAACACATGGGCAAAACAGGCCATTTCCACTAAAAACTCAGTTTCGTGGATCTGGAGCTGCTGTGCAAGCCAAACAGTTTTGTCCAGCTCCATGGTGGGATCCCAGATTCACGGTGGAGCTGTTTTTGGTGGATCTGCTGCTCCAGATTCATTTTTTCAGTTGTGGAGCTCTGCCAAACAGGCCCTTAGTGTCAAATCAAACATTGCAAACTTCGGCCAACAGTTGGTCCATCAATCTATAGGTGTGGTCATGTAAAAACTAAGACAATGTGTACTACCAGAGTTATGTCGGACCCAGATTTAGCTAATCCAGAGTCTTCTGTGAATGCCACTGCTTTATTCTTCGGATCAGTAGATAGTCCTCACAGGTGCTGAATTATTTCATACACGATGTAAACCATACCATGCATTAACATTACAATACATCAGAGTTCAAATAAACTGTATCGGGTCGAGTTTACAATAAGGTCGTTCAGGCCAAATGATTATATGACACAAAAGCGGAAGCAAAACGGGGAAGGCACATCTTGCCACAGGCAAGTGACTTGGAAGATCTAAGTGCGACCGATATTAACTGAAGGCCTACCCAAACGTCAACTAGTCGGCCAGACTGGAGTGAGAGTTAGATTACTAAGGCCTAATCTAATTTTCACCGACATCATCATCAGCTCCTTGATCTTCGTAGTAGATATAGTGTGCTTGGTCTATTGGTTGTGAAGGGATTTCGAGAGCGAGGGTGAGCACAGACAACGATGCTCCGCGAGCCAACCCACAGAATATAAGTATTTATCCATGTAATGCTTAACAAGGAAAGGCTTGGATTCTTTTTACTTCCTAAAGGCAATAATTTTTTTTGCAACTATTCGCTTCGCAATTCACTTCTCCCATATACTATTCGCTTCGCTCACGTCCCACGTCCCTTCCGTGATCATTTTCTCCTTAAACACTTGTGCTGTATCTCCTTTGAGTTTCCACCACTTCGTCCTCGTAGCTCTGGCAACCTTAGCTTATCTTCTCCCTCTTGATTTCTGTCACCATAACCAAAACCCCCATGCACCCTTTGAAACCCTCCACTAGTTGTACCGAAATGACCATTGAAATCGCCTCCTAAGAAAATCTTCTCATTGATAGGCACACTTCTAACCATGTCATCTAGGTCTTCCCAAAATTACCTCTTAGCGGTCTCATCCAACCCTGCTTGTGCAGTATATACATTAACAATATTCAAAACAAATCACCAAAGATTAGCTTGACTAGGATAATCATATCCCCTTGTTTCCTCATGTTGACAACTCTACTCTTGAGGCACTTATCGATTAAGATGCCCACTCCATTCTTATTTCGTTCTATTCTAGTATACCACAGCTTGAAGCCAGTATGCTCCACCTCCTTTGCCTTCTGACCCACCCATTTAGTCTCTTGAACGCACAAGATATCTATACGTTTCCTAATCGTTGTATAAATTATCTCTCTTAACTTACCTGTTAAGGACCCTACATTCCAACTACCCATATGAATCCTCTTCTCGACTAGCGCGTTCCTTGCCCCTCGCACTCATCGAGTAAAGTGCGAAGACCTTTACCCATTTTCCACTACATCCCGGCGTCGATGTAGCGCGTCACTAAGGGAGTGACATCCCACCCTTGCTCATTTATCACCACACCCGGGTTCTGATATGGCGTGTCGCTAAGAGGGTTACGCCCCAATGAAACTTTTAATTTGAGTTTTATTCCATGAAAAGATGGTATGATTTCTATGTTGGCTTGCCATGCCTAACACAACCCTTCTTTTTCCTGACTTAGGACAGGCTATGTAGAAAGCTACATAGGTGAAGTTACATTCACCCAGAAAAAAATTTCTAAAATCAGGGTTACATTCACCTGACGAGTTTTCATCCTACCCACAAAGGTTATTGAAATAGAAACTAACTCGAGTAAATTCCCATACCCGCCCTTAACCGTGGGCACGGTTGTTCGAACAGTTTATACTCTGTAGAGACTGTTTACTTTACCTATAAGAGATAATCAACTTGCTATGTTTCATATATTTTCGTAGACATGTGAATCAAGGAGAACATCAAAAAAACCTTTACAATGCATCCCTCAGTGTAAGCTACACCTGTTAAGGTTCCATTTGAGGGTGGTTACGTCCGCCACACCTATACCCCCTCTTGCGCCACACGACGGCTTACACCAGCAACACGATCCGTGCCCATGACGGTTAAAACCAGTGGCATGACTCGTGGGTCACTTTATAGTTCATTATTAGTATTGATTACTTTTACTGTCAAGATTCAATAATTGTTGACATGGTAATGACATAAATTATATTTTGATAGGACCTTGACTGATATATGAACCTCTAAAACACACATCGGCTCAATTTAAAACCTAGCAGCGTAGTAACTCTTCGGACTAGATACGGACTCATGCGAGGCAAGTTTCGTGAATGACTAGATGCGGTCATACCTTGTCGACTCTCGGAGGGACGTCGGCGAGGTTGCTCAAGTTGAGCCAGCACGTCATGAAGCCTTCGTGCAATGTCTTCAACGAAGCGGTCATAGCCCGGTGCTCGAGTAAGCTCTTGAGTCGGGTTCTCGAGTAAGTCATTGATCCGTTGAAGCTCTTGTGCCTCTTCGGACTAGTACTGGGCCCACCCAAGCAAAGAATTCTAAGCGGTAAGTCGCCTTTGCCGAGTAGTCTCAGGATCCTCAAACCCTGATGCAAATTGGTGCTGCTTCAGAGGAGAGCGAGTATTTCTAGGATTTCTTCCACGCTCATCAGAGTACTGATTGAGCTCATCACTAGAGATCTCGTCACCATTCCCACGAGAGGAGGGAGAGTGTCATCGTCGGGGAGTATCCTCAGGCCTACTTCCGAGAGGGTGATGAGAATCTGAGGGCAGGGCAAAAACCTCCTGTCTAGAATCTCCACTTTTGAGGGATGCCCCCTCGTCCGAAGAATCATCGAGCGAGACTGTCTGGCAGCTTAGAGTAAACCCTGCCAGGTAGGGGAAGTCTGGGTTATAATCGTCTCCAGCCTGGTCTGTTCCTACGAGAATGCGGATGAACATGGAGTGTGCCTGCCCATGGCCTTCGCCGGGTCATCCGAAGAGCCACCACTAGGAATTGGCGATGTGCTCCCCGATCGGTAGAGTTTGGGGCCTCTAAAACTGCATGGGGTGACACCATGGGACTTGAACATTTGGGAACGGACCCATCGTCGCGTTGCGAGCCCTCGTCATTATTGAATTGACCCTTGCCGCTTGGGGGAGATGAGTCCTCCATTGGGCGTACTGCTGTGGGGGACTTTGATCCCTCATCAGCCTTTCCGGTAGCATCGTCTCCGGGATCATCGGAGGAATCTCCAGGAAGACAATCACTGTCAGAAGTAAGCAAGGTCTGCTCGTAGTCACAGCAGGCCTCCATGTCGATACTCACGTACTCGGCTAAGTCGAACCAATTCTCCTCATTCCTTTCATCTGCCATAAGGACATCAGGAGGAAAAAGAGAAATTTGTCGACAAGAAAATTACCAAAATCTTGGAAGAAGGAATCCCCACGGACGACGCCAACTGTCAATGTTTTAATATCGATCTTATGCATGATTTGTTTGGATTCGGAGAAACTCTTAGAAGACTCGGTGTATGCACATGCAGAGTAAAGACACGAGAAATTTTATCTTTGTTCGAGCCTTCTCACTAAGAGAATAATAACCCTACGTCCAGTGCGACTGCTAATTGCTAGAAAGAGGAATTACAAGAGAGAATTATGTGAATGGCTAACACTATCTTCTCCTTCGATCAGAATCGCCCCTTCCCTCTTTAACGTTAACCTTTATATAGCAAGCGAAGCAACGGCAGTTGTTGCCAAAAGACACCTCAACACTTCGGATGATAACCACCTGACGGAAGTTACTATCAAAGCGACATATAAGGTCATTCTTTGTGTAGCGGTTATTGTCAGAGAGAGATCGTGTGCGGTTATTGTAACATCCCAAAATTTTGAAATTTGAAAATGTGAAGCTTTTGAATTATTTTGCAATATGTTTTATTTGAATTTGGAGTTTATGATGTTTTTCTGAAAAATTTGGTGAAGGTTCCAAAAGTTAAAAGAATCAAGAAGAAACAAACATATTTAATCAATAGAAAATCAAGATTTAAAATGCGAATCTGAAAAGATGATCCAGTATAAGAAGAGAGAAACCTGAGTTAAAAATATCAAATCTCATTTTGAAAATAATGGCACAAATAGCACTAAAAGCAGATGAACAAAATACAAACCCATATACATACATATATATGTGTATATATACAAATTGTGCAAGAAAGAGTTTAGCAATAAGGAATAAAAATATGCAAAATTAAATAAGCCAACAAAATAGCAATATAAAAAAAGGGAAAATAAAAATAAAAATAAAATGAAGCCAGGCCGGCCATCACCCCGGCCCAACCCCATTCTCCCCGCTTCCATCGGCACGGCTCGGTTCCTCCGCGCGCTCCGGCCCACTCCCTCGCTCTTTCTCTCTGTCGCACGGGCCTCGCACCGCCCCGCGCGCGTCTCCCTGGCCAGCGGGCCCGACCCCGCCAGCTCCTTCTCCCCTCCTCTTTCTTCTTCCTCTCCCGAGCGCTGCGCGTACTCTGCCCCGCTCAGCGCCTTTCTTCCCCGTGGCGCTCATGCCTCCGCCAGCTCCGCCCGAGCCGTTCTGTCACCCGGTGGGAGCGCCTGCGAAGCCGTCACCACCCCTGGTTTCGACGACGCCGCCTGCAGCTTTCCCTCCGCCCGGTCACACCGCTTGGCCGCGTGGCGCAAGCCCCCTGCACCCGGCGCGTGCGCAGCGCAAAGCTGCAGCCGGCAGTGGAGGGTCACGCCGCAGGACCTGCCACAGCTGCCCTTGCTGCACGCCACCAGGATTCTCGCTGCCACCGCCGCCTGCCATTGCCGCCCGAAGTGACCGAACGGCCTCGCCCGTTGCCAGCTTCACCCAACCGCCTATAAAGGGGATTGAGCCCTCCGTTGAGCTCCCCACGCCGCACTCGTCGTCCTCCAGCAGGTAATCGAGCCCCTGTGCCTTGTAGCCACCGGCGAGCCTAGCTTCCTCCCCAACTCCGGCGATCATCGAACCGCCAAACCAAGCCATTAGCCACCGATTCCTCGCGCTAGGACCCTCTCCAGAGCATCGCGAAGCCAACCCCGGCCTCACCTGAGCTCCCTAACGCACGTACACCGCCGTCGCCGAGAGCTTCCCCAAGCCGTCGCCGCCGCTCGACGCCGACCCATCTCCGAACCTCCTCGGCCCCGGGTGGTTGCGTCTTCGTCTTCACCGCAGCTCCAGGAACGCGTTTTGCCCATCCACCGGACCTCTCCGACCGTAGATCACCGCCGGCCACCGTCGCCCCGACTCCTCTGCCCGACCCAGCTGCCGACCCACCTCAAGAGGATGTATTCCCCTATAGAGGTAAGAAACACTCGAGCGGAGACCTGGCTAGCACCGTTACTCTCTTCCCCACCCCCGCTCCCCGGCCGCGCGCGTTCGAGCCTCCGGCTCCGCAGCGCTGGGTTGAGCTTTCTGCCTTTTTCTCCGGGCTGACAGGTGGGCCCCATCTGTCAGCGGCTGCAGCCCAAGCGGCCCACTGACAGTAGGGCCCACATGTCAGTGGCAACCGGTGGTAGAAATAAATAAACAATAAAAGCCAGTGGGCCCCACTTGTCATAGATACCGTGCATAGAAATAAAAATAATGTAAATGAATTAAAAATAACCAGTGGACCCCACATGTCAGAGACGCAGTTAATCAACCCTAATGACAGTACTTAGTGGTTAATGATAGTATTAAAGGATAAAATAATGGGATTAGCCCAAAATGACCCCCCACTGACATGTGGGCCAGGCCCCTTTAATTTAAATAGTCTCCGGTCCCACCTGTCAGATTTTAATATTTTTTGGATTTAAATGGACTGAGAATTTTAAATAGGCATAACTTATTCATTTTAAGTCCAAATTGAGTGAAACAAATTTCTAAATTCATCTAAATTCAAGATCTGTCCAATGGAACCAAAATCCTGAATTTTAGAGCTCATATGAATTTTTAGTAAAAAATTTGGATAATTTAGGAATAATTTAGGAATGTAGAAAATTTAATTAGGAGTTAAAATAAGTCTACTTACTATTTAAATATCTGATTACATATTATGTGAATAACTAAAATAGACTTAAACTAAAAATAATGCTAAGCTTAATAATAACAAAAGTATGGACAGAATGATAATGGTGTCAGTGATTAAATCTTAGCACTTGATTTAATACCTAATAATATTGAGCATAAATGTTTAAATAGCAAGGCGGGACCCGTATGATTAGACGCTAACTCAAATCAAACTTAGCATAAGGATAACTTAAGGTGCATAAAATGTCGTATCACAAAGTGCTATATGCCCGAAATATTAACGCTCGACAAAATGATACTTAACTAGACCCATACACCAATTCATAGGTCTAACTTAACTCATGGAACTTCCTTGATAAATACAAAAATAATAAAAGAGATTATTAATAAAAAGGATCAAGTCATCATAATCTACCACTAGCCTTGTCTCAAATCACTCAAATCACCTATTAACTCAAAATAAAACCAAATTGAGTTTATTCGGATTTATTTGGATCTTTTGAGTTATTTGCTTTTATTTGGATTCAGTCGTTTGTCGCGTAATTAGAAACTGGGGTCGTGAAGATTCAGTGGATCCAGCGAGATCAAGCCCGAAGTGAAGATAGAGACCAAAAGCTCAGGAGAAAGCATTGTGTGAGCTCAAGACCGCGGCAAACCGCGCCAGGCGAGTCAATACTTTGATCATGTTGAACCTACGTTTTCTGCAAACTACTTTGGTTTAAATTATCAAATTGCATGCTATTATTTTATATGCAAATACATGTTAATTTAAGATTTTAGTTATATGCCCATTGTTTGCTTAATTAATATTACACCTCCTTTGGAATGCTCGAATATGTGAACCTTGTCGCCTTAGCAAAATTATAATGGTAACTTTTCAAAAGTAAGTCCGTAATTATATGCCATGCTTAGTTTTGCTTAGATACTCGTGGGCGCAAGAGCGTCCAAACATCACTTTTAATCCTGAGAAAACTTGGTTGGGCAGTCATGGTGGTAATGACTGGTGTATGTTGAAAATGGTTATTTTATATTCCCAAAAACCTCAAATTGCTTATTTATCTGGGCGGATGGTTCGAGGGTATGGTGCATGTGTGCACGAGAGTGTGGTTTTGTGGTAGAACCGCCCAGATACCACTAAGGACTGAATCTTGTCATGTCAACCCGTGTAAAACAGTACAACCACAAGTCTGTAAAATACAACTTGGCTTAGTAGATTTACCGGACCCTGAAAGTCATCCTTCCAGGAGGAGGTGTGGGGTAGTGCAAGCGGCAGTCTGTGTGACGGCTTGAATGGGACACTCGTAGAGGGTGAAGTTCTGCTGTGGCGGGCTAGCAGGGGACGTAGCCAGCTGCTAGACGTTCAGAAGGAGAACATCCCGCACAACGTATGAGACCCACCGCAAGTGGGAGCGATCCATAGGGTGAAATGATGGAAGGGGCGAGGTATTTTGAAAAGTCACTGTGATGGTCTGCTCAACCACATGACTAAGGAATCGTGTAGGGCAACGAGTTGATTGTCTCTTGTGGTGAAAGTGTACAAACTCTGCAGAGTCAAAACTATTCGAATAGCCGTGCCCACGGTCAAGGGCGGACATGGGAACTTAACCAGATATAGTTCTATTTCAAAAACTTTGTGGGTGGGAATGGAAAAGTGTAGGGCAGTGGAAAGCCCTGATTTGAATTGTCCTGTGTGTCGTCCCAGTGGTAAGTTAAGCGGCTATAACGCTGAAAGATGCTATATGGTGCGGATGCCATGTAACAGTGGATGGAATCTGGATCGCTATTATTATTGCATTTTCTTGAACATTATGTTTTTGTTCAAAACTGCTAGGTCTCAGGAAATTTTTATGTATCATATTGCAAAAGTAAAATGTTTTCTCTTCTCGCAAAGTAAAATATATGAGGAAATAAGTAGAGTCGGGAGTAATGAAGATGGAAGTTTGTGGTAAAAACATAAATATATTGGTGGACTCATGTCGATTATAAAAAGAAAACGATAGTGTAGATTCTGGGAGAAATGAGCCCAAATGGATTTATAGACTAGATAGATGAATTATATGATCTTTGGAGTATTAGGAAGTGCAAGGGTATTGGTTGGATTACAACACTGATATTTGATATAAATTCTTGGGAGATGTTGACAATATTGGGATTAATAGGATTTGAACGAGTTCTGGATGGATGAATTGATATTGGGAGTTTGGGGTATGACAACAATTCCTGGAGTATAAACGTGATCAATGATATTCCTGGTGGATGAATACTGGTGAATCGTAGACCTAATCAATAATATACTTGGTGGAAATAAACTAGTGAATCGTATACTTGGTCAATGATATTCTTGGTGGATGTATACTCATGAATTGGTTAGAGATAGATAATGGAAAAATAAGATTGATTATTGAAGAATTATGGTTGTGGATCAATAACGAAAGGATTGTTAAGAATTTAGAATGCAAAAGATACTGGTGGATTAAATAAATGATATTAGATAAATGATGTCGCTAGCTGTTTGGAGTTTTAGGCAGTAATTGATCAGTGGATTATATAAGTTATGATACTCGCTATGTGGGGATTTAGGCAGCAATGAAGGTATGATTGGTGGATTGCATAATTGATGATAATCGCTGTTTAGAGTCATAGATAGCAATCAATATGGAAAGAGCATGATCGGTGGACTGATTAAATGATGTCATTCGCTGTTTGGAGTCTTAGACAGCAATCAATAAGGAAGGTGTATTTTGGTGGATTAAGTCGATTATGGTAGACACTAGGTGGTGTATAGGCAGTAACAATAACACTATGATGAAATAATAACAAAGCTACTAAAAGCGATTTTGGCAAATAAAATAACCCGAGCCTCTCCTTTGTTAAGCCATGTATACTATTTATTTGCATTCTGTGTGTTGGCTCGCGGAGCACGGAGTTGGAGTGCTCACACTCGCTTTTGCGACAAAATTCAGCGTCAGGAATCAAATCATCTCGCCTCAGCAACAAGATTGGACAAGCTGGCAGAAAAGATGAAGATGTCAAGGGCTAGATCGCGCACCTCCAGTTGGCTGCCTGTGGGCATGTCCTGAAGGTCCCACCTGTGTGCTTCGTTCTTCCGCTGCTGCAATTTATTGATTTCGGCCTAATCGGCCCATGAGTAAGTTTACTATTATATTTACGCTTCCGCATGATATGTACCTTGATATTCAGAACTGTAATCTGTGAGCACTATCTACTGATCTAGGGAATAGTGCGGTGGAATCACAGAAGATTCCGGATTGTAAAATCTGGGTCTGACAGTTATTGAATAAACACACGTTCTAACTATCTTATCAGACGAGCCCACGATGCAGTTGTTCATCGTAGACAAGTTAGTCAGAGATAGATTGGTCATAGAAAAATTGACGACCATAAGGTGGTCGCAAGACAACTTACAACTACGTGGTCATAGGACTTACGACCAGGGAGTAGTCGTAGTGAGAGTTACGACCACGTGGTCGTAAAAGGACTTACGACTAAAGAGTAATCGCACTAAGATTTACG
Organism: Dendrocalamus latiflorus; assembly: GCA_017311315.1. NCBI lineage: Eukaryota > Viridiplantae > Streptophyta > Magnoliopsida > Poales > Poaceae > Dendrocalamus > Dendrocalamus latiflorus. The sequence continues at coordinate 3,973,386 of CM029636.1, read as the reverse complement.
ACTACGTGATCGTATAAGGACTTATGACCAGAGAGTAGTTGTAGTAAGATTTATGACTATGTGATCGTAAAAGGATCTACGACCATATGGAGTAGTCGCAGTAAGATTGATGACTATCTTGAGGGACTTCTCCCCTATTAATAAGGGGTATATTCAAGGAATATAATAACGTAATAATTTAAGGATTATTCTATCTTTGTCAAGAAGCATAAACTAAGTTATCCCAAAATACTAGCCATTTACATCCAATAAATGTCCATAACAAGTTTCATATTTAAAAGATGATGATTAGGGCTAACTAACGCCCTAGTACTTAAGCAAGACTAGTAGGCACTTAAGTGCGAATTTTAGCTATTGATGTTACCAAATAATTATCTAGAGTGATAAGGATTATGAAATTCAAGTGTAAGGATGGCATATCAATATTGCTAGATTAACAAGTAGGCATGTAAGTAACTTAAGATTAACATACAATTGCATATTAAATTAGGTATGCAATTTGCTAATTTAAATGAACATAAAGCTCGAGCTCGGCTCGTTGAAACTCGATAACAATTAAAATAATTTATTATACACTATTTTTCAATAATAAGAAAATTTTAAGTTCGAGCTCGGCTCTAGTAAATCCGATAATAGTCAAAATAATTCAAATATACACTAATTTTCAATAATAAGAAAAGGTCGAGCTCGAGTTCGGCTCGAGTAAACTCGGTAAAAGTTAATATGTATCACTATTTAAGCTCGAATCGAGATTCGTGAACTATTCGAGCTCGACTTAGTGAAGCTCGCGAGCTTGAGATCAAGCTCAAGTTCGGCTCGTTTAATGTTCGAGCTGAGATCGAATCAAACCTAGAACGAACAAAACTCAAGTAACGCACGAGCTTTGAGCTTTTTTTTTACAGCCTTACAGACGGCGCTGAGCTGGCACAGGCTGAGGTGGCTGGTTCGAAGGGCAAGCCAGAGGCCATGGGCTAGGGGAAGGAGAGGCTTGGCTAGGCCGAGCCTGAAAAGAGAATTCAAAAAATTTTGAAAATCAAAATTTCAGCTGAAATTTGAAATGATAAATTGAATTTAAACTCATTTTCTTGAATTTTGCACGAGCACAAAAGGATCCCAAAAATGGGATGCTACAAGTTAAACATAGTAGTAATATTGTACTTAATACATAATACTGCAGTATAGATTTATCATCAAAGTGATCTTGAAGACCATTCAAAAGTTGGGCCATTTACTTTTAAACAGAGTACTATGTTTTAGTACAGCACTGGCAGAACCAGGCATAAATGAGAAGATATTCTTATACATGAAGGATTAGGATTTGAACTTAAAGAGATGCTTCTGAATCTAGAGTTAGGTTTACAGAACCTTTCTAGATATAGAGTTGGAGTTTCTGCAAATTGAAAGCTCAGTTTTAGTGGAATTATTCTTATGTCTTGTCTGTTTTTCTGGACATCTAATTCTGCGAAGTCTTGCAGTAGTCTCTTGGCTCTCCCTTTTGTTGGATGAGACTGTAGTATTTTTACCTTGAGATTCGGTGGCTCCTGAGAGCTATGCCTTTTCCTATCCCACAACTTGCAAGTTGTTACTATGGAAGAGTAAATATACTGAGAAGGCAAGGTGGGCAGCTCTATCAGAGCACTAGTTCTAATTGACTTCTCTTTGGTTAATACTTAATAGTTCTTTGCTTCAAGCCATCGACTTGCCCATCCACTTAATTGTACAAAGCAATGTTCATTGGTTTACCAGCATAGGTTAACATTATTGTACTATATTTCCAGTTGGATCAGCGTAATCTTCACCTTAGTGACAACAAACTTTCTGGACCTAACCTATAGAAAACATTTTAAGTTGAGATATAACCTTGTAACCATATTACAATGATACTTGATCAATAGAAAAGTCTCACAGGAGATGTAGCTTATTATATTGTGAATACAGAGTACCCTTGCCCTTGCATATATTGCATACGTCAAGGACCAAGCGACATAATCTGTCTTGCATACTAGATACTAGATGGATACATAAAACATGAGTTACATGAGCACACCTGCTGCGCTGCTACATAGATGTAAATATTAAGATCCATGCTAATGGTGCTTCATGCTAATGGTCCTTTCTACAAAAGCACTTCACTTCTGCTAGGTAGATAATTCACTTGATAATCTGACCAAATATATATATGGCTTCCCAATATATATGGCTTCAGTAACAGGGGCCCACTCCCTTACTGTAACCAAATTGGGGGGCCATCTTGATCTCATCATCCATCTTCCAGCATGCCTCAGGGCAGTAGTAATCCCACATAGGAGAAGGCAGCAGAGTGTCGGAGAATGCATTGTCCTTGCCTTCATCAGAGCCCAGCCCTGTGGGCGCCTCTGGTGCCTCAATCTCCATCCATATCTGATCCATGTTGTATCCATCCATGGTGTCGGCAGGGGTGCCCTTGAGGATGCTTGTGATGCAGCCACTGCTGCTGCCACCATGAAGCTCCTGCTCGTCTACTACTCCAATGAACGATGGCGTCTCCGGATGGCAGGATTGGTACGTCAGTGAAGACGAGGACGACGAGGGTGACATGTTCCTCTTCCTCTCCTGCGCTTTCTTCCTCATGTGCGTCCTCCAGTAGTTCTTGATCTCGTTGTCGGTACGCCCTGGCAGGCGCCGTGCTATCCTGGACCACCTATGGAAGAGAAACCACCAAATTTATCGTTCGTGGTAGCAGATAAAGCTATACATCACTCTGTTCCTTTGATTATCTTCTGGATCAAACCTGTTTCCCCACCGAGCATGGAGCTCGAGGATGAGGCGCTCTTCATGTGGAGACATGCGCCCACGCTTGAGGCCAGGGTGGAGGTAGTTAACCCACCGGAGCCGGCAGCTCTTGCCTGTGCGGTTAAGTCCTGCGTGGAGATCACAGTGGGGGGGGGGGGGGGGGGGGTGAAGCAAGAAGAGAGCCGGGTTAGAGAAGGTGGCATTTCTCGTTGCGACTTTGCGCGAAAGGATTCAAACATAGCTACCTAATTTTCGGATCCCCCACCCCTCAAACCTGATACTTTGGCAACGAAATCCCAACGACGTTCACCGAACAAACGGACAGTGCATACCAGTTGCAGGTCCTCCTGCTCTGTCCACGGCCCTTTGCGTGTCTCTTCTCTCACTGTCACCATACCGACGACCCCTGCGATACGATGACAGTGCCCTAACGCTGCTCGCTCCTACCTTGTATCGGCTGGGAGCCGGTCTTCTTGCTCTTCTTCCTCTGGGTGCTTGTGGGCTCCAGTTTCAGGATGAGATCCTTGATGAACTCCAGTCTGTTTGGAGGAGAAAGCTAGTAGCTAGGGAGAGGAGGAAGAAGCCACTTTGTTCTTGGATGCCTAATGGTTTGGTGGCTTTTGCCTCTCATTTATAGCCAGGAGAGGGGGCTCTTGGGGGTCACGTGAGGTGGTGGGTGTGATTTGGAGCTCCCCTAAAGATCATCCTGTATTCCATCATTTGGGTTGTCCTCAGCTTCCAACTAGTAAAAGTAGCTTTTTCAATTGGCTCATGCTGCGCATACTATATTGCAACTTCTTAGGTGTGCATGGTAGGACGTCCACTTTCTTGCTGTGTGGAATTCAGTGTTGCTAGTGCGTGTAAAATTACACAGTAATGCTTATGCGTCATACATGTTTTTTTTTGTTAATACTGGACGTGATTCGAATTCATTAATTAACTTTCTCTGTCTTGTTGAAAACTCGACCTGAAACTTCCTGCATCTTAGCTTTGGTCATACTTTCAATCGGTTTTTTTACCGGTTTTTCCGGTAACCGCTCGGTTACCGTTACCGACCGCCGACCGGGATTTCTTCCGGTTCCGGTTTTTGGAACCTTGACTGCAACTAATACTGGACTAGTATGCAAAATACTGGCCAGTTTAAATAATAAAAAAATCTGTCACTGGTAATACCTGTCTGGTAAGCTTTAAAATTCAAACACAAGCGTTGTTTTTGCGCAAACAAGTCACTAAGTGTTTTTGCGCAAACAATTAATTTTAGACCTTTAACTTTATGTTTGTACAAAATATTCACCTATCTTACAATAATATGATGATTCTGAAGGTATAGGCTGCTGCTTACTTGTTTCCTTTACTTTCTTTGATGGGATTCTTTTTTGTTTCTCGAGAAAGAGAGGTTGTTGTGCTTATCAACTTTTTGGTGCTTTGTAGACCACCAAGCACAGTATAACTATAAATAGTATCTTCTTTTTGATGATCAATCAGACGAATTACAGACATATAATTAAACTGGATAGATATCTGATGCTCTTGCTGTACTAGATTTGTGTTTTTGTTTTCAACAAAAGCTTTGTGGATTCACTGATTCAGTATTCACTCATGTTTTGCGAGTGATTGTGTGAAAGTTCTGGAAACCCAAAGGAGAATTATCCTACTCATGGTAGAATTTCTCTGAGTTGGCGACTTTTTTATGCTTCGTAATTTAGAAATTCTTGGTTTATGTAGCAGAGCTTCATGATTATTTGGAATTATAAATGAAGTATATTTGTAATGTATTTGGGCTTCTGGCTTATTTTTCACTATTCATAAGTTTCGTCTTTTTCTGAACTTTTGGCTTTTTGTTGAGCTTTTTTGCCAGTTCTTTTTTTCCGTATTTGTTTGTATTATACGTAATGGGCTAACATATTTTTTTATTTTTAAATTTTTTAAAATTTAATTATGCTAAATAAGCCTCTGTCAGCTACAACGCTTTTTTCAGCCAGCTACAGTGTTTTCAGCCATAAGCCATGAGCTTTTCAGCCGAACCGATCACCACCATACCCTTCCACATTTTACCTACATGCATAATGGCCTCTAACTAACCTGGCAACTGCTGACTGTTGAGAGAAATATAAGCAGTAAGCAGTGTTAGATTGAAAACCGGCTGCTTTTTTGGCTGAATCAATTACTTGAATTACTTGGTGAGTTTTATTTCTTCTCCCTTTTCAAAGAATATCTTTATCTTTATCTTTACTATTATAAAAGATAATTCTCGCGCATTCTGCTTCTCTCTCTATCGCTTACTCTCCAATATTTAATGTGTGAAGTTGGTCAGGCAATAAGTTCCATCTCATTATTTTGTAACTTCATTGTAACGTACGAATCTCTAACTAGTTCTATATAATAGGCGTATGCTTGCAATATGCAAAACTTGGCCGGAAGTGTCTGAAAATGCCCTAGCTTGGAGTAATTTCCAGTGAAAATTCCACCTTGTAGTCCGTGAAACGGCTGGTTTATTCTAGAATTTTAGGGCCTGTTTGGAACAGAGGAATTTCACAGGAATTTTGCAGGAAACAGTTCAATTCCCGTAGGAATCGGGAAAAATTCCCGCATTCCAAACAGGGCCTTAACCGGTTGCTTACCATTGGAAATGGGAATCTTCGTAAAGTCCCTATCTGGTGTCTTCCATTTATTTTTCCTCCTGATGTGAAAAGCATGAGCCTTTCTGTCAGCCATTATCACTGGCACAGAGGACTCCATGCCTCCTTTATTGTCAGCCATTTATCGCAGGCACAGAAAAAGATCTTACAAGTTCGTAGCACAGACACGCCCCAGCACAAGCCCAGCACACACCTACGACTGTTTGAGTGCCTGCACAAACCTGTCCTTGTAAGAATCGTCCATCTATGGAGCTGCTTGAGCCACAGCTGAAGGCAATCTTTTTTGTGAATCTGTAGTCCTAAGCTTACCTTAGCTTTGTACGATTGTTCACCCTTGTGCTGATCGTACAGCTCTGCCTAAAGTTTGATCATCTTTTTGAATGTTTCGGTGCTGTCAGGAAAACATATGCTCCGTTAGCTCCAACTCTAAATTAGCTTCAAATTATGGCCGTTTTGCTTGATTGAGAACAGGTTTTGACCCTTTGACACTTGTGTTATACTGCTGACATGAAGAATGATTGGTTAGTGGCCGGGCGGGATGTTAGGACATGCTGATCCTTTTTTGCATGGCATAGTTATATATATATACTTGGTATGTCTGACAATCCAGGATCATCCATCTCGTTGCGAGTGGTTTCTCTTTTGCTATCATCATCCACGCTGAAGTCTATATTTCATGCATAGTTTTTGCCTGCATGCACAAGAGTGTTCTGAAGCGACCACATCTCCAGAACAGTAGGGCCACAGGAAATTGTTTGATCTTTGGGACCTAACTTCTCCATTACTGTAGAGAGCTGCTTGTTTTTTCCTCTGAAAGGCCTCCTTAGCAGAATGGAAATGATTTTCTGGTGTGAGGTTCAGCAGTGGCATTCAAAAAGTCATAGAAGAAGCTCTGATGTGGAGGCCACCGAGCTGCAATCTGTGCTGCAGTCCACTTTGGGCTGGGGGGTGGCCTCTCACCAGCCACCACCTTTTTTTTATCTTGGCATCTTACTTTTGGAAGGCTCCTCCCAAATACACTGCAGCACTGTTCTATCCCACTACAAAGAAACCCTTTTAAATTTTTTTTCTCCTTCTCTTTAGTTTTCCTCTTTTTTTTCTCAATTGCTTCTGTTTGTTGTTTTGCTGTGTTGGACCTCTCTACTGTCCCTATCACCTGCTGTGGTCTCACGTGTTGGGGCTGTGCTGATGAGAGGAGAGCCCCTGCTTGCTTCTTCTTCTGGCAGTGGCAGCATGCACCACCATCGTCAGGATTGATCGGTCATCATCGGTGCGACGACGACGGGAAATTTCTCGCTTCAGTGCCAATCGAGTGCTCTGTTGAAATCTCCATGTGTGCAACTGCAATCCTTCTTTGACTTCACTATGCCTGCCCAGAAATTTGTGATGTGCAATTGCACTCTGAATTAGTGGATACAGTACGTAGATGCTGGAGTTGGACATTGCTCGGAACAGCATAGAGTTCAGGCTGGCATCTTTTGGTCTGGTTGCTTGTGGTTTTTAGCTTTGCTACAGTAATCAATTTTCAAACGATATGTTTTTTAAGACGAGATTTACAACTCGATTGTAATAGACACTGTACCGAATTCATTTATATCGATCAAAATCACACGCTAGTGTCTCTCTCTCCGTACCCTCTCTTACGACGCTAGAATTCAAAATTTTAAACCAAAACAATAAACCACAGCCTAAAGAGCTAACAATTCAGCAAATTCTGGCAGGGTTTAGCGTGTATCGTATTCTTTTCGTGCCGCAGTGATTGGCAACGACAAGTTTGGCTACTGTCCTCCTGTTCATCTTTTCCTTCATCTGACCCTGGCTGTTTTTGCTTTACCATGTTTTTCTGGGACTCTGGTGACTGTACAAGGCCCCAAGGGCCAGTGCCCAGTGGTCACCACGATCGTTACACTTCTTCTTTCCCGTAACTTTGTTACCCACGGTTGTTTCAGATCTGTGTCATATTATCGATCAATCCTGGTTACCGATGTGTCGCGGAGAAGTGAATCCTATATTACATGTGTTTTATTTCATGTGTAAACTTACTCATCTTGCATCGTTGATATCGTATGCTTTTTATTTCATGTTCCAATCCTCGATTTATAGGAGAATTGTCCTTGTACCACTGTTCCGGCTGATTCTTTTTGACAATGCTTCTCGCTAGATTTTTTTTATATATAATGGAAAAGGTGACCCACATTTGCTCCCTGGAAAAGCAAATTCATATTCTGATGACACTAATGTTTTGGACATATTATTCTTCCCCCTTTTGTTTTTTTTTCTTCTTATTCCTTCCGTAGGCTACCAGGCCACCTATGTGTGTTCACAGAAACGGCAGAATTACGGCACAAGTCATCCTCTACATATTCTTTACTTAGCCTCGTTGCGCTGGTTGCCATCAGCACGTCATCATGCATGTTTCAGTCGGATTCCCAGAGCCTGCAAGCCAACAGCGATCACGTTTTGTGCATCGGTTTTGCTATGTGCATTTTTTTTTGTTCGAAAGAGGGTGGAATTAAGCGAGCTCAGAGCGCACGGAAAATTCTGTGCAAAATCAAAGATCACCGTAGATCACATATCGTCTCGTATACAACTATATACAATAGGCCCTGTTCATTCCCATTTTGTAGTGGTTTTTAGATTTCGGTTATTGATTTTTGGCTGAAATTATATTTTAGCGGCTTTTTTAGTCACTTAATTAAAGAAAAATAAGAAAATAAGAAAAAGCACTGTTATATCTCCACGAATAATGCAAAGAAAAAACAGGGAAAAAGGCAAAATTAATAAACCGATGTATTTATTCCAACTTCTGAAAATTAAAAGCTAAAAATTGAAGCCGGAATAAACATACCTGTATAACACACGCAAAGTTGAAATTTTAACTTTGCCCCGCTGGCGCTACATTGGACTGGCCACTGGTTCGCCGATCTAGTGGCATTAATGTATTACAATGCATCCAAGCACCTCGAGTGGTACCAAATTATTTTACACTATTTTCTTTACATCGTATTATAGATTTATAGTCCACTCAGTTAGGCTAAAAAAATATAACTTATAACTAAAATTACACTATAATTGATTAAAAATGTATTGTAACTAATAGTGATTTATTTGACGTAATTAAATTTTAAAAAATAGAAAAAAATAAATTAGTCCATCATAAATAATATAAATAAATATGGAAAAAAACTGATAAAAAAACTTTAAAAAGATAAAATTTAGAAATAACAAAAAATAAACCAGAATCCAGAAACACAAAGCGAAATGAATAGGACCTTAATGTATTACATGCATCCCAGCACCACGAGTGGTACCAAATTACTTTACACAACTTTCTTTACATAGACACGAGCTAAATCATTCGTGGAGAGAGACTCGACAGCACGGACTGACACGAAGGCCCTTCTGCATGCATGGTTCGCGCGGACGACCGACCGACCGCTCGTCAGTGAGCGCCGGCTACGGCACCTCGTCGAGCGCTGCCATTCGTACGCGTGCCGCCCGCTCCACCAACCAATCCCACGTACGTCGATCGATCCATGGCCGTCGCCCTCGTCGCCGTCGCCACCATAACCTCTCAGCAAATCGGGATTAAGAAGGAAAACCAGGACTCTATCCCTCTTATCACCATAATCCTTTTTTTATTTTTCTTTTGCGGTAATCGGATGGCTGGTCGATAGGCTTGCATCCCCATCACAGCACGAGGTAAGAGCACTAGCTAGAGAAGAAGGCCAGGCGTTCACGGTAGAGATCATAGCCACTAGAGCATATCACTTTTTTTTTTGCCATGACGCTGGGACCTTATTAGCACTGACTTCTACTTTTCTCTTCTATTTAAAAAAAATCAAAAATCAATATAGACATTTTGTTTTTTAAATTGGCTTCTTTACTCCTCTTGCTACCATCTCATTTCAAGGATAAGACAGTAGGTCACCGGTGCATCACGCACCTTACTCCTTTAACTCCTATAACATACATGTATCTCTCATTTGCTTTTCCTACCACTTCCATACTCCTTTTTAAAATCGTTTTTTCAACCACTATTATTTATTTTAACAAAAATTATCATTTATTTTAATAGAAAACTATCATTAACAACTAAAATTCATCAAACACAGTCAGTACGAACGCCCCATAACACTAACAGCGAGTCAGACAAGCAAGAAATTAACTTCTCAAATTTTTACTGCCACCATCTAATCCTCCCAGAAGGGTGTACGTCTAAAAAGAGAGTTGTTCTTGCGCCAGATGCAGTGAAACATCTGGACGCTTCAGGTGGTGCCGGACGAGGCATCGCTTCCATGGCAGGGCCAGATTGTAAAACCTGTCGAGCTAAGGACAGCTCGTCGCGCTGCCTCTGCTGGGCTGCACCGTAAAGTTCGCTTAACTTTCTGGCTTTTTTAAAATAGTTTTATTTGCTTTTGATCTTTTTTCTCTTATTTTTTTACATTATTCTAAAAGATATAGCGATGTTTTTCTAAATTTTTATTATTTTTTCTTATTTTTTATTTAAAAATCTAACGGTCGCTATATTGCAATTGCCACACAAAAAAAGCCAACCTATTGAAGCCTTTTGGAGCGTACTCCGCTCATTTCAGTTTCTGGGTACTGGCTTATTTTTTACTATTCATAAATTTCGTTTTTTCTGAACTTTTGGTTTTTTTTAGTTTTTTGCCGATTCTTTTTTCTTGTATTCGTTTGCGTTATCCGTAATGGGCTAACATATTTTGTCTATTTTTAAATTTTTAAAATTTAATTATACTAAATAAGCCACCTTCAGCTACAGTAAAATTTCAGCCGTTACAGTGCAATTTTAGCTATAAACCACAGCTTTTCAGCCCAACCGAGCGGGGCCTAACATATGGAAATGGAATTTAAACAAAAAAAATCACTTCTGATATAAAAGGATTGTGTCCAATCGCTTCATGTGAGTCTGCTGGTGCACTAGACTTCAAATCCTGAGATCTTCTTTCATGCATACGCCAGTACGTTCTGCTAGAAACTTTGTAAGATCATGATCCTTAGCCTCCGTCATTTTAGACGTGTACAAAGGGGATGTGCTCTGCTCGCGACGTGTGCAGGTATGGTGCGTCTTACCTGCAATCGCTTTCGGTGCAAATTAAGTATTCGTAGTGAGCCCTACGGAAGCAAAGGAGAGGGGGCATCATGGTTCCACATAGAAGGAGGGTGCTCGTATCTTAGCTGAGGTTAATTAACCGATTACCCATGATGCATGAGATCATTCACAGCCGCTACTTAACTAGTTGCCATGCCATAAGGGTTTAGTGGACGTCGTATTAACCCCCTTGTGGTGCGTTAAGAACGCGAGCGTGTGGCTATTAGTGGGACGTGTGGACATCGGAGGCCGTAAAACACGCAGGAAAGTAACACGCACCCGAGGGATGTGTCACTGCGTCAGTGACGTGTCCCGTGATAGCCAGAAGTAATAAGGCTTGTTTTTTTTAGGTTTATAGCTTTTAGTTACGATTTATATCTTTTTTTACTGTTTATAAAAAAGAGCACTTAGTAATTAAAATTCACGTGCAGTTTTAGTTAATATAAATGAAGTCGTTGCGATGTGTACTATAATTAACTTGTAGTATTTGAAAGTTAGTTATTATAGAAAAGTTGAAAAATAGTTTTTTTTAAACTCAAGAAACATGCCCTGTGCGCTCTCTGTTGAGATAATGAGCAATTGTAGCAGCATGACCGTACGTATACCTTTGCCAACTAACGGCTAGACTTTGTTTTGTGCGACCGATGGTTTTGTCCGTATTTTTTTAAGATGCAGCAGAGCGCAAAAACGTAGATATGAATGACCATATGATTTTTATGTATAGGAAGCTAATTAGAGAATTCGTTTCAAAAACAAATTCTATTTATTTTAATTTTTGAAGAAATTAAAAGTTAAAATCTCGAAAAAAGAGAGTCTGAGTCTGGTAACAGTTTGAGGTTCGAGGTGCACTAACTGCATGTAAGATAGGTTTACTCGTAGATTTTTCAAAATTTAATCTCGTGGTCTCTTAGTTGCTAAGGCTTAACAATGACTACTATAACCAATCAAGTGCACCTCTCCTGAAAGAAACTATCATCATGTGCACGGCGGTACGTAAGGTCGTAGATGTAAATAATAGGTTATCATATGTATTTATGTAATTTTTCTATAAATGTATATATATTTAGTGTATTTATTAGGATTATCTATTTCCTCTTTATCATACAATGATGTATTTGGGTACATAGAAAAGGTCACAAAGTGTAAATCTTTTAAATAATTAAGTTGTGTCTAGTGGTATGGTAGTGATGAAAATTAAAACTGTACGTTATTGTATTATATAGAGAAGTGTATGCCATTTTTTATATTTGAGTAGAAGAAGTTGAGTTTTTTTCTGTTGTGATTAACAGTCATGTATATTTAAATGGAGATCTGGAGAACATGAAATCATTGATGCTATATAAAAGGAGTTAAATAGGAATAAGAATGCTATATAGATGGTTATTATGAAATAAGAATAAGCATAATTTAGTGGTTGTAGATTCATTGATCTGGAGAACATGAAATCATTGATCTGGAGAACATGAAATCATTGATGCTATATAGATGGTTATTATGAAATAAGAATAAGCATAATTTAGTGGTTGTAGATTCAATAAAATTGTATATCTACAATCATAGCAATGTTGTAGTACCTGGGCCGGATTTGGCCCAGCTCGACCCATTCTATGCCCTATAAGAGAGAGATCTAGGGAGAGGAAGAAGCAAAAGCCAATTTTACCTTCTCTCCCCGTGCTCACTCGGCTGCTGCCACCTCCCCGTGCTCACCTACGTGTTGCCGCTCCCCCTCGCGTTGTTGTCACCGCTCGCCACCCATTGGCGTCGTCGCTCGCTAGCCTCGGCGTCGTCGCTTGTCGCCCTCCGGCCACCGCCGCCGCCGTTTCACCTTGCTGCACCGCCATTGTCGTCCCCAGCTCGCGCATGTTGCTGTCGCCCCCGCGCGCCGTCGTCGGTAGCCGCCAGCGCCGCCCCTCGCTCGCACCTTGTCTCACCGCTCTCGCTACCGCTGCCGCTCCACGGGGGTGGAGGATGGGCCGACCGGCCGGGAGGTGAAGGGGAGGGGCCGCCGGTTGAGGAGGGGAGGCGACCGGAGTGGGCCGCCCGACCGGAGAGAGGAGTAGGGGCGTGGCTGAGCGAGGAGACGACGAGAGCCAAGAGCTGGCCGACGGGGTGGAGGAAGGGAGAAGAGCGCCGACCATGAGGGACAGAGGAAGGATTCGCCGGCCGTGCGAGAAGAAAAAGGGAGGTGCCAGTCGGCCAACGGAGGAAAAAAGAAGGGAACAGCGTCGGACGGAGTGAAGAAAAGAAAGGAAGAATGAAGCGCCGGTGGAGGAAAAAGGAAAAGGGAGAAAAGAAAAGAAAAGGAGGGAGCCGACCGTGGGAAAAAAAGAGGAAGGCCAGGAGAGAGCCGGCCGGCCGGAAAAAAGAGAGAAGAAAAAGAGAAAAGAAAGGAAAAAGAAGAGAGAGAGAGAGAGAGAAAAGAGGGAAAAGTCTAACCCACCACTAAATTTGTCAGATCCGGCCAAGGAAAGGAAGATAGTACCCCGATCCAGTCGTTTGGGGCCAGGGTAATGCTTCGAAGACCCTTCTCCCTGCTTATTTTACCAAGTCGGGCATAAGTTAATATATCGATAATTAGAATTGATGCATGTGATCATTTAAATATCGTTTATTAATATGAATGCCTGATCGGTACAATCGGTACAGCCACTGTAGATCTGGTTGGTCAATGACAAAAGAGGTAGGAGGAGAGAATAAATTGAAGTTAAACAGTGTAATCAATTAAAGTGAGATTAAGCGTGTAGAATTTGATCGGTGAGTATAAATAATTAAATCGCTAATTTTACAGACTGAGCATCGGGACAATGGGAAGTTGCCCGGTGGGACAGGGTTTAATTATATTGGGTTGGACGTTAGCACGATGTCATTTGCTCATATATTAATGATTGAAACATCATGGGTGAGACAACATCGAGACAACGTGGTAGACATCGTGGGGTGAGCTAACGTGGGCAAACCAATGTGGTCAGCGCAACGTGGTCAGTGCAACATGGTCGGTGCAACATGATTGACTCAACGTGGTTGGTGCAACATGATCGAACCAACGTGGTCGGTGCATCATGTTCAGAAAATGTGATCGGGTCAAACCAGCGTGGTCAAAAAACGACCGAACAAACAGACCAAACAAATAGACCGAGAACACAAATGAAGAACCCAACCAAAAAAGAAAGAACCCAACCAAAAAAGCAAGAACCCAAGTCGTAAATAGGGGAATCTTCTACCAAAAGAACAGCGTAAGAATAGAAAGCAAGTTAAATTGAATTAAGGAAGGAGAGGAACCGATGAACGAACAAACAGGCTGAGAACACAACTAAGAACCCAACCAAAAAAGTAAGAAGCCAAGATCCCAACCAGGCGGCCAGCATGGAAGGTGAGGAGGAGGGAGCGACGGTGACAACTACGATAGGGGAGGAAGCGAGCGTGACCCGTGAGAGGATGGGAGGGGGGAGGTGTACGGTGATTGGGTCGGCACAGGCAAAGAGGAGGAGGGTGGCGTGAGCGAAGAAGAGGAAGGGGCGGCGGGTGCGACGCGGGCGAATGGGAGGACGAGGCGGCCAATATGGAAGGTGGGGGATGAGGAAGCGGTGGTGGCAGCTACGGCAGGGGAGGAAGTGAGGGGGAGGGCGGGGAGCTGAGGAGGAGGTAGGGGATGGTAGGCGAAGGTAGCAGAGCGGAGGACGCGGGCGCTGCTGCGGAAAAGCTAGTTGCGGTGCGCCACAACGAAAGTGACGCGAAGGTTCGTGAGAACACACGGAGCTGACCCAAAGGTCCTGTATCGTGCAGTCCGCTCAATCGGACGGCCAACGCAGGTGCGAGGTGAAGAAGGGGTTTTTTTTGGAAAGTAAGGATCTATGCGTAAAAATATAAAAATGAAGATCTATTTGTAATTATGGAAAAGTGGAGGACTTTCTAGCAAACTTGGTGATGTGGCGGCACCTTTATCGCCAGTTACCAACAGTAAACACAAAAAGACATCGTATATTCGCACTTCAAGGGTACGTTGTTAGCTGCGTTTCGTACTAATTCCACGTGAATTTCACATGCTTCCTACGAGAATTATGCAAAAATTAGTGTTTCTCCAAAAGGGCTATATCGATCAGCTTGTTCGAGTAAAAACAAAAATTCTCAAACAAAACTGAATTACTGAAGTGGGTTTATTTCAAGCCGATAATAGCACAGCCCGATAACTATCAGGCCAAGGCCCATTTAGCCAAGAAGCTGTGTCAGCCCAAGTCAGGTTTAGTAGCCCAGTGCTCTCCTGTTGGCCTTGCTCCGCCACGTGCCACCGGCCGCCCATCCATCCACCGCCGAGCCGCGCCGGCGCCGGCGTAGACGACGAGTCGACAACGGCCAAATGCATCGCGACCATGGGTGAGTTCTGCTCCAAGGGCTTAGCGGTCGATCAGGATTCAGGCCTTAACTGAGTTTCTGTAAGGGTGGGCTGCTGTAAAAGAAAAAAAATTCTGCTCTAATCTTGCACAGGCACAGATCATTGCAGGGTGATCCGTTTCTGAGTTTTTCTTTCTTAAAGAGCCAAAAGTTTCTTATTTGCAGGGTGATTTGATCTCTTGGGCAGGAAGAAGGGTTCGAATTCATTCAAAAATATATCTTCTTCGGACTGTAATCTCTGCCCAGAGTTTGGGGACTGTTTTTAAAAACTACTCTTGGTTTTTTACCAGCTGACCTGACTAATTCATGCTTCATTGGTATATCTATCCCTTGGATGTTATGATATTCCTCATCCAGTTATTATGATTAAGCATTAGGTGTTGGCAAACCCTGATTCTCTGATGACAAATGGTGACTTATTTGCGTTGCTATCTATGCACAGGTGAATACTGAGGCTATATTGATGATGGAGAAAAAGAAATCACCAAAATGAACTGTAGCAATTCGCGACCTGCCGTTCATATGAAGCATTGAACTATATTTCTGCACTGTTTACATTACTTGAATGGATGTTTGATAAATATGCTGAGGCAACCGAATTCTTTGAGGCAACGATGTGCCGAGGTAAGAAATTGTTCTGTAGATGTAGCATATTGGGTCACTAAATCTGAATTGTGTCCACATGAAGTATTGAAGTAATTAGCATGCCATTTGGTAAAATGTAAGACCCCTACCATTGCAATGGCATGAAGTAGATGGCTTGTTGAAGAGACATGAAATAGATGGTGAGCAAGCGTGTACGGATGATCAGGGTCAAAGGAAAATAAAACACAGGAATGAAGAATTTAGTCATATGTGTAACGCCCCCGTTTTCAGGGACGCCAGGACCCGGCATTCCGTAACTATCCAATCATGGCCAGTTATGGAGCGTCGAGCAAGAGAATACCATCACAAACATGCTTTTAGCAAAAGAGCCAACTTTATATTACAACATAGGGTTTAACAACCAGGTTTTACTGCAGCGGGCATGCAAGCCCGAAATATATTACAACAAAACAACCACCAGGAAACTTGAGCGCGATTGAGACCTAGAGCCACAGATCCTCGTCGAAGAACTGCTCAACCGGAGCATCCTCGACCGGCTGTCCTTCACCAGCATCTTGAAACTCTGAAGTGGTTTTGCAAGCCGTGAGCACAACAGCTCAGCAAGTTACAAGGGAAACCCTAATTTAACTATTTGCACAGGTCACCAAAGGATGGGAGTATACTTGTAGTAATGTATGTGGATGCAATTTTATTTGTAAGCATTTTTGAAATTCCAAAACCAAGGACTACTCCTTAAGAATAAGGGGGTTTTCATTCAAAGCTGATTATCCAACTAACATGTTAAAACCTGTGAAAACTACTTATGCCTTGCTGCTGGAATCACCCAAAGACACAACTCCATTAACCGGGAGCACGGCGTATTCGAATACCATTTATTTGACTCTGCAGTGTTGCCCAACGTTACCCATAAGCATTCTTAACCCTCATGACTGAGTTAAGGATCCGGGTTGTTTCACTGCTCAATCCTTTGTATACGCTCTACCCGATAGGTTAGGAGCTCGCCCAGCTTCGGGTATCCGTTGGCCTGCACGGAACGCCAAGCCCGAACTGGGGAGACCTATCGTTGTCCAGTCTGGATCTGCCGATCCACACCAACTCCCAATGTAGGGTTACACTTTGAGTTGAGCAGCTACTAAACCAGGGTTGACTAGTCAACACCGATGGTTGAGTGGCTAATATATCACTTGCTCGGCGCAAGGGTCTAGTCCTTACATTTTCACAAGGCCTTAGCCTCCACCCTAGGGCAAGGCAGTGGGCGAAGACCGTCTCACGGTGTCCCACAGCACCCTTACCCTAAATCCCAACTTGGCAATTGTCGGTGGTAGGAAATATCCAAATATCAGGTCATTCTAAACATTTTATTTTAAGCAATTAGCAACTCACAAATAATCATAATGCAAATATCATAAATACATAAATTAAATGGCATGGGATTCATCATGATCAAGGTCTTGCAACTTGCCTTGGTAGTCGACTAACTCAGCAACCTCGTAAGCCATGCTGCTTTGATCTTGGCCTTGCTCTGCAGCTTCCGAGGACTCCGACACTAGTGCAAACCCACAAAAATAATATAAGTCCGGCTTGAGCCTAATCAAGCGAGGAAAAATAAATCTATAAAAAAAGAGTAAAATGCATTAATATTCAAATGAGGGATTTTTGAATTTTTCAGAGATGAATATGGTGGATTGGGGGTCAAAAATGGGTTCAGGGCATCAAGATGAACAAAATGGTGTAATTTGGGAATTTTTGGGATTTTCTGTGATTTTCTATAATTTTATTTGATTTTCTGGATTTTTAGAAATTGAAAAATCCTGGAAATTCATTTGGAACAGTGTCAGGCCGGCCCTTTTGCTACAATGCGGCCCGAGCACGCTTTCGGCCTACGCGGCCTCGGCCCAGCATACGCGCGACCGAAGGCCCGACGCGCGCGCCTACCGCTGCTGGATGGCCGACACGCGGCTGGCGTGGATGGCGGCGATGCTGCGCGAGCGAACGCTCGGGATGAGCGGGAGTAAGTGAGATCAAACGGCTGCGGAGGGGTCAGATCGGGTGGAAGCGGAGGGGTGAGTTTAATGAGATCGGACGACTGAGAGACGTCGCCATCCGACGACCGACTTTAAATGCTAGCGGAGGGGGAGGACGATGGAGATGACGCCACGTCACTGGGAGGGGGTCGTCTTCAACCTCCCGCCGCTCGCGCCAGAGAAAGACAGCAGCACGAGGACCTCCGCTTCGCGACGACGGCGAGGGTCCCCGGCGGCAACAGCGGGTACTAGGAGGTAGCTCTCGGTGAGGTGGTTCCATTTTAGGGCTCAGAGGAGCAAGGAGATCAACGGTGAAGGTCGGAGGCAGAAGGGGGAAGTTCGGCCTCATGGCGGCGCAAAGGCTCACCGGCGGCCCTCTGGCTAATTGGAAGGTGTCTTCACAGTCTACGGGACTTGGGGCTCACAATGGCGGCGGCGATTTTAGCTTGGAGGTCCCCAAGAAGGCTGGCCACGGAAGAGCACTTTGGTCAGCGGTGAGCTTCGACACTAGGGTTCCACGGGCTCGCACCTGGGCGGAGGAGTTCATCAAAGTGATCAGGGGACAGAGGTGAAGCTCTGAGCGAAAGGAATCAAAGAATGGGAAAGGGAGGAAAAAGATTGGCTTACGGGGTCGCCGGCTCAAGGGAGGACGGCGACGGTGCTGTGGAGCGGCAGAGCTTCAATCAGCGGTTCACCGAGGCAATTGAGCTTCACAGGAAGCTGGTTGAGGGGTGAAAGGGGCGTGGGAAGCACAGAGGAGCCGGGGTGGGGATGGGGCATTTAAGCTCCAGCGGAGGAGAAGAAAACGAGGGGGAGAGGGGATGGGGCGCGGCACGGGCAGACAGCCGAGGTGACGGGGGTGGTTGCCCGAGTGACGGGGAAGTGACCGTACACCGGGGCGAGTTAAAGCACGCGCGAGAGAGAGAGAGCGGGAGCAGGTGAGCTGCCCAGATGGGCGCCGACGTCTCGCACGGAGGAGGGAGAAACAGCAGTGACTGCCAGGTAGGGCCAAGGGAGGGGACAGGGCGACGCGTGCAAACGGGGGCGCAGCTGGTTTCTGACCGGCCGGCGACGGAGTGGCGAGGGCGGAGGCAAAACCACGGGTGCGGTGCTCCTCGAGCGCAGGCGCAGGTGGAGGGGGAAAGCGGGAAAAGAGGAAGGCGCCACCGAGAAGGGGGTTGCGCACTGCCGAGAACGGAAAACGGAAAACGCCGGGAATTTCCGAATTTGGAAGGAGCTAAAAAATTCACCAAAAAATCAGAGAAAAACATAAAATTTTGTTTGAAATTTTGGGGCCTTTCAATATGCAGCGATATGTTGATATTATTCAGGTGGGTGAAAGCGTGGCAACAAGTGAGACAGCATGTTGGCTCAACCCCTGCACCACCCTGTTGCCACCCAAATTTGGCCGGAAACTTCCCGGCGGCAACACACGCTTTTCACAATCTCTGCTGAAAGGTAGTTTGGAATGTAACGCTGGCTTCCATTCCATGTAGCATTGTCGACAAGGGTATCAAACTGCATCAGCACATTTCTTGGCACCCTCTGTACCTCGGCGAAGAGCAGCAGAAGGTGAGTTGTGTCGTCATTGTTCATAGAGGGATCTGGGCTCCATGAAATGTCAATTCGGCTTCCGTTCACTGGAGTGGCGGCACTGCAATACCACTGATGGCTTGTCGAAGCTGCTTATGTTGGAGACGTCGGTGGTGGTTAGGTTGTTATGTTGATCCATGCAGCAACATTGCCGTAACTCTCCCAGGGGATTGGTACAAAATTCCGTAATTCTCATGGGCATGCACATCAATACATGCAAGCGTGGCAAAGGTTACGTTTTTAAGTGAACAGATGCATTTCCGAGTTTTGGCTCCATGTTTCTAGTTCTTACAGAACATAAGCAAGTGAGTATAAACAATATTTTTTTGGAGGGAGAGAGGGGTGAAGTAATAAGCGACTTCTTTTTAGAACGAAGCAACTAAAGTACTAAAACGCTTATGTAGATAAATCGTAAGCCTGTCCTCTTTTGAATCTCACTGTTAACATTAAGACTATGTCATCCTAAGTTGCAACTAAATAGAAGGATCTTATCCCCAGTCCAGCTCCCATAACCTGCATATATTGCATGCAAGGCCAATTAATTGTTGACACATGGCATGCTAGTTCCCTAATCCCGTTTAATTAGTGGTGGTGGGGTAATATTAGACAATGTATAATGATATAATGTCAACTGTCTATAAATCTTACCACGTAGGATATAAGATGATGTGGAGGAAAAAGAAAGAGCATATAGAATTAGACCGTCTCATGCAGCAGTTGACTATACACGATAAATAAGACATATTGTGTCATAAAGAAGCTGTCTATAGATATATATAAAAAGAAAATTTATTGTATAACTTGTCTTTAGTGTCGTTTATCGATGGTATGAAAGATATTATAGAATGCCATTGTTTGTACTATTTTACGTACCCTTAGTTGTTGGTCTCCGTTTAGTTTCGGTAGGCATTCTTCTTGATTCTCCCTCCTCCCAGCATTGCAAAATCGCTACATTCACAGGATTTGCCTGCGTCCAAATGGTACGAGTGAATTCGAAATGAACAAACAAGTCTCGTGATCCCTCGCGGCAACAATGCATGCTTACATAGGAAAATTTATGTTTTTGCCACCCTTACGACTCGGGTGGTAACAGATTTGCCACCTGGGCCCGTTGTCAGTGACTCAAGTGGCTTCATATGTAAGTGATAGAGTTTCGGTGTCAATCTTAAGAGTGGCAAAAAAATTGAATCTCCCTGCTACATATGGTCCAAATGGATTGTTAGGAACATGGGGATCCCGAGGCCTTTTGAGATCAATAGATAATTCCAGTAGTGTTCTGGTCTGGTCGATCCGCTCCGACCGGCGACCTGGACGTCGCGAAGCCAGAGCTCCGCCCTCGATTCAGAATGGACCTTCCAGGCTCCCACTGATGGTTCTGGTTCTCCACTATTGGTGCCGGCATGCGCCATGAGCGTGAGGATTGATTGACTAGTAACAGTATGGGTTCTTTTTAGTTGTTACTCATACCTTACTATTATAACCGATAATTTTTAGTCTTAATATAAGTATTTATACGAATAAACTGAATACCTATAATTTATTTTAAAAAAGCTATCATAAGAAGCTGTTTTAAAAAGATAATGAAGAAGTAAAAGAAAAGAACAGAATATTGTAGCCGTAGATTCCCATGGATGATCCTAAACATGATCTAAATCGAGGGAGAAGGCGTAGACGTCTTTAAGATTTCGCCTCTCCTCGTGATAGAAGATCGAGCGCTCCAGTAATTAGGGCATCTCCAATGGTTATAGTTAGCAACTAACTATAAGACTTCCACATCATTTATATAGTATATACTAAAGCTAGCATTCTAAAGAACTATCTATTTAGGGCATCTCCAATGGTCTGAGTCAGCTAGCTATATGCATGTACACATCAGCATATATTCTATGTGGAGGAAAGAGAGTATGCAAAAAAAATCGAGCCAGCTCTTCCTTAAGCACTAGTCTATAACGCCAAACGAGGCAGCCTCTATAAATTCTGTGTGTGCATGTAAGTATCAAATAGCTATCCTTATAGATAGTTCTTTAGAGCAAGTTTAATAGTACAGATAGCTGCTACCTCCAATACATTTCCATGTCATCAAAAGATAATGATGCAGTCAACTCATACAATAAGCTGGCTATAAGTTGTCTCCACAAGAGCTCTCAATCATTTAATACATACATGGGTATTGATAATTTAATACATGCATAGGTATAGCAATTAGTTCTATGGGTACATGCATGGATAATGCCTCTTTTCCTGTGCTATAGCCTGACTCTTGCATGGGAGTCGGCTTGGCTCTCTCTCTCCTTTTCTCTCCCCTCCACATAGGACTATGCTGACATGGATTCCCTTATATTTAGCACAGTCAGCCTTATTAAACTTGCTCTTAGAATGCTAACTTTAGTGTGTACTATATGAATGATGTGGAAGTTTTATAGTTAGTTGCTAGCTATAACCATTGGAGATGCCCTAAGAATAGCTATTTGATGCTTACATGCACACACAGAATTTATAGAGGCTGCCTCGTTTGGCGTTATAGACTAGTGCTTAAGGAAGAGCTGGCTCGATTTTTTTGCATACTCTTTCCTCCACATAGGATATATGCTGATATGTACATGCATATAGCTAGCTGACTCAGACCATTGGAGATGCCATTGGCCTTCACATCTCTTAACTACAACTTGTTTTGGAAGGAGACACGTGTCAACAATTAATTGGCCCTGTATTCAATATTATGCAGGTCACCCCCACGGGAGCTGGACTCTAGAGAAATAGGCCGGCCACCCTTCAGACAGATTCACTCCGGCCCATCAAAGCCCAGTCCACTCCTCACCCCCCGCCTCTCTCGCAATCCCATGACACCGACACCCTGGTCCCACTACCCGCAGACACTGACCCCATGGCCCCACCACCCTCAAAAACAAATCCAACGGCCCAAACCCACCCTGGCCACCATCACGACCGTCCGCCCTAGGGCAATCCCTCCCCAAACCCCTCGCCGCACGCTATATAAGTCCCCCCCCCTCTCCCCCTCCTACTGTCGCTGCGCCCAGCTCCCCCATTTTCCCCTTCCCCGCCGCTGCCGCAGCCGCCGCCGTCGCCGCCGGGATGGGTCGCGTGATCCGGGCGCAGCGCAAGGGTGCGGGGTCCGTGTTCAAGTCGCACACCCACCACCGCAAGGGCCCCGCCCGGTTCCGCTCGCTCGACTTCGGCGAGCGCAACGGGTACCTCAAGGGCGTGGTCACCGACGTCATCCACGACCCCGGCCGCGGCGCGCCGCTGGCCAAGGTGACGTTCCGGCACCCGTTCCGGTACAAGCACCAGAAGGAGCTCTTCGTGGCCGCCGAGGGCATGTACACGGGCCAGTTCGTCTACTGCGGCCGCCGCGCCACCCTCTCCATCGGCAACGTCCTCCCCCTCCGGTCCGTGCCCGAGGGCGCCGTCGTCTGCAACGTCGAGCATCACGTCGGCGACCGTGGCGTCTTCGCCAGGGCCTCCGGGGACTACGCCATCGTCATCAGCCACAACCCCGACAACGGCACATCCAGGTCGCCCCCCCCCCCCCCCCCCCCACCCATCCCTCTTCCTTAATCCTCTCCCATGGCATGGCATTCGTGTGGCTACATCTGGTGATCTCGTGCTCGTGCTAACAACTATTGTTGGATCTGGTGTGGTGTGATTCGTGGTTGGAAATGATGCTCTCTTCGTATGGCCTATCGTCAATGCGCTTGAGATATGCGTGCTTTACAATATTTCTCGTAATTATTCAACGGCTAAAATGTTTATATGTGTGTGCTATAGATGTTTGGTGATTTGACAAAGGCAAATTGTTAGATGTGTGCTATTTGTTTAGACATGATCTGCTTTTTCGATGTGATTTTAGTTATGGTATAATCTTGAACAGCTCAAGGATGTTTCAGTTTCTGTTGTGTTTTCGAGCAGGACAAACAGCTTTAAATTTTTGTAAACCTTGTTATGTTATCCAGTTTTTGTTTCCGATGCATGCTTTTAAGGAAAAAGATTATTAGAGGTTGTGTATATGCTGATGATCTTGTGAGCCAGTGATTGTTTTGTAATTATGTCGAATTAGTTTCTACATTTTATTGGGGTATTTAATTTTAAATGTATACATGTGCCTACTTGATTGTCATTCTTGCTTCTGTTGCTGAGATGTCCTGATGCTTGTGATGAATTCGTGCGACGACTTTTACTATGTTAAGTGATTTAGACTGAATAGTCTTGTATGGGTACAGCTACTCATGCTGTTCTGTTCTTGCAGGATCAAGCTCCCCTCTGGCGCCAAGAAGATTGTCCCGAGCAGCTGCCGTGCCATGATCGGCCAGGTCGCCGGCGGTGGCAGGACTGAGAAGCCGATGCTGAAGGCTGGCAACGCCTACCATAAGTACCGCGTGAAGAGGAACTGCTGGCCGAAGGTGCGTGGTGTGGCCATGAACCCCGTCGAGCATCCCCACGGAGGAGGTAACCACCAGCACATTGGTCATGCCTCCACCGTCCGCCGTGACGCCCCGCCTGGCCAGAAGGTTGGTCTCATCGCCGCAAGGAGGACCGGTCGGCTCAGGGGCCAGGCCGCTGCCACCGCTGCCAAGGCCGACAAGGCCACTTAGAGAGATCGCCGTTGCCTATCTATATTCGCCACCATGCTCGTCGCTAGATTACCCTGAATTACATGTATTCCAGTATGGATGTTGTTTTTGCTTCGTACTTTGGTGACATTATGATGGATGCTTATTGTCAGTTTTCGTGGTCATGGTCTGGATCATCGTACGTTCCACCTAAAGAAGTTTTTGATTGAATATTTGCTGGTTAAGTTACTTGTTCAGTTAGGCCCAGCTAGTTGTTAATTTAGGTCCTGATTGATATGGCTACGGTTTATGGCTTTTGACTGAAATTTTTGAATTTTAGCTATTTGCGACAGAGATTACGGAGAGAGATATTTGCTTGTGATTTTGGTTGATACATATGTTGAGCTTTTAACGTGTATTTGTAGACTTCATCTTAGAAGTTAGGTACTATAACAAAAGTTAAAAGCCGTTTTTGGAAGTTGGGTATTTCTATTACTCTATAATCTCTCGTACAAATAGCTTAAAAGTTACAAGCCGCAGCCAAAAGCTACAAGCCGTAGTAAAAAAGGACAGGCTCTATACTCGGCCTCCACATCGATCAGTAGTAGTCTTGCAAACTAAATTCTACTCTCAAATCAGTGATCACCTCTCCGAATTAAGCACCAACACCGGCACCAAACCTCCTCAAAGCTCAGGGACTCGCTAGAAGAAGTGAACGCCACCCCATACCATGGTCGATCTTACGCAAGTGCTTGGCCATGGCATCCGTGCCGTGGGTGTTCTAAGTGGTTTGGTCTTTTAGTTTTCGGTTTCAAAAGTCCGATTAAACACCCTAACTTTGTAATTTCAGTTTTTTTCTTTTGTTTTTTGTTTAATTACATTATTTATGGAGATATAATAATTTTTCTATATTCAAGCACCTTTTCACCTCTAGGCTCTTCCGAGCATTACGAGACTTGGTTTTACCGCTGTACCGAAATACACCCCCCCCCACCTCCCCCCAAAAAAAACTTGTCAATGTTATTCTATTTATTAGAACTGCTAGCCAAGTCTCACACTCAGATCATGTAGCTTTGGATAGCGTGTTAAGTTTCATGGACCAGTTACTCTCAGAGTGACGAGTGTCTTGTTCTAATACCATATTAGACTTTTTAGCGGTTTTTTCTAGCGGCTTTTGCCTTTCAGCTATTGGTTTTTAAGCTGAAATTACAAAGAGACCAGCGCAAACCTTTCAGTAAAGAGGGGCAGGAGGCGTAACTCACAAGGAGACCGCGTGAGCCTGCCCGATGAATATTTCCTCCTCCGTCCTTTCTCCAGGAGGTAAACGTTGCCGGTTAAACCAACGCTTGGCTTCTTGAGACCAGTAAGACGCCGGTTCTCAACCTTTGCTTCAAAAGCCCTAAGATGACCAGATCTGATTGGTAGCTCCAAGTATTTGGCAAGGGATTGAAGGGGATAGCCTCAAATATAGGGAAGAAGAAAGGGGAAACCACAACGGTGGTGCATCGGTAGGACTCCGACGACTGTGGGTCTGTGAGGATGAGAAGGACATGCATACACCTACACAAACAGAGTATATAGTAGGGGAGGGGAGCACTAGACTCACCAGCACCGGGGAAGAAACTCACCGCTAATGGCGAGGACGGTGCTCAGTGGGGCATGCTCCAAAGATATACAAGAAGCAAAAGAAGAATCTACAAATTATTACTACTGGTTGGGTCCCTCTCCTGCTCGCCACCAGTGGTTGCTAGTGATGAGTCTAATAGGGGAAGGGGGCCAGATCCAAAAGAGGAAGAAGAGAACTGTAGAAAGAGAAGAGAGGCGGAGAATGAGAGGAAGGGGGTGGGGTTAAGAGCAACTCCAGCAGAGCCCCTACTTGAGCCCTCAAAATCAAATTTGAGGGCTTGAGGCAAAAACAGAGGTCCAGCAGGGCCCCTACTAGAGCCCTCAAATTTGAGGGGGCCCTCAAATCCCCCCTCCAGCCCTCATTCCTGGGGCTCTAGGCCAAGCCTTCAAATCACGGTCGGAGTCCGTTTTCCTGCGCGCGCTTGGTCCTGCTCCTTTCCCCCGCCCGCCTCTTTCCCCTCCTGCGCGTGCCGACAGTTTCCCTCCCCGCTGGGAACATGGGGAGAAAAATTCTTTGATTCCTTTCGAAGCCGTTCAGATCTCGCTTCTAGAAGCTTCCACCCCGCCGCGGGATGTCTTCGGAACCCACTGCTCCGGCGAACGGCGCCGTGGCAGGTGCCGGTGCCGGCGGGGGCAAACGCTGGCGGCGGAGCCGGTGGGCGGTCGCCGTGGGGGCCCTCCTTGTGGCGCTCCTCACCGTGGCCATGAGCTCCCGCAGCATCCCGGCCATCTCCTCCTCGCGCGGCGGCGGCTGCGGCTGTCTGGTAAGATTCCCACTGTTGCTCCTGCGGTTTGGACGAAGAAATTTTGCTGGTTTGAGGGGTTTGATTTGGCGATGTGGTTTTGGGGTGGTGTTGTCATGTTGTGCGTTCTGTTAGCGTGTGTTTGGTTTGGAGACGTGGTGGGATGGGATGGACCCATTCCTAATTTCTGGGATGGAACCAACCCAGTTCTTGTTTGGTTGCTGGGATGCGATCGACCCTGTTTTCTGTTTGGTTGAGGGGATAAAAGGGGATAGAATGATCCCAGTCACCAGTTTGGATAGAGGGATGGGGATAGGACAGAAGGTGTGGTGACCTTTGGGTAAGGTTACCTCTGTGCTACTCATATTTTGTCATATGAATCAAACATTTGCTAGAATCAATGAAGCTCATCTCCGAAGTTTTTTTTTGCATAATCAAATTCTCTCTAAACAAAAGGGCTGTTGTTTTTATAAAAGTGCTGTAGTTGTTGAAATTGGGTAGCATTTCGTTGCCCAAATTAGGACGAACATAGATAAAGCTATCTGCATTTCCACATCAGAGTTCAAGTGTTTAGCCAAGTAAAATGCTAAGAGCAATAAAGGTTCTTGCAATGGATAACACAACGAAGGTTCTCACAGAAGGACAACAAAAAAGGCACTGCAAGGCGTACATAATACATCGAATTCAAACCACACAATATAGCAAGTTCAAGGCTTGTGACATTAGACAGTACATAAGTTATAGCATTCCTAATATTAGACCACAGTGCGTAGTTATATGTGGTTCCACCAAAAGAAACGTCATACTCCTCCAAAGCGTACATAATACATCGAATTCAAGCCACACAATATAGCAAGTTCAAGGCTTGTGACATTAGACAGTACATAAGTTATAGCATTCCTAATATTAGACTACAGTGCATAGTTATATGTGGTTCCACCAAAAGAAATGTCCTACTCCTCCAAATGACCTTCATTGTCCTGGAAACCTCTCACTAATGAACATTGCAACCCAGTCTAGCTTGTGCTCGAACGGCAGGAGGTAGAAAGCCTTACCAATGTGAGGGTTAGCCACCAAATAAGCAAAGTAGAAAGATATGTGGGTCTTATCAAACCCAGGAAGGCTTTTCAATTGGTCAAATAAGTCTGTAGGCAATTCATTTTCAGGTTTAGCGGCCATCTTTATTGCATTGGCAATGTTCTCACCTACACTTTTGAAAGCACTAATCAGCCCATCGTCTTCAATCTCAGCTATTCCTAAGGTTATGCCCCACTGTATTTAAAAACATAGCCACTTGTTGCTCAACACACATATGGATGGTATCTTCAAGCAAACCACGGTTCCTAAAAAGGTTACAAAACCGAAAGAACTTTGCTCTATTAAGTCTTAGCATGTTCACACAAGTTGTATCGTCTTTCCAAATTTTGGTGTCAAGGTACTCAAGTCTCAGCCTGTCCCTTTCATCCTTAGGTCCATATGTTATTCCTACTCTCCTTGCATCCCGTTTACGTTTTCTAGACTCAATAATCATAGCCATCATTGCCAAAACCATATATCCAGCAGCAGCAAAAATTAAAAGCTTTCTCCTTTTGTCCATCTACAATACATGAAGCAAACAAAAAACATCATCTGGAAAGGGACTAATCATGGTGCATATTGTCAACTGCACAATCAAGCTGCATATCGAATCCAAACCACACAATCATATTATCTACTGCACAATCATATTATCTACTGCACAAAATCATATTATCAAGCCACACAATCATATTATCAAGCTGCATATCGAATTCAAGCCACACAATCATATTATCTACTGCACAAAATCATCTCAATTTCAATATTGTTTACTGCACAAATTGTCTGGAAGATCACATACGAAGCATCATCTCAATATTGCATATTATCTACTGCACAAAATCATCTCAATCTCAATCTCAATCATCTCAATCTACTGCACAAAGAAGAGAAGGGGACGGGAGGACCTTGAGCGCCGCGAGAAAGAAGAGAGAGGGCATGTCTAGGGTTTCCATACCTTGCAAGGAAGCCG
This sequence comes from Dendrocalamus latiflorus, assembly GCA_017311315.1. Classification (NCBI taxonomy): domain Eukaryota; kingdom Viridiplantae; phylum Streptophyta; class Magnoliopsida; order Poales; family Poaceae; genus Dendrocalamus; species Dendrocalamus latiflorus. The sequence goes on along the minus strand of CM029636.1, from coordinate 3,945,263 downwards.
AGATCTCGCCGGCCTGGCTTGTCCTTGACGTTGAGGGAGAGTGCCGAGGTTGAGGGAGACCGTCGCCGGTGTGGAAGATCACGTACGGAGCAAGGGCGTCGTGCTTCGCAACTCAGATCGATGGGGCCCCAGCCGGTGATGCGCCGCCGCCTGGCTTTCCCTTCAGACGAGCGGCCGTCGCTGGACCTCTGCGGGCGCGGAGGCCCACCGCCGGCCTGAGATCGAGAAGGGGACGGGAGGACCTTGAGCGCCGCGAGAAAGAAGAGAGAGGGCATGTCCTAGGGTTTCCATACCTTGCAAGGAAGTCGAGATCTCGCCGGCCTGGCTTGTCCTTGACGTTGAGGGAGAGTGCCGTGGTTGAGGGAGACCGTCGCCGGTGTGGAAGATCACGTACGGAGCAAGGGCGTCGTGCTTTGCAACGCAGATCGATGGGGCCCCAGCCGGTGATGCGCCGCCGCCTGGCTTTCCCTTCAGACGAGCGGCCGCCGCTGGATCTCTGAGGGCGCGGAGGGCCACCGCCAGCCTGAGATTGAGAAGGGGACAGGGGATTTCTCCTTGCGCCGCGAGCGAATGGACGGGAGGGGCTAAGGGGTGAGTGGGGAGTGCGGTGATTTTTCCCTCTCACGCGGTTGGCACGTGACGCGTCGGGGATGAGGGACGCCCCCGTCCGAGCGATTCCCTGGGCTGGCGCGGTCCCCCTTTTTCCCTGGACTGGCGCGGCCCCCGTCCGAGCGATTCCCAGTGACTCAGAACCAAACACCATATTTTTGGGGATGGACCTATCCCATCCCCCATGAACCCAAGAACCAAACACATGCTTAGAGTGCGAGGAAGTACACGGGGATGGTGGAGGACTGCTGCTGTGACTACGAGACGGTGGATGCCATCAACGAGGAGGTGCTGCACCCGATCCTGCAGGAGCTCGTCACGTTGCCCTTCTTCAGGTACTTCAAGGTGAGGATTTTTTGGGTTTTTTAAAAATATGTTTGATTTTAGTGCCTCGTGGAAAATGTATGTCGTGATGTTGTGGTAGCCAGCTAGACGTGCTGGAATTTTGCAGAGATGTATGTTTGATTGGAGCATTCGCTGCATGACTATAGAGTCATTTTTGCGAATGTATGCTGTGCATTTGAATACCGGATTGGATATGTGGAAGACTGTAGTGACAAGACAATTGCATGATTCCATCGTTGGGTTATTAAGCTTCAGTTACCAGACTGTTCTGGATTCCATTTGTGTAAGAATGGTGCCATTTCTTTCACGTGTCTGTGTTCTATGTTTGGCATTGAATGATCAACTATGCTTGATAACAAAAAGAGTGATGGTTATTTGGCTGCAGCATCAAGTTTAACAGATTAGATTTATAGGAAATTTTGATGCGATTACTGTACAATCTAATCCTGGAAGACAGAGGATCATATGAAGATTGATTGGTGTGGCTACTTTTTAATTAGAGTATTTAACTACTTTTAATTAGAGTATTTAACAAAGTATTGTCTTGTAGATACTCATAATACCTCCACATAAAATACTTGGTGAGATTTGGGAATGAAAATATGTTAGAATGTAATCGCTCTTACTGTTCAGGACTTTTTTACTTAGCATAATGGACCATGCATGTTATTCTTTCTACTGTAGTTGTTAACTACATATGTGATTGTACCGAAATGCTATCACTGAAAATAAACATTCAAAATCATGATTCATTTGTTCACGTCATGGTTCTTTGTTTCCCTTTTTGGCCTATGATGGAATGTGTCGGCTTAGGGACTGTAGTGTCAGTGAGTGCCCAGAGAATGAGTTTCCTGAGCCCTTCAAGAAGCCTTATAGTGGCCTTTCTCCAGATAATATGATCTGTCAAGAAGGAAAACCAAAGGCTACTGTTGATAAAACCCTTGACACCAAGGTTTTCAAAGGATGGGTCAAAACTGATAATCCATGGACAAATGATGATGAGACAAATAACGGTTCATTGTTTTGCTTCATTTTAGTATAACAGTACCAAGATGACTTATGTGAATCTTCAACTAAATCCTGAACGTTACACTGGTTACACTGGTGATTCAACTAGAAGGATATGGGACTCTATCTACAAAGAAAATTGTCCAAAATGTAAGCATATGTGCTATTGTGCTGTCAGATTTCCTTTTCTCTCATGCTCATTCTGATGTTTTGTTATGCTGACCATGCCTAATTTCTAATTCTTAACATGCAATTGAGATGTTTATTTTGTTCCTTTTTGTTGTTAACTTGCATTATATATCCGAAACGATCTTGTGGAGCATTTGTGGGCGCGACATGGCGCACATTAGTTTTTTAATTGTTTTGTCAGACTATATGTTTGATGATTATGTCATTTGATTTGCAGATATGTTATGAACTATGTTGTGATCGACTATCATTAAATTCAGACCAAATTTGTCTTTGAATTTAAATTTGAATATTCATATTTTCATTCATAATTTTAAGTATAGTGCTTTAGAGTTATAGTTTAAATAAATTATTATATAATGTGATGTTCTCAAATACATATGCATATAGTGTGTGAGGAAATAGAGGGAATTGAGAAGTAGGGGCCCTGTTTTGAGGGTTACTGCTGGAGTTGCTCTAAGGATTGCAGGTAGATTCAGAGTTGGTTGGTTCAAAAAGGAAGCGTTATATATAGCCTTCAACACTGGTGCAGAACACCCTCAATTCCAATATACTCCCTGATCCCTGGACGGAGTGTTTCACAGGTTAGCCGGCTCCTTGTCAGCTACACCAACGTACCAAGATAGGTTTTTTTTGCTACGATTGATGAATTATGTCTGTTGTTGATGGCTTTTGGTCCTGTCAGTGTTTTAATACCGATCTTACTATGATTTCTTGGATTCGAGAAAATTCTTGAAGACCTAACCATGATAACACAGAGAGTAGTCAGGGGAATTTTTATACAGGTTTGGGCATTTTCATGAGAGAATAATAACCCTACTTCATGTGTGACTATTGCTTAGAAAATTTATTATAGTTGAGTAAGTAATGCGAATTGGCTTGCGCTCTGTCTTGCTTGGATCCGATCCCATCCGATCTCCCTTTTTCTCTTCGACGTCAACCTTTATATAGTTGGGGAAGCGGTGGTTGTTGTCCCGCGTCAAAAAACACCTTAACGCTTCGAGTGATTGAAGGAGAACGGGTAGGCTACGCTAGCTACAACATTTGATTTTCTACCGCGTTCAACCAGAAAACATGCGTGTAAGGGAGTCATGGATAGTTACCACTAGATGCGCTGCGCAGCGGAAGAAGAGTTGGAGCAGCCCGGTCCAACGTAGATGCGCGTTGATGAAGAAGGAGCAGTCAATCGTTTCACGAACTAAATGTCTCCTCCTCGCGTCCTAGCAATAGCCTTGCGCTTCTCGCCGATCAGCACAGCAGCAACAGAAGCGGCGCCTCCACGGAGTCCACACATTCGGGATGGAACGCCGTGCGCTGGTGTGCTAGCACCGCGCGCCCGGCTAGGGTTTCGGGATACGGCCAAGGGGAGGTGGCGGCCAGGGTTTTCAGGGCAATACTCTATGTTACCTGTATCCCCGCCTCCACATATTTATAGAGCATGCTAATGGGCTTCCACGTTGTAGGCCCATTAGAACCCTAATCCCATATGGATCAATATCCCTTTTGGCCTATAAAACCGAATTGTTTATGATTGCCTCTTGAGCACATCACTAACAGTGATAACCATCTGATTGGAGTTATTGTTAGAGAAATGTGATGGCCCGTTCGTCTTGCGGCAATTGTTGCCAAAGAGAGATTATGTGCAGTTATTAAGAATAAACGCATGTTCTAACCGCCTTGCCAGACGAACCTACGATGTAGTAGATCGTCGTAGACAAGCCAGTCGGAGATGGACTGGTCACAGAAAGTTCCACGATCACAAGATGGTCGCATGGCAACTTACGACTATGTGGTCATAGAAAGACTTACGATTATATGGTCATAGAAATACTTACGACTAGATGGTTGTAGAAGGACTTACGACTATACGGTCGTAGAAGGACTTATGACTGTGCGATCGTAGAAGAACTTATGACTAAGGAGTGGTTGTGAAAAGACTTATGACCACCCTGTGAAACTTCTCCCTTATTGATAAGGGGTATACTTGAATACATAATGACATAATAATTTGAGGATTATTATATTCTCGTCAGGCCCTAATGCGAGCCCTTGTGTAAATGAACTGAATACCGATAAACCGTTTCGAAAAGGCTGTCCTAATAAGTCGCTTAAAAACTGTTTATTTATTTATTTATTCAAAAAAACAAGACCATAAGTCTATGGTCAAGAGAAGAGTCCGAAACTAAACTTGACACTTTACTCTCCCTTGCTGGATCGGCTCTAGCCTCATGATGTGTCCTCGAGTATATGTGCCTCGTTTTTTTAATAATTAGTTTTTTATTTAGAATTACAAAAATATATCTATGATTTTTTTGCCCTTTTTGCCTCATTTTGCCCAATCGTTAGGCGATTTCAGCTAGTCGCCAGCGGTTGGACAACTTTTCCCCTAGTTACCTAATGGATGGGTGATTTTAAATAATAATGTAATTATTGTATTATTTCGTTGGAAATAATTGTGGGAGAGTAAATGAGAATTTTTTGTAGGTAATACATTTAATAAATCTTGTTGTAGTTTTTTTAAATAAAAAAGGCAATGTCGTTTGATATATTTGTGATTTTCGTACATTGTGAATGATCTGAAATATGTTAGAGTCACAATAACATTTTTTGACCGTTGTACATTATTGTAGTAAAAGAAATTTCTAAAGAATTTAATGAAAACGATTGAAATAGCAACGATTCGTAAGTATGAAGGTAAATGATATTACATTGCAATAGATAATTCGTACATGGAGGAACACAAAGCAAAATATGTATACAACCAAAAAAAGTACACATAGCAGGAGGAAGATTTACTACTCGCCACCAACTACACCATCCACAGCACCTCCTCCATCGTCGCAACGTCCCACCCCCTTCCGTGGCCGCCTGTACGACCCCGTTTAGGCATCCTTAGCACGGGGTGTCGGGGTTTTGTAAGATCGAGGAGGCCGACTAGAGGGGGGGTGAATAGGAGATTTTAAAATTTTCGTCTAATTCTAATTAGCAATTTTAAGCTTGATGGAAGAATAGAGCAAGATAACACTAACACCCCTAATCAACCTAGTGAGGTTCAAACAAACACTAGCACAAGTAATCGACTAAGAGCAATAACGAATGGTAGAGAACAACAATTGCTACTCTAACTAAGCAAGAAATCAAGTAATATGAATGAAGAGCGTTGCTTGAATGAAAATGATCACAAGAGAGCAAACCACAATTGACACGATTATGTTTTACCGTGGTGATCGGAGACTTGCCGGTCTCCCCTAGTCCACGTTGAGGTAAGCCCGAACGAATCGGACCGGCTCCACGAATGAGCCTAAGCACCTCGATCACTATTGGAAGCCCTTTCCCTCTCCGGGTAGGCGAGCTCCAAGCCTTCACAATCTTCCGGGCCTTCTCACAATCTTCTTGAGAAGATCACCGAAACTCCGCCAAGCCGTCTAGGTGCCGGCAAGCACCAAGAGAATAGACCACTGCGGCTTGATCTCACTCAAGTGCTCAATGGATCAACTAGAATGCAATGCACTTGAATTTTGGGTCAACTACCTCAAATGAATGCACAAGTGAGTGAATGAGGTGTGAGAGGTTGCATTAGGCTCAAATGTATTCAATGGATGTTCAACAACATGTCCAAGTTCTGGTGGGGGTGTATTTATACCCTCACCAACCTCAAATAGCCGTTGCAATAAACAATCCTGAAAATTCAGGAAATCCGGAACTACCGCAGGCAAAACCGCGGTACTTCCGGACTCTCGCTGACCGGACAGAACGGCTATGTCAGAGAGTCAGAAGTAATCGTTGGTCAATGAGTGCGGTACTACCGCCGTTGAAATCGCGGTACTTCCGGACGTCCGGAAGTTCCGCTCCAGGACCCGGTACTTCCGATCTCAACGAGTCTAAGTTTTATTCTCGGCGCTCTCTGGAAATAACGTTCCGCACAAGTATCCGGAACTTCCGCATATGCGGTAGTTCCGCAGGTCAAACTGCGGTACTTCCGTTTTCCGAGAGGCTAAGTTAAACTCCGGGCGCTCTCTGGAAATAAAGTTCCGCTCGGGTGCCCGGTACTACCGGCTATCCGGTAGTTCCGCAAGTCAACCCGCGGTACTTCCGTTTTCCGAGAGACTAAGTCTGAGTCCGGGCGCTCTCTGGAAAAAACGTTCCGCCCGGGCGCCCGGTACTACCGGACCTGCGGTAGTTCCGCCCAATACACACCGGAACTACCGGATTTTCTGACAAAGCATAGATTTGATTTAATTTTAATTTCTAAGTGCATGCATGATCCTAAATTGATCCAAAGGGCACATTTGAACATGATCAAGCAATCACCATGATCCCTCTTAATAGTACGGCGTCTATCCTATAATCCGGTCTTCCAACCTAACTCCAAGACCGGTAAAATAAAATAGATACCTAAACTATTTACCTTGTCGCCCTAGAGATCTTGAATCTTCATGGGATATTTTGTGAGCCTTTTTCTTTGCCATTTGAACTTATCCTTTCAAACGCTTAATGCACACATTAGTCCCATATTCACATAAATTTATTAATTACCAAAACTAATATTTTTAGGGGCCTAGATGCTTTCAATCTCCCCCTTTTTGGTAATTGATGACAACAAGAGCAATTTATGAGAAGAATTTAAGATTTGGATATACTCCTAGTTTGCAAGATGTATATCACAAGGTCTTTGAAATTTTAGCAGTTTAGAACATGGGAATTTTTGCATTTTTAGAAACTAATAAGAAAGAGCTCCCCTAAACATGTGCATCAAATTTTATAGGAATTTATCAGGCATGATTACATCATAGCATTACAGCACATTCACCAAAATTCAAAGATACGCAATAGACAAGTAATCAAGCATTGCATTAAGGACATGACATAGTTCATTACAATGCATCAGAAATTAAAATACTAGACATCCACAGAGTTTAAACCACTCAATAAGCATTACATGGTTCATTTCACCATACTTTATTACAAAGCCCAAAGGATAGATAAGACTTAAAACTTCTCCTTGCTACAATTTCTCCCCCTTTGGCATCGAAGTACCAAAAAGAGGAGCTAGTCCTGAGCTGCACTGGGAGAAGGAGGACCACGACGACGAGTGCGATGACCATAGCGAACTGGAGAAGGCGACTGAACTGCACTCTCCAAGGATGATACGCGATCACCAAGGGAAGACACAGTGGAGATCAAGACATCCTGGCGCTCCTCAAGCCTGAGTATGGCGGAGTAAATCTGGGAAAGTGAGACATCGCCCTCGCCCTGGGGAGGAGGATCAGCAGCTGCCTGATGCTGATGCTGAGGCTGAGGCTGAGACTGAGCACGGGAACGAGCAGGAGCAGGAACGGGAGGCTCTGCACGCGGTTTGTATGGCTTGTGTGGGGTGCAGAGTGCTCCTCGGTATCCAGTCTTCCGAATGATCACAGCCATGATGAATGGTGCAAAGTTGATCCTTTTCTGTTTGTCATTCTTATTGGCGTCGATCCCCCTGATGATAAGATCCACCACATCAAACTTTTGGCCGCGCATAATGTAATCAATTACATTCCACGCATGGCCACGAATAGCATCATAATTTCCACTCTTGGGAAAGATGGTGTGGTTTATGATCCTGTTGACAAGGCTGGGAATAGGAAGTAAGCCAATTGTCGTCCCTAGTGATCGTTCAGCTGCTTGGTCATAGTACTCTGAATATGTAGCAATAGGAAGAGCTCGCTTGCTGTACACCTTCTCATAGGCACTGGTTTCCGTCCCAAGTGCTAACTCAAACTCGTGCCTGGTGCACTCAATGAACTGGGTCCCTGTCATCCAACTCAGATGCTCAAAGTTGGGTGAGATGTACAGGGTAGCATAGAACTGCCTAATCATGTTGTCCATATAGTTGCACTTGAATGCAACAAGTTGATGGATATCGGCTTGCTGAAAGAGCTGATAAGCACCACTGAACTTGTCAATCTGCGACAAGTGATCCCAATCCACATACTTGTGTGCAGCAAACTTGCGAGCCGGACCATACATCTCTTGGTACACCTTCTCTTGAAACTTGGAATGAAACTGGGGGTTCATTGAGTTTCGAGGGCGTACATACTGGCTGCGGCGACGAAGAATAGCATAGTCCCCATTTGTGATCTTGGCGAGGTCCACTTCTTCATCTGCCGTTACCTCAGGCATCTCCTCATCTGAGACCGCATATTCCTCGCTCTCATGCGAGGCCTCAGATCCGCTCTCATGCGAATCCTCTGAGTCACTCTCAGGGTCGGAGGCGGGACCCTTGCCCTTGTGCTCCGCCGTCTGAGATGCAGGAGTTGAGGAGGAGGATTGACCAGCCGTGCCCCCATAGGACTTGTGCGAGACATTCTTCATCCTCGGCATCTTCAATGACACAATAGGATAATCAAGGTATGAGGTAGAATAAGCGAAAGTAGGTTTGAAATTTGAAAGCAATGAATTTCTGCTGTTCCAGGAAAAACGGAAGTACCGGCGGCAAAACTGCGAAATTTCCGGGAAATCCAGTAGTTCCGGCATTAAACATGCGGAACTTCCGGGACCCCGGTAGTTCCGGCCGCTCGGCCGGTAGTTCCGATTTTTCTGGACATTTCCAGGGCATGATAAAAATTGAATCTTTTTGGGGTATTTCTTGGATTGAATCCAGTGCATGTATGAATAAACATTCTAATACCCCAAACAAACTACTTTGCCCAAAGAAACTACAGCAAAAACTACATTTCAAATTTCACCTAATTTCAACTCTAGAGTCCTTAGAACACGATAAAAGGGATTTGATCCGATTTACCTTGTGGAAGCGAAGGAGAGGAACCCTGGGAGTGTAATGAATTGCCCAAAAAAGAAAAGCTCCCCTCGGATTCGAAGATCGGGAGAGGAGGAGGAGGAGTTTTTGGGAGTTGGAGAGAGGTTTGAAGAGAGGAGAGGAGGAGGAGGCCCTCTGTGGTTTTGGGAGTGGGAGAGGAGAGAGAGTGATAGAAACGGTAGGAGTAAAGAGGGGAGTAAAGGCAGTCGACGGTTTTGGAAACCGCAACAAATCCCGCAAAAGGCGGTAGTACCGCGTGTAACACGCCGGTAGTACCGTGTTCACAGAAATTCCGGAAGTTCCGCGGATTACACTGCGGTAGTTCCGATTTTTCTGTCAGGAGCGGAAGTACCGCCCAAAGATTTGCGGTAGTTCCGGATTTTCTGGAACTTTTCAGGATTTGACTTTTGGAACTGGAAATTTTGCAAATGATCCCTAGTTTTGCATCCAACTAAAGTCATTCAGGATCATTATGCATCAATTGAGCTAATGCTATATTTTGAAACTAATTTTTATGAATTTAAACGAATTTTTGACCAAAATAGGGGAAAATCCAACAAAAAAATCCATATGAGCACAACAAATGAGCAGAAATGGATGAAATGAGATTTCAAGCTATATTTGAGTAGTCTATGACATTTAATTCATTTCTCAATTTGCAAAAGCGGCTTTCATCTAATGGTTTGGTGAAAATGTCCGCTAGTTGACTTTCGGTTCGGATGTGGCTAATTTCAATATCTCCCTTGCTCACATGATCTCTCCAGAAATGGTGGCGTATATCTATATGCTTGGTTCTTGAGTGTTGAACGGGATTATTTGATATTTTGATAGCACTATCATTATCACACAAAAGAGGCATTTTATCAAAATTGATCACATAATCCAACAATGTTTGCCTCATCCAAAGCAATTGAGCACAACAACTTCCCGCTGAAATATATTCGGCTTCGGCGGTTGAAAGTGCTACGGAATTTTGTTTCTTGGATGACCAACACACTAGAGATCTTCCTAGAAATTGGCAACTACCCGAGGTGCTTTTTCTATCCACTTTGCATCCCGCATAATCAGAATCTGAATATCCAATTAATTCAAATTTTGCACCTTTGGGATACCAAAGCCCTATGCTTGAGGAATGCTTTAAATATCTTAGAATCCTCTTTACGGCCACTAAATGGCACTCTTTTGGAGAAGCTTGAAAACGTGCACACATGCATACACTAAACATGATGTCGGGCCTAGATGCGGTAAGATAAAGCAAACTACCAATCATGGATCTATAAAGCTTTAAATCTACCGACTTACCTTCTTCGTTGAGGTCTAGATGCCCGTTTGTTACCATGGGTGTTTTGATGGGTTTGGCTTCTTCCATTCCGAATCTCTTGAGTAGATCCTTCACATACTTTGTTTGGCTTATAAACGTCCCATCTTTAAGTTGTTTGATTTGAAGTCCAAGGAAGTAGCTTAGCTCGCCAATCATTGACATCTCGAATTCCCTAGACATCATCTCACCAAATTCTTTGCAAAAGTCTTGATTAGTAGAACCAAATATAATATCATCAACATAGATTTGACATACAAAGAAATCATCTCCAATAATTTTTGTGAATAGAGTTGTATCTACTTTACCAATTTTAAAGCCTTTTGATACAAGAAAGTTACGAAGGCACTCATACCAAGCTCTAGGAGCTTGCTTTAAACCATATAGCGCCTTTGATAATCTATACACATGATTAGAGTATTTAGCATCTTCAAATCCCGGGGGTTGTTCCACATATACTAATTCGGAAATTGTACCATTAAGAAATGCACTTTTGACATCCATTTGAAACAATTTAATGTCAAAGCATGATACAAAAGCAAGCAAGATTCTAATTGATTCAAGTCTAGCAACGGGCGCAAAAGTCTCATCATAATCTAAGCCCTCGACTTGAGTATAACCTTGAGCTACTAACCTTGCTTTATTTCTTACCACAATTCCGTTCTCATCTTGTTTGTTCCGGAAGACCCATTTTGTGCCAATGACATTGTGCTCCTTGGGTCTCTCCACCAAAGTCCAAACATCGTTTTGAGCAAAATTATTCAACTCTTCATGCATAGCATTTATCCAATCCGGGTCATCTAATGCTTCTTCTACACGCTTAGGTTCAAGTGAAGATGCAAAGGAATAGTGTTCACAAAATGAAGCTACTCTAGAGCGAGTTTGAACACCCTTACTCACGTCACCCAATATTTGGTCAATTGGATGATCCTTGGCTATTGCATTGTGAATCTTGAAAATATTTTGCGGTTGATCCTTTTCTTCATCTTCTATAACTTGAATATCGTTTGTTGTGGAAGAAGAGGGTGGTTCCACTTGTCTAGATGAGCTTGGTGATGTTGGATCCTCTTTTGGCTTGATGTCTCCGATTTGCATATTCTCCATTGCCTTGCGAAGACTTTCATCTCCTACATCATCCAAGTTCTCATGCTCTTCTTGAGAGCCGTTAGTTTCATCAAATTGAACATCACATGATTCTTCCACTAAACCCGAATTTTTATTAAAGACCCTATAGGCTTTACTATTTGAGGAATACCCTAAAAGGAAGCCTTCATCACATCGACTTTGAAATTTTGAGAGCCGAACACCTTTTCTTAGAATATAGCATTTGCAACCAAATACTCTAAAATAAGAGATGTTCGGTCTCCTTCCAACAAGAAGCTCATAGGAGGTCTTTTTCAAGAGTCGATGTAAATAGAGGCGATTTATGGCATGACATGCGGTGTTAATAGCTTCCGCCCAAAACTTGTCGGAAGTATTATATTCATCAAGCATTGTCCTAGCCATTTCAATTAATGTTCGATTTTTCCTCTCTACAACTCCATTTTGCTCCGGAGTGTAGGTTGTGAAAAGTTCGTGTTTTATTCCAAGTTCATCACAAAAGTCTTCAACTTTTGTATTCTTGAACTCGGAACCATTGTCACTCCTAATTTTCTTTATTTTAAAATCAAATTCATTTTGAGCCCTTTTTGAAAAACTTTTGAAAATCCCGGAGGTTTCACTTTTGTCATTTAGGAAGAAGACCCATGTATATCTAGAGTAATCATCCACAATGACTAAACAATAGCTATTACCTCCAATACTCTTATAGGTTGTTGGCCCGAACAAATCTATATGTAAGAGCTCTAATGGCCTAGAAGTCGACATGATACTTTTGGAAGGATGAGAATTAGCGACTTGTTTTCCGGCTTGACAAGCACTACAAAGTCGATTTTTCTCAAACTTCACATCCTTCAAGCCAACTACTAAGTCATGCTTAAAAAGTTTTTTGAGTTGAATCATTCCCACATGACCTAGCCTTCTATGCCACAACCAACCCAACGAAGTTTTTGCAATTAAACAAGTTTTTAAACAAGACTCATTTGAAGAAAAATCTACCAAATAGAGATTCCCAAATCTAAAACCTTTGAAGACTAATTCATTATTATTATCTTTTGAGATTACAACATTTTCTTTTGAGAATGAGCATGTTAAGCCTAGATCACATATTTGAGCAACGGATAGCAAATTGAAATTTAATGATTCAACTAGAGATACATTAGAAATTGAAAGGTCGTTTGAGATAGCGATTTTACCCAATCCCAATACCTTTCCTTTGCTATTATCTCCAAATGTGATCTTGTCATTGCTTCCATTCTCAAAAGTGGTGAACATCTTCCGGTCTCCGGTCATGTGTTGGGTGCAACCACTATCCAACACCCAATGCCTTCCACCGGTTTTGTAGTTCACCTACAAAAGAAAATCAAGTTCTTTTAGGTACCCAAATTTGTTTGGGTCCTTGGAGGTTAGTGACCAAGGTCTTGGGTACCCAAATGGATTTCTTTTTAGCACCCAAAATCGAGGTGCCAATGAAATGAGCAATAACATTTCCATTTGTAGATTTTCTAAGCATATAACAAGAATCATATAAACCAATGGAATGCATGTTATTCTTAGAATAATCATTTTGCGTATGTCCAATACACCGGCATTTTGTGCAATACTTACCATTTTGCTTTACAAACCTAGGAGGCTTGTATACCGGCTTCTTACCCTTTTGAGGGACATATCCAAGTCCCTCTTTGTTAAAAGAGCATCTTTGATCGCTTAGTAACTTATCAAGGGTTTCTTTTCCCTTGTAAGCCCTCTCTAAACTTTTGTTTAATTTTAGCACTTGTTCTTTTAAGTTTTTATTCTCATTAGCAATAACATCATCATGAACAAGATTTAAAGCATTTCTAGAATCTACACTTGATGAACAAGGTATGGCAAGTAAATCATCACAACAAGTAGATATGCTAGACTTTGAAATTTCTATACTAGACATTTCATTCAAAATATTGCAAGTAACTCCAATGCTAGTACTAGATTTGTGATTTTCTTGGAGAAGCAAATCATGAGCGTCCTTTAGCTTCTCATAAGAGTCTTTGAGAGAGATGTGTTCTCTCTTTAAGACCTTAAACTTTGATTTTTCTTTTCCAAGAAATTCATTTAATTCAACTAGCATATTCATCAAGTCATCATATGAAGGCTCATCATTATCAAGCAAGTTTACCTTTTCTCTTTTAGCCATAAGGCATGTAGGAGTGGAGAATAGTGATGGAGCCTCCTTGATTGCTATGCCCACAAGCCCTTTCTTCTTGGGAGATTCGTCCTCGCTTGAGTTGGAGTCCGAATACTTCTCTTCGGAGTTCCACTCACCAATATGGGCTTCATTTTTGCCATCCTTGTGAAGCTTCTTGAAAAGCTTTTTCTTGCCGTTGTAGTTCTTCTTCTTTGATGACCTCTCCTTGTCATCCTTCTTTGTTGGACATTGAGAGGCAATGTGCCCCTTCTCATCATATTCATAGCAACGAATATTGCTAAATTTCTTGTTGGAGGAAGAATGCCATTTCTTAACCTTCTCATGGCTTGTGCTCCGAAATGGGCGTCTTCTCATGAACTTCTTCATTCTTCTTACTAGAAGTGCAAATTCTTCTTCGGAGTCCTCCTCATCATCTTCTTCGGATTCTTCACTCATTACCGCTTTAGCCTTGAAAGCGGTGATCTTCTTATTCTTGGAAGAAGATTGCTCCAAGAGCTCTTCCTTGTCTTTCTTGTAGAGCTCGTTGGTGATGAGGTTGCCCAACAATTGTGTTGGTGTCATTCTTGCCAACTCCGGTGAGTTGAGGAAGAGAGTCACCAACACTTCATATTTCTCCGGCAAGGCCCTAAGCATCTTTCGAACAATATCAAGATCGGAAAGGTTAGTTCCAAGGCCCTTAAGCTCATTCACAATGTTGTTGAGCATTGAGTACATCTCATTTATGTCTTCATGGGGCAACATTGTGAATGTCTCATATTTGATCCTAAGCCGATGCAATTTGGCCTCCTTGACCGTGGATGTCCCTTCGTGTATTTCCGAAAGGGTAGTCCAAATAGCATGAGCCGTCTCAAGATTGCTCACCCTATTGAACTCATCCGCGTTCAAGGCTCCAAATAGAGCATTCATGGCTTGGGCGTCTAAATGAGCATTACGCCCGTCTTGGTCCGTTGGGTGATCCGGATCAAGAGCCATAACGTAACCCTCATTTACGACTTTCCAAATTTGAGGACTCATGGTCTTTAAATAAATAGACATCCTAATTTTCCAATAAGCATAATTTGAGCCATCAAAGAGAGGTGTCTTTCCTATTGCTATACCCTCACTAGCCATCCTTTTCTCTCTAGACGGTTAAGTCTAAAAATGAGAGACCAAGCTCTGATACCACTTGTAAGATCGAGGAGGCCGACTAGAGGGGGTGAATAGGAGGTTTTAAAATTTTCGTCTAATTCTAATTAGCAATTTTAAGCTTGACGGAAGAATAGAGCAAGATAACACTAACACCCCTAATCAACCTAGTGAGGTTCAAACAAACACTAGCACAAGTAATCGACTAAGAGTAATAACGAATGGTGGAGAACAACAATTGCTACTCTAACTAAGCAAGCAATCAAGTAATATGAATGAAGAGCGTTGCTTGAATGAAAATGATCACAAGAGAGCAAACCACAATTGACACGATTACTTTTTACCGTGGTGATCGGAGACTTGCCGGTCTCCCCTAGTCCACGTTGAGGTAAGCCCGAACGAATCGGACCGGCTCCACGAATGAGCCTAAGCACCTCGATCACTATTGGAAGCCCTTTCCCTCTCCGGGTAGGCGAGCTCCAAGCCTTCACAATCTTCCGGGCCTTCTCACAATCTTCTTGAGAAGATCACCGAAACTCCGCCAAGCCGTCTAGGTGCCGGCAAGCACCAAGAGAATAGACCACTGCGGCTTGATCTCACTCAAGTGCTCAATGGATCAACTAGAATGCAATGCACTTGAATTTTGGGTCAACTACCTCAAATGAATGCACAAGTGAGTGAATGAGGTGTGAGAGGTTGCACTAGGCTCAAATGTATTCAATGGATGTTCAACAACATGTCCAAGTTCTGGTGGGGGTGTATTTATACCCTCACCAACCTCAAATAGCCGTTGCAATAAACAATCCTGAAAATTCAGGAAATCCGGAACTACCGCAGGCAAAACCGCGGTACTTCCGGACTCTCGCTGACCGGACAGAACGGCTATGTCAGAGAGTCAGAAGTAACCGTTGGTCAATGAGTGCGGTACTACCGCCGTTGAAATCGCGGTACTTCCGGACGTCCGGAAGTTCCGCTCCAGGACCCGGTACTTCCGATCTCAACGAGTCTAAGTTTTATTCTCGGCGCTCTCTGGAAATAACGTTCCGCACAAGTATCCGGAACTTCCGCATATGCGGTAGTTCCGCAGGTCAAACTGCGGTACTTCCGTTTTCCGAGAGGCTAAGTTAAACTCCGGGCGCTCTCTGGAAATAAAGTTCCGCTCGGGTGCCCGGTACTACCGGCTATCCGGTAGTTCCGCAAGTCAACCCGCGGTACTTCCGTTTTCCGAGAGACTAAGTCTGAGTCCGGGCGCTCTCTGGAAAAAACGTTCCGCCCGGGCGCCCGGTACTACCGGACCTGCGGTAGTTTCGCCCAATACACACCGGAACTACCGGATTTTCTGACAAAGCATAGATTTGATTTAATTTTAATTTCTAAGTGCATGCATGATCCTAAATTGATTCAAAGGGCACATTTGAACATGATCAAGCAATCACCATGATCTCTCTTAATAGTACGGCGTCTATCCTATAATCCGGTCTTCCAACCTAACTCCAAGACCAGTAAAATAAAATAGATACCTAAACTATTTACCTTGTCGCCCTAGAGATCTTGAATCTTCATGGGATATTTTGTGAGCCTCTTTCTTTGCCATTTGAACTTATCCTTTCAAACGCTTAATGCACACATTAGTCCCATATTCACATAAATTCATTAATTACCAAAACTAATATTTTTAGGGGCCTAGATGCTTTCAGGTTTGGGCCCCAACAGGGTGAAGCGGTCAGGAGGCCTGCTGACCTATGCTCCCAACACCTCGGGGGTCGACTGCACCTATGGCTACGTGGGAACTGGGGGATCGCTGAGCTGCGATGCGGAAAGGACCTCCACCTGGTCCTCCATGAAGAACTCGCTCACATCCCCCGAGAGATCTTCGTGGGGGATAGGTAAACTCCTGACCAGTGCACTGTTTTTGTGGGATAGGTATTATTTATTTATGCAATATATTGACGCGAAAAAACCTTAAGAGACGAAATGTACCTTTCAAGTGGGTCATGGCCTCTAGCCAACTGCCATGCCCGCCGGACCCGCCCTGGCCAAACAATGTGGGGTAACTTGCCAATGATAGGTAGGGGTCCATGAATGACGACGACGGTGGTGTGTAGGCACGTGCCCACCCTGACCCTCTGGCCTAACCCGGCGGTAGTGGTGTCGGTGCCCGAGGGTAGGCACGTGGCCACGCCAACCCTCCGGCCTGGTCAGCTGCTGGTAAGGCTCATGCACGTGGCCCTTTGGAGCCTCCTACCTGAGCTGCAGGACATGGCAGCCTCATTGTGCACGTCGACATGTCCACCTCTGGGAGCATCCTGCACGACGTGAGGGTGAGGACACGCTTCGCCCTCTCATACACCCGATGGGCAAGGACCAGTAGCTCATCGTGCGTCACCTCCAAACCGCGGGTGACCCTATCCACGACCAACTTGGTGTCGCCCACAATCTCAACGGTGATGTCCATCTGCAAGAAGTACATAAAAGTTTCAAAAGAGTAATTCTGGTAACCATATCCTGAAACTTTCAAACACGAGAGTACATACCACGAGCACTAAATTCTGCGCTAAGTGTACGGGGTACATGTCGGTTGATGCTAGTATGTGAGCGGGGGAGGGTCAACGACATGCACCAACCTGATGAGTGTCTGCGAAGAGTACCAACGTAGGTACTCGACGTATGAGCTGGGGTCATACATGATGTCCTCCTACACGAAGTTCTGGAGTGCCTCTGCCCACTTGTTCACCCAGTGCCCCATCTTCGCGGCCCAAACCGTCCCGCTACCACCCCTCCTATTATGCCTATGAAATGTACAATTGCAATTCGAAGGCATCGTAATAGAACTAAGAAAAATTATAGGGACATGTGTTGTGTGTAACTCATGCATGAACCGAGTCAGGCACCCGAGGACCGATGGGGACTGGAACAGTTTAGGAAAGGCCGAACTGGCACATCACCTTGTGCATCGCGTAGTCCTCGACGAACACACCGAAGACGAGCTTCTTCTGCGTGAGCTAGTATGTCTAGTCACGCAAACACAGTGATGAGAGGCCGTCGGGGGCGTGATCCACCATCTCCTGATCAGAGTACAACTCCCAGTGCATGTCCTCAGCTGTGTGGCCGTCGAGATGCTCGATGAAGTGGTCGTACACATGGGTGACCTAGAGGTGTGCAAATTGTGCCTGTGAGCCAGAATAGTGGTTATAGAGAATGACCCGTAATGTACGTATAGTAAAGACTCAAAAAAGCACGTACCCGCCTATGACACTAAAGGGACCCTGTGGTAGGTCGGTCCACGGTGCCCCCGTGGTACATATCCACACGGTACGGACTGCTGTCGAGCAGCATCGACTGTCTGAGGGGGAAGCGCTCGAATGACCACAAGTGCAATAGGAGGAGGCAACCTGTCAGGATAGGGGTCATCCTCGTCCTGCAGCAAGCGTCATATAGGCCACGGTATGTTGCAGCAAGTATGGCTGGTCCCTAGCTATAGTGCCCCTCGTCCCTGTCAGCGATGACCCTCGCATACCGCATGAGGCGAGCATCGACGGAGTCACCGTGGCTACTGGCAAACAGCACCCAGCTGAACAGCCACAACAGGTATGCCTTGAGGTGCCACGACACCTGGTACTCATTGGTGTCTGGGTCCATCCACTCGACCTGTGCACAAATGGAAAAAAAATAAGTCCGTCATATCTCAAAGATAATGAATCGCTAAATAAGGAAAATAGATAACATACACGCCTGAAATTGCGAAAGCCACTGCATGGGGGCCATGCTTCTATTGCGTAGTGAAGACGTAGTACGCTGCCTCGGCCTCGACCAGAAGAACCCCGTGAAACCTATCCAGCAGGTTGTCACGCCAGTTGGCAGGTGCATCCTCCGGAGAGACAGCCTCTGCCGTGATAGGCAGGCCAAGTAGCATCACAACGTCCTGTAGAGTGGGGGCTATCTCCCCGAATGGGAGGTGGAAGGTGTGCGTCCCGAGCCACCATCGGTCCAGCAGAACTATTAGCAATGACATGTCAAATGGGAATTATCGTGACCGCTCTAGGATCTCCCCGGCCTCCTTGATTGGAGCGATGTCCTCGTCGGTGGCCTCCACCATCCGTGCGAGAGGTAGAAGGCTAGTATCGCTCAGCCTGCAAAGTACGAAGAAGTTAGTACATAGTGCAAATATCATAAAAAGATATGCCATAGTTTGTACAGAAACTCGTCTCTTCAGCGTGGGTCTAGTCTCCAACCCATGAGGGCGTCTGCGTATAGATTAACCCTAACTCGGTGTCCCCGCCCTCGCCCTCGGGATTCGGGAAGCATGACACGATGTCTCGCGTGGTGTTTCGCGTCGATGTGCTGGTCTAGCAAGCCGAAAGACCAGTCTGAACCGCCAACGTCGTGAGCCATATCTACCGATCGATTTTAAGTAAGCAATTATGACACAATTACTTACAAATATAACAAAAGTAAATCTTAAATATAATAATTAAATGAATTATACTAAATTTTATTTTAGTCATTTGTGAATTTTTAGAACTCAAATGCTATTTAACTCGTCGTGTGAAGTTTTAATTGCTACGCATAATCTTAAATCGTTGCATACTATTTTAAATCGATGTGTCCTATTTTAATCATTACAAACAGTTTTAAATCTGTCAATGCCTATTAAGAATACTAATTACGAGGTTTCTACAATTTATAAGCGATTGACAAATTTTTATTTTAGTCATTTGTGAATTTTTACAACCTAAATGATATTTAAATCATCGCATACTATTTTAAATTGGTGCGTCTTATTCTAATCATCACGAATAGTTTTAAATCTTTTGATGCTTATTAAGAATACTAATTACAAAGTTTGTACAATTTACAAGCAACTGACAAAATTTTATTTTAGTCATTTGTGAATTTTTACAACTCAATTGTTATTTAAATCATCGCGTGCAATTTTAGTCACTACGCGTAATCTTAAATCATCGTGTACTATTTTAAATCGACGTGTCCTATTCTAATCCTCACAAACAGTTTTAAATCTTTTGATACCTATTAAGAATACTAATTATGAGGTTTCTACAATTTATAAGTGACTGACAAAATTAATTGCGCCTTCAAATGCACAACAAGTGATCTAAAAGGCAATATTATCAACTAAACTGCCGGTAGTTTCTAAACTAAAAATTTAATAATTTCAATTGCTATCCTACCATGTTACAAAAATAATTATATAAAAATACAGAAAACTCATCGTCGTCGATTCGCAGATTTCTCCGCCTCTTTTCCCTTTCCTCCCCTCCTCTCTTTCCCTCCTCTTCCTCCTCCCCTCCTCCCCTCCTCTTTCTTTTCTTTCCTCTCCTTCTCCCCTCTCTCTCTTCTCCCTTTCTCCCCCTTCTTTCTTGCTCTCGGCCGAATGGGAGAGACGCCGTCCATGCGGGGGTAAATACTCCCTAGTCGTCCAATGGTTAGATGATTAGCCAAAATCATCTAACTTTTGTAATTTTAAATAAAAATTGTTAACGGAACGCGCCCATATCGCATGCTTATCGCATGCACGCCTCCCGTTCCCTGCGCTCGTCCGTTCCGCGCTACGCGCTCAGCCGCAGCCTCGCACAATGCTCGCCTGTATATATGTACACATGCTCTATCAATGGAGATTGTTGATCGATCCCTCACTCTATCGCACAACGTTCCAGCGCACCCGGCACCTGCGCGACCCCGTGTTGCGCGGGCACCCCCGGCCCCAAGAGCTGCACCGACACGAAAAACCGCTACCACACAAGCTCCATCTGCGCCGATCGACACGTCCCCGAGCGTGCCACCAGCGTCGGCACAGACAGCACCGCCCTCGCCACCGCCACTCTTCGACACCTCGCTGTCCACGATGACACCCACGTCGATAGAAGCGCGTGTTCCCCCATCACCTCCACCGGCTGCACCGGCTCCGGCATCTACCTCGGCGTCAAACCCGGAGCCATCACCTGCACCGGCACTTCGGCCGGCCTCACCACCACCGCGTCACCACATGGTGACCAGAGGCAGGGCCGGCATCTCCAAGCCCAATCCCAAGTACGCAATGGCCGCGTCAAGCTCCGACTCCATCTCACCGATTCCCAAATCGGCTCGCGAGGCGCTGCGCGATCCGAACTGGCGAGAGGCCATGCAGTGCGAGTTCGACGCCCTTCACGCCAATCACACCTGGCGCCTTGTTCCCCGGCCACCCCGGTCGAACGTCGTCACCGGCAAATGGGTATTCAAACACAAGCTGCACCCCGACGGGAGTCTCGAACGCTACAAAGCTCGTTGGGTCGTCCGTGGATTTACTCAACGACCAGGAGTCGACATCGGGGAGACGTTTACTCCGGTCGTGAAGCCCGCGATGATCCGCACAGTGCTCGCTCTCGTTGCCGGGCGCCACTGACCGGTGCGGCAGCTCGACGTGTCCAACACGTTCCTGCACGGCCACCTCGAGGAAAGAGTCTTGTGCCAGCAACCCATCAGCTTCATCGACACGGCCCAGCCAGACGCCGTCTATCTGCTCTCCAGGTCGTTGTACGGCCTGCGTCAAGCTCCGCGAGCCTGGTTCGCACGGATCACTGGGTTCCTCCGCGACATCGGCTTCCAGGCGACACGCTCCGACTCCTCATTGTTCGTGCTCCGACAGGGCAGCGCCATGGCGTACCTCCTCCTCTATGTCGACGACATGGTGCTCACTGCGTCCTCCGACGCGCTCCTCCAGCGCATCATCCAGCGCCTCCGCGCCGAGTTTGCCGTCAAGGACATGGGGCCTCTACATTTCTTCCTCGGCATGGAGGCGAAGCGTTCCAGCTGTGGCTTCTTCTTGGCACAGCATAAGTACGCTGAAGAGCTGCTTGAGCGCGCCGGGATGTCCACCTGCAAGCCAGCCGCCACACCCATCGACACGAAGGCCAAGCTGTCCGTGACCTCCGACAACGCAGTCTGCGACCCACGTGAATACCGCAGCATCGCCGGCGCCCTGCAGTACCTCACCATCACTCACCCGGACATCGCCTACGCAGTGCAGCAGGCGTGCCTGCACATGCACGATCCGAGGGAGTGCCATCTCTCGCTCGTCAAGCGAATACTTCGCTACGTCCGCGGCACGACGAGTCTCGGTCTCCGGCTTCACGCTACGACCACGCCAACGATCACAGCGTACTCCGACGCTGACTGGGCGGGGTGCCCAAACACACGGCGTTCCACCTCCGGGTACTGCATCTACTTCGGTGACGCCCTCGTCTCATGGTCATCTAAGCGGCAACCAACGGTCTCCCGCTCAAGCCCAGAGGCCGAATACCGAGCCGTCGCCAACGCCACAGCCGAGTGCATATGGCTACGACAGCTGCTCGGCGAGCTCCACTGCGACGTTTCACGCGCCACGCTAGTCTACTGCGACAACGTCTCCGCCGTATACATGTCCAAGAACCCAGTTCACCATCGGCGGACGAAGCACATAGAGCTGGACATCCACTTCGTCCGGGAACGCGTCGCGTTGGGAGATCTGCGCGTCGTCCACGTCCCTACCGGACAGCAGCTGGCCGACGTCATGACCAAGGGATTGCCGACGGCGCAGTTCACAAATTTCGATCCAGCCTCACCGTCGATGTACCCGACGATGCGATTGCGCGGGGGTGTTAACGGAACGCGCCCATATCACATGCTTATCGTGTGCACGCCTCCCGTTCCCTGCGCTCGTCCGTTCCGCGCTGCGCGCTCAGCCGCAGCCTTGCACGATGCTCGCCTGTATATATATACACATGCTCTATCAATGAAGATTGTTGATCGATCCCTCACTGTTTTAAAAATAATTATTTTAAAAAATTTGTACGTACCCATGTCAAGCGAGCCGTCAATGCAACAGCACCTCCTAGGTAGCGTGCGACTCCGGCTCATCCCGGAAATGGATCGCTTTTGCTGACTTCACACCACACCTCATTTCACACTCCAATCAATGTGGGCGCATCCGCTGCTGCATGGGATTTAGCTGGCTCACGCGCCTAATCTAACATCCTTGGATGCTTGACTTCACCACCGCTACCCCGCTGCCAGCCAATGGCAGTAGTCTCTCTCTAGCTTCAAAGTTCAAAGTCCGACAAAGACCAGTTCACAAGTCCTACCGGACAGTTCACAAAGTGATTTGATTTCAAACCCTGTTACGCACTACCGATTTATCACGACCGGGAACGCAAGAATTTCGGAGCAGGGAACAGATCGAGTTCTCAATTAGGCCCTGTTTGGATTCCTCCATCTAAAGTTTAGATCTAAAGTCTCCAAACAGGTGGTCTAAAGTTAGATCTAAACTTTAGCTAACCCCTAAAAAACACTTTAGACCATTAGTCCACCAAAGTGAACTAAAGTGGTCTAAAGTTTTGGGTTCTTAGGCACAAAGACGTGTTTACCCATGCATGTTGGTCTCTCACCTCTCATTTAATGGCTGACGCACGAAACGAGGAGAGGTAGTATGGTCTTTTTGAAACTTTAGTCCTATCCATTAGTACAGGATCCAAACAGGATCTTCAACTAAAGTTTAGTGGCTAAAGTTTAGCCAACTAAAGTTTAGTCCAAAACTTTAGACAACTAAATTTTAGACCATGGGATCCAAACAGGGCCTTAGTCTGGTTGGATTTACATCTACCGCTCCGGTTGGAGATTGTACCTAGTGGTGATCATTTGGGGTTTTTTTGTGGCTTATGGCTGAAAAGCACTGTAACTAACTGAAAAAACACTGTAGCTGACAGAGTTTATTTAGCATAATTAAATTTAAAAAAATAAAAAAATATAAATAATATGTTAGCCCATTACGTATAATACAAATAATTATAGGAAAAAAGAACCGGCAAAAAAGCTCAACAAAAAAATCAAAAATTCAGAAAAGACAATTTATAAATAGTAAAAAATAAACCGAAAGCTAAAATTTAAAGCCAAAACGATGATATCACCATTCCGGCAGACCACTTTTGTGTTTGCTTTAGCAGCAGCTCATGAGGCAGTTTGTCACGGGGATCACACCACATCACCCGTCGTTTTCACTTTCCTATCATACGGGGGGACAGCGCAGCAGGGAAGGCTAGGGCGGCAGCAAGCATTACAGATTTTAGGCCCTGCTCCAATGATGTTCTTACTTTGGATCTTTTAATTTTACTTTTTTTTTAGTTTTTTGTATTTTGTTTTTCTTTGCATTATCTATGATGATATTTTTTATTTATGTTTTAATTTTTTAAATTTAATTACAGCAAAAGGCTAATAAGTAGCTATGATATTTTTTCAGCTGTTACCGTATAAAAAGCTAAAAGATCCATGTGGCGGCGGATCAAAGTACAAGTTCGGGTGTATAGGATATCGGATGCGATGCCGTTTTACCTTATCAAAATATATCTATATGTAGGTGCGCACCTCACAGTTTTAAGTCTAATAACTCTGTAAATACGTGTTAATATATTCTGTGAATCCGGGTCGCATTTATTCCGCGTCCGCCGCAGCAGCCAACCAAACCGGCCGGTACGGTGTCACCTCACGAGTCATGAGCCCAACTGGTCTAAGCCGTGCAACATCCTTCTCACGCATTGACATTTCTACAGCCCGGTAGTACAGATCGCACTGATATTTCTTCGACGGGGCATAGTGATTAGAATGATTGCATCAGGGGAAAAAAAATCCGAGACCCGTCGAACGAAAGACACGTACATAGAGCGGTCTACGTTTGACCTATCGATTTCGTTACGAATACAGTCACTGACAGACAAGCCCACGTCGCATGAAATTAGAGGGTGAATTTGTTGGTCCGTGTAGCTGTGCTCCATGTAGAAAATTAGATAGGCATTGTTTTTGGCTATAGGAGATACTTTTTAGTTGTGATTGATAATTTTTATTTATACTTTTTGAGATAACGAAGAATAATATAGACGTTAATGTGAACGACACAAATAATTTTAGACTCAAAAATCCGTTCTGGAAGCCAAGGCCAAATACAAAACGAAAAATCCAATAAAAACAAAGACATAATATCAAAAGCGCGAAATAGTGCATATTAATTGATGGCACCATTAAGGGTATTGATACTGTACATATGTATGGAGTGAGAGTTTATATCGGACAGCTTTACTGAGTTCACTCCACTTTCTTTCTCACTCTCTCCCTTCCTTCCCCTCTTCATCTCCTGCACAGAACACGACCCATGAGGCGACGACCACGAGCCCAGCCACCCTGTCCTCGGCGCTATTGCCGGTGGATCCAGCCGCCGTCGACTTCCTCTTCGGCCGTTCTCTAGCGCGGTGCGATCAGATCCGTCTGCCGCTAGATCTGGCCATCGTCGTCTTCCTCTTCGGGTGTGGCGTCACCGTTGATTTCCTCTTCGGACACGGCGCCGCCAGATCCGGAGCGACGACGGCTGGATCTTCACGTACAAGCTCGCCGCAGTTTCCACACTGCACCCCCCCCCCCCCCCCCCCCCCCCGCGGGCGCCGCCGCCTGTCATGGGAGGTATGTGTTGTTTTTAGTTGCAACATTTTTGATTTTTTGAGTGCAACATTTTGATTTTATGCATGCAATATTGATATTCTTATCAATTTTTTTGTTGTATATATTGCCGAGTAATGTTACATAGATGAACAAAAAATATTATAGCCGATCGTATGGTGCTAATGTCTAGATCGGACATCCGAACACTAGCAACTCTCCACCATTAAGGCCCTCACATGTCGACACCTAACGGTCGGCACACCTGGCCATGGCAGCTGGGCTCTTTCGCCTTTTGCTCGTCGGAGGCCGAAAACTCTTTAACGCCACGTCGGCCTCCCTGGTCTCGTGACCAAGGCAGGCGGACACGACGAGGCTTTCTATATATTCATTCAGGTTAGGAGGAGGCTACCTGCAACCCGCTTAAGTAACTAGCACGCTCCGCCTCAGCGTCGAATGCGCTGATCGATCAGCTGAGGTGGTTGGCCGCCGACGACGGGGACGATGCCGTCGCCGCTGCAGAATGGCGAGCAGGCGGTGGCGTCGGGGCGGAGGAAGGCGGCGAAGCGGCTGGGGGCACTGCTGCTGCTGCTCCGGCTAGCGGCGCTGTGCTTCTGCCTCGCGGCGGCCGTGTTCGCGGCCACCGACGGCGCGGTGCTCCGGCTGGCGCCGTTCAGGTTCCTGCTCGCGGCGAACGCAATCGTGGCGGTGTACTCGGTGTTCGAGGTCGGCGCCGCGGTGTGGGAGATGACCAGGGGCGCCACGCTGCTCCCCGAGGCCTTGCAGCTCTGGTTCGACTTCGGGCACGACCAGGTAACCACCGACTAAACCAGTAATTTAAATAGGGGAATAGCTCTTCAAGACAAATTTGGACTTAGTTGATCACAAATCTGTGTGATCGTTGCAGGGTTTCGGGTACATGGCGTTGGCGGCGGCGGCGGCGGCGGCGCGGGAGGCGGCGACGTGCAGGTCAGGGGGGCACGAGGGGGGATCACGGAGCAGCACGTCGTGCCTGCAGGCCGGCATCGCTGCGGGGCTCGGGTTCGCGGGGTTCGCGTTCCTGGCGCTGGCCGCGCTCGCGTCCGGGTTCCGGCTTGTCTGCTTCCTCGCCACCGGGTCCCGGTTCCCGGCCGCCTCCTCGTCGTCCTCCCAGTATTGATCATTGGACAAACACAGTAGCAATGGAGACCGAGTGTGTACATGTAGCTAGATACCTACGCACGTATGTACGTACTTGATGAGTATGTACAAATATACAATCTCGTGGTGGTATAATTAACCTGCCGGGCTTGGTGTATGTGTTTAGTGGAGTGATTAGACGACTTTGCGTACGTGCTGCTTGTAAGACCAATGTGTGTTAACCTTGGCTACTTACATAAGTCGATGAATGTATTCTGGAATGTTGAACAGAAAAGAAAATTCTCGTCGAATTATCAGAAACTCTTGCTTCTCCCTCAATCCAATCTCTCTTTCTCCTCCAAATTACTAGTCCGACCGAGAATAACAATCCCAGATTCTCTGTATTATCCATACTAGTCTAGGAACAGCCAGTATACAATGTAAACAAAGATAAGAACATCCATATCCATATCAATGTAAACAAAGATAGTAACATCTATATCACGCAATTTTTATTATGTAGATTTCAGTTTTACAAGTACGGCTTGCATGCCAACAACAGAAGACGAAGTAGAAATATTAGTAGTGGACCTAGTAGATCTGCTACAAGTAATCAACTAGGGCAGCGGTCTAGTAGTCGAGATCCTCAGCGGTGGCAAAATCCTCCTCCTTTGAATATGCAAAATGTACTCCACAAGTTAGACTTGTAACATAAATAATGCAGGCATGGATATGACCAAAGGAAAGCTTAATAGGATTGTTGTAGTGTAAAGCGATATTTGACATTTTAAATACATAAAGTAATTTTGAAAGCGTAATTTATAAAATAATGTAATATTGAATTTTAGACAATGAATAAGGCAAGTGTAGGAAACTCGAGAATGGTTAGAACTCTCAAGTATGTGTCCTAACGGATGGAGCCAGTGCCGATGGATGGAACCCATAGTTCTTGAACCATAGCGAATACAACCTGTCTACTAGTGTAGGTGGTTGGAACCTTCACTAGAAAATTTATGTTAGTTTCATTTACTACAAATTACTTTTTCAAACTAATGCTTTGAAAATCTATAATGGTAATTGAACTAAAAATATTGCTTTGTACAAAAGAACCATATACCCTTCGTTTGTTAAGCTTTGCATATAATTCCATCTTTTTCAAAACTTAAGAAGTACTCTATGTACTCACTTTACAATCTATGAATCATCTCAGAGGAGTACGAAGACGCCAAAGGAGAGTATGACTACTTCGCGTGCGGATTCAATAAAGACTTTCCGGAGGTCTAGGCTGTGCTTCCTGAGTCAATTGCCTATGGTGAATTGGTGGGCTATCTTCAGAGTTTAATTTATTTGCTTTCACTTTGAGTTTTGTATTTCAATGAGGTTTTATAGCCTCTTTGGTACTAAGTGGCTTTAAAGCCAATATTCTATTATTGTAATAAATCGTCTTTGGTTATATAACCACCACTGTTTGACTGTGTGCACTAGTTTTGACCTGAGACTAGTGCGTTAATACACAAAGAGTTCGAATTCAGAAATCTAGTCCTATAAGGAGGGGGGTGAGGAAATTCCCATCCTACCCCACTTATGTATATAAACCCCGAAGAGGGGTATGAGGAGGGGGATCCTATGGAGAAGGATACCTTGTAACCACTATTGTAGCCATGCTACAATAGTTGGTGCCGTCCGTGGGGACTACGTAAGAAGTTGCACAAGAAAACAACGGTGCCCAAGCGAGAGAGAGATGCGGCGGAACCGATCATTAACCGCGACACCCGCGCTGGTGTGACCGTTGATCATGACACCCGCGCGCGGTCAACCATGACACTTGCATAGGTCCAACCATCGATCACGACGCCCGTGCCACTAAACGACCGTCAACCACAACGCACACGCCGGGCCGACCATCGACCGTGACGCCCACGCCGATGCGACCATCGACCATGATGCCCATATCGTCACCTCCATACTAGGGAGCCAGCCTCTGAGCAAAGTCAACGAATGTCGATCCTCTCCAGTGGCAGGGATCCTGCACGGAGCTCGCGCCCCAAAGCCTTTGCCCCAATGCCAGCTGCATCAACATCCACAACCACACCGCGGTCGTGACCTCAGCGGCACCTCTGACCACACCGCATTATGGTCTTCGCCAATAGGCACGACATCTCCACGGTTAACACTTGGGGACAAAGCATTTGCCCTCGCGCAGCCTCCGCCGAGAACTTCGATGACTTCGCCCGGTCTCCGTGGGACTTCATGTGGTCTTCGCTGAGCTCCACGTGGATGGCACCTCTGGCTCCGCGGAGACTTCACTCGGTCTTCGCAAGACTTCACGTGGTCTTTGCCGAGCTCCACACGAATGTCGCCTCCGACTCCTCCACGGAGACTTCACACGCCCTTCACCGAGGACTTCGCTGACTTCTCCGAGGGACTTTGTGTGGTCTCCACCGAGGACTTCGCCCGGTCTCCGCGGGACTTCACGTGGTCTTCGTCGAGCTCTGCGGAGACTTCGCCCGGTCTCCGCAAGACTTCGCGTGGTCTTTGCCAAGCTCCACACGGATGTCACCTCTGACTCCTCCGCGGAGACTTCACGCGGCGCAGACTTCTTCACGGGGACTTCGCCCCGTCTGCGCACAACCTCCACAAGATGTCACATACTCTCCACCAAGCACTACGCAGATGTCATCTTCGACTGCCTCGCGGTCGTAGACACCTCGTTCGGCCGCCTTGCGGTCCGAACTTCGTTTGACCATCCTATGGTCATAGACTGTGTCCGACCGCATTGCGGTCATAGACTCTATCTGACTACTCGGTGGTCGTCAGCTCCGTTCGACTACCTCGTAGTTGTAGACTTTGTTCGACCACCTCGTGGTCATAAACTCTGTCCGACTGCTCTGTGGTCGTCGGCTTCGTTCGACCTCCTCTAGGTCGTAATTTTATAATAATAATACTAATAATACTAATAATAAACCGCACGGTGGCCTCGCGCCCCGGCGTACTCTGCGGAGTATAAAGCATCGGGAACTTAGCCATCCCAGGCAAACTCTATAGAGTATAAAAAATCGCACGATGGCCTCGCGCCTCGGCGTACTATACGGAGAATAAATCGCCAGGAACTTAGCTGTTCCGGGGAAACTCTACAGAGTATAAAAAATGCATTGTGGCCTCGCGCCCCGGCGTACTCTGCGAAGTATAAAGCGCCGGGAACTTAGCCGTCCCGGGCAAACTCTACGAAGTATAAAAAATCGGATGGTGGCCTTACGCTCCGGCGTACTCCACGGAGTATAAAGCGCTGCGATCTTAGCTGTCCCGGGCAACTCTACGGAGTATAAAAAAATCACACGGTGCGGCTTCGGCCTCGGTGTACTCTACGAAATATAAAGCGCTAGGAATCATGGATGTTCTGAGCAACTCTACGGAGTATAAAAAATCGCACGGTGCAGATTCGGCCCCGGCGTACTTTGCGGAGTATAAAGCGCCGGGAATCATGGACGTCCCAGGCAACTCTATGGAATATAAATAAAAAAGAGAGATGCAATGGAAAACACTCTATCCGACCACCTTGCGGTTGAAGATTTCATCTAACCACACCGTGGTCAAAGACTTCGTCCGGCGTGTGTGTCAGCTTCGCCCCGTCGCTGACTTTGTCGACGCTAGTTTGAACAGTGCGGGGCGGAGTGCACGCAACGAAAACTTCGTCTGACCACATCGTGGTCGTAGACTCTGTTCGATCGGCTTGTAGTCATAGACCTCGTCCAACCACGTCGTGGTTGGAGACTTCGTCCGTTGTGCGCGTCAGCTTCCCCCCGCCACTAACTTGGTCGACGCCAGTCCGAATGGTGGGGGACAGAGCGCACGCGCCAAAGACTTCGTCCGACCACTTCATGGTTGTAGACTCTGTCTGATCGCCTTGTGGTCGTAGACCTCGTTCGACCACGCTGTGGTCAGAGACTTCATCCGACACGTGCGTCAAATTTGCCCCACCGCCGACTTCGTTGACGCCTGTCCAAACGGTGCTGGACGGAGCGCATGTACCGAAGACTTCATCTGACCATGCCGTGGTTGTAGACTCTATCCGATCGCCTTGCAGTTATAGACCTTGTCTAACCACGCCGTGGTCGGAGACTTCGTTCGGCGCGCGCATCAGCTTCACCCTGCTGCCGACTTCGTTGACACTAGTCCGAATGGTGTAGGACAGAGCGCATGCACCAAAGACTTCGTTCGACCACGCCGTGGTCGCAGACTTGTCTGACCACCTTGTGGTCGTAGACTTTGCCCGACCACGCTGTGGTCGTAGACTCTATATGATCACCTTGCGGTCGTAGACCTCGTCCAACCACGCCGTGGTCAGAGACTTCATCCGGCGCGCACGTCAGTTTCACCCCGCTACCGACTTTGTCGATGCCAATCCGAATGATGGGGGACAGAGCATGTATCGAAGACGTCATCCACGCCAGTCCAAACCGGGGGAGGGGGGACGGAGCGCGTGCGCTGAAAACGACTCTGTCTGACCGCCTCGTGGTCGTACACCTTCGTTCGATCATGCCGTGGTCATGGGCTTCGTCCGACCACGCTGTGGTCGCAGACTCCGTTCGACCGCGTCGCAGTCAGGACGTCGTCCGACGCACACGTCAGCTTCGCCCCGCCGCCGACTTCGTCGCTCACCTCATATGCAACCACCCACCGTCGGTTGCGTTCGTATATTACTTCACCGCCTGCCTAGGAGGCATCGCCTCGGTGGGGCGGCACGGATTCGCTGACCACCCGGTAAGCGTCGCCTCGGAGGGACGACACCACTCCTGCTCCGCTAACAGGATTTGTCTGTACACTCTGCACTTGCGTTACAACCAGTTAAGGCACTCTCTTCCGGAGCTGCAAGGTACTAGTTGCATCGACTCATCAGTCGGCACCCTCACGCTTGTTGTTGGGGGACAGAGAGCTGTGATAGTTTGGTCACATTAGCTCACCCATCGGGACCTCCATGCTTATTGTTGAGGGAGTCCTGTTGTAGGGGTGGTATAAACCCTCCGTGATTAGACTTGTAACTGGCCCAATATGTAATATGTAATGGGCTCAATAGTGTAGAGGAATATGTTTTTCATTATTCGTGAAGATGTAAATGTGTTTTTCATCTTTTTTTTGTTTTTCTTTAATTGAATACATCAGAAAAACTAACATCCACTATAGTAATATTACAGCAAAAAATCAAAAGCCACAATACTTTGAAACATAGCATTTATCTAATCTCATAAAGTGCGATAATTTTGCCAAACAAAAAAACATACGTAAATTACAAGTTAGGATCAATGCACGCTTTCATTATCTCAAACAACCGAAAATAGTAACCGATGAAAACTGACGCAGAGAACTGGCTCTGACCAAATCGTGACTCCTGAAAAGCCACGCGACTCGGACACTCGGTAGCGTCCAGACCCAATAAACCCACGAAGAGAAGCAAGAAGAAAAGAATTTTAAAAACGCCACGCAATCAGAAACCGCCCGTCGCAGATCAGACGGCCGAGATCCCCCCACCCCGCGCCCCCAACTTGCTCCCGTCCCACCACAACCAAAGATGCCCTTCTCTTTTTCTTTTCCCCGCATTATTTGATTTCCGCTCCTCCTCCTCCTCTTCCTCCTCCTCCTCCTCTCTCTCTCGCTGCCTCCCTCCTCGCCCTCTCCGCCGCCGCTGCCGCCTCCCCACCTCCTCCCCTCGCGCCGCCCCGCCGATCGGGTTGCGGCCGCCCGTCCCGCCCCTGCGCCGCGCGGCCCCCGCTCCCCCCACGACGTAAGTGAGAGGTCAAAACCCTAGTCCTCCCGGAACGGATCTGGGCCCGATCCTGATCCGCTCCGGATATCTCCCCCTCTTAGATTTGATCGACCCTCTCGATTCGCTTCCGTTTGTGATCTCCCGATTCGTCGATGGCCGGTTGGTTCGATGCGTCGGGGCGGTGTTTCGTGGGTTTGGGGGGTGATGCTAGATCTGGGCCGGTTTCTCGGGTTAGCGGCTGAGGATTAAGCGATTTCTCCGTGTAGGTAGTTAGATTCTTGGGTGGATGATGTGGTGGTCTTGTGTTGGTGCGCGGGGGTTGAGTTGCGCGTCGTGGGCTATGAATCTCCGATGAGTTGGATGCACATGTCTTATTTTCTGTAGAGTTGAATTGATCGAAGTATTTCTGACTCATGTATGTTCCTGCCTTTTTGTTGCCGTACTGTGAACTGTGTGTAGCTCTAGCTTCTAAGTGTGTCCATTCATGTTAAATATGATATTAGTACCTTGCAAATGAAAGTCAAAGACTATTTCTAAAATTTCATCAAGGTCTGATCATGCCCTGCTTTGTATAGGCGGCTCCTATTTTGGTAATTTCAGTTGGCCTCTTATTAATGAAATTTATTATTACTAACTATGTGTCTGCGTAAGTGTGCCTGCTTGCTTGCTTGTGCTTCATTCGATTTTAGTGTTTGGACTTCGGTGTTGAGAGGCTAGAAAGTTAACAGCCTAGTTATCTGAAGCTTGGAGGTTTGTATATAGGGATTAAGTGAAAATGATGCATGCTTAAGTGTTATTGTATTCTTATGCTGCTCTTTTGTGATACTTATTACATGGTCTTGTCCACAATGGGTTACAAGTCAACTGATGACCTCTAAGCTGTATTGGATGTTCTTGGTCCTATGATATCTTGTTTGGCTATTAGCATATTCTTGTCCATCATGCTGTCTCGATATAGTTTATTTCTTCCATGTGTATTGTTATGTCTTTTTAATGATTAATGAACTAGCATTTTTGTTATCAGTATTCTTGTGTTGCTATTATACAAAGTGTACAAAATTTGTTCTTATGGACCAGTAGGATTATATACGTCTAACAATAATAACTCTAGATATCTCTGTCTTGTTAACTTTTACATCATGTAGGAGCTATATTGTGTCTTGTTTGGCTTTACATTATAGAGGACTTTACTGTGTCTTGTTTAATTTACAGTAGAAAGGAGCTACATTCCTATGTGTATGGTTTCCATGTCATGAATATGCACCTAATTCCCTCTATATTGGTCTCGCAGAGTCAATATGTCATTGGATGTTACTCAAATTCTCTTGAGTGCGCAATCTGCTGATGGCGCGATTAGGAAGCATGCTGAAGAAAGCCTCAAGCAGTTCCAGGAGCAAAACCTCCCAGGTTTCTTGCTCTCCCTCTCAAGTGAGTTGGCCAAGGAGGAGAAACCTGAGGAGAGCCGCAGGTTGGCTGGCTTGATTCTCAAGAACGCGCTGGATGCAAAGGAGCAGCACAGGAAGAATGAGCTTTTCCAGAGGTGGCTGGCACTGGATGCTGGTGTCAAGGCACAAATTAAAGCATTGCTGCTGCAAACTCTCTCATCTTCTGTTGCAAGTGCCAGATCTACCTCTTCTCAAGTCATCGCAAAGGTTGCTGGCATTGAGATTCCTCAGAAGCAATGGCCTGAGCTTATAGGATCTTTGCTCTCAAACATACATCAGGTCCAGCCAAATGTCAAGCAGGCAACGCTTGAGACACTTGGCTATTTATGTGAGGAAGTTTCTCCAGAAGATGTTGACCAAGACCAAGTCAATAAAATACTTACGGCTGTTGTTCAGGGTATGAATGCTTCTGAAGGGAACTCTGATGTGAGGCTTGCAGCCACACGAGCATTGTATAATGCATTGGGCTTTGCTCAGGTTAACTTCTCGAATGACATGGAGCGTGATTATATCATGAGAGTTGTTTGTGAAGCAACACAGTCTCCGGAGGTGAAGATAAGGCAGGCTGCCTTTGAGTGTTTGGTGGCTATCTCGTCTACTTATTACGATAAGCTGGCCACATACATGCAGGACATATTTAATATCACTGCAAAGGCTGTGAAGGAAGATGAGGAGTCAGTTGCACTGCAGGCCATTGAATTCTGGAGTTCCATATGTGATGAGGAAATTGACATTTTGGACGAGTATAGCAGTGAGTTTACAGCTGACTCTGATGTTCCTTGCTACTATTTTATCAAGCAGGCTCTTCCTGCCTTGGTGCCAATGCTGTTGGAGACTCTCCTCAAGCAGGAGGAAGATCAAGACTTGGATGAAGGCATCTGGAATCTTGCAATGGCTGGAGGAACTTGTTTGGGCCTGGTGGCGAGGACTGTTGGGGATGATATTGTCCCTCTTGTAATGCCTTTTGTTGAGGAAAACATAACAAAGCCTGATTGGAGGCATAGAGAGGCTGCAACATATGCTTTTGGCTCCATTTTGGAGGGTCCATCAGCCGATAAACTGGCTCCTCTTGTTAATGTCGCATTGAATTTTATGCTGTCTGCGTTGATCAAGGATCCAAATAACCATGTGAAGGACACAACTGCTTGGACCCTTGGAAGAATATTCGAGTTTCTTCATGGTTCTGCGCTTGAAACTCCTCCCATCATTACGGCTGAGAACTGTCAGCAAATACTTACTGTGCTGCTTCAAAGCATGAAGGATGTCCCAAATGTGGCAGAAAAGGCATGTGGGGCACTCTATTTCCTTGCCCAAGGCTATGTGGATGCTGGATCCGCGTCACCGTTATCCCCATTCTTTCAAGATATTGTTCAGAACCTTCTTATGGTTACTCACAGGGAGGATTCTGGAGAATCTAGGCTGCGTACTGCAGCTTATGAGACTCTAAATGAAGTTGTCAGGTGCTCCACTGAGGAGACAGCTCCTATTGTTATGCAGTTGGTACCTGTGATCATGATGGAGCTCCATCAGACACTTGAGGCGGGAAAGCTGTCAACTGATGAGAGGGAGAAGCGGAACGAACTGCAGGGCCTTCTTTGTGGTTGCTTGCAGGTCATTATCCAGAAGTTGGGAGGAATGGAGTCAACAAAGTATTCCTTCTTGCAGTATGCAGACCAGATGATGGATCTGTTTTTGAGAGTTTTTGCTTGTCGTAATGCCACAGTGCATGAGGAAGCTATGCTTGCTATTGGTGCATTGGCATATGCAGCTGGTCCAAACTTTGCGAAATACATGGCGCAGTTCTATCAGTATTTGGAAATGGGACTTCAGAACTTTGAGGAGTATCAGGTCTGTGCCATTACCGTGGGTGTTGTGGGTGACTTGTGCAGGGCACTGGAGGACAAAATTTTACCCTACTGCGACGGCATTATGACCCAGCTACTGAAGGACTTATCCAGCAATCAGTTGCATAGATCTGTAAAACCACCTATATTCTCATGCTTTGGTGATATTGCACTGGCAATTGGGGAGAACTTTGAGAAGTATTTGATCTATGCCATGCCCATGCTACAAAGTGCAGCAGATTTGTCAGCGCATGCTACTGCAGCTGATGATGAAATGCTTGACTACACCAATCAATTAAGGAATGGAATCTTGGAGGCCTACTCTGGTATTCTTCAAGGATTTAAGAGTTCCCCAAAGACACAATTACTGATGCCGTATGCCCCACATATTCTTCAGTTCCTTGATGCTCTTTACAATGGCAAGGATATGTAAGTTGTCGAGCCTACCTTCTCTTTCCTGCATTGCTCTCTTATTGACATGATTTTTTCCCCTAAAATGATTTCTTTTCAGGGATGATACTGTGATGAAGACTGCAATAGGCGTCTTAGGAGATCTAGCAGACACATTGGGTGTCCATGCTGGTCCTTTGATCAGTCAATCTACCTCAAGCAAGCAGTTTTTGGAGGAGTGCTTAGCATCGGATGATCCTTTGGTCAAAGAATCAGCTGATTGGGTGAGGATTGCAATCAGCCGTGCGGTTTCGGGTTGACGTCACATTGGTCTCGAGTCTGCACATGCATCCATCCATGTGTCATGTCTGGGTCTTCGGTTGCATCATGTCTAGACCTGCTCTTTGGAGAAGTCCACCCATCCTTACAGCAGAGTCGGAGGGTCCTCACTAACTAATGCATCAGTACATGTGTCAGCCCATCCTTTTCACTTCGCGGAAAAGAGGGTTAAGTTGGCCACCTGCTAACTTTGCTAAAGGCATCTAGCACCTTCATTTCTTACTGGAGGTGAGATGAGCTTCTATTGTTGCCTGCCATGACGATGGTTCCATGGCATGGCATGCATGCTTATGGTCTGGCTGCTATCATTTTCCCTTGCATTCATTGCATGCATCGAACTTTGGTCGGATGGTCACTCGGTACAAGGCTCGATTGCTTATGGATCCATTAAGCAAAAGGGCACTCGAATGCATTATCACCGGATTATTTTGTATTGCTCAGGGCGTCCAAGTTCATTATGTTGGACATGTCCTTCACTAGCTGGTAGCTTTGTTAATTTCGTAGTATTTTCTTCACTTGCAGTGTCTTGCATTCATTCTTGGTCTGTTTTGTAAGAGTTATTTTTGGTCAAAACTTTGGTCCGGTACTGTACGGCACGCCGTTGTACAAGTTTCTGCGTGTGTCGGTTTGTTTCCAGGTGCTATTGGATCAGCGGGCCTTTGTGTTTTTTTGTTATCTATGCTGCTCCATTTCAGTTTCTTTGAAGCTGGGCTGGTGAAAAAAACCAATTATAGGGTCTTGGGGTGGTTTTTTTTGGGGGGGGGGGGGGGGGGGGGGCGTGGGGCAGCTGTGAGTTGGATTTGTTTACAAAAAGTTGTATTATTCTATGGAACTCTGCCGCCGCCTCCACATGTGTCATATCATTTGTTGAGCATATGAGAATGATGTCAAATGATATGGTATCTGGCTTTTCTTCTCCCTGCTAGTGCCCTTTCACATCCATGAATGATTTGAGTGTTGAGCATTGGCTGTTCATTGCGGTCCCTGCAGACCTGGGCGAAAAACTGTGGAGCCCGGTTGTGTGGGTGCTGGGAAACTTATTTCACTCTGTTGCTACATGGTGCAAGTGATCACAGGGGGGTGCGTCATTTGGCATTTCGGCCGCTTGAACTGCTTGGGCAAATCCCTTTGTAGTCGCTGCGGTCCCGAATGGTAGAGCATGAGCATGCCTAATCGCCTATGGTATTTGTATGTATAGAAACGCTCGCAAGGCCACTGGAAAAGATTTCTTTTAGGACCACTGGATAACATAACCCCATCATTCTGAAAAGTTCATCAGAAAAATGCCATGCCAATGCAGGATCATGGAGCACTTGCTCTATGGCATGATACTGCAAAGCGAAGCTTGTCCTCTTTCTCATGCGCTTGCTCAGAAGCATTGCCATATATTACAGAAGGTAAATAGCCAAGGTGGGATATTTGTGATGTCGTTTCGGAAGCCACGTAAAGGAGAAGGCCCCTTTTCTGGAGTGAAACACGATAAAATTTCGAAGTTCCTCGCCAGCGGCATTGTTTCAGCTGCATTAGTAGTTCTTCTTTGGTTGTTCTTCTGCAGAACCACAAAGCAAATAGCAAAGCAGTTATATTGCTGCCGCAGTGGATGGGATATTGGTTACCAGATTACTCTTCCTTGGTTTGCTAATACTGTATCCACATCTGGAGGCTCTCCACTTCCAAATTCAGATGTTCCAGAACCAGTTTTTCTCTCATGAATTAGGATAACCCGATCATCTGATCCTGAACCAAGATAGCGGCTATGCGTGGCCCATCTCACACAGTTTGCTGATCCGAAATGGTCCCATATTGTAGCCAGTAACCTTGGCTGGAATCGTTTCAGTGTCTTTACTCACTGATTTCATGTTCCATATGCGAATCTGTTCTAAGAACAAAGCAAACAAATGGCGGTTAGTAA
This sequence comes from Dendrocalamus latiflorus, assembly GCA_017311315.1. Lineage (NCBI taxonomy): Eukaryota > Viridiplantae > Streptophyta > Magnoliopsida > Poales > Poaceae > Dendrocalamus > Dendrocalamus latiflorus. The sequence goes on along the minus strand of CM029636.1, from coordinate 3,907,322 downwards.
AGAGCATGTTGCCCACAAACGACAAAAAAAACAGTTAACATAGCAATTTTTTTTGAACGGGCAGAAGCATTGCCATATATTAAAAGTTGAGAGGAGAGTTTATAAACAGAGAGAGGGTAGCAACCTAAAAGGCCACACCTGGAAGGGAAGAATTAAGGCGTTACAGCGTTAGACAGGATTTTCGCTAGGTTTTTTGCCCCGGCCAAAAGCCAGGTTTGAGACTCCTTGATTTTTGCAAGGAGGAAGGATGGGGAGGCGTCTACTCTAGTCCAACAGGCAAACAGTTACTAACTAGAATGCTGATATATATATATATATATATATATATATATATATATATATATATATATATATATATATATATATATATATATATATATATATATAATTAGTATATGAGTATACCTAAAGTGATAAAGGAGTATTTCAAGTTTGTTTAGGTGGTATATTAGAGGTGGGTGTAATTACACCCGAGAGTAAAAGGTATTTTTCCTATAGGAAGCCTCTTTTCTACTTCCGGGTGTAATTACACCCTATGTCGTATCTCACAACATAAGTAGTATCTCGCGTAACGGAGAGTATGTACGTGTAATATACGAGTATTTAAGACCATATAGGTGGTATGAACAATTTTTCAGAGGTGGTATGCATATTTTTTGACATACTCCTTTTTATGTACGTATATAAAGGTATTTATAAAATACGTTGAAAACTATGGACTTCCTTACAATTTTTTCGTGTGATTCACATTGGAGTATCTTATAATTAGTATATGAGTATACCTAAAGTGATAAAGGAGTATTTCAAGTTTGTTTAGGTGGTATATTAGAGGTATATATATATATATATATATATAGGAAAATTACATAAGGCACCATGGTGCCTAGGCACCAACATCCGATACACGTGTACGATTGATAATTTTTTTGAGTTTGGGTATGAAAATGTTTTATACTCTTGATATATTTATGGTAAGTAAGTTTTGAACTCAGTTCAAATTAGTTTGAACTACTTTTGAGTTCAATGCAACTACAGTGAGTATATACCATAAAAATAGTTCAAACTAATTAAACTGAAGTTGAATTTAAATTTTTTCGGAGTTTGACATCTCAAATATACTTTTTTATGGGTATATGAAGGTACCCACATCAAACGTTGCGAATCTCGAAGCAAATCAACGGGTATTGATATTGGTGCCTAGGCACCATGGTGCATGAAACACTCGTCCTATATATATATATATATATATATATATATATATATATATATATATATATATATATAGGGAACGTATATATTCAAATGATTTTTATGCAATCACCTGCTGTACTGATACCTGCTATTGAAATTTTACTTTTTCAAGCCCCTCTCAACGACACAAATGTATGGATAACTCGTCTACATTAGTGGCATGTATGATGTCCTTATATAAGAGACTAACCTATAAGAACTAGAATTTAACATTGACATGATATCAAACCAGTAGAAATCCAGAGCATAAGACAATGAGGTGACAATACTGATGAAATGTACACTATGGTATAAGCTACAGTTGAGGTTAAGTGACCCCATGGGGAAAGACAAATGTAAGCATGGACGTATTTTGTCGAATGCAAATTTTAGTTGTTTGATTCATGCTGCAGAATTGCAACCCCTGTTTTCTGGTCCAAGAAGGATCAATGTACATGAACATGCACAATGTTTAAGAACCTATGGTCTAAAATATAGAGACCAACAATACAAAACAAATATGGTGCAATGAACAGTAATAACAACATTAATCAACAAATGCTTAACTAAACGGTTGATCTGTGAGGGAGAGAACTACAGCTCGTGGCTTTTATTATTTTAAATTCATGAAACGTCAAAAGTTACTTGGTGATACCCACGTAACATGCTCCATGAACTCCTAATACGTGCCAAATTTCTTTCAAATGCACATTACCACTCATAGTCTAATAGTTAGATGATTGCATCATCGCCCAACCAGGGGATTTTTTTGAAAAAAAATTGGTGCCTCACTTTTGCTCTAAGAAGAAATTAGAAAAACAAGAAAGCCTACAGGCTAACACAAAATGCTATCCAAACAAGAGCATACGTGCCTGTGCTTCAACTTTCAGTACACTTGCCTGATAATTTGATTGTGGCATATAAAGGAATAGAGATTCAATACACTTGTCAGAAAAGAAAACTGACAGAATGCTCGGTGCATTTTAAAATAGGTAACTGTTTAAGTTCACTTGCTAAGAGGCAGGATAACTAACCAGTTGCAAATTTTACTTGGCTACAATTTAATAACAGCGATACACGCTACAACAAATTTGTGTTATCAGTAAGTTAGCCATAAATTCAGAAGTATCATCAGTAAGTTATAGGATATGTACCTGTGAGTCCTCCACAGCTCTGAAAAGATTTGCAGAAGGTTTTGGGTTTCAGCACAATCAACTTGATTGCTCTGTTCTGCTATTTATATACAGCCGAAAGGCTTTTTGGATGGTGAACAATATATAAATTACAAGCTACAGATTACAGGCTTTCTGTTGCCGTGTCTGTTACGATCTATACTAGCGAGAGGATGTACACAGCATGTATGTGTTAACAGAAAGTTGTTAGCTAGCGTATTAACTATGGACTTTATCCATTACTTCTAGAATCCTCCCTCAATATGGATGTGAAGAAGCTACATTTAGATTGCTTCTGAATCTCTGAAATAACCAGGAAGCTAGCAGTTTGGTGAGCACATCTGCAACCTGATCATGCGAAGAAATGAACCTGATGTCCAACGCCTTGCGTGCAACTCTTGCACAAACAAAATGGTAGTCGACTTCGATGTGCTTTGTTCTTCCATGAAAGACGGATTATCACACCAAAGACAAGGCGCCTGTAACAATGAGACACCAAGCTCACCTAGGAGAGCTTGAATCCACATGATTTCTGCTGTTGCATTTGCAATTGATTTATACTCTGATTCTATGCTGGATCTCGATACTGTGGGCTGTTTCCTAGAGCTCCATGAGATGAGATTTGCTCCAAGATATACAGCATATCCTCCTGTACTCCTAAGATCTATAAAACGTCAGAGGTGCGGAAGATGTTTTGGTGGAAACAGCGGCACCTTTCCGTGCGCTGCCTGCATGTTAATATAGGCGACAAAACGCGCTATTAGATTACAACACGTAATCTCCTGTGAACCGGCCGTGAGAAGCGCAACTAATACAACAACCCTAATCCGTAACTAACTGCTGCTTCTTAACTGGCCGATATGACAGGATATTGCGTGATACAAGGATTACAAGTTTGTTTAACAGCCCCCCTCAATCACAACCGGGCTAGGTTGAGATTGTACTTAAAGTTTTCCAGCTGCTGTGTAGAAAGCGCCTTAGTGAACCCATCTGCAATTTGATCTCTTGAGGGAACAAAATCAATTTCTAATAGTTTGTTGGATACTCGTTCCCGTACAAAATGATAATCAACCTCAATATGTTTGGTACGAGCATGAAAGATAGGATTTGCAGAAAGGTACTTAGCTCCAATGTTATCACACCATAGTTTGGCCGCACGTGGGCACTCAATTCCAAGTTCTTGTAGAAGTGTTTGGATCCACATAATTTTTGCAGTTGCATTGGCTATAGCTTTATATTCGGCTTCGGTATTTGATCTTGACACAGTCGGTTGTTTGCGTGCACTCCATGAAACTAAGTTAGGACCGTAGAACACTGCAAAACCACCTGTAGATCGCCTGTCATCAAGACAGCCAGCCCAATCTGCATCTGAGAAACCACTAACCAAAAGAGAGCTGGACTTACTGATCTTCAGTCCAATATTAGTTGATTGTTTCAGATATCTCAAGATTCTTTTCACGGCTACCCAATGAACTGTTGTAGGAGCATGCAAAAACTGACATACCTTATTAACTGGAAAAGCAATATCAGGTCTTGTAAGAGTTAGATATTGAAGTGCACCGACTATGCTTCTGTATTGAGTTGCTTCATTCACCCCCCAAAGGAGTCCCTTCTGATACTGACAACTTCTCATTAACTGTTAATGGTGTTGTCACTGGCTTACAATCAGTCATGCCTACCCTTTTTAATAGATCTGAAGCATATTTATCTTGGGTCAAAATTATGCCATCACGAGCTTTGTTTACCTCTATACCCAAGAAATAATGAAGCTCTCCCAAATCTTTAAGAGCAAATTCCTGGCTAAGTTGCCGTAATAGAGCTAAAGTAGCATCTTGAGTTGAACTTGCAACTATTATATCATCAACATAAATTAACACAAATATAATAACACCATCCTTATTGAAGAAAAACAGGGAGGTATCTGCTCTTGAAGGATTAAATCCAATGTTCTGCAACTTAACACTCAATCTAGAATACCATGCCCTTGGAGCTTGTTTCAATCCATATAAAGCTTTGTCCAATTTACATACATAATTTAACTTGGTTTTATCCTCATAACCTGGAGGTTGTCTCATATACACTTCTTCTTCTAGAAAACCATGAAGAAAGGCATTCTGAACATCTAGTTGACGAAGACTCCACCCCCTTGAGACAGCTATGGACAAAACAATTCTAATAGTAGTTGGCTTGACAACTGGACTAAAGGTGTCTTCATAGTCTATACCATATCTTTGTTTAAATCCCTTTGCAACAAGTCTAGCTTTATATCTGTCGAGACTCCCATCAGCCTTGCATTTAATTTTATACACACACTTGCAATCTATTATGTTTCTGCCTTTCTGAGGTGGAACTAAGTGCCAGATTTTATTTTTTATCAGGGTATTATACTCAACATCCATTGCATGTTTCCAATTTTTGTCTCCTAAAGCTTCTTCTAAATGTTGCGGTTCACCAGATGAAGTAAAACAACCATAGCGAATAGTACCATCTGTATATACCTTGGCCTTGCTGATGCCAGCTCGAAGTCGCGTTTGTGGTAGCAGCAAAATCTTGTACGCCCGGTACGGATGGATCAGCAGCAGCAAAATCTTGTACGTCCGGTGCAGCGGATCCGCTAGCATGTGCTCCTGATGTAGAGAATCCGTCCTGCAGAGGCACTGATGCAGATGCTGCCGGAGAACCTCGCTCCACCCGACGCATTGGTTCTGCCAGCATTGAATCGGACGCGACAGGAGCAGGAACTCGTCCTGGTGAAAGCAGCCGCTCAGGTTCGGGGGACGAGCGCCCAGGTGCGGAGGACGGACGCCCAAGCTCGGGTAAAAGTGGTGACGACGCCATACGTCCAGGCTCGGGTCGCTCCGCTCCGTCCACTGGTTCGGTCGTCTGCAAATTAAAAGTGAGCGCAGGAAGACATCCTGGTGACATACACCTTGGATCCGATCGCAGTTCAGCGCCAAAATTTGCCATCTCTTCATGATTTCCCTGTACACCACTAGAAACTCCAGAAGACTCATTAAGCGCAGGACTATTAGTCAATGGATAATCTATATATTCATTCCCAGGTACACTTGAATTTGGGGCAAACAAATTTGGAGAAAGAAGCAAGATGTCAGACTTTAGTCTTGCACCGGCATTAGGATGTAGTTTGGAAAATGGAAAGACTCCTTCATCAAACACAACATCTCGTGAGATGTAAATGTGGCCAGTTGCTACATCAAGGCACTTGAATCCTTTGTGTAGGTTGCTATAACCAAGAAACACACACTCCTTAGAGCGGAATTGAAGTTTGCGATGATTGTAAGGACGCAAATTAGGCCATCAAGCACAACCGAATATTCTCAAAGATGAGTATTCTGGTTTAATTTTGAACAGGCGCTCTAAAGGAGTGGTGTAAGAAATAACTTTGCTAGGGGTACGATTAATTAGGAAGGTTGCGGTGAGAAAAGCTTCATCCCAAAATTTAAGAGGCATGGAAGCATGAGCAAGAAGGGACAGACCAACTTCGACAATGTGTCTATGTTTTCTCTCGGCAGATCCATTTTGCTGGTGTGCATGTGGGCATGAGACACGATGTGAAATGCCGGTTTTGATAAAAAAGGAGTGAAGTCTTTCATATTCACCCCCCAATCGGTTTGCATAGAAATAATTTTTCGATTAAACATTCTCTCAACAAGATTTTGAAACTCATGGAATTTCTGGAAGACTTCAGACTTGAATTTCAAAAGGTAAATCCAAGTAAATTTGCTAAAATCATCAATAAAACTCACATAATATTTATATCTACCAACAGAATCATGTGCAGGCCCCAGACATCCGAGAAAACAAGCTCTAAGGGATGACTAGAAACACTAAACGATTTGGATACTGCAATTGGTGACTTTTTGCTTGTTGACAAGCATCACATACGGACTCTTTATTGGACTCAACTTGACAAGGAAGATTAAAACTACTGATGACCTTCTGAACAATGGGGGCTGCAGGATGACCAAGACGACTATGCCATCTATCAAAAGATGGTTTGCTAACTCCAAAAACTTGCTTTGTAGATGGTGATGTAGATGGCAGAGGATACAATCCTTTGTGACATCTTCCTTTAAGAAGTGTGCTCCTCGTGTCCCGATCCTTTATCAAGAAGAAGTTAGGATGATATTCTAGAAAGACATTGTTATCTGTAGTACGGCGATGAACAGAAACAAGATTTTTTGTAGCTTGTGGAACATGTAGAATGTTGTTTAGATCAAGAGTGCGACTCTGGGTATGAATAGTAGATTTACCAATGTGACTAATATCCATACCTGCTCCACTCGCCGTGTGAATCTGATCACCGCCGTTGTACTTGTCACGGAAGGCTAATTTTTCTAGTTCTCCTGTTATATGATCAGTAGCCCCTGTATCCGTGTACCAGTTCGTATCCACAGTATAGGAACTTGTAGTGGCGGCAGCAACATGTCTTTGATCAGGAACATAATTCTCATCATACCTATGCCAACACTTGTCTGCAGTATGACCAACTTTGAAGCAGACTTGACATATTGGGCGATCTGCGGAGGTACTGTTGGCACTGGAGTTTCCGCGTGCGCCACCATTGTTCCCTTGACGAGAGTAGTTGCTGCTGCCAAAACCATTCCCCCGACCACTGCTGCGACCAGGAGAAGTCATGCCGCGTCCTCCTCAGCCACCACGGTGGCCGGCGCGGCCCGTCCCTCCGCGCCCTCGCCGATTTGCCAGGTTGGCAGAGGACCCAGAGGATTGATGGTAGCCGCCGATTAGATCCATTCTAGTCTCAAAAGCAAGCATCTGGGAATAAAGCTCGCTAACTGAGATTGGATCAGTTCGTGCCAGGATTGCCGACACAAGGGGGTTGAAGTCGTAATCCAAACCAGTGAGAATGTATTCCACCAGTTCTTCGTCATCAAGAGGCCGACCTGCTGCAGCCATCTCGTCACCGAGGGATCTCATCTTTCCCACGTATTCGGCCACCGTCATGTTGCCCTTTTGAGCGGTGGAAAGAGCAAGGCGCGTATTAACGGCGCGAGCCCTTGTCTGCGACGCGAACATCTCCTCGATCGCGCGCCAGGCTTCCGCCGCGGTTTGCTTTGCCACGACCTGAGCCAAAACCTCTCTTGTTAGAGAAGCAAGAAGAAAACTCAATACCTGCTGATCCGAAGCCAGCCATTCTTCGTAAGCCGGATTGGCAATCTTGATCACAGTTTCACCGTCCTTGCCGTCGATCTCAGCTTCAGGTACTTTGGCTTTGCCGGTGAGGTAACCTTCAAGCCGAGCCCCATGAACGGCAGCCAGAATCTGGGCCTTCCACATAGCATGATTATTCTTGCCGAGCTTCTCGGAGATTGCATGCGAAACCAAGGAACCGACGGTTGTTCCAGAGGAGGAAGAAGAACCGCCCGCCATTGATGTAGTTTTGCTTTACCGGAGCTCTGATACCATATAAAACGTCAGAGGTGCAGAAGATGTTTTGGTGGAAACAGCGGCACCTTTCCGTGCGCTGCCTGCATGTTAATATAGGCGACAAAACGCGCTATTAGATTACAACACGTAAGGGCCTGTTTGGATGGACTAGGACTAGTTGTTAGTTAGGACTAGTTGTTAGCTGACTAGTAGTTAGCTGGCTAAAGATTAGCCCAGTCCTGTTTGGATCCAAGGACTAATAAGTGCTACTATCTCAGTGCAAAGTCTGTTATACCCCTATGCATGGTGGTCTGGGAGGGTTGGCGTGGGTATCAACGTCTTTTTTCCATCCAGCTGGTCCTTTAGCCCTCATTAGCTGGGTTTGATGGACTAGTTGGCTAACAACTAGTTGGGGCTTTGGCTAAACTTTAGCCCACCCATTAGCCCTCCTGTTTGGATCCTCAAGGGCTAAAGTTTAGCAACTAGTTGTTAGCCCAAGGGATCCAAACAGGGCCTAATCTCTTGTGAACCGGCCGTGAGAAGCGCAACTAATACAACAACCCTAATCCGTAACTAACTGCTGCTTCTTAGCTGACCGATATCACAGGATATTGCGTGATACAAGGATTACAAGTTTGTTTAACAAGATCATCACCACATCTTGCCCAATCAGCATCACAAAAACCACTAAGCAATGAAGAAGTCGAACGCTGGAAAACTAATCCATGCTTAGCAGTCACTTTGAGGTATCTCAAAATTCTCTTCACAGTTGTCCAGTGTTCATCAGTCGGCTCTTGCGTAAACTGACAAACCTTATTGACGCTATATGAGATATCTGGCCTTGTTAGCTTCAGATAATGCAGCCCTCCTACTGCACTTCTACATCTTTCACCTCTTTATCAGACAATAACCTGCCTTGAGATTTGATTTCTTCAACTTCTCTCCTACAGCCATACGTGTTGAAACCGATTTGGCATGTAACATATCTGTCTTCTTAAGCAGATCTAAGACATATTTATGTTGGGAAAGCACAAGACCATTAGCTACGCTTTTCACCTCGATGCCCAGGAAACAACTGACTGATCCAAGATCCAGCAAACGCCACTGCCTCGCGGATAAGGAACAGAAGCCGGATACTTGCGAACATTTCCACAAACACCTTGTGTTCGTAGAGGCAGGCGTACCTTGTAAAGGACACCCGCCAAGCAAGGCTGGACTTTTTCCGGGCTTCCGGCAAGAGACCTGGGCCAGCCAATCCGTGGAACCGCGCGGCAACTTCGCGCGCCCTTGTCATGAAGGAGGAGCGCCTTCTTGATTTGCTTCCGCGCGGCGAGACCGAGAGAACATTTTGGATGCTCGACCGCCGGCTGGCAAGTCGGCGCCCACCTCTCGACGGAACGAACGTGACCCCCCTCCTTTGTTTTGAGGAAAGACACTGATGTGATGCCTAAGAACAACACTTTAATAAGGCCCAATTACTAGACCCATATTATCAACACGGCCCATTAGATCCTCAAAATCAAATACAGTAGACTGTTTACACATTGCTTAAAAGCAGAAGCTGCAGGCAATCCGGATTCCATCCCTAGATAGTCCCGGTGCTTCACCTCACATACACAAAATTTATTCAGCTACCTCTGTTTAAATTTTAGCATGTGTTTTAATAGAACGTGTGTGTGTATAACCGTTCGTTCGAAAACCAAGCTCAGATGATGGAGCATGCGTTGGGGTTCTCTTCGCTGAACATGTCCGGGTACGGCGGCGAGTAGTGGTGGTGGTAGTAGGCGGCGGCGTTGGATGGGGCACCGGCGCCGTCGTGGTAGCAACCACCGGTGCCGATGCCTTGAGCGTATGGCCAGTGGCCGTGCGACGGTGGCGGCACCAGCTCGTGCATGCCTGCACTGACCGTGCGCACCGGCACGCCGATCGTGGCGTTTTCGGCGCCCGCAGCCACGGTCGTCTTATGGGCAGCAACTTTTTCAGTCTTACGGTCGTCATCCTTGGCGCAGTTGTTTTTTACACCGGTGTCCTTCCTGTCGCCGCCGCCGTCGTATTTCTTGGCGGGGGTGGGCACGCCGTCATATTTCTCCTGATGGAGCAGCAGCTTCTCGAGGCGCGTGATGAGGATGCGGTTGGCGACGCCGAGGTCGAGGAGGCAGCGGTCGATCTCGCCGTCCACCTCGTCGAACCGGTCGGCCCGCCGCCCGCCGGCGAGGAGGCTGCGCGGCCAGCTGTTGTCCTGGCACGACCGGACGAGCTGCAGCGCGCGGTGGAGCGCGTGCTCCAGTCTGCCCAGCAGCCTCCTCGTCGCTGCGTCTGTCGTCCCGGCCCCTTCCGCCTCCGAGCCGTGCAGCTCCCGAAGGAGGTCGCCGATGCACTGCACGCGCTCGGCAAGCTTCCGGCACCGGCTCCTGTTCCGGCTCACCGTCGCCACCGCACCCGCGATGTCCTGCGCGATCCTCACGATCGTGGCCACGCTGCTGAGCGCCTCCATCGATCGTAAAACTTGTCAGACATGACAGATGATACTTATACTTGTGAGATGTGCGTGGGCATTGTCTTCCGTTGTAAGCTAAAAAATAACTATTTGCGCACTGTTTTGCGTGTGGAGAAAATAGGCTCGGTATGTGCGTGTGTAAATAGATGATACAGGGTTTATTTTTAACAACTTCTAATAGCGATTTTTGATTTTTGTTACGGTATTTAGTTGTAAACGAAGTATTTTCTCAAGACGAGGTCTACAAGTTAATTATAGTATACGTTAAATGCCGAACATCTGTATCAATCAAAATTGCAAGCGAGTATTTCTCTTCATAATCTCTGTCGTAAACAGCTAAAATTCAAAAATTTTAATAAAAAATTATAAACCATAGCATATTAAACAGGTCCACAATGGACGTCACAACTCACAAGGCACCAGAAGAGGTTGCCGCTGCGCCCTGCGGCAACGCTTGCCATGCCATATCAAAAAAAAAAAAAAAACGCTTGCCATGCCAGCTAGCCGTGCTGGTATAAATCTACGCACATGTCAAGATTTATGGTGACTGGCAGTCAAGATTCATGCACGTCTTCCCTTGTAATCTAACAAAATAAGGGATTCTGAGAAAGTTCACTTCCAATCGATTCTGAGAACCGAATAATTTCCATCGTGTGGTATCTATTCCTAACTATTTCACTGTAGCTTTTTAATGGACGACCCACGTAAAACATTAATGGGCCCGCAGCCTTAAGGTTACGACCCGTCATGGCTTAACCCAAAAAAAATAGCCGATTCATTTGCAGAAATAGGATAGGTTGATCATGCTGCTAGCTTCGTGATATTGAAGAGTCCCTAAATTGTGAGCCTAAAATTAAGCCTAAAAAGGTGGAACAATAAAGCTAGTCTAACAAGTAACCTCTCTCTCTCTCTCTCTCTCTCTCCAAGAAGACCAATGTAGAAAACACAGAAGAGGAGGGGGATCACTGGAGAAAATACGAGGGGGATTTCAGAAGAAAGAGGCAGCAGATCACAGAAAAAAGCAGAAAAGGATAGGGAGATTGCAGGAATGACGAACTGGTCTGTGTAAATAGATCTGAGACTACAGAATCCCTTGGTTTTTTTCTTCTTGTTCTTCCTTTTTGCTGCATGTGTACTATGATTCTTCCCCCAACTTATCTATCATCTGATTTTCTTCTGCCAACTATGAATCTCTGGGAATATTGTTTCTTTGTGGTTGAACTGAAACAAATCATCTGAATAATTTCTTTGTTGAAGGTGTGAAAATTCAAACACAAGTAAGGGGGTGGACGTCGGCCAATTGACGGGCTATCGTCCACGAGAGTAGTAAAGATGGCACGATGATTTATACAGGTTCAGGGGTTTGAGAGGACCGCTCTACTCCTGTCATTATGCCAACGAGAGGTTACCTCCGGGTATGGAGCCCCCGAGGGCTCACCAATTTAAATGTGCTTCTTTATTGCTCATGAGAACTTAAGAGAGCTCCCTCTATAAATAAGATATATGGGATATTTATACTTTTATAGTCTCTTAGGTCTGTACAAATGATGGGAATGCCCATCAGTGAGACAATTAGTCTACGAGTACAAGTGAGGGGTATTATAGTCTTTTATAAGCATCGCTATATCTATATCCCTTGGACATGTATGTAGGTGTTTTTCGTAGAGTGGGTTCCATCGATGAAAGGGTTAAATAATTTTTTCAACATTAGCCTCTCTACCCCTTGACACTAAAGAGAGTGTCCGAAGTGGCAGCCTTGGATTGCTCTGCTGGTCATGCCTAGGTTGATACTTGGCAAAGATTCAAGAAACCCTTTTTTGCAGTCACATTCTAAATCGGGTGCTGGATTCACCCAATAGTCTTTGTGTTAGCCAATAGCTCATCACCTGCGCACGCGATTTCGTGGCCATTGGACAGCGGGTGAACATGTGACCTGGCCATGGACCGTTGACAGCCCTGGGCTTGATTGTCTCGGCCCAGCATGCCCTCACCGTTGTGGACCACCCGTCCAGCCCATAGGTTCGCAAGGGAATAAAAGAGGGGGTGAGTTGCCTGTTGCCCTGCCATCCTCCGCTAGCAGCCGCCACACTCGGTCACACAGAGGGGGAGAGAGAGCCAAGTGTCCGCCGGCGGCTAGATCCAAGGAGAGTGCTGGGTCAAGGCGAGGTGGAGTCCGGTGGAGGCGTCCCTAGGCACGGCGTGGGAGCCAGCGAAGGCGAGGAGGGGAGGCCGCAGACGTATTATAGTCTTTTTGGAGCATCACTGTATTTTTTTTGGATATGTATGTATATGTCTTCCATAGAGCGGGTTCCATCGTTGGAGGGGATGAATAATTTCTTCATCATTCCCAATCTTTTGAGAACCTGCAGGATCCAACAGATGCAATCACTGTAGTAATGTGCTAAAGGCATATAATCTAGAAAAAAATTGCACAAAGTTTTAACAGAAAATGCACATTGCAGACGATTTTTTTTGTGAATCATTACTAGTGCTTGACCAATTTATATTAATTGCAGAACAATATAATCATGGATTTTGGAGGACAACCAGAACCTAAAAAACTACTGAGAAATTTGAATGCAAGCTTTGATGATAATAAAACACAAAAGTATACTAGGTAAACTGTGAATGCCAAAAACACTTAGTATTGTAACAACTACAAAAAAAGTATAAAGATGCAAGTCTGACAAACTAAAATGGTAAATCTTTGAATTTTATTTTGATGTAAATTTTAAGGATGAATATGCAGATGAGCAGGTGTGAAATTGAAATAAGTAGTTATGAAGGTCAAAAATAGATTCATAAGCAACTGTTACCAGATTGAATTCCACAAGAACAGGTAAACACAACAAAGATAGAACACAAAAAAAATTCATTCACATATGCATGAACTTGCGCATCCCTTGATACTGCAACCACTACTACAGAGAAGGTATCACAAATGGTTTGTAGCCCTCATCAAAGACGATTTCTGAACTGTCTGATTTATTATGTTTGTGATAATAGGTAGTTATCGTAGCCGCTCTTCTAAAAGTAGGCATGTAATCAATTTACTCTTCACTTACATGGTTCTCAATGTACATCCAGTTTTAATCCATTTAGCTACGTATATAACAAATTAGTATTAAATTAGATTAATGCTCCTATAGCTAGCTATCTTAAATTGTTCATCTAAAGTAGCTAGCTATGTACTATTCATGAAATATATATATATACACACATACACAAACACGCACACATACAGTTGTGCTAATCAGTGCGTGCGCACATGCTACGCGCGGCGCTGGTTACGTGCACGAGCATCCTGCGGCGGTTCATGTTTGATGATAACTTTATGTGTATAAGATAGTAACTTTGATATCTGTAAGTCAACGATTATAAATTTATGTTTAGGAGATAGTAACCTGATAAATTATCGATGATAACTTTATAATAACAAAACAAGATATATGTTGAATATGTTTTGCCACTACGAAATTCGTGTTATATAAAGTTACTATCATGCATAAGTGAAATTACTGTCAAATACATGTAGAGTTACTGCCAGTTTTACAATGTTACAACGTTCAACAACTCTACATATGTTTGGCAGTAACTTCACTTACATACGGTAGTAACTTTTCGTGCAAGTTGTTTGCTATTGACATGCATGTTTCTATCTCATCTTAATGCATGCATGCTAGCAGCAAGTTCACTCGTATACGACAGTAATTTCATAAATTACAAATGATAACTTGATGTGCATATGATACTAACTTTATCATAATTAACAAATGTTAGTAACTGTCCATGGGGTGGAATAGTGGGGCAGTTGGCTGGTTGGGTCGGTCAGGGTCGCACACATATTCTACGTGTAGCTACTGAATAGTGCTTACACACACATATCAAGCAAGAATATCTACGTGTAACTACTGAATGGTGGGGCGGAGACTGCGGATCCAGCGCGGGAGTCCATTGGCTCAAATCTGGGACTGACGCTTGGCGAGGTCGCCGTGGACGGGCATGGGGAGGGAGCTATGACGGGTGGGGGGATGGTCGAGTTGGCCGCCGTCGATGCAGTTGCCACGGCCGGCGGCGGGGGTGGGGGTTGATACATGTTTCAGAAAAATGCCATGCCAATGCAAGATCATGGAGCACTTACTCTATTGCATGAGGATGCTGCAAAGCGAAGCTTGTCCTCTTTCTCATGCCTGGCCATTCAACACCTCATTTAGGCTTTGTTCTTTTTTTGTTTGACTTGGTTTCGGCTTCTTCAAAAGCTAAAACAAATAGAGTGGTTTCTTCAAGCGACTTCTCAAAGGTATTTCTTTAAATAGCTTCCAGAGCTTAAAACCGTGTGTGTTGTTCACGTCAATGTCTCTGTCGTTTGTGCCGTCTCGAAAAGAATACACAAAAGTTATCAACCGTAGATAAAAACTATTGGCCACAGTAAAAAAAACATAGCCTTACTCTACATTACATTAGTCCATGCCATGTCCTCTTTGTGGACTGTACTAATCCTGGCACTTCATTAGTTTATTTGAATGTGACGGAAGACATGTCCTTGAGTTGCTTCTGCGCAATTCGTTTCAAGAGGTAAGAAGATGTTATATAAATCATGTGCTCTTTCCTAGAGGTGGCCAATGGGCCGAGCCTTATCGAGCCAGCCTGCGGCCCACTACTGTTGACCCAATCCAAACACAACATGGCCCGTTTAGCTCGTGGGCTGTGCCGGCATGGCCCGGTGAACCGTGCCGTGCCTAGGTCAAGAGGGCGACACACCGGGCTGGCACGGCACAACCCAATAAGGTTGGCAATGGGCGTAAACGAGCGTGCCGGCCCATCAAAAATAGCCGTTTTCTGGTCATTTTGATCGTTGGATGTAAATTTTTTGAAAAAATAGCAAATAATTTTAAAAAATATGAAATATTTTCTATAAATAGGAGGGCATCTGGCCTCCATGCTCCATACCTCAAACCTAACTCTCATCTCTCTGTTTAGCTGTAAAAAATCCGGTAGTGTTTGTGCAAATTTGGCAAAATTAGTGAGAAATTCGTGCGAAATTTAGAAAATTCAAAAATCTTCAAAGAATTTTCTAAGAGCTATAGAAGAGGTATTGAGGTAATAATGCTGCCTTATTTTAATTTTTTACTATTATTTATTAATTCAATAGTAAGTTAATTGTACTTTACTGTTTCAATTTGCAGTTGATTCAATGGAGAGCTACGATTTTCAACACTCCGAATTCGGCCTCACGGCGGATGATATGCAATCCTTTAAAGAAGCATATCCATCCGCCAAAATTTAACATCCACAACAAACTAGAGAGGTAGAAGAAGCGACGGCCTCGACGGCGCAGAGTCCAATCAATCCATTTTCTGCTGGCTCAAAGAGTGCATCGACAAACCATAGCACGGGTGCAAGTCGTTCGTGTGCACGTACGACTTTGTTACAATATTTTTCTTGAATATGTTCTGAAGTATGATAAGTAGCCTGCTGTTAATAGTAAGTTTTGCATCACTAGTTATTGTATTTGTCTCTTCATAAAATTTGGAATTAAAATATTGCCTACATTTCCAACAGATATCATGGTTGCTAAAAGTACTACCAACCACAATGGCTGTTAGACAACAGAAATTGCTGGAGACTTCAAACTTCAAACGGAGATGATTTACATTGTTCTGACTTTGAGAGCTACATCCTTTTTTGCCTGGATTCAAATGAAAAACGAAGAAATCGAGACTTTTAGAGTCCTCCTTCCATTCTCTGCGTGGTGTATATTGTATAATCCCATTTGTCAGCACTCACTAACATGTGTTGTGGATGACACAGGTCAGGAGATAAACGGCCCAGCCCATCTCAAGCCAACCCATTCCACTTGCGGCCCATCCAGCGCTCCCCCGTGAGGCCCAGCAGTATCCGTACGCTCGGCCCATAGCTCTGAGCCTCTGAGCTCATGGTCCCACTCCTGGGCCCAACTCGGGAGTTCTGCAGTGTCCTCTCTTCTGCTCTGTCTCATGGCGACGGCCACATGCTGTTGCAGTGTTGCTGTGCTGCACCAATGTAAGCCCGCGAGCCACTCAAAAAAAATTGTATTCCTTTATAGCTGTGAGTTGGATTTGTTTACAAAAAATTGTATTATTCTATGGAACTCTGCTGCCACCTCCACATGTGTCATATCATTTGTTCAGCATAAGAGAATGATGATGAATGATGTCAAATGATATGGTATTTGCCTTTTCTTCTCCCTGCTAGTGCCCTTGCACAGATCAACACAGTATACATTCAATTCACATTCATTTATTTGAGAAATAATTACATCCCTTTCACAAATCAATTAACTAAAATAAAATAAATTATCCATCTATGAACAAATACATACATACATACATACATACACACACACACGAGTATACCTAAAGTGATAAAAGAGTATTTCAAGTTTGTTTGTGTGGTATATTAGAGGTGGGTATAATTACACCCGGGAGTAAAAGATATTTTTCCTATGTATGTATGTATGTGTGTGTGTATATATATACATATATATATACACACACACATACATACATACATATACATATACATATACATATACATATACATATACATATACATATACATATACACATATACATATATACATATACATGGAAAGTCTTAATCATGGATGGAAAATCTCACTCATAGATGGAAAATCTCACTTATGGAGTCTGGGCACCATGGTGCCCCTGTTATTTATACTATATATATATATACACACACACACAATTAAGCTCAATCTTATCCCAATGAAATTCATTCTACATTATAGAAATCTCTATCTTTTTATGACTTTAGACATCAAGAAGTATGCAGATTATCCTCGAATATGTTTGAGGTGGGCATGTTCCAACGGAGTTGTAGCGATGGACGTAACATATCGGGTAGGAAGATCAATGTTGCGCATACATATATAAATTGGTAAGTATGAAATAATTATTGCAAGATTGATAAACCTGAGGATCATTGGTCTTTGCGAAATTAATGAGTAGTTCCTTGTTGTAGCAAACATAGAATCCACAGGTGTTACCCCACAGCTACTAGTGGCACTATAAAAATAGAATTTATTAGTTCGAGAGGCAGTACTACAAAGTGTTACATATGATTCATGTGTACTAGCGAATACCCAAAAATCTAGCTCGTGTCACAGGGCGTTGATCCCTCCCTCGGATTTCCATAGCTCTGCAACGTACGTGGTGAACGACCTATGTGATTCCAAAATGTTAGCCTTAGTTATTGTAAGGGAAGGAAAAAAACTATAATAGAGTTAAGTATCTCCATGTGTGTACATGTCGATTAAATGTTGGACAATTGAGAAGTCAGTTTTGACATTATTTAGGTAACCAAGGTATATTACCCTACTCTATTTTAGTATAATTACAATTAGAATCCAGTAGAATCTACAACGGTATGTCGTCATTGTCATTAAATCTAAATTTGTGTTGCTTATAAAGTACAAATTAACAAGTATAGCCACTAGTGCAGCACTTACCCCTGGTTGTAGAGCATAAATATGAATTCTTTGTCACGGTGAGCCTCCAATACCTTCGTCACATAATTCTCGATGAAGGATTCATCCTCCTCAATGATATCCATGGAGACCAAGCGTGTGTCGAGAAAACCAACCGGTAATTTCGTTAATCTAGCTTCAATCACTATGTGTGTGTATATACACGCACACACTTATAATGTCCAACATCGAATGAGTGTGGCATCAAGGACGTCGAGTGTGAAAAGAAAGAATAAATACTCGAAAGTCACCGTGAAGACACAGTCATGAATATTGTGCTTAAGATGATGTGGCTTGAACTTGATGGTGAGACCTGATCGCCTTTGTCCCTCTAGGTTATTGGCATGTTCCATGTACCTTAAATGTAATATCTGGCAAGCCAGTCCTAGGATTAGGAGGCACTCTATTGGGATGACCAACAGCCCACCTATTGGGACGACCAACAGCCCGTTCGACTACGACCATGTTCTACTTCGACCACGTCTAGCTTCGACCACGGAATATTGACTACGGCAGAACCACCATACCTAGTCGAAGGTGGTAAGTTACAGTAACTGATCGATAGTCGTAGACTTTATTGGTCAGTACTCGATAGTCGTAAACTTTACTAGTCAGTACTCGATACTCGATAGTCGTATATTTTACTGGTCGTACTTGGTAGTCGGAGATTTTTCAGGTCGATAGTTGAAGGCTTTGTGGTCGATGGTCATAGACTTTGCGAAGTGATATCATAGTCGCAGACTTTACGGACTGATGTCGTTGTCTTCGGGTTTAGTCGATGGCTTTGCGATCGGTTGCCGTAGACTCAGTGGTCGGTACTCGTACACTTCATTGTCGGTTCAAGTGTTTCATTCTTGTAATCTTTGAGTATCTCGAGTACTCATGTTTGGCCAGTGGTTAGTTGGTCGGTGCGTGGTGGCCGTTGCTACAGTACCTGGTAGGTACTCGGTGATCAGTGATCAGTGTTCGGAGGGATAGTACTTGAAGGTTTCGGTACTCGAAAGATGGGAGTACTTGGTAGTCGGAAGGACTTGGATCTCTGTAGCGATGCTTGTTATTCCTGAATGTTTTTGACGGAGCGATAGTATTTTCTGAGTACTTATAGTTTTTGAGTACTCATTGAGCTAGAGTCATAATGAGTTGTTTGGAGCTGTTTTGTGGAAAACGATGGAATGTGTGGTCGTGAATGACCTGGTTGATGGTCATTGATGGTTTTGTTCTTGTCTATGAATGGACAAGGGTGATGTAAGTGTGTGTGTGTGCTGATGACGATCAAGTTGTGAAGAACTTGTGTCAGGAGAAAATTTCTTTGGTCTTTGCATGTGCAAGTGAGCGTGGAGATGATTATGGTCGGTGACAAGGAGGGCCAGGATAGGAGGAGGTGAGGTCCAGGCAGTTGGGATGTCATGTAAGGTGGTCAGGCTCATATTGGAGCACATGAGATCGAAGGTGGATGATGCGTGGAGGCGTGGAGACGGTTACGGTCGGTGATGAGGAGGACTGGGATTAGGAGGGGTAATCTGAGGTCCAGGAGGTCGGGATGTCACGTGGGGTGGTTGGGCTCATATTGGAGAACGTAGAGATTAATGGTGAATGATGCGTGGAGGCGTGGAGACGTTTACGGTCGGTGACGAGGAGGACCGAGATTAGGAGGGGTAATCTGAGGTCCAGGCGGTCGTCGGTCGAGGATGTCACGAGATGATTGGGTTCACGCTGGAGCATATGATGATGCGTGCAGAAACTACAGGAGGTGTGGCTATTGTAGTACAACCCTGATAGTTATTTTACACTGAAAAAGAAAAACAAATGCTCAAGGTTATATGACTTAACTAGTAAAATCGTGGTACTGCAATCTGTTGCAACAACGACAAGCTGCTCTATGATCGAAAAGCCTAGGCCCTGTTTGGAATGCGGGAATTTTTCCCGATTCCTGCGGGAATTGAACTGTTTCCTGCAAAATTCCTGTGAAATTCCTCTGTTCCAAACAGGCCCTGATACCCGTTTGAAACACGGGAAATCAATGTGTTTCAAACGGGGTCTAAAACTGCATCAAGACGGGCTGTTAGGCATGGCCTATGGTAGCCCTTAACTTTTTTTTTGTCAGAAAGACAAATATGGTAGCCCTTAACTGAAGTAACAAGCCTAGCTCAGGCCTAGCTTAAACCGGACCTGACTGGTTCTGGAAATTATGATTAATTAGGACATAACTAGGCCCATCAGGCCCGCCCGGGCCCGGACCAGTGTAAAAAAATTCCCTTCAATTTTTACTGTCCTGTTAACGTATATTCTAATGTGCTCTGTTCTGACATGTTGATGCTCTCGGGGCTACCATATCTCACTGCCGACATGACGAGTCGACGACATCGTGCCACCAACTACGGTATGGGAACACGCACTGATTTATTATATATTTTCCACTCGACCGATTATCGTCTAGGGTTGGGGAATGCTCGTTAACGGCTAATGGTCTCGATAAACTCGTTAGTGCTGTTTGAATTGGATTTTGCCGATGGTTTTAGATTTTGTTTGATAAATAGTAATAAGTTGATAGAAGTGATTTATAGAAATTAGAGTGTTCATATTAGTTTATGATTTTTATCTTTTCGCTGAGTATATTATGTAAAAAAGAGAGTAAATAACGGTGCAACAAAAGGTACTACAATATTTCGACTACGATGCGATTTACAAAATTATTACATAATAAAATATAAATTTTGTTATAATATGTGAAAACATAAAATAGTGGTTGATAAATAGTAAAGTCCGATAAAAACGACTTATAGAACCTGATGCGTTTTATTTGCTTTGGCTTCACGAACATGCTCATAATTGGTTAAGAATTAATTTAAATTTTGAATGAAACTCGATTATACTTGGATTTGGATCCGCTGGTTAGCTTGAATTTTGAGTTGTTTGTAAACTATAAATTACCTGATATTAACTCAAAATGAGTCGAGAACGAAACTCGATTACGCTCGGACTTGACTTATTTCATATCACATATGCAATAGCGTGCTGTACATATGCTAGTATATATTACCCATGCATGCATGTAAGTGTAATTAAACTCATCACAAGCAAGCAAACATTCCTCAAGCACGAAATGTAGGATGGCTTAAACTAAAGTCCCCTGTTTGATTAAACTAATTAACATCTAATCTCCTCAAGTACGTACACGTTGTGCTGCAGCATCCTAGGCGTGCCCGTGCTGTTCAAGCACAGTGCTGCTCGGATCTCCAGAAGCCTAGCTAGGCGCAGGCACTGAGCACACACGCAGCATGCAGAGACTAATGGAGTTTTTTTTTTAAAAAAAAGATGAAATGGGCAATTCATTTGTTAATTCTGCATATGCAATAGATAAACCCAGAGCGAGAGATGCCAATCTGCCATGTTTCGACGTCTGTAGCCGGCCCAAGAAAATCTCCATGCATGCATGCATACATACATGCTAACTAAGATTACACGAACAGAGCACCAAAACCAATTTTAAGTGAAAGCTTGTATCAATCACAGTGCAGTATATGTGTGCTTTGCTTTGCTTAATTCCATGGAATATCAGTTCATTTCCCAGAGCTGAACCAACTATTAGTAGTAGACAATTTCCAAGCTAGCTCCTTCACTATATGTTTGCATTTTTTTTTCTAAAAAGAAAAGGCTGCACAGTTTCTGAAACAAGCAGTGTTGGGTCCATAGACTTACGTGAGTTCTTTTGAACTGTAGTTTATGATTTAAAAGTTTGAATTTTGTCTGTTCACAAGAGATAGTATGAATTCAGTACACTTTTTACTACAATCTTTCTATTAATTTCATCTTAAAAACATATCATTTAAAATTAATTATTATATTATAAACTATAAAACATCGGTGAAAAAGAACTGAACCGAACATATTTTCTTCTCTTGTCCAAAACAGGGGACAATGTGCTGCCTGACTGGGCCCGTGGCACGCGTGTAGTTGCAGCCTTTGCAGGACAAGCATGCAGGCAGGCAACTAGCTAGGCCACATTGAACAAACCACTGAATTTTTTTTACTGCCACCAACTCATCATATAATCACATGCTTCATCTATGCGTGCATCGATCTACCACAACATTGCAGCGTGACTCACATTGTACAGGGCAGGACACAGGCTACAAGACAAACACAAAACTATTTCGACTTCTCCAGCTCCATCTTCGACACTCATCTGCAAGAATCGAGCTAAATCTACAGATCACACCGTCCCTAGCTGGCTTGAGTACATGACAGGTTTAACCATGTCTCTAAAAACCGCTATGATCAACAGCGAGGAAGCTTCCTACCGAGAGGAGTGTTGTATGTATGTAACCCTAAGCAAGTCTTATAATACAGTCTTCAGCTGGCTGTATGGATACTTGCAGCCCACTTATCAGCCTACTCATATAGTAGTTACAGCCAGCTAAAGGCTGTATGATCTACCCCTTCCTCTCACAAAGTTTCTTGGTTCTTGTGCTTCAGCTGGCTGTAAGCTTACAGCTCACCTCTCTTCTCTCTCCTCCTCTCTCACCTCCACCTCAGCATACAGCCAGCTTACAGCCTCTTATAATACTTGTTCTAACCCGACCGCAGCGCGCCTATAAAATGGCGCCCCTGATACCTTTAAACCCTAAACCCAACCCGGACAAGAACCAAACTCTCTTCAGTCCTAGTTAGCCGCTAAAGCAACCGCCATGGCGTTCTGCAAGCCCCTGTGCCTCCTGATGGCGGTGCTCGCCGCCGCGGCCATGTCAGCCGCCGGCCAATACTGCGCGCCGACGAGGAAGATAACGGTGCAGAACCTGTGCGGCCACGACCTGGCCCTGACGCTCACCCCCTTGGCGAACAGCCCCCACCTGTTCGGCCCCGGATACGTGCTCCGCCACGGCACCCACGCCGAGTTCCCCGTTTGCATCTGGACGGGGAGGTTGTCAGCGCCCGGCGCGCCGGAGGCGGAGTTCCACGTCGGCCCCGACGGCGGCGCGTGGTACCAGGTGAGCAACGCGCAGTCCGGCCCCGTCAGGGTGTCCGTCACGCCGCACGGCAAGCCGCTGCAGGGGCACTGCCCGACCGCCGGCTGCGCCGACCACGGCCGCTGCTTCGAGCACGCCGTCCCCGGCGGCAACTGCCACAACGTCGACGAGCTCAAGATCATCTACTACAACCCCTACTAGCTAGCTAGTTGGGTCCAGTTTCTTCGCAAGATCGAGTCCAACTAGCTTCTGGAGTAGCTAGTAGTACTGTCGTGTCGGATTAATTAGCAACTTAGTTAATTAGTTGGATAAATGCATGCATGCAGTTTGGTCTGGCCATGTGCATGCATGGCTAGCTAGCTCACATATATGTAAGCCATGCATCAAGGCATGCATATGCGTGTCTCGTCAGTTCGTATCGTGTCATGCATGTTCGAGTCGTGTCTTTCACTGGTTTGCTTTGTATCTTACTAGTTTCTTAGGAGCTTAATTTGAGTTCACTGCATTTGCTGCCTTACTTAGCATATTTGTCAGTACCAAATAAAGGCCCGTTTTGGCACAGCTCAGCTTCACTAGTGAAGCTGTTTTTTTTGTTTCAGCTTCACGAGCAGCTTCACCGATGAAGCTAAATCTGTTTTGGAAAACTGTTTGGCAAAACAGCTTCACCAACAGCTTCATGCATGGTTGAGAGAGGGCAATTGTCCAAAATGCCCCTGTCTACCTGATTTGTTCTAACATTTGGAGTTGTATGTTTGTATATGGTCATATGAATTAAAAAATAATATATTTGAATGAGTATGAATTAAAACATTAAAATAAAAAATAATAAAAAATTAAAATCATTAGGTAGCAATATTAGAGCAACTCCAGCAGTAGCCCTCAAAACAGGGCCCCTACTTTTTATTTGAGGGCTCTCCCTACTTTTGAGGGCTCTGTTTTTTGGGATACACTCCAGCAGGAGCCCTCAAAATAGGACCCTCAAATTCATTCTTAGAGGGGATGACACATAGGACCCACCCTCATCCTCATCCTACTTTTGAGGGCCGAGGGGCAAAAAACTCACTCCAACAGGGCCCCTACTTGAGCCCTCAAAAAGTAGGGGCTCCCTCCAGACCCCCCAGGAATGAGGGCTCAAGGGGGAGATTTGAGGGCCCCCTACTTTTGAGGGCTCAAGTAGGGGCCCTGCTGGAGTGAGTTTTTTGCCCCTCGGCCCTCAAAAGTAGGATGAGGGCTCAAGTAGGAGCCCTGCTGGAGTTGCTCTTAGTGCCTTGTTTATGTTTCGTGAATGGGAGAGGTGAACGGGATGGACTAGTGGCAAATGCGTGTAATTTTGGTGAACCAGAGGGGCAGTGGGTTCCTAGGACTGCGGGCCTAAGGGAGAGAGCTGTGAAAAGCTACTTTTTTCAGCTTCACCTCTCCCCATTCCTTTGTGAGAGCACAAAAAAGGAGCTTCACCCATGAAGCTGTTTGTAAAAAGGGTGTTTGGCAAAAAACAGCTCACAACAGCTCATGAAGCTGTTGGTGAAGCTGTGCCAAACAGGGCCAAAGTATATTCAATGCATGGATCGGTGCATATATATGCCAGGAAGCGCATCCTCTGCCATGAGCTCAATCCCATCCGTTCGATTGAAAATGAACAGCCCAGGATCATCGCTGTAATGCACGGGCCACAGTGAAAGGACTGCAGGAAAAAAAACCGCTACAGTGCCCAACAAATGCTAAAATCGCCACAGTATTTGGCCGTTTGAACTGGGTTTGCACCGTTCTTCCCTCTACTAAGTATTAATGGGCTTCTGCTTCGGACTTCTAATTTCTTAATTATATTTTTTTGTTTTATGGTTTTTGGTCTTTTGGTTTTTCTTTTTACACTTATTTTTCGTATTTTCTATGATGATATTTCTTATTTCATTTTATTTTTTAAATATAATGACACAAAAAAGCTAGTAGCTGTTACAGTGTATTTTTATGTGCTACAGTATAAAAAGACCAAAAATCTAGGATTATAAGCCCTTTTAAGCACCACTTTGCTTTTGGATGGGTCTACGAACATAGGACTGTGTAAAGTGTGTGGGTTATTTTTGGCTACGACTAATTGTTGTGTTTTATAATTTTTTATCTTAATGTGAGCGTTTATATGAACGAATCGAATACCGATAAGTCGTTTCAAAAATACGATCTTGATAAACCACTTTAAAATGGTGGTGAATAAACTATCTTATTTATTTGTTTATTTAAGAGAAACCATATGACAAAAAGTATGGAGAGTAATAGAGTTGACTAGTCAAAGCGGGCGCCCGACAAGCAATAACTTGGGCCTGGCCCCTTGGCTGTTACGTCTGAAGATTCGTGATGTACTTGGACCCTTGGACCATGTCCATAGCCCACGGAGTCAAGCTCATTAGGGAGAGAAGCGCACCTTGAACAACCCAAAAAGAACAATTATATAATTGCCTTTAGGGATGGTAATTGTGCCCGTTTACCCGTGTACCCGTGGGTAAATACCCTAATGGAGCCGGATATGAGATGTATTTTCTACCCACGAGTATGAAAATGAGAGGAATTCTCTGCACATCGGGTGAACGGGTACAGATATAGATAAGCTCTACCCATACCCGTCTCACCCATTTACCCGTCATCTAAAAAACCCTAACCCTAACTCTCCCGAGTTCCAAATGGCTGGCTCCCCCAATTCCCCACCGATCCCCCACCCCCAAAACCGACTCGACTCAATCGCCTGCCTCTCTCTCTCCCCCGGTCCCCCCTACGCCTCCAACCAGATCCCCGCCGCCATGGTGTACCCCTCCCTCGCCGCCGCCACGGCCAACCCCGCCTCACCGCTAAACCTAGACGCCATCCCCAGCGCCTCCCGCCCCGCCGCCGCCGTCCTTCAGATCCAGTCGCCGCCCCGCCGCCGCCCCCACCCGCCGAGACGCCGGATCCAGCCGCCGCCAACCTCCAGATCCAGCCGCCGCCCCGCCGCACCTCTCCGCCGTCAGCTCAGCTCAGGTAAGCCTCTTCCTCGTCGCGGCCGCATCCACCGCTGGCGCCTCCACATTTGACGCCTCGGACATCGGACCCCAACCTCGGCTGATGTGCTATGCTGTGCTGCAGGTGAGGAGGGAGTCACTGCGGCAGGGCGCGGCGCTGGACAAGATGAGGCGGCGCGGGGAAGAGGCCGTCGTCGGCAGGAGGAGGGCGCTCGTGGGCGTCGAGTGGCGCAAGGAGCAGCTGCAGGCGCAGATCCAGCCGCCGGTCGAGATCCATGTTCATCGACGAAGACTTCGCCAGCATCTCCCGCATCGGGGACAGCAGGAAGGTCTCCCAGGCCTGGAAGACCGGCCGCTTCGGGTGCGCCCCTCCTCCCTCCCTCCCTCCCTCCCTCCCTCTCTCTCTACCAAGCTTGCTTGGAGTTGTAACTTGGGGATTTATTAGGCAATGTATCAATATGCTAAGTAAGGAGAGACATTACAACGATTAGCTTTCACCCTATTGTGCATTTCAGCATTTGGTTGCGACATGAAAGCACCGTTTCAAGGAACTTTATTTCGTTTTCCTTTGAGGAGTGCTGAGCAAGCATCTTCTAGTCGATTATCAAAGCAAGCATACACAGAAGATGATATCTTATCTCTTTTTGCCCAACTGTTTGAAGAAGCTGTATATAATTTGCTTTTCCTTAAAAATGTCCTCTCACTTGAAATGTATGTATGGGAATCTGGTATGAGTGAGCCAAAAATAGTATACTCTTGCTCCTTAGGATCACAAGATGACAACTTGTCCTTGCATCGCCAAGCCCTCATCCGGTTCTCTGGCACTTCCACTGAATCCTTTGAGCAAAAAATAGATTCCTTTTTCATGGATTTCGTATCAGAGGCATTTTTGGGAAAGAAGTTTGAGAAAAGAGCTATAGCTATTTCATTGTACAGGGAATGGCATCTGCATTAAGTAAAATTGGTATTTTTGCAACTGGTGCTGCCAAGGAATATGATCTTCACCTACTGCCTAGGGCTTCTGTTGCTGCTTGCATCTCCAAAGTGGGGCCTGAAGTAATGCCTGATTCATTTTCAGTTTACTAATTTAGAAGTGTCCCTGTCACTAACCTGGAGTTGCCTATTCTTTTGGCATGTTTTCTGCTATTGATTCATGATTACAGTAACAGTTATTCATGCATGTCAGTATGCAATTATCTTTGTCGTGTTATTGTTAATGGAATGAAACTTGTGAATGTAAAGTTTAAGGTTGTTTGTTTTCATCTGATTTTGCACTTAAAGGAAACTAGCAATATGGGTATGTGACTAGGCCCAACTCATAGAGTCACAGGTAATTGTTTGGTTTTGGGAGATATGGCTAATGTGATGGTCGTAAGTGGAAAATTCTATTCATGGTTATTCTCTCTAATCTGTGGCAACAACTGGGTATGGGCGACGGGTAAATGGGTATGCCTGCGGGCGACGGGTATGGGCGAGGTTTTTTACCCATGGTCCTTCGCGGGTATGCCCGCGGGTGTAAATTGGGGTCGTGGGTACGGGTATGGGCGAGCACTACCCGTACCCGCCGCGCCCGATTGCCATCCCTAATCGCCTTTGTCTTTGTTGATCCAATACCACCGCCGCACCCTCTCCTTTCCGCCGGATCCTTTGCCGAGTTCTTCCCAGGGCCGTGGCAGGCCCCACCCCTCCTCGCTCGCGGTCAGCCAGAGGTTGGGCGGGCTGGGGAGTGTATGGCCTCGTTCGAGTTGGTTTCTGCTTCTAGTTTATCTAGAAAAACTAAAAGTTGATAAAATACTTGTTTTTCGAAGCTGTGTCTTTATTTCTTTTACTACTGTCTCACTTTGAAGATAAGACAAGAATCATACGTACATTGTGTACTCTACTCCTCTCGCTTTCATCATATGCATGTATTTCTCACACTTTCCATCACTCACGCTTTCCTTTTTAAAGTTACTTCTTTTAGCTACTTACTATCTATTTTTAGCTAAAAAAATTATAAATTATAATTAAAAACCATCAGCAAAAATTCAACGCTAAGTAGTGCTCATTTAGATTTATAAACCTATGTTTCTGAGTTTTTTTACTGTAGAAACTAAAATGCATTGTAATTACTGTTAGTTTTCTCAACGTAATTAAATTTTAAAAAATTAAAAATTAAAAGAATAAGAAAAAATAATATACAAAATTAAAAAAAATAAAAACGAAATAATGAAGTTGGAAGGCAAAAGCAAACGTTAGTTGAAGGGCCTGTTCTTTTCAGATTCTAAAAGCTAATTTTTGGCTTTTCTACAGTAACTAGTTTTTAAACGGAGTATCTTCTTAAGATAGAGTCTACTAGTTCATTATAGTACTATGTAATCTCTCGTACAAACAGCATAAAAGTCATAAGCCGTAATCAAAAGTCTAAGGGGCTATTTGGTTGCTAGCCACACTTTGCCAATAAAAATTGCCACACTTGCCTAAGTTGAGGTGCTCAAATTCTTTGCCACACCTTAGCAAGCCTAAGAGAATCTTGCCACACTTTTTTGAGTCATTGACGCGTGGGACCTAGTTTGCTGGAAGGGAATCTTGCCACAATTGTGGCTGCAACCAAACAGCTCCTTGAGTTGGTCAAACTTGTCTAACCTTAGGCGTGGTAAACTGTGGCTGGCAACCAAACACCCCCTAAGACACACTGTAAGCTCGGTCACCGTGCTAGAATTTTGGACACTGTTGGACCCCTGTGCATCCGAAATTTCGTTTTTGGCCCCCTAAGCAAAAAATTCCAATTTTGGACCCCTTCTCACCGCGCGTTTGCCAGAGTGTGACACGTGTCCCGGTCGTGCGGTTTGGTACTGCACGACCGCACTGTTCACCGGGTCGTGCGGTACCAGACCGCACGACCCCGCTGCCATCCGCGCCGAGCGCGCGACCTCCCGGTCCGAGCGCATGACTCCCGTCCCGCGGTCGCCCGAGCGCTCGTCTGCCCCGCCGACCGCGCATCCGCCCCGCCCGACCGCGCGTCTGGACGTCCGACCGCACGTCTGCACGCCCCGAGCGCGGGATTGATTCTCCGACCGCGCGATTCGCTCGTCCGACCGCCTGTCTCGAGATGTCTAATCCCTACGCCGAAAGCATTACGGGCTGGCTCTTTTTACGGCCGCTCGCACACGCGTCTGCACCCCGGTTGGCCCCTCTGCATGAGTGATATGGCCCCCCAAATTTTGCTGAATGGGTGAGGAGCGTTCGCAATAAAATGCCTTTGGAGCTCGCTTGGTGAGCAGATGCATGCGGTGAAGTCTTCTGGTTCGCAGTGGAAGCTAAGATAGAGCGAGAGAGGGAGTGAAGGGAGGAAAATAAAGTGTGGAAACTCATATTTTTGAGTTGCTTTTGTTTGGAGTTAGCAGGTTTTGCAAATACGAATGTTGTAGATCGTCTTCTGAGCTTCAAGAAGAGGTAATTTTTGGCCCTGTGCAAGTATTTTTCTGTGAATGTCATTAGCCCATAATTAGTGGAACTGTGTTTCGTTAATGTTCTTATAAGCCAATACGGTGTGTATGTTGTAGGTAAACATGATGCATGATGTATTGTAGTGTAGAAAATGTTGTATTTATTTGTTGAAGTTACGTAGTGTAATGTAGTTATTTTTTGATGAACATACGTGCTTACATGCGTAGGTGTTGAAAAAGTAAATATTTATGTTAGAGCATTTGTGGGTGATAGCAACAGTAAATATTTAAGTTTTGTGCCCGTGCAACTATAATTTTTTGTATGTCATTAGGCATTAATTAAGGAAACCATCTTGTGTTACTGTTATTTTATGTCAATCTTTTATACGCTATGTATGTATAGCAAATCTTGCATATGTTAGGCATGATGTATTGTAGTGTATATAGTGTTTTCCTTTTTTTGTGAACATACGTACTGTAAAGTAGTTTCAGTTAGGTGGAAAATATGAAGTTGTAGTGTGTACACGTTGAGAAAATACATATTAATGTTAGAGCAATTGTAGGTGATAACAATAGTACCAGGATTAGAAGCATATGATTAGTACGCTTAGGGAAGAACTACATACAGTGCGGTAGGTGGTAAAAATAAATTAGAAATAAATTTGGTAGATTAGAATTAAAATATAATAGCAGTCATAAAAAGTTATAGTAGAGCTACATAAAAACTATATTAAGTTAAAGTTAGAAAAGATTGTAGTGTAAATAATGTGTAGGTGTTGAAAAAGTAAATATTTATGTTGGAGAATTTGTAGGTGGTAAATTTGTAGTAGTTAGATTAGAGACAATTTGTATATTTAGTATGCTTAGTGAATGACCGTAGTATGAAGATCATTTGATGGAAATAAAAATGATATGAATATTTAATTTGATGTACGGTACAATTTGAAAGTAAAATAGTTACAAATAAATCATAGATTTAGAAATACAAAACATATACTAATCGAAACTGTTAATTAGATGGTACGATTGTTACATGCTGTGTACTAAAATGGTACGATTGTTACTTATGTTAGGTACGCAATGGCTGGCATTCAACAATTGTTCGTGTTTTATGGGAATGGTCTCGTACGTGATGGGTCGTATGGGGCGGACATGTCAAATTGCGAGCGGACCGTGATCCGGGCACCCGGTCTGAGCGCCATGAGCTTGTCTGAGCTACGGAGGTGTGTCCGTTCAGCGTTCGATCGATAGACCGCAAGGAATAAGTTACGGATCGAGGCAGTCTATGCCTCAATGGTGGATGATGGAAGGGAGAGCATATGACAACTTCTTAAGGTGACCAATGACGCCTCATGGGCGAACTACATGGAGGTCGTGTGCAACCCTGATGCTGCGATATATGGGAGGCCAATGGTGTATGTCGAGTTCGTGGAGAGGGCAGAATCATCAGCCATGGTTGGTTCAGATGCCGCTAGTCGAGATGTAGTGGCCGGCGGTCATGAAGACGCTTCTGCGGGACAACATGTGGGCAAGGAAGTGGGTGATGAAGACGACAGGAGGCGTGCGGACAATTTCCATCCCAACGAAGGTGTGGACGAGAGGTGGTGGGCCGCCCGTATTGACTGTCATGAGTATCTTGGGGACCAGGTGGAAGAAGAGGGCAGCGAGGAGGATGAGGAGGTGGAAACAGGCAGTTCTGGAGAGGAGGAGGATGGCGAAGGTGCAACTGGAGGGGTGGTAGGTCGTGTTGTGACGACGGACGGTGCGTACGTGTCGTCCAGACTGGACGACATCGCAGCGGCAGCCCTAGTTCTGCCACAGGGGGAGGAGAGAGAATGGGGGTTCAGCGAGGGCACACTCTTTTTGGGGCAGTGCTTCCGTAATAAGAGTGTTGTCCAGCAGGCTATTGCTAGACATGCCGTCAACATAAGCCGGACGTATCGGGTCCACAAGTCAAAGCCGGACACGTACGTTGTGAAGTGTGTCGACGGGTCCTGTGGTGACAAAGTCCGTGCACAACGGTACAAGGGCGTTGGCACGGAGTTCCGGATAACGGTGCTGCAAGATCACAGTTGCGAGCTTGCGGGGCCAGTACATAGACACCGCAACATGACATCATCGTATGTTGCGGAGCTGGTCACGCACCTCATCCAGGCGGATGTGTCAATTACCCCGAATGTTCTAATGGCAGAAGTAGCGAATACGGCGGGCTACGAAGTGAGCTACAAGAAAGTATGGCGGACGAAGCGAAAGGTGCTGCACCGTATGTATGGGACGTACGAGGAGGCGTACGACCTGGTCCCAAGAATGCTGCATCAAATTTCACAATCAAATCCAGGCACGTACATAAACAGTCTGCAGAGGGTTCATCCTACGGAGGGCCCGAACTGTTTCATTCTTGACAGAGTGTTCTGGGTCTTCCATCAGGCGATACAAGGGTTCAGGTGGTGCCGTCCAGTGCTAACCGTAGATGGGACGTTCCTATTCGGCAAGTACAAGGGTACTATTCTGACCGCAATTGCAGCCGATGCAAATGACCAGTTACTCCCAGTGGCATTTGCAATTGTGGAGAACGAGAATACAGATAGCTGGCTTTGGTTCCTTTGCAATTTGAAGCATGCCGTAGTGCAAGAACGCCCTGAAGTGTGCCTTATCTCCGACCGCAATTCAGGCTTGTTGTCTGCGTTGCAAACGTTGCAGAATGGGATGCAGGCCCCCTTCTAGTGGACTGATGTGAAGAACCGCTGGTGCATGAGGCATATTGCAGCGAACTTCCACAGAAGGTTCCGTAGCAAGGACCTAAAGAAGATGTTCAAGAAGCTATGCATGCAGAACCAGAAGCGAAAGTTCGACACCTTGTGGAGGCAGCTCGATCAGGAGGCTACGAAGCATGTGCATACAGAAGCAGGGGCCGTGGAGGGGGGGCTCCACAGGAGTCGGGGTATTCTCACAATGGGTTCAGTCCAATGCACCTGACTTGAAAATGTGGTCTTTGTTGCACGACACCGGTGGGGCTAGGTATGGGATCATGACAACCAACATGTCCGAGGTTTACAATGGTGTCTTGAAGGGCGTCAGATCCCTGCCGATCACGGCAATCGTGGCTGAGACTTGGAACCGTACCATCGGGTACTTTGTGAATAGAGCCATGATGGCGCAGAAGCACCTTGAGGAAAACAAGCAATACTCTGAGGTCATGCAGACTTTCATGGATAGGAAGATGGAGAAGGCTCGATCCCACATTGCTCAGCCCATTGATGGCTTAAGGAGGAAGTTTGAGGTCCGCCTAAGGCAGAAGTATGTCATGGGTCACATTAGAGGGGAGCGCAAGCAGGTATGCACGATTGGTGATGAAGCATCTTGCACCTGCAACAAGCCCCAGCTTCTGCACAACCCATACTCCCATGTGTACGCGGCCTGCGCTGTATGGAACCAGGCGTCGACACAGTACATCTCCAAGTACTACGACATGCAGCACTTGTATGCAACCTGGAGTGCAGAGTTCCATTCCTACGGGGTAGACATGCACTACAGGGAATTATGGCCGGGGGAGATAAAGTGGGTGCCCAACGATGCACTGAAGCATGTCGGTCGTGGATGACGACAAAGCCGTCGCATCCGCAACGACATGGATGAGAGCCAGCGAGGGGATCATGTTCGGCGCCCGAAGTGTAGGCTATGCAAGACGATTGGCCACTCCCTCAGTCAGTGCCCAAACAGGCCGGCATCAAGCAACGCTCCGTAGTACCAACCACAATCCATACGTAATGTATTATTCAGGAGGTGTACGCTAAAATGTTGGCTCGATGTAGCTATGTCTTGCACATTACCATGTTATATATGTTTTCGCACATTCCATATGTTTCCTTGTCGTGTGGGTCATATTCGTGTGCACATTTTATGTATGTTTTAGTACATTCCGTACGTTTCCCTGTCATTACATTTGTTGTTAATTATGTTGTTATTTGTTGCACATTTTGTTATAATGTACACTAACTTGTTATCCTTCTTTGGCAGGACATGGCGTTCGAGCTGCTAGACCCCCGTTGGGTCGAGCACCACCGATGCCATGTGTGGTTGTCTAGAGACGCACACGGGCCTCCTTGCTTCGTCCTTAGGGGCCCCCGAGAGAACTGGCGTCTCGACCAGCGGTACATCCCACTACTGCGAGACACCGGTCTGCTGCCCATTGCCCGCATGTTGGATCTACCGCATGCGTTCCAGTATGATGCGCCACTGCTGTCCGCTCTCGTTGATCGATGGAGGCCGGAGACTCACACCTTCCACTTTCGGTGGGGGGAGATGACGGTTACTCTGCAGGACGTCACGATGATTACAGGTCTACCCGTCCGTGGTGCTGCTGTGGTGCCACCCCCAAAGGCAGCAGATTGGAAGGTCCGTCTGCGTCACCGGTTCAGTCATCAGATCCGAGACAACGTAGCTGGGGTGCCACATGGATGGCTTCGTCGCTACATGACCTGTCCTGCAGACGCAGATGAGGACGCGGTGCGGACGCACTTCGTTGCATACCTGCTATATCTGTTCAGGTGAATCTTGTTCCCTAGCACGACTGGAGACTCCGTGCAGCCTAGCTACATACAGCTAGCGGAGTCCTTGGCGGATGGCTGGCCTGGTCAGCAGCCACAGTATAGCTGGGGATCAGCAGTTCTTAGCGCCACATACCGAGGCTTGTGTGACACCTCGCAGCGTAGCGCGGCCAGCGAGCCGGTCCTAGCCGCCTGCTACCTTCTCCTTCAGTTGTGGTCATGGGAACACTTCCCCGTTGGCAGGCCTTCCTTTGGTCGTGTTGTGCACCCTTATGACCTTATCCCGCAGTTGTACGGCCTCGATGATGGCGACGACCCCGTTGATGCGCCCACAATGGGTACACGTTGGACGCATGGTCAGTTGAGGTGGGCCAGGGAGAGACCGAGACGTGCGTACACGGATTTCCACCAGAGGTTCGAGCTTCTGCCGTTTGGCGACGTAGTCTGGTGGCCATGGTCTCCACGGTTCATTGCAAACACGGCCCCCCACGGGTTGTCATCTCAGTGTGAGCAGGATCACAGGTGTTGGATGACGACCTGCCACTTGGTGTTCGCGCACTGCGTCGAGCCATACAGCCCACACCGAGTCATGAGACAGTTCGGGCTGTACCAGCATGTCCCTCCCATGCCGCCGTCAGCACCACCATCAACACGGCCATCGACGTCACGTCCATCCCAGTCCGAGAGTCGGCCCAACTACGGTCACTCGGCCTCCATGCGCTTCGGACCGGCGGTTCGACAATTGCCAAGTATTTTTGATCGGATTATTTACCATTTATGTCTAACCACATGTTCGTCTTGCAGCAATTGCGACAGGATAGCACGCTGCTACGGAGGGCGACGTCATCACGGAGGGCGACGGAGGAGCGACCACGCTCTCCAGGACGACGGGGGCCCACTCCAGACAGCGCCAGTGACTCACCGGACCAACCAGAGGGGGCGATGCCCTCGTACACCCCTACCGTGCAGACCAACCTAGATGACCGGGACAGGTGGTTTGGGCAGACGTATCAAGGCATGACATCGCAGGACTACATGCGCGACTACCCGTCGACATCATCATTTCGACAGCCACATACCCCGGTATGCACTAACGTTCTAAGCTAAATGCCTTGTAATTTTACTACTCATTATGAACAATTTTTGTACTTTCCATTGCCTAATTCAGCTGTACCATCTAAGCGGGACGTAGACACCTCCTCCGAATGGCTGAGCTCTATGATTTTTAGCCAGCCATCGCAACTCTCCACAGAGTTCTACCCACCACCGCCTCGGCCGCAGCTCTCGCACTACGATCTACGCGATGCACCACGCTCCCCTAGTAGGTTCACCTTCTCAGAGGATCATATGCGCCGTACGAGGCGGCAACGAGGAGATGATGAATGAATTTTTTTAATTGTGCTTTTGTAATTTTTGTGATGTTTTTCCAGTATAAAAGGGTTGCTCTAAGTTCTTTGATTTACTACGGCATACAACCAACTGAGAGATGACAACACGGGGCAACGGGAGAAGACACGATAACAACAAACACAAGAAACACAAGAAAGAAAATAGCTTGACGACAACGTAGCATAAAACATTACCAACATACACGAGGAGAACCTCCAGCACTACAACTTGAGGATAACAATAAACACAAGAAAGAAAATAGCACACAACATTAAATTTATCTTCCACTCCAGTCTGTCGAAACGATGCCGCATCCCGACGGGGTCGCAACCCCCCACGACAACTCTCTCCTGGCGAACGTTGTCTGTCCTAGTGCCCATTTCATCCTCCCACACCTAGAATCGGCAACCACCGGGGGCTTTCTGCGATTCAATTAGAAGAAGATTTTTAAACATGCCACCAAGATTTGAATAAACCCAAAACAATCTTACTCACCGAGTGATAGGGGCACTTGTAGTAGTGCTGCCAAGGATTTGCGGCTGTCTGTGAGGTCCTACGTCTAACAACCGTGTTGCACTTTGAGCAAATCACCGTGGGTGCTGATGAAGAGGTGCTTAAGTGACTCATTGCCTAGTCCGGGGGAGTGTGCACGAAAGAAAACTACACAGATTGGGAACAACTAATTCACAAGGTAAGTGATAACAAGGCAGGGGACTAGGTGAGGAATGGCTCCCTTTTATAGGCTGTGTGGGGGCAGCCACACGCACAAAGACCACAGAATAAGAAGGCATCAGGCAGCTTCGCGTAGTGACAACACAAAACCGGCCAGCTTTGCCCAGTGACGAGACAAAACCGGGCAGCTTTGCCCAGTTACATGACAAAACGAGGCAGCTTTACCCAATGACAAGACCATGACAAAACGAGGCAGCTTTGCGCAGTGACATGACAAAAGAGGCCAGCTTTGCAAAGTGACATGACTAAACGGGGCAGCTTTGCGCAGTGACATGACTAAACGGGGCAGCTTTGCGCAGTGACATGACAAAAGAGGCCAGCTTTGCGCAGTGACACGACAAAACCGAGCAGCCTTGCGCAGTGACGTGACAAAACCGGGCAGCTTTGCCCAGTGACATGACAAAAGAGGCTAGCTTTGCCCAGTGACACAACAAAACGGGGCAGCTTTGCTCAGTGATATGACAAAAGAGGCCAGCTTTGCCCAGTGAAATGACAAAACGGGGCAGCTTTGCCCAGTGACAGGACAAAGCAGGGCAACTTTCCGCAGTGACACGACAAAACGGTGCAGCCTTGCCCAGTGACATGACAAAACGGGCCAGCTTTGCCCAGTTACATGAGAAAACGGGGCAGCTTTGCTCAGTGACATGACAAAAGAGGACTGAATTTATTACATTGTACCAAATACATTGAATGGTCCAAGCTCTGAATTTATTACGAGACTACAGACTCAAAAGCCTTCATAGGGACATTTATTGCTACACTGCAATCCTGACTATGCTCAAAGGATTCCCATGTCGTCCTCTCCATGGACTATGCCCACTGCACCAGATAACCTGCCTACATAAAGGCCCCCTATGTCTTCCATACCACATCTCCTCCTCAAGCCATCACAATACAACTACACAACAATGTCTTCCTGGAGGTCCGACCCATTTGGAGTGCCGGAGTGGCATGAGCGCCCGAAGTGCCATTGCGGCTTTAGGATGATGTTGTCCGTCTGGACGGATCCAGTACAACGAGCCAAATACGGCCGTAGGTTTTTCAAGTGTCCATACCTGGATGACGACTTCGTGGTAACGACGACAACTACAACCTTTGTTTCTCGTTGCCGTTTTTGACTTGATCCATGACATCTACCACGCCACACATAGCCTTTCCAGTTCATCGAATGGGTGGATCGGGTGCCGCCGGCATGGCCACAGAACCGGCCAAAGGAGGTGGAAAACAAAGGACAATAATTTGTCAAGATGACTCAGGCTCGCGAGGTGGAATGACAGATGCGGCTTGAGCAAGAGCGCCGCGTGAGGGTGGACCAAATCCGTCTGAAGGGCAAGGAGGATGAGCTGCAAAGGAGGCGGGAGCAGTTAAGTCTGCGTGAAGCAGCCATCAAGCGTCAGGAGGAAGAGCTTCAAGCTCGTGAGCCAGCTCTCAAGACCAAGAGTGACAGGAAGAAGGATGCAGCGGAGCCATCTTCAGGGCGCGACAAAAAGGGGAAACAACCACGCTACACCCAGTAGACAAAATGTAATATTCCCTAAGGCATGTTAGGACTAGCGGTGGAGTTCTGAACATTAGAAGTACAGAGTTCCACACATGCCACTGGTCACATCACTTACCACTTTATGTATCGACCGTTCTACGGCCAATCGTTCCTAAAAAAATTTTACCTAAATTTTTTATGCATCTACAACTTACATTGAACATAAACTTCTATTACAACTTTATCTGATTTTTACGCAGTTTATAACTACAAAATTGACAAAACATACAAACATCACGCGGATTGCAAACCCTTAAAACATACCAAACCCTAAAAGTCACTTACCACTTTATATATCGATCGTTCTACGCACAATCGTTCCTTAAAAAAATTACCATAATTTTTTATGCATCTACAACGAGCCAATCAACATAAACTTGTTTTACAATTTTATCAGATTTTTTCTGTTTCACGACTACAAAATTAACAAAACTTATAATCATTACAGTTCCTGCACTCATTCTCACGTGTTCAATATCACTTTCGTTCATTTCGTCCAATTGTTCATATCACATTTGTGCTCAAAAATTTTTTCATTAAATTGTTTCCAATAAAACAACATACCATGATCGAAATTTGTTATTGTCACTTCAACACATTTTTCACGGTCAGCAATATATGAAAATCACAAATGCATTAATCGTTACTTCACACAAATTTCGTTCGTATTCTACCAAACAATATTTTAAATTTTCAAATTTGCACAAAAAATTACACAAGCAGTACAGTGGACTCCACTTCAAATTCATATTTTTCCACTCATTTTATATATACACATAATTTTTTTTAAATAATAACTTTATATATGCATAAATATACATACACAGTAAATATATATATATGCGCGGTCGGGAATTGCAAACCCACGGTCGGCACAGCGGTCGCGCGCTCACGAGGGAATCGTGCGCTCGAGAACCAAACGCGCGCTCGGGGCGGGAGGACGTGCGCTCGGGGCGGGAGACGTGCGCTCGGGTGACGGCATCGCGCGGTCGGAGCGGCGCCAGGCGGGTCGTGCGGACTGGTACCGCACGACCCGATGAACAGTGCGGTCATGCGGTACCAGTTCGCACGACCGGGGCACGTGGCGGCGTCCGGTGATCCCGCGCTCAACAGGGGTCCAAATCCGGAATTATTTCCTTTCGGGGTCAAAACGGAAATTTTGGATGCACAGGGTCCAACAGTATCCAAATTTCACCGTGCTTATCCAATCACCCTGAAAAATAAAAGCTAGTGCAGAGTTGAAAGCGGCGAAAGCAATGCTACACTAAGTACTAGTACGACAGACAGGAGCGAGCCCTTGGATTATTGAGGGTGCACCGCACGCGTGTACCCGTACCTGTCAGAGCAATGATTCGTGCGAAGACTGGTGTTAATCGTACGCATGTGTCACACACTCACACGTCTATTTATTGCATCAGGCACAAAGGCTTCAGGACGAAGCCCGTGAACCAGGGCCCTTTTCTTACCTTTTAATCAGTGTGGTTGTAGGAGTTCCTGATTAAATTAAGGACGAGAGAATCTGGAAAATTAAGTTCCTGATTAAAAGTGTCACCGTTCTTTTCTTTGTTTTTAGCCGTGACTTTTACTGATCGTAGAAAAGATTAAGGAAATAAGTATTATTTATGTTAAGAAGTTATTTTATTTAAAGTGGCTTTTAAAATGACCTCTATAAATAATTTGTAGAAACTATTTAAAAAAATTATTTTTATTTAAAAGTCAGTTTCTAAAAATCAAAAGCCATTTGGAAGTAGACTATATAGTGACTTTCGCAAATGACTTGTAGAAACTGTTTTAAAAATTATTTTATTTAAAAGTCGGTTTCTAATAATTGAAAGCCATTTGAAAGTAGACTATTTTTTTGGTTAAGGCTTATAGTTTTTGGGTTGTTTATATAAGAGATTACAGAGTAACAAAAACTTACGTGCGATTTTTACAATACAAATGAAGTTGGTACGATATATACTACAATTAACTAGTAGATTTTATCTAAAAAATACTTTATTTAAAAGTTAGTTATTGTAGAAAAGCCAAAAGTTAAAAAAGAGCAGTGCCTATGTAAAAAAGATGAGAGGCCAGTGTTTTCAGAAAAGAAGTTGAGAAGACAATAGGATTTCATGGTACAGGTTTGGCGTGGCTGCTAGTAAAAAAGCTGTAAGCAGAGCCGTCCAAGTGGCAGGCATCATGACTCGGTCCTGACAGTCCAAATCATGGCGCTAAGATACAACGAGTGATGCACATTGGTTTAGCGTTTTTCACGTGAGGGCCAGGCTAGACATAGTTCTAGATGACGGCAAACATCCACTGTGGGAGTGATTGGTTGCTTGTGCAGATCCCGAGCCAGGTCCGTCTGATGCAACTCGTTCTTGTTTGGCTGGTTGTTCTTCTCTTGAGCCAAGCCCTTCCGACGAAAGATTTCCTTTCTAGCCTGGCCGCGCGGAAACGAGAATTACTTTCGTTCCTCCCTGGCCTGGCTGGCGGGATCCATCCTGACTACACCCTACAGGAAACCAAACGCGCCCACAGTGTGTGTCAGCATAATGAACCCCCTCTATCCATTGCTCCAAGCGTCTAAAGTTGTTCCGTTCCTCTTCTTGCTTGTACTATTCCATGGGCTAATGTACATGGGAGATGGAAGAGAGTCTTTCTGTATATGTACAACCATGCACCTATTTATATAGGTTATTCTAAGATGGTTTTATGCTTTTCTATGAGTAGTCTAGACACCAATGTTCTTGTAATTTCTTTTCCTTGGCGAGGCAGATTATTCCTATATATTCTAAACCACTTGTTATTTCAAACCATGTAATAGCCTACCTCTACTACTAATTCAACCTGAGTATCTATTACTAATTCAACCTGACTACCTGAGTAAGCCAAAGTTTTCAGTTTACCTTGGGCAAGTCTCACGTTTAATTGCATCCGAACATGCATGTATGTAGGGTTGAACTCCATCTATACGTCGATTAAAATAGTCGGTGAAAAACATCCCACAAAATATATTCAGGTTTGTAAGGAAAACAAGGTTCCTAAAATATGTGTAAAGCGCTCACATAATTTTAATTAAGAAAAAGAGGGGAAAACGAAATTTTGGACCGTTTTGGCCCTTGTGCCGCAGAAATACAGGATATGTGGCCTGTTCTTTTCAGTTTCTAAAAACTGCTTTTCAACTTTTCTACAGTAACTAATTTTTAAACGGAGTATCTTTTCAAGATAAGGTCTACTAGTTAATTATAGTACATACTATACTGACTTCATTTATATCGGCAAAAACCGCACGTGAGTTTCTGTTACTCTATAATCTCTCATACGAACAGATCAAAAATTATAAGTCGCAGCTAAAAAAGAACAGGCCATGGTGCCCAGCATGCCAGAATTCCGTGTGTGGCCCCCTACGATGTGGCTCCATGCCAGCCTCATGGCGCGCACCCGCTCTACGTGAAGCTAGCTGGCGCATTGAACTACCACGCCAAGAAAGCTAGCGCCCCCTCCCGCGCAAGGAAGATGGCGCGGCTACATACCGCACGAGGCTGCTTGTGGCAAGCTCGGACACGCGTCCAGCTAGCCCCCCACGTGCATGCAGTTGCTGCTACCTCTTTGTGTGTACACACTCTGCTATTTAAAGGATTGGTGGTTCATTTTGAGAGTTAGCGAGAGATAGAGAGAAGCAGCAGAGATTGAGAGTAGGATCGAGAGACTGAGAGAGAGCGGAAAGGGTGGATTTTTTAGTGCTTCCGAATCGTAATTTCAAGTTTATGCAGTTGCAAAAGTTATAGATCATTTTCTAACCATTCGAAAGAGGTAATTTTCATTGTCATGTGCCAATTTTTTAGCAACCTGATTAGCATGCAATTACTAAATGGTAATTTGTTAGTATGAAAAAGCCGATGTTAGTGTCGTTAAATGCTTAGTAGCCACGGTAATTATATGAATATCGTAGTTCATGTGTATGTTATTGAAAGCATCTAGGTTTTTAAAAATGGTTTTGGTAATTAATGAATTTATGTGAATATAGGACTAATCTGTCTGTTAAATGTTTAAAAAGTTAAATCCTTAAGTGGATGACAAGACACATGCTAGGGATAAATGCGAAGATCAAAAATGGCTCAAGACAAAGATACACTTAGATTAGGATCCTCTTTTTTTACCGGTCTTACGAGAAAAGGTGGAAGACCGGATTATAGGTTAAAAGTCGTACCATAAAGAGGGATCATGACAAGTAACTTGATAGCATAATTCTTGTGCCACTTGGATCAAGTTAGGATCATGCATTCATTAAAAATCTGGTTTAAAAGTCAAATCTGTGCTCTGTCTCGAAAACCGGAAGTACCAGAGTTTTAACGGCGGAACTAACACAGAGCAGAAGTTCTGCAATCCTGAGCGGTACTTCTGGCGCCCGGAAGCTCCGAAAATCCGAGCGGAACTTTTTTTCTAGAGAGCACCCCCGGAGTGTTCGGTGCTCTGTCCGGACAACCGGAAGGTCCGGCATCCGAGCGGAACCTTTTTTCCAGAGAGCACCCTCCGAGTGATTTTTCTGGTATGCGGAATCCGAAAGTATCGGAGGTTTAACGACAGAACTACCGTGCGAAGCGGTAGTTCCGCTGTCTGAAGTGGCACTTCCGAAGCATGGAAGCACCGGTGACAAGGGCGGAACCTTTTTTTCAAAGAGCGCAAACTTTTGGTTCCGACCCAAGTGGTACTACCGCGCCGACTTCCCGAAACTACCGCAGAGCGGAAGTACCAGATTTATAACAGCGGTAGTTCCGCGCCGACTTTCAAATGGCTAGTTCAGAGGCTCTGACATAGCCGTTCTGCCACGCCAGAGCCGGAGCGGAAGTACCGGCCTTTGGCCAAAGGCCGGTACTTCCCCTCACCCTGATTTTTTTCCTGAATATTGCCCCTAACGGCTAGATTTGGTTGCTAAGGGTATAAATACCCGTATCACTGCTCAAGAACAGTTGTAAGAGACCCCATTGAACATCTTTGAGCATTCACTCCACACTTCATTTACTCCTTGTGCATTGATTTGAGGTGGTTGAGCCAAAAAGTGCATTGCATTCAATAGTTTAATCCTTTGGCACTTGTTTGCAATCAAGTGAAGCTGGTGATTTGTTACTCTTGGTGTTTGCCAGCACCTGGACGACTCGGTGGAGGTTGACCGGTGATCTTCTCAAAGAAGCTTGTGAGAAGGCCCGGTGTGCGTCTGAAGGTTGGAGCTCACCTACCCGGAGTAAGGAAGAACTACCACTAGTGCATTGGAGGTGCTTCGGCTTAATTCATGAAGCCGGTCCAATTTGTTCGAGCTAACCTCAACGTGGACTAGGGGAAACCAGCAAGTTTCTGATCACGTTAAAACATCGAGTGTACTTGTTTTCTTTCTTGATTCTTTTTAACTCTTGTTTATTAATCTCTTTGTGATCATTTATTTGAGTTAGAGCTAGTGTTGATTCTCAACTTGACTAGAAATGTGTAGTAATTAAGTGTTTTACACTCTTGCTATATTAAAATTGTAAAGAATTAATTAAAGGTTAAGAAAATTTAAAAACCTCCTATTCACCCCCCCTCTAGTCGACTATCCTTGATCCTACAAGTGGTATCAGAGCTTGGCCTCTCATTATTAGGCTTAATCGTATAGAGAGAAAGGATGGCTAGCGAGGGGTTTGCTATAGAAAAGGCGTCTTTCTTTGATGGATCAAACTATGCTTATTGAAAAATTAGAATGTTTATATATCTTAAGGCCATGAGTCCGAATATTTGAAAAATTGTAAATGAGGGCTATGCCATGCCTCTTGATCCATTGCACCTTATAGAACAAGACGGGCGTAACGCTCATTTAGATGCACAAGCCATGAATGCACTATTTGGAGCTTTAAACGCGGACGAGTTCAACAGGGTGAGCAATTTGGAAACGGCTCATGCTATTTGGACAACCCTTTTCGAAATTCATAAAGGGACGTCCATGGTTAAAGAAGCCAAATTGCATAGGCTTCGGATTAAATATGAGGCATTTACAATGTTGCCTCATGAGGACATCAACGAAATGTACTCACGACTCAACAACATCGTAAATGAACTCAAGGGTCTCGGTACTAACCTTTCCGATATTGATGTTGTAAAGAAAATGCTTAGGGCGTTGCCAAAAAAGTATGAAATATTGGTGACTCTCTTCCTCAACTCACCCGAGTTGACAAGAATGACACCGATGCAACTCTTGAGCAACCTCGTCACAAACGAGTTGTACAAGAAAGACAAGGGGGACCTCTTGGAGCAATTCTCCTCAAGAGGTAAGAAGATCACTGCCTTCAAGGCCAAAGCCGTGGTAAGCGAAGATGATGAGGAGGACTCCGAGGAGGAGTTGGCTCTTCTAGTAAGAAGAATGAACAAATTCATGAAGATGCGCTCAAACCGAAACATGAATCATGAAAAAGCAAGTAAGGGGCACTCCTACACCGACAAACGCTATAGCAATAACTGTTGCTATGAATATGATGAAAAGGGGCATATTGCCTCTCAATGCCCCACCAAGGATGACAAAGAAAAGTCATCAAAGAAGAAGGCCTATAACGGAAAGAAGAAGCTTTTCAAATGGCTTCACAAGGATGGCAAAAATGAAGCCCACATTGGAGAGTGGGATTTCGACAAGGAGTACTCCGACTCCGATTCAAGTGAAGACGAGTCTCCCAAGAAAAAGGGGCTCGTTGGCATCGCCATCAAGGAGGCTCCATCGCTCTTCTCTTCTCCAACATACCTTATGGCAAAAGGAGAAAAGGTAATAATTTTTGATGATGAACATTCCTTTGATGATCTTATGGATATACTTATAGAGTTAAATTTAAGGTCTTGAAAAGAGAGCATATATCTCTACAAGAATGTTATGAGGAGCTAAAGGAAGCTCATGATCATGACTTGCTTACCCAAGAAAATCAAAATAAATCTTGCACTAGCATTAGCATTACTTGTGATATTCTAAATGAAATGACTAGTGTAGAAATATCAAAATCTAGCATATCTACTTCTTGTGATGATTTACTTGCTATACCATGCTCATCAAATATAGATTCTAGGAGTGTGTTAGCCATGACTCATGATGATATACTTGTTAATGAAAATAAAAATTTAAAAAAACAAGTAGTAAAATTAAACAAAAGTTTGGAAATAGCTTTCAAGGAAAAGGTCACCCTTGATAAGTTGTTGAGTGATCAAAGATGCTCATTTAACAAAGAAGGTCTTGGGTATATACCCAAAAGAGGTAAGAAACCGACAAACAAGCCTACAAGATTTGTGAGGGAAAATGGTAAGTATTGTACAAAATGATAGGAAATAGGACATGAACAACAAAATTGTCCCAAGGGTAAGATTGAACCCATTGGTTTATATGATTCATATTACATGCTCAAAAAGTTCAAAAATGGAAATGTTATTGCTTAATTTATTGGCACCTCGATTTTGGGTACTAAAAAGAATGCTATTTTGGTGCCCAAAGCCTTAGTTACTAACCTCCGAGGACCCAAACAAATTTGGGTACCTAAAAGACCTT
Source organism: Dendrocalamus latiflorus (assembly GCA_017311315.1). Taxonomy (NCBI): domain Eukaryota; kingdom Viridiplantae; phylum Streptophyta; class Magnoliopsida; order Poales; family Poaceae; genus Dendrocalamus; species Dendrocalamus latiflorus. The sequence continues at coordinate 3,862,362 of CM029636.1, read as the reverse complement.
GATTTCTTTTGTAGGTGAACCACAAAATTAGTGGACGACATTGGGTACTTGATAGTGGGTGCACTCAACACATTACCGGAGACCGAAAGATGTTCACCACATTTGAAAGTGGGAGCAATGAAAGAATCACATTTAGAGATAATAGCAAAGGAAAGGTACTTGGATTGTGATGATTTGAGTTTCCCTCTGATACTCCCGCTTGTCCTGTTCATCTCGTCACGAGTGGAGGGGTAGAAACAAGTGGATTAGTTGATTGACGTCCATCAGTTTCGTTGCCCCCGCCATCTCGGGGTAATGAATGAGCATTTACACTATTTTCAACAACTGGTTTTGGCGGGTTCTGTCATGAAGAATCGTGCACAGTATTTCGATCGATATCACCAATTGTGTTAACCTCGTGCCTCCAGCATGAACCTCGCGATGAGGTCCAATCGTAACTAAATGAGAGCCTTCCAACACTTTAGTAGCCTCCACGATGGGGAATGGTTGGAGATTACAATCTCTAGTGAGTTTTGTGGTGGACTCGGCCTAATATGGCGGATTATCAATGGGATGCTGAGCATTATTATCTTCATCTGGCTTTCTACCGATGGTATTTCATCGATATCGTGACTAGGTGTCTGTCATCTCTCAAAATACCTAGGAGCCATAGGCAAATATTGGTCACCCATGACGGTATTGAGAGTATATTGAATCTCAGATTGTGGTGTTGAGATTTTTGTCGCTATTTTTGCCAATCGAAAGGATTAGGCTTGCAAGGGTATTTGGGCATTCCAATCTGGTCAGAACTGATCCCTCTGGGAGTGCCACTGACGGGGACATCGAATCTTCTTCCATCCAGTCAATCTTATCAATTTTAGTGAGCGGCGAGCCTGGGATAGAAGAGGATGATGACGACACATCGTACTCCATGGCGTGGATGCATGCATCCATGCCGAGGTCGGTATATTCCGTCAAATCGAACCAATTCTTCTCATCCCATGCCCCTACTGTGATCGCATGAGTGATGACAACAAGAATCAGAAAAGAATGAGGATTGTTGAATGAAGAACTTCATAGATTTAGCACCTTCTTCCCCACAAACAGCGCCAGCTGTCGACGATCGAACCGCCGATCTTACGTAATAATATAAGAAAAAAGGCTAAAAATCCTTATGAACTAGCTACAGAGGTGCCTTTAACAAGGCAGGAGCCTAGCCCTATTACACCGAATTGAATGAGATTGAATCCATTGTATCCCTTATATCCCTTGTTGAATGTCATCATCGTCCAGCTTTAAATGCCAATGAATGGACACCAGTTATCCGCTAGGAAGACGCCTTATGGAAGCAACACGTCTTGTCGGTGAAGCAGTTATTGTCAAAGGAAGAACACTTGATCATCGGTTGTTGTCAGCAGGAGATGAACATGGGCAACAACCGCATAGCGGTTGTTGTCAATGACTTAGGGTCGAAAACGTCGTGCTGTTTGGAGTGGATATGACATGTGTTTATCTGCTGCATGGAAGAAATATACTTGGAATTGGGTCCAGGTGTCAGTTCAAGTAATCTCCAAGCAGTCATCTAATCTAGGTACCTGTTCAAATAATCTCCGAGCAGTCATGTCCGCACAGAAGCATATGCTTCACATCGAGAGTAACCTCTAGAGGTTTACAACAATATTTTTTCACATGAATTTCTATGTACTTTATAAAAAAGGGCACTTTTCACAATTGCAGCACAAAAGCATCGTTCTTGTAGAGCAAAAAGACCCACAGTTTTTTATATTACCAGTGGCCTTTGCTTGGTTCTTGTGGAAGTAGCATGCATTCAAGCTAAGATAATTCTGAGGGCTGAGCCTAGCTCGGTTGGCGAGGGCTGCCGTTGAGCGTCCTTACCACCCATGTTTAACTCCTAGGTTCAATGCTTGTACTTATCAAAATAAAATGGGTATATTCGTGTGTGTATGTGCACTGAGTGGGATAATATGTGCTATTCCCCAGAGACTTTATAGCCTTTTGATCAACAGTTATTTATATATTGTATAGTAGACGCACACGTGTGCACGTTGTCCCGTTTATTTCAGTTTTAGCTTCTAACTTCTGTCTTATTTTTTACTATTCATAAATTTCGTTTTTTTCTGAATTTTTCGTTTTTTTGCCGGTTTTTTCCCGTATTCGTTCGCATTGTCCGTAATGAGCTAACATATTTTTCTATTTTTTTCATTTTTTTAAATTTAATTACGCTAAATAAGCCACCTTCAGCTACAGTAAAATTTTATCCGTTATCATGTAATTTTAGTCATAAATCATAATTTTTTAGCCCAACCGAGCGGGCAACATTTGTCACTTTGCCTATATTATAAAACAAGCTTGCCATCCCGTTTATACCAAGCAGGCAAGCTAGCATCATCCTCCAAAGCCAACGAAAACCAAGATTGAGCCCAAAACCATGGCTGCCAAGGTCAAGTCCCTCCTCCTCCTCGTCGTCGCCGCCGTCCTCGCGGCCTCCACGGCGGCCACCACTCTGACCCTCCACAACCTGTGCCCGTACCCCGTGTGGCCGCTGGTCACCCCGAACGGCGGCTTCCCCTCCATCTCCGACAACACCGTCCGCCTCGACGGCGGCGGGAGCGGGCTGGTGTCCTTCCGCTTCCCGCCCACCTTCTGGGCCGGGCGCGTGGTGGTGCGCACGGGATGCGCCGGCTCCGGCAACCCCTCGCGGTGCGAGACGGGGACCGCGGAGCCATTCACGGTGGTGCAGCTGGTCGTGCACTCGCCGGAGGGCGGGCAGCAGGACCTGGCGGTGTACAGCGTGAGCCTGGTGGACGGGTTCAACGTGCCGGCGGTGGTGAGCCCGCAGGCCGTGGGCGGCGGGCAGTGCCCGGCGCTGGGGTGCGCGGCTGACCTGAACGACCGGTGCCCGCGGACGCAGCGCGTGTTCGGCGCCGGCGGCCGCGTGGTGGCGTGCAAGGGGCCCGCGAGCTACTTCAAGGACCGTTGCCCGCTGACGAGGACGACTCCGAACGACGTGGAGCCCGTGCCGCAGCGCTGCCTCGCGCCCGGCGAGCTCAAGGTCGTGTTCTGCCAGCCCGCCATGGTCGGCGCCGGCGAGCCCGGGCTCATCCGCACCGTCGTCGCCGACAACTAGGGCCGATGCTAGCGCTAGCTGGTTGATTAACTAGGGTTGGTCTTCAATAAGTGCGCGTTTAATTAGGTTAATTAGCTAGCTAGCTAAGTGCGTGGTAGTAGTACATGTGTGTAAGTGTGTGTTGGGAATGGCTTCGTCGCCATGTGTTCCGGCCTGCCGTGCCGTGGGAATAATGCGTGCACGTACGTACGTACGTACGTACACATGTATGTGTGGACTGGTAGTATACTGGTCAACTACGCACCGTCTACTTTTGTATTGTACTTCTTGTTCTACTTACTACCTCGTCGCCGTATGGTAGCAGCTATAGCTATCTGTTTCAGTTTTGATACCTACGTACGGTCGTTCATATGCACTCGTATACGCGGATGCACGACCAGTAAATGCATGGGCGCGCGAGTTAGTACAGTGTCAGTGTGTCACGTGAACGCGCTCGGCCGAGATGGAGATCACGCGAAAGCTTGTCGTTTGCTCTCGATGTGAAGCATGTCCATGTGCCAGCAGTTAGGTCCCGTCGTGTTACTTTTGGCAGGAAATACAGTGCTGTTTTTTTTTTGTCTATGATCTATAATTTTTTAAGTAAATAAATAATATGATTTTTTCATCGTCGTTTTGAAACAATTTATTGAAATAGTTTTTTAGAAGTAGTTTATCAGCTTTCGGTTCATTTGTATTAGCACTCGTACTAAAGCAATAAGTCGCAGCATAAAAAAGTAGGCCCACAAATAGTTCCCGTGTCACTCTCGTACGCGAGCCCTAGAGGTCACGCCAACACACCAAGAGCCCCGTGTCTAGCTCCTCATTGGCCAACATCGCCACTCCTCCGGAGCCTTCCTCTCCCTCCATTTTCTACCTTTCCTTCCTCTCCCTTCTCTTCTTTTCCTCATATCTGATTTTTTTTCTTTCCTTAGTACCACCTGCATCCTTCTTCTTCAACTCTGGTCACTATCGCCCTTGGATCCTAGTGGATCTAGAGCCTCCTCTCCATTGTTCTTGAACTTCTCCCTCTTCGGTTCCACCGTCCACTCGAGCATCGTCGTGCGTTGCTAGATCTGCCGATTGCAATTAGTGCTTGCTATTGCTTTCTGGATGGTACTACTTGGCCATCCCCTGACCACCCATCCGGGCCTGGTCACGGATGTTGGCTAGGCCTAGTTGTGGTCGTGTTGGGGTGAGCGGTTCGAGGTTGCAGCGACACGTTTGTCACCCTATTCGACATTGTTGGTTGGGACAGGTCTTGGCCGCGTGTGGTGTGCTTATGTCTGGCTGGGCCTGTCCATGGCTGCACGGGGGTGAGTGGTTGGCTACTTGGTGGCAGTGCATGCCGACACAAGTTAGGCATTGTTGTTGGCTTGGATGGGGCATGCTATAGGTTTCGTTTTGGTCATTTCGGTGATGTGTGTCGTGGCGAAGTCGAAGCTATCATGTTGTGGGTGTGCGATGGGCGACGACAATGACATGCGGTAGGCGTCGCAATGGGGTGTTTGGCGTGTAGGTGGCGATGGCTTCGGTGGTTCAGTGGTCTTCGCCGAGCTTAGGCCCAACTTGGCTTGGGCGTCGTTGTCTTGCTTGAGGCTTCACTTCAGGCGTTTCTTTGGATGCTTTTGGCAGTATTTGTATTGGCAAAGTTAGAGTTACAGTGTCGTGGTGCACGACGGGCGCCAACGATGACAAGTGACGAGCGTTGGAGCTTGCAAGTGACGGCTTGGCTGAGGCATCACTTCAGGCGTCGTTTTAGACGCTTCGATGATGCTCGTTGCGGTGAAGTTGGAACTGCCGTGTAGCGGGTGTGTGACGGGCAAAGATGATGACATGCGACAAGAGTCATGGCAGGGCGTCGGTGGATGGCACACGTCAGGCGGTGCATGGTGGTACTTGAATGGTGGTGGTTGCCAACGGTGTAAGTGGAAGAGCCACACCTCTCTTTTTCTAGGGAGTGTCGTTGTTGCTGCTTCAAATGATGTTTGTCTTCTAGATGCAGTAGGTCCTTGGTAAGAGTCTCAGTTAGGTCCCTTGGTGTTGGTGTCCTGGTATTTTCCCTTCGAGAGCTGATGTAATTCTTTTCTCTTTAAAACAAATGGCAGAGTCTCCGTTAAAAAAAATCTCGTGGTGTTTCCTCTTAGAAAGTCAATACATGTGCGTTCACAGCACGGATAACCGCGAATTCGCAAAAGTTTTTTTGGACGTATCTATGATATGAACATTCGATTTATTTATTTTTTTAGTTTTTGGTCGTCTTCTTTTAGGTTTATACTTAGGCTTTGGCTTTTATTTCTATTGTAACTTATCGTTAAACGTTGTGTTTTTTAAGGTGGAGTCTACATGTAAATTGCAGTATAAACTATATTGAATTCAGTTGTACTGTCTAAAATTGCATGCGACTATTTTTCTCTGTGTACTGCCTCTCATGAACAGAATAAAATTCAAAAACCACAGCCATAAACCTCAGCCCAAAAGAACCCACCTTTAGCTTCAGCTCAAAGCCTCGTAAGCTTAAGTTCCCCAAAACCAGATGTGATTTATCAGGTAAGCTTGAACGAACCCTCCTAATCGAACGCACCCGAACCCTCCTAATCAAAGGCACCTGGCCTCCATCGCCGTTGTTTGAGAAACTGGCCGGCTTTTAGAGGAAACTGAGCCTACTATATTCCGCTCCAAATAGCTTAAGCTTTAAGCTTATGGCTTTGACTGTTAGCTTTTTGTTAAAATTGTACGGCAATGGCTGTTAGTTTTTTCTAAATCATTCAATTAAAAAATTAAAAAACACATTATATCATCTCGAACAATAAAAATAATATAAAAAAGAGAAGAGAAAAAGCTTAAAAAAATAAAAAACGAAAACTGAAATTAAAAACTAAACGTCTCAAATGACGTTTAACTGAAATAAATTAAAAGTTAAAAACTCAAAAGCCAAAATCGTTTAGAGCGGACGTTAACGTCAACTAGCTATGTAGGCGTGGCGCCACGCCACGCCAGCCACCGTGTTGACCGAAGTAAAAGAGACAATAATTCGCAGGGAGTTTCATAAAAAAAATCGAGGACAAATGCGTAATTTCGGAAAAATCAAAGGTTTTCTGGTAAAAAATCGAGGACCTGCAAGGACCTGTACGTAAGTAAATAAGGTCCTATACGTAATTTCGGGAACCCGCGGGGCGCCATCCAAAAAATTTTTTTGAAGGAAAAAAACTTGCAGGGACCTTTTCGCGAGGGAAAAGAACCTTTACGTAATTATCGGAAAGTCGGAGGAAATTGCCTCTCCCGGCCGTACGCGAAACCGCCTGCCACGCGCCAGCCGGGGGCACGCGCGGGGGCGACGTGGATCGCTGCGGGGCCGAAATCCCACCGGCTTTGTACAGCGGAGCTATGTCCGATATCCGAATTAGCTTAAAGCAAACAATTATTAATCGACAGCAGGGAAGCGGCTTCTCGAATGGTGGCGCACTGGTAACAAAGGTACAAAACGTACGGAGTGCCAGTGCGGCTGTAATATTATTAATATCGCTGTCTGCCACTGTTCGCGCGGCTCCTCTGTCCTTCGGCTTTTTTTTTTCATTTCTGGCCACCGAGCATTCAAAGTTCCGGTTGTTTTCAGCTTATAGGCTCGACTGTTTCCGCTTCAGCTTCAGTCTTTCGGCTTGTTTTTCACTATTTATAAATTTTGTTTTTTTTAAACTTTTAATTTTTTTTATTGAGCTTTTTTGCCGGTTCTTTTTTTTCTGTATTTGTTTGTATTATACATAATGAGCCAACATATTTTTTAAATTTAATTATGTTAAATAAGCCTCTGTCAGCTACAGTGTTTTTCAGCCAGCTACAGTGCTTTTTAGCCATAAGCCACCAAAAAAATCCAAATGAGCACAGCCATCGGTCTATAGTTTATTATTTTTTAAATAGATAAATGAAATATTTTTTGTTGTTGTTTCTAAATGATTTAATTAGATAATTTTTTCGAAACGACTTACCAATATTTGATTTATTCAAACAAGCCATCGGCAAAAATAGCCGAAACTAACATGGCCAAATTCTACCGGCAGTTTCACATAAAAAAACTCTAATTCTTATAAAGATGGTAGAAAAAAATCGTATTATCCAATGCGAGCATGGCTAGTTCGCTGGATAGACTTTTCATTTTTGTTTGAGGGGAATACGCAGCATAGCTTGAGCCCAAGTGAAAGAAGAATCGACACGAGGAGTATCCTATCCCGGACTCCTAGGCGTGTCAAACTCGGCCGGGCCGGGCTGTCTAGTCAGGCTGGTCGTGCTGGCCCAAATATTTGCTGCGATGTTTCTGCAACGGGAGCGGGCCTGCTTGGGCCCTCTCTCCCTCCTGGGCCTCAAGCTTGGCCCTAATTGGTCACTTGATGGTGTACTGTATTGTGCCAGCCCGTGGATAGAAGCTGTAACACCAGCGCTTTCTCCAAATCTGGGCCTTGTTTTGGATATCCATTTTCGCCATGCTCTCCGGCCCACTGTCACAGATGAAATGGAGTTTGTGTGTGTGTGTGTGTACGTATTTGCATGGTAGAGACGATACTGTTGCCACCGGATTTGGGATGGCAAAATAATCGACTGAAATATATGGAACTGGACGTGGCTGGAAGGAAAGGTTGGTGGATACAAAGAAAAGATTTGAAGCATAATCTAAAGATTTGAGTTAGTGGTTTTAGACTATAAATATGTTGCACCGGTTGGCGATAAACACACATTGTAAAAATCCTTATTTGTATATACTTTTTTTTATGTATCTTAGAAGTAGTTTGTAGCTAGTAGAATCTTATCTTTATAATTCTATTTGGATCAATATTACTTCGCATCGATATGTTAATTAATTTGTGAGTTACAATTATCCCCTATTTCGATATTTGTTTCTGTTCGTTAACCAGCTTCACATCTATGTTTCGTCTAAAATTGACTTTCGTTCAGCTTATTATCAATCTTGTCGATTTACTGAAAAATCGATGTTACATACGCTGACAAAAAGCACCCTTCGAAGCGACATGGTGATGCTGTGAGAGATTAGTTGACGGCAACCCATGCTTAAATAAATCACGAGAATAGCAGCTATAACTTCCATCCTTGCACCAGCTTTGGATGGTTTGGGCTAAAGGCCGATTGTTAGGTCATTCTCAAATCGCAATCGAAAAGATTCAAAACACTTATGAGGCGTTTTGGATGTGACGTTCAGTGGTTAGTTCGAGCTTCTCAAGGTTTTTAAGCCACCGGGCAGCATTTTTCAGTTATCATTCTCCGATTTTTTTTACAAATAATCTATTTTTTATTCAAAATTACAGAAATATACCTGCGGAAATTTTTTTTACAAAAATAGGCTCCAGTCGCCCAATGGTTATGCAACTGGAGCCTTTCGCCCAACGCAGCAGCAACACCTGGAAAATCTGGCAACCGTTGGGCGATTAATTGCAGTCGCTCCACCGTTGGGTGACTAAAGTCCAGTCACCCAACCGAGTGGCGACTGGGGGTGGGTTATAACCACGCCGTGCTTGGCCGCCCCGATCGATCCAGCGAGCGCGACAGAGGAAGGAGAGGAGAAGAAGAGAGAAAGTAGAGGAGAAGAAGGGGAAGAAGAAGAGAGGGAGAGGAAGAGGAGAGGAGAGGGAGAGGAGGAGAGAGATCCAGGTAATTTTTTCGTATATTATTTTTCTTAGTGTTAGTGAAAATTATAGATGTAGAAAATTTAGTGTAGAAAATTTAGTGTCGAAATTTTGAAAAAGTACGCGGTTGTATTATGAAGTTTATTTAAATTCAAACAAGCCTATTATCTCGTCTTTTCGTATTCAATCATTCACATATCAAAGTCATCTAACAAATATTAACATACCGGTTTTCTTCGCACACGAATTCTCAGCGCATGTCACTTACCAGCGAATGTCTGAATCGTTCTACGGTCAATCGTTCGTAAAAAAAAGTTTCTAAAATTTTATACGCACCTACAACATACAATGAACATAAACTTTTATTATGACTCCAGCACATTTTTTCCAGTTTAAAATTACAAAATTCATAAAATTTAAAACAATCACGGGGGAGTGAGTGTAGTCGCCTAATAGGAGGGCGACTGCATGAAAGTCGCCCAATAGGGAGGCGACTGCATGAAAGTCACCCAACGGGAGGGCAACTAGATGCGATCGCTCCAGGGTGCGGCGACAGGTATTGTGTCGGCCCCTGGTTGGGCGATAGGCTCCAATCGCTCAATGGTTGGGCGACTGGAGCCTATTTTTGTAAAAAAATTTCTCGCGGGTATATTCCTGTAATTTCGAATAAAAAATGGATTATTCGTACAAAAAATTCATCATTCTCCTGTATCAAAACTAGTTCTAAATAGGCACATTCTCATGTTACTTTGCCTACTCACTGGAAGATCTTCTACTAAAATATTCTCTGTATGCCGTGGAGCATGTAACACCCTAATTTCTGGGAGTATTATGAATCCCTCGCAACTGCCCAGGACTATTCAGCTGTGAGTTACATCAATCGAGTGTATAATATTGCCAACACAAGCTTAAGAACAAAAGTCAACTTTATTACAATATAAAGACATAAAAGCCAAGTTTTACAATAGGGCAAACAACTCTTAGATACATTACAGAACAAAAGAACGCCACAGGCATGCCTGAGCGGAAGACAACCCTAATTCCACGTATCCTCGATCTCGTAGAACTCCACCTCTTCGCCTTCGTCTGCCTCCTCATTGTAGGCTATTTCTGTTAATGTTTTTAGCAAGTATGAGTACAACTATCTTACTCAACAAGTCACACGGAGATTACTATTAACTACATGCCGGGTACAAAAGTGATGGGGAAAGGTTTATTATTTTATGTGGATGCAGTTTTAGTTATAAACAGGTTTTAAACATAAAATCATAGCCTTCTATAAATATTGGGGGGTTTTCAAAGTTCAATTACCAGATCACCAATATTACCAAATCATTTCCAAATCTACTTATGCATTATTGTTGGATTCACCCATTAAACATAGCTTCATTTACCGGAAGCACGACGTATTCGAATACAATTGGTCATGACTTTGCAAAGCTGCCCTGCTTTACCCACAAGATTCCTTAACTCCGGCCAAAGAGTTAAGAAAACAAGGTTGTTCGCTGCTCAATTCTTTATATAGCCTCTACCTAGTAGGTTTCCTCAACAAGCTCAGGCCACAACCTGACTTATCTCAGCCTACTATTGTGTGATCATCTGATAATCAAATCAATAGTAAGAATAATAATGGCGCCAACTTCCATACGACCCTTCTTAACCCCTTCCGTATGGACTCACACTTTGCCTCCTCCTCGCTTGTGTAGAGGTTCAATCGAATTTGAGCAGCTAGTAGACTAAGTTTGGCGTATCAACGCTTGTGGTTGGGCGATCACTATGTTCTTTACTCAGCATGAGGGTCTAGTCCTTGTATTTTCACCGGTGGTAATTTCCTCCCACAAATCCATGTCCAATGCCACAGCATTGTCATCGATTTGTAACATTTGCCTTCACCCTAGGTTAAGGTCACGGGATCCAGCGATCCTCGCTTACCCTAGAACCTCTTTCCAAATAAATACCAAATCTTTATTAACAGTAGATGTTGTTGATTCTATAAACTACTATGATTACATTATTATTATATTTAATATTACTATGACTTGTTAAGATGAATATGGCCATCAAATTTACGCACTGTTATAAATTAATTTCATGCCCGAAGGATTAGGCTAGGAATAAAGAAAAGAAAATTCGAAAAACTCCAAATAAAAGGGGTTTTGGGCTTATAGGAGGGCCAAATGGGGAAAATGGGCATGAGAAATGGTTTGGCGGGCTCGAAACAATTCTAAGGAGTATAAACATGGGTTTTGGGTGAACAGTAACAGGGTCGGATTTTACTATGCTTATCGGGTTTTCACTGTTCATCGCGGGTCGATTACTATTCACAGTGGGCCGAGTACTGTTCAAGGCGGGTTTTTCACTATTCATTGTGGGTCGGTTACAGCCGATACCAGTTCGGATGAACAGTGACACCCGTCACTGTTCATCTTCCCCAACCGAGCGGATGCACAGCAGCAAAACAGAGCAACCAAGCGGCGGCGACCGGCGGTGCCAGAGGGCCTTGCGACGCAAACCGAAGATATGGACGGACTCATGGGATTATGAAGAACCCATTTTTGGGGTTTGCGGCGGCCGGGGAGGCGGCGATCGCTGGCGGCAAGCATTCTTTTCTCTACGGCCGAATTCAGCATAACGGTTGAGTAGGGGCTTCCCCGGTCGATTGAGTTGGCGTTTAAGTATCACTAGGGTTTGGGCAAGCTTGTGGAAAGGTCGGCTTAAGCTGGGGAAGACCGTGCAAGGCTAGCCACAGCGAGGTGGTTGCGGCCGGCGACGAACTTCATTGGCAGAGAGGGAGGAGCTCGGGAGCCTAAAGCGACGTCTTGGGGAAGTTTTAGGGAGCAAGGAGACGCTACAAACGCGAGCAATCAAAAAGTTATGAGCTAAATCGGTGGAATTGGGTTCAAACCTAATTTAGGGGTTTTCAGTGATTACCGGTGGTGGGGGTGATGAGGAGCTAATTGGGTGGGTAGAGACCTTCGCTGGGGTGCATAGGGGAGGTCGGAGGGGTTCCTTGCCTTTATAGATGCTTGAAGGCGGTTTGGCACAGAAGGTTGGCCAAGATGACGACAGCGCGTGGCCGTTTTCGGGAGGGCTCAGGAGAGCATGACGCGGCGGTCGAGGGAGAAGGCTCTGGGGTGCTGAGCTGTGCAGGGCGGCGGTCAAAAAGGGCTGGCGCGGTTAGGTCGGCCGGAGGGCTGTGAGGGCGGAGGGAGGAAACTGGGGGCGCGGCGTGGCGGCAACGGCCGGGTTGGCCTGACACGGAGCAGGTGCATTCATGGGCAGCGTACGACGGTTGACAGGCAGAGCAGAGTTGGCAAGGGCGCGAGAGCTCGAGAAGGCTTGGCGGCGAAGAAAACCCAGGCGGCAGCAAGACAGATCAAGGCGTCAGTTGTTTTCGGACGGCGCACAGTGCCTGCGCCCGATCTCTTCGTCCAAGCTTTGCCGACAAGGATTGAGGGCTGGATTGGGTGGAGTTTTGGGCGGAATAGGCTGGGGAAGCAAAGGATCAAAGCAAAACGCAAAATTCAACTCAAATTCAGATTTTGAAATTCTGCTTCGTTTCAGAGCAATTGCATGTTTGTCGTTGCCAAAACTCCCAATCTAGGATTTGCCACTAAAAACGGCTAATTGCATCAATGCCGCATTGCCAGTAGAAAGTGCGAAATTTATATTTCTCTTTGGCACGACCGTGGCCTCCCATCAACTTATTCCAGGAGTTTTCGAATGTTAAAAAAATTATGGAGAAAGCCGTTGGAAATTACCAAATTACCCCTTACTTCACGTACCGATCACCCATTCTCTCGTGCTATTTCTCTCATATTCAACGACAAATAAACAGATGGTTTTGCATTCCTGATACGTAGAAGTATGTGTTTTAAAATAAACTCTGAAAGTTCAAAGTTTTTTGAAAGAAAACAACCACTTTCAAACCTTTTTTTAGATGAATCACTTTCAAACATCATCTATAAGGAAAAAGAGGATAGGAGTACTAATACTTAGAGAGAGGGTTAACCTTAACCCACGTGTTAGTCTTATCAGAGTAAATTAGGCTCCACACGTTTCGATTTTTGACTTTTTCTGACTTCTAACTTTCTAGAGTCAGAAGTCATTTGGAATATGTCGATTTTTAATTTCGATTTTTAGTTTTTTTCTTTTTTCTATTTTTTTCTTTTCATTATCCGTTTAGGCATAACAGTGTTTTTATTTTTCTTCATTTTCTTTTAATTGAAGGGCTCCAACATTTGTTAAAGTATAATTTTGGTCAAAAGCTAACTACTATAATGAGAAGCCATAGTTCATATTTATATTGGTTTCTAAAGGCTATTTTTCTATAGTAATTGACTTTTCTATAATATCTAGTTTTCCAATGGTGTGTATTTTTTAAGATAGGATCTACCAGTCGATTGTAGTACATATTGTAATAATTTTTTTATATTAACTAAAATCGTACGTAAATTTCTCTTTTTATATAACTATTTATAAACTGTTACTATTTATAAGATAAAATTAAAGTAAAAACGGATCCATAAGCTTCGGTCTAAGGTTCCTTTGACGCATCAGAAAGCAAACTCTTTCGCCCGAGTCCCAAAAAGAGCCGTTTGAACCACCGAAACCGGAAGGCGCCAGCCGAAAGGACAACCCCGCGCGTCCTCGACCGCACGATCAGATCTCAACGGCTCCAAACCCCCCGATCGCATCCGTGGAACCTTCTAGAACAGCATCGCCCTCCCGCCCCTCTCTATAAAAGCCCCGCCCCGCCTCCTCCCCTCCACCTCACGAAACCCTAGTCCTCCTCCACAACCCGCCGCCACTTCGCCTCCTTCTACCTCCGGGTAGAGAAACCCTAGAAGAGAGCTTCCTAGAGAGGTAGAGAGATGGCGGGGAAGGGCGATGGGCCGGCGATCGGCATCGACCTCGGCACGACGTACTCGTGCGTGGGCGTGTGGCAGCACGACCGCGTCGAGATCATCGCCAACGACCAGGGCAACCGGACCACGCCGTCGTACGTGGGATTCACCGACACTGAGCGCCTCATCGGGGACGCCGCCAAGAACCAGGTCGCCATGAACCCCATCAACACCGTCTTCGGTGAGCGTCTCTTCACTTCCATCCCCATCCTTGCTCAGATCTGTCTGTACTACTTTGCTCTGACGACGCGATTAGTAGTCCACTGCTAGCCATAGTGCTTCGTTCTGCTCGGTCCACTGCGTTTTAGGCGGATCCGCGTTGGTTGTAGTTTGATTTTTGCAGCGCGTTTGGTTGGGAGCGTGGATGGTTGCTCAGATCATTCGTAGTGGCGGATCTGTTCGTGCTTGGATCGGCCCGATCTGAAGCGGGTTCTGATTGGTATTATTTGCCTGGAACTAGTTGTTCTCTATCTTCATTGCAATTGGATTTGCTTGATCCAGATCTGTTGCCGGTGGTAAACTAAGCTTGTGCGATTGGAACTTGGTGATTCAGTCATATCCGCTGGTTTTGTCGGCGTAGTGTTGCCTGACTGTTGGTGCGTTGTTGTAGGCACTTAGATCTGTTAGTTTTGAGTAGACCCAGACTACGGTTTGCTTAGTATTTTTGGTGCTGTGTTGCTCTGAAATCTTAAATCTGTTGATTTTGTTTGGTATCCTTGAGACTCCGTAGGACGGTGTAAATTTGTGCCTACATTAACTGTATAGAACTTGACTCCCTACATTGTTAGTTCATGTATCTGCCATGCCAATTCTATTATGAATTGTGCGTTGTTAGGCTGTTACTCAACCTGGATTTATATAGATAACTATGCTCGTGGATTTGTTATTAAGAGGAATTTCATGTTTTCAATGTGGATTTAATTTTTGAATGTGTAATTGTTTTGAAGTAAACGTACTCAGTGCTGCCGAATGGATATATTGAGGGCTTTGTTTCAATTGATCATTTAATTAGTGCATTCTATGAATGCGCTCAAAACATGTTGTAAATTGTTTATTGTAAATTGTTTATCTGTGTTGTATACGACTAGCATATTGTGAGTTACGACTGGTTATCTAATCCAACTAAATTGTACATTTCAACTTATTCTTGTAACTAACATGATGATATTTAGTCTGTAGTGAGCTCTTAAATTTACCTCTGCTTTTTTCATGTTAAGCACTTGGTCTTTTCTTTGCTACTTCACTGTATGTTGAGGTGGTCTTACATTTTGTCTGATTGACCTTACTGCTTGCTCTACCAATTTAGTTTAATTTATCTTTCAATTTTTTTCTTTTGCATTATTTTATAATGCCTTTGTTTGGATGTTGCTAGATTACCATTTAACAAACTCTTGAGATGTTTGATTGATGATGACACAATTTCTCTAAGCGCTTATAACACTGTGGTTAATGCGATGGAAGGCTATGATACCATGGCATTCATGGTTTTTAATCTGAACAGTCTGCAGCTTAAGCTTTTTCCTTGAATTTCTTTAAACTTTGCTCTTCAAATTTGTTTTATTATGTTATACTGGCAATTTTTTTTTCTGATTTTGATATGGTACTATTACAGTTCAATATTTTTGGTTTATGAGTTCTGGTCGTTCTTTAAAAAGTTGATGGGAGAAGTGATGATATCATATCCATACCACATTTCTGCATTCATTGTGATGATCAATCTACATCATGCACTACCATCTGATCTCCCCTAGTTATTTTTATTTGAGACTTAATTTACTTGGAAAATATTTTTGGTAATTTTGCAAGTTTGTAAAATAAGAAGCAATGTAGTGCTGAACTGATCATGTTAATGTGCAATCTGTGATGCAAATAATCCCATTTGCTGAATCATTGTGATTATTACAATCAAAATCACCATCTTTCGGCTGAGATTGCACAAGTAGTACATGGTACTTTGTTTTAGATTATGATTTGTTATTACAGATAATGCCATTTGGTATCTGACACATGGTCATTTTTATGATTATGTGTCTCGAAACATGGCAGAAAACAGGCAGGAACGGATCTTGCGACACTGGTCGCTCCTTGATGAGCTTCTAGTTACTATATCCCCGTTTACACACCTTTGCCTTGCTAGTATTGCTGTTTGTAAAGTGTGAACCGTAAACTGCATTATGCAGAGTTACCTGTTATGGAGTCAATGCATGATATGCATGTCTAGAAAAATATATTTACTGTAATTTTTGTTGCATATGCCACTCTGGCTAATTTAGATACACCAAGGCATTTCTTTCTAAGTTCATTTGGTTGCTGGCTGGTTTCATATTAGGTAGAATTGGGATTGAAATTCCTGTTATGCTTACTATGTTCTGCCCTTTATTTGCACGTGTAACATTACAAGTTCTTTACATTTATTTCTTATCACATTTGAGGTTGGTATGCATGCAACTTCTGACATGAACGCTACTGTGCAGATGCCAAGCGTCTCATCGGCAGGAGATTTACTGATGCTTCTGTCCAGAGCGATATTAAGCTCTGGCCCTTCAAGGTCATTGCTGGACCTGCCGACAAGCCTATGATTATTGTCCAGTACAAGGGTGAGGAGAAGCAGTTTGCAGCTGAAGAGATATCCTCTATGGTTCTCATCAAGATGCGTGAGATCGCTGAAGCTTACCTTGGCACCACCATCAAGAATGCTGTTGTCACCGTTCCTGCCTACTTCAACGACTCACAGAGGCAGGCCACCAAGGATGCTGGGGTCATTGCTGGCCTCAATGTTATGCGTATCATCAATGAGCCTACCGCTGCTGCCATTGCTTATGGTCTGGACAAGAAGGCCACCAGCGTTGGCGAGAAGAACGTCCTCATCTTTGACCTTGGAGGTGGTACCTTTGATGTCTCCCTTCTCACCATCGAGGAGGGTATCTTTGAGGTCAAGGCCACAGCTGGTGACACTCATCTTGGTGGTGAGGACTTTGACAACAGGATGGTCAACCACTTCGTCCAGGAGTTCAAGAGGAAGAATAAGAAGGACATCAGTGGCAACCCGAGGGCTCTCCGGAGGCTTAGGACAGCCTGCGAGAGGGCGAAGAGGACGCTCTCCTCCACTGCCCAGACCACCATTGAGATCGACTCGCTGTACGAGGGCATTGACTTCTACTCGACCATCACCCGTGCCAGGTTTGAGGAGCTCAACATGGATCTGTTCAGGAAGTGCATGGAGCCTGTGGAGAAGTGTCTCAGGGACGCCAAGATGGACAAGAGCAGCGTGCACGATGTCGTCCTGGTCGGTGGTTCCACTAGGATTCCCAGGGTGCAGCAGCTTCTCCAGGACTTCTTCAACGGCAAGGAGCTCTGCAAGAACATCAACCCCGATGAGGCCGTCGCCTACGGTGCTGCCGTCCAGGCTGCCATCTTGAGCGGAGAGGGCAACGAGAAGGTCCAGGACCTGCTCCTGCTGGACGTGACCCCTCTTTCTCTTGGTCTGGAGACAGCCGGAGGAGTGATGACTGTCTTGATCCCGAGGAACACCACCATCCCCACCAAGAAGGAGCAGGTGTTCTCCACCTACTCGGACAACCAGCCCGGTGTGTTGATCCAGGTGTACGAGGGTGAGAGGACCAGGACCCGCGACAACAACCTCCTCGGCAAGTTCGAGCTGTCTGGCATCCCTCCGGCCCCCAGGGGCGTCCCCCAGATCACGGTCTGCTTCGACATCGACGCTAACGGCATCCTGAACGTGTCGGCGGAGGACAAGACGACGGGGCAGAAGAACAAGATCACCATCACGAACGACAAGGGGCGGCTGAGCAAGGAGGAGATCGAGAAGATGGTGCAGGAGGCGGAGAAGTACAAGTCGGAGGACGAGGAGCACAAGAAGAAGGTCGAGGCGAAGAACACGCTGGAGAACTACGCCTACAACATGCGCAACACGATCAAGGACGAGAAGATCGCGTCGAAGCTGCCGGAGGCGGACAAGAAGAAGATCGAGGACGCGGTGGAGGGCGCCATCCAGTGGCTGGACGGCAACCAGCTGGCCGAGGCGGACGAGTTCGAGGACAAGATGAAGGAGCTGGAGAGCCTGTGCAACCCCATCATCGCCAAGATGTACCAGGGCGCCGGCGCCGACATGGGCGGCGCCGCGGGCATGGACGAGGACGCGCCCGCCGGCGGCAGCGGCGCAGGCCCCAAGATCGAGGAGGTGGACTAAGCAGCACCCTTCCAACGTTCTGTAGTACCGTGCTACGAGTTATCTTCCTGCTAGTGGTTAATTTTTGGACCTCGTGATGGTTGGTATTATCTGTGGGAATTGAAACATGCTATTTTTGGAAACATCGCTGGAGCAAGGGTTGTCTTTTAAGTAATACAATGAATTCGATTTCGGTTGCTCTCTTCTTAATCATTATACTATGTTGCTTACTGCAGTGATACTTTCTTTTACTGCAACTACTGAAGCTTACGTTTTTTTTGTTCTTTCTACTTAAGCTCTTGGTAGACACTTCAAAATTGGTGTAAAACACTGTTGAGAAAAGCATACAAGTACCTTTCCCCTTTCCCCTCTCTTGTTAGATTCGTGGTTAGTAGCTGTAGTTTGTGCTGAGAATTTTTTGTACGGATAATCTATTTTTTATTTGAAATTATATAAATATACCTGTTGGAATTTTTTTTACAAAAATAGGCTCTAGTCGCCTAATGGTTGGGCGCCGCGACACAATGAGCGACTACATGCAGTCGCTCTTCCGTACGACGACTTATATGTTGTCGCCGTTTCGTTAGGCGACTAGCATGCAGTCGCCGTCGGCGACTGCATGTAGTCCCCGTGATTGTTTTAGATTTTATGAATTTTGTAATGTTCAGCCGGTAAAAAATATGGTGAAGTTGTAATAAAAGTTTATGTTCATTGTGTATTGTAGGTGCGTAAAAAGTTTTAGAAACTTTTTTTATGAAAGATTGAGTAGAGAACAATCGATACATACACTATTAAGTGAGATAGTTTATGTGCGGAGAAGAGATGATAGACTTATGTAAATTTAAATAAACTTCATAATATAACTGTGAGTAGCATGCCGCATATTTTTTCTTTACATGCATAACATATATAGCATCTGCAGCACGCCTCACTCGTCACCCTGGTGTGCCCCGTCACCGCGCCCGCGTCCTCCCATACGGCATCGCTTGGCCCTCCTCCGGTGCAACGGGTTAGGACGATCCGAAAAGGTAAAACGAGCAGGAGGGTGTCTATCCCGCCCCTGCGCTGGTGGAGTCAGCTGCACCTCTGGCTGTGTGCCCTCCGGTGCACCGGGGAGGGCACTGCCAGAGAGAACCTCCGGTGCAGTGTCGGAGAACTGCCAGGGCCACTCCGCGAAAAATTGGTCCACATCGTCCTACCCGGGGGAGACGCCGATCTGCTGGTAAGTACCTGCAATAGTAATATCGTTAGTTCGTTGCATATCGTCTTGGGATAAAAACGAGATCAGATGATGCGTACCCGTAGCTGGCGCTGGCGCCATCGAGGTAGGAGGAGGGGCGTGCACCCCCTGCGTGTAGAAGGGGATGTGCTGAGGATGCGTGAAGTGAGGTGGTGTAGGAGCCTGTGCCCAAGCTGAACTCCCTGGCTGCTCCGGGTGCGGTGGTGGAGGACGTGTCCACGTACTACCTCCGAAGTAGTGCCACGCTGGTCGGGGTGGCACTGGTGGACGAGCAATCGGAGCGGTGGGCGTGGAGACCGCCGGTAGCCTCGTGCAGGACAGTAGGCTAACAATACGTCTACACCCCTAGTGCATCCGACGCGCAAAGCTGACGCCCTCCTCATGGGTCAGCTGCGCACCAGTGGTGACCCTCTCCAGTAGTGAGCCGGAGTCGGCGCATAGGGCAGCACCGACGTCAGCCTGAACACAAAGACATGAAATGGTCGATCATCGAAACAACATTACCATCAGCCCGTGAGGATCGAGTTCGCCTTGGTCCTCGTGGACGCATCGCACAGGGCGCGGTACGTCGCGGCAAGTGCGGCCGATCCCCAGCTGACCTGGTGGGGCTCGCCATCAGCGATCGCCCTCGCATAAGCGATAAGGCGCGCATCCACCGAGTTGCCGTGGCTGGTGGTGAAAAGCACCCAACCAAACAGCCAGAGCACATACGCCTCCAAGTGCCGCGATACCTGGTAATCGTCTGGCTGCTGAGTCATGCGCTCCACCCGAATGCAAACAAGTTGTTATTAGTACGTAATACCACAAATAAGACACGATCAATTGTAAATACGACGTACCCGGTACTGTGAGAGACACCTGAGCGTCGGCCCATGGGTCTGAGCCACCTCGAAGATGTGGTGGTGATCGCCCGGTGGAACGACCCCGTCGAATCTGCCGAGCAGGTCATCGCGCCAGTCAGCCGAGGCCTCCGGTAGGAAGGCAGCGTCTCCCGCGATCGGAAGCCCAAGGAGCAGTGACACATCCTGTAGGGTCACCGTCATCTCCCCGCATGGGAGGTGGAAAGTGTGCGTCTCGGGCCGCCAACGGTCCACCAAAGCCGTCAGTAGGGAACGGTCGAACGGGAAGCGTCGTGATCGCTCCCCGCCCCCCTCGTCCCCTCCCTCGGGCAAGGCGGCTCCATCCTCCTCCGTGGCCTGCACCATCTGGGTAAGAGGGAGTAGCCCGGCATCCCGCAGCCTGCAAACAAAGTGAAGGTCAGCACAGAATGTTCTTACGGTCGGACTAAACGTTGGCGTAGTGCAAACCTGGCAGTCCAACGGGGGTCGAGTCCCCAGGCCACGCGAGGTGTGCGTGTCCGGACCACTCCCAGCTCAGGCGGCTCGTCTATGCCCCCCGATGGCGTCACACGACGGGAAGCGCGATGCACGCGGTCCACATGCTCGTCCAACAGCTCGTACTGCCACTCGGAGTCACGTCCAGCACGAGTCATGTCTGCAAAATTTGTACAATAATTTCAACATTAAATTTTGGACTTCTAAATTTCTAAACTGAATTTCTAAACTAATTTGTAAACTACATTTTCTAAACTAAATTTCTAAACTACATTTTCTAAACTAAGTTTCTAAACTAATTTGTAAACTACATTTTCTAAACTAATTTGTAAACTACATTTTCTAAACTGAATTTCTACAAAATTGTAAACTAAATTTCTAAACTAAAATTGTAAACTAAATTTCTAAAAAATTATAAACTAAATTTCTAAACTAAAATTGTAAACTAAATTTCTAAACTACATTTTCTAACCTAAATTTCTAAACTATATTTCTAAACTACATTTTCTAAACTACATTTCTAAAAAATTTCTAAACTATATTTCTAAAAAATTTCTAAACTATATTTTCTAAACTACATTTTCTAAACTAAATTTCTAAATTTTCTAAACTAAAATTATCAACTAAATTTCTAACACTACCAAAAATTATAACACAACAAAATACCTGAAAATCACGCTCTTTGAAGATCCTCTCCCTCTCGTTCTCTCCCCCTTCTTCCTTCCTCTCTTCCTCTCTTCCTCTTCCTCGCCTCTGCGCGCGCTCGGTCGAATGGAAACAATGCAACGGCGACGCCGGCTGAGCGGCCTTATATGGCATTTAGTCGTCTAACGGTTCAGCGACAGGATTTCAGTCGCCCAACAGTTCGGCGATAGGATTGAAGTCGTCGAACAGTTGGGCGACTGCAATTAATCGCTGAACGGTTGGTAGATTCATTTAATGTCGCGGTTTGGTTGGGCGAAAGGCTCCAGTCGCCCAACCATTAGGCGACTGGAGCCTATTTTTGTAAAAAATTTTCCCACGGGTATATTTATGTAATTTCGAATAAAAAATAGATTATCCGTACAAAAAATTCTTTGTGCTGAAGCCTGAACTCGCTGCTGGTGTCGTTGCGTTTGCTTGGTCCGGTTGGAGTAGATGGATGATCGGTCTTGTCTCGCCGGCCGGGCTCTGTGTTTTGTGTTCGTTGAATGGTCGGTCAAGCGAGGAGTGCGTTCGGTCTCCATAGCGTATAAAAGGCGCGACTAGTGATCGAAATGTTCGATCCGAAACATTTGGGCTTCTCTCAACTCAAGCTCATAACCTTTATCCCTTCCGGCCGTTCCCGAGCAAACCAAACCCAATCGCTTCCTTCGTCTTCTTTCTTGGAACAACCGGCGACAACCCCACAATCTCCATCATCATCTTGCAACCACTGTTGTCCACCTGTCTTCCCTCTCCCTAAGCCTAGGGTTCCGATGAACCTACGTTAGTGAGCTTTAACCCTAACACCAGTCATCGCCGGAGATCCCGCTGTCGTCGTTACCAGGGAAGGTAAGTGAATCCTAACCCTAACCCTAAATGAATTGTCATTTTGTTGTTTGAATTTACACCTCTCCTTGATTTGGAAATTTTCGTTCCATAACTATTATGGGCCTCATGTTCGATAGATAGATGGAGCCTAAAGTGAACGCTTACGGGCTATAGCTTAGCAATAAATAAATAAATAAAAACAAGTTGCACTGCACAGCATCTCTCACCGGCAACGTCTCTAATGCTGATCAAATCTCACAATGAGATCAAATCTAAGGATTGCCTAATCTTTCGCGGTGGAACAATAAGAACATAGAAATAACTAACATGGTTTACCATATAATGGATAGATGCAACTTGTACCAAGATAAATACCCATAACCGTACATATCACAATGCACAACCTAAGACAAGTGGATCTTACGATCTAGCGAGTAAACTCCTAGACACGACGAGAATCCCTTTGTCAAGTGTAATTCCTACATGGGAATTCACGATGGTGGATTTTTACAAAACCGCATTAAACTTGATAACATGGATTGAATGCTAATAGCACATAGCCAAAACTCACACACGGTGGTTTTAGTTCATAATAATGAGCTCTCTCTAATTTTACGAAGGACGCAGTACATGGCCTTTTATGGGCAATGACCAACACCCATAGCGCAATGTGGTAACAAAAATAAATAAAAAACATGGCCAGTTTTCTTATGGAATAACTGGTTTCCCTAAAAGTATTAATAAAATCTACTCAAGTACTTAACATAGACTTTCTGATGTTTGATGCGCCAGCTTCATGGTGGGGCCCACAGGTTAGAAGCAGTAGGATCCAATCCTGGCTTGATGTGCAGTTGGAATTCAGCCTGGAGATCGCGTGGAAATACCCAGCCTCGTTTCCCCTCTTCGCTGGTTCTTTTCGGCTTCATATTGATAGTTTTTTTTTTATCTTTGTTATAATATCTAACATTTAAATGAAATATTTTTTTAAGATAAAATCTACGAATCAATTATAATAAATATTGTACCGACTTCAGCTATATTGACCAAAATCACATACAATTGTCTCTCTTTTCGTATGCTCTCACGAACATTCAGAATTCAAAAGACATAAGCTATAGTTAAAAAGAAACCTCTAGTCCAATCTACTATAAATAGAAGTTGGCATGCAGCTTGTACACCTGATTTGAAGGGAACAAACGCATAAGTAATTTCATGCATGGTGCATGCATGCAGACTGTATTCATAGGGAACACAAAAACCATCCGGTGTAACCAACTAACCATCCTATTTTCCTGGACAAGCAAATCTCTCTTCTGTCGTATTTTTCCCCTGCGTGCATACATAATCTCCTATTACTTTAGCATGGTTACATGCTTTTCTTTTTATCTTTGATTTTTTTTCTTGTTTGAATCAAACTGGCTTGGTAATCCAGAACACCTCTACGTACGCATGGACACGCGTGGCACAAGAACTAGACAAAAGCACAAAAGAATTAGAGGATGACATATGGGCCGCATCAGTCTCGTTTGAACAAGGATTGATTCGATCGAGCTGCGTAACAGTTCATCGCGGCTGGCAGAAAGAGCTTTTCTTGCTTCGGGCTGGCTGGCGCTTTGTTTACCCAGATTTGCCCCAACATCAGCCAAAGCTGGCTTCTCGTGCCTCGGAGTCCGCGCGCTTCTGCCTCTGCTGCTGCTGCTGCTGCTGCTCTCTCTCTCTCTCTCTCTCTCTCTCTCTCTCTCTCTGTGCGTGTGTTGTTGTATCGATCAGAATCTCTCTTCTTCGCCTCGGCGATTGGCATCACATGGGAACCACCACCGCGAGCGCCTCGGCTCCCTTTGCCGCTTTTCTGCTGCTGCCATCCCGGTTTCGCAATCTTTGACCGACTATATGTTAGTGGCCCGCGCCGATGGCCGGACACGGACAGGGCCCTATACGGAGGAGTCTTCCTGGCCAAGATTTCACTAGCTAGGAGCCGGTATCTGGTCACTAGCTGTTAGATCATGTAGATGATTATAAATAAAGTGATGACGAATAATTAATATTTGGATTGCTTTGGATTCTGCGTTTGTGAAATTTTTGGACGATCGCGGTCGAAGATTTCAAGTTTAAGTGATTTTAGTGTGCTCCGATTGGTTTCGGTTATGTAGAAATGGTTTTGTTTGGGTCCGGATGGTTTAGATCTGCTCCGAGTGGTTTCAATCGGCTTCTAGTGGTTTTGGTTGCTCCAAGTAGATTCGGACCAGTCCGATCAGATCCGAGTGGCATTGGACGGCTTTCGAGTAGCAACGGAATATCGAACAGTATTTGAGTAGCTCTTGAGCGTCGGATAGCTTTCGAGTTGCATCGGAACATCGGACGGCACTAGAGTGGCATCAGAGGATCGCGCGGCTGAACGACCACGGTAGACTTCGACCACGGCGGCTTTCGACCATGTCAGACTTCGACCACGTTGGCTACGACCTTGTTCACTCAGAGTCGTTTACGACCACGTTCGACTACGACCAAGTTCTACTTTGACCATGTCCGATTTCGACCACGGAACATCTACTACAGCAGAACAACCATACCTAGTTGAAGATGGCAAGTTATAGTATCTTATCGATGGTCGTGGCTATAGTACCTTGTCTATGGTCATAGCTACAGTACTGGTCGATAGTCGTATACTTTACTGATCGGTACTCGATAGTCGTAAAACTTTACTAGTCGGTACTTAATACTAGATAGTCATAGATTTTACTGGTCATACTCGGCAAGTAGAGATTCTTCTGGTCAATAGCCGAAAGCTTTGCAGTCGATGATTGTAGACTTGTGGTCTATTGTCGTTGTCATCGGGTTTAGTCAAAGGCTTTGCGATCGGTTGTCGTAGACTTCGCGGTCGGTACCCGTAGACTTCATTATCGGTTCTAGTGCTTCACTCTTTCTATCTTCGAGTACTTTGAGCACTCGTGTTAAGCCAATGGTAGGACTGTCTGGCGGTGATCGGTGAATAGTATTTGGAGGAACGGTACTCGTAATGGGAAGGACTCGGTACTTGATAGCGGTTGTCGGTGATATTCGAAATTTGATGATCGATGATGCGGTGATTGGTTAGTAGTCGTATTAATAGTGATCGGTACTCAGTAGTCGGTACCGATGGTTCTAGTCGGTAGCGGAGCGACGATAATTCTCGAGTACTTGTGGTTTTCGAGTACTTATTGAGCTAGCAGTCGCATTTAGTGATCTAAGGTTGATTTGCAAAAAGCAACGAAATTGGTGATTGTAGATGACCTGCTTGATGGTCGTGGTTGGTTTGGTTCTTGTTTATGGATGGACAAGGGTGGTGCGAGTGTGTGCTGATGACGGCCAAGTTGTGGACAACTTGTGCCGGGAAACATTTCTTTGGTCTTTGCATGTGTAGGATGGCGTGGAGACAATCATGGTCGGTGACGAGGAAGACCGGGACTAGGATGGGGAGATCTGAGGTCTAGACGGTTGAGAATGTCATGCGAGATAGTTGGGCTAACGCTGGAGTACTTTCCTCGATGTTGCAAAAAGTGATTTTTATTTCTTGCAGTCGTTCTATATTAAATCTTTATAGCAAGAGGTATTTGTTGCAATGAAGTCATTGATTTGTTATATTGTGTAATTTTTCTTTGTGCAATAGGGTTCTGGTTTTGTCGCACCATTTGTGATTGTTTTGTTGCATTGAATGGATGTTTTGTTGCAAGGTCAAAATTAGTTAGCATACTTCTTCAATTTTTTTTGTTACAAGCTCAGAATTAGTTGTTGCACTTCTTGACATTTTTTGTTGCAAACAAATCAAATTTGGATGACCTCGTTCCTGCCTGTTTCTCTCTCTTCCTCTCTAGTCTGGAAAGGATAGGGTGGCGGAGCGACCAGTGGCCGTAGGAGCAAGGCGACGTGGCCGCTTCCGCAGTTGCTCCTCTTGATGTCGCCCTTGTGAACGATGGCAGGAAGCAATGCACTTTTTTAAAAGCATAGGAATAGAGAAGTAATATACAAGTGTGAAATATAGGATGGTAGACACAATATGAGTCGATGTTGTTTCAACCTTGTTTTCAGTTGAGCAAAAATTATTTGTGAGTATGTAAGTGGCTTTCCGAGAGTTACCTAAGCTATATACTCCTTCCCTTTGAGGAAGTCATTTTAGGTAACTGGCAGTCAAACATTATAAACGTTGGCTATCAATATCTTTTTTAATGTATAGAATAGACACATGAAAATGATACATATATAAATTCGTCTCATAAAATATATTTGTAATATTATAATTGTAGCATACTTTATAAATGAATACTCAAAGTTGTATTTTACGTATACTATGTCGATATCTAAAACAATTTTTTTATACTTCTTTATGGCCGGAGGGGGAGTATATATGCTACAATAAACTTGTCCTATACACACATAGATGACCGTGTCCGTACATATATAGTACATAAGAAAACAATTAATTATACCCGCAGCTAGCTAGGGGTAGGGCCACGGCACAAACACTGGGTCAGTCTCAGGCAGACAGAGGCACCAGCAAGACCAGCGAGCTTTCCCTCCTCTTTTTTGCCTTTGGAGGTGTATAAATACAGGGCAGTAGCAGGAGAGGGGCCTTCATTGATCTCGCCTCCTCTCCTCCGTTGTGTGCTACCTGGAGCCCTCCCCTTGGCTGGTGTTGCCATCCATGTTTCCTTAGCATGTCACCTCACACCTTGCACACTATCACACTGATCTCTCTCCCCTACTGTTAGGGTTTGCCATGGTCTCCTCCCCCTCCTGCTTTTCCCCTGTCATCACCTTTTCCTCTCTCATATGAGTCATGACGTCCATCCCCACTAGCTATAGCTAGCTAACTTAGCTCTCTCTCTCTCTCTCTCTCTGTTGCTATACTAGCTCATTCTCTCTTGGCAGCTAAGGAATGCCACATAAATTATAAAAGACACCACTTGCTGTGGGATAGCAAGGAAAGATAAGTGGTTTCCCTCTTCCTCACCATCTCTTCTTGTTTCACCCCTCCTCTCTGAAACCACTCTCACAAAGTATTTGTCAGTAAGAAACTAGTAGTGTCGAAGAAGAGGGCAGGGCAAGGGGACTTGTTCATCACATCACCATGGTTTTCTCCTCGCTCCCAATCTTCCTAGATCCTCCAAATTGGAGCCAGGTGATTGATCATCTATCTCTTCTTCTTCAACTACTATTACTACTACTTACATCCATTTCAACACCTAACGCAACTATATGTAGATGAATTGATCGATGCATTACTAGCTACTTGTTCATGATCTATGATTTTATTGATCTCAAGTTTTATTATTTGGTCACAATTTTGTGAAGCTTTCAAGAGCATACATATAGATAAAAGGCACCACCCTAAGCATGTTCTTGAATATACCATGCTTTAAATTTTGTTTAATCTTAATTTCCTCCTTTAATCTTTGCACTACACCTGATGCAGATACAGCAGCAGCCACACCAGTGTCTCATCAGCAGTGGCGGCAGCGATCACCACCACCTGATCCCTCCGCCGTCCGGCCTCGTGCCGCTGCCGGGCGGCCCCGCCGACACGGCGGCAAGCGCGCCGGCCGCGGGCGGCTCGTCTACCTCGCTGCAGGCATCGGGGCCGGGGGCTGCGCAGCCGCGGCCGGCCGTGTCGATGTCGGAGCGTGCGCGGCTGGCCCGCGTGCCACTCCCAGAACCCGGCACGCTCCGGTGCCCGCGCTGCGACTCGACCAACACCAAGTTCTGCTACTTCAACAACTACTCGCTCTCGCAGCCGCGCCACTTCTGCAAGGCGTGCCGCCGCTACTGGACTCGCGGCGGCGCGCTCCGCAACGTCCCCGTCGGCGGCGGGTGCCGCCGAAACACCAAGCGCTCCAGCAAGAAATCTTCTCGCCAGGGCGGCGTTGGCGCCGGAGGTGCCACGGCCGCCACGTCCTCCTCCTCCACCACCTCCACCACGGCCACCACCACAAGCGCCGCAGCGGCAGCGGCCCACGTCATCGCCAGCATGCAGGCCCTGCCCCACCACCTTGGCCTCCCGTCGGCCGCCTCCGCCGCAGCCCTGGAAGCGTCGCTGGAGGGGTACCACCACCACCACCACTTGCCGCTCCTGCAGCCGCAGTTCCTGCAGCAAGGGCTACACGGGTACCATTTCACCGACGGCGACGTCGGCACCCTCGCCGACGGGTTCCCGAGGGGCGTGGCGTCCGGGCTGCTTGCGCAGCTGGCGTCGATCAAGATGGAGGAGCTCGGCGGCGGAGGAGGTTTCGCCGGAGCGCATGAACAGTACTGGGCCGGAGGAGGAGGCGGCGACGGCGGGTGGCCGGCAGAGTTCTTGTCTGGGTTCAGCTCGTCGTCGTCGGGGAATGTGCTGTGACCGTCGGGGGCATGGATGGTTCCCACCGAATTAGGTCTCCCTTAGTTTTAGGGTTATGGTGTTGTGTTCTTCAATTAGGTTGGTGTTGTTTTTTACATGTTTTTTTTAAGTTGTAAGTTGGTTAAATGTTGTGTACCTGGTTGTTAACTCATGGAGGGTGATATGAGAT
The DNA here is from genome assembly GCA_017311315.1 of Dendrocalamus latiflorus. Taxonomy (NCBI): domain Eukaryota; kingdom Viridiplantae; phylum Streptophyta; class Magnoliopsida; order Poales; family Poaceae; genus Dendrocalamus; species Dendrocalamus latiflorus. The sequence goes on along the minus strand of CM029636.1, from coordinate 3,833,905 downwards.
GTGTTAAGTTACTTAATTATACTATGTTTAATTGTATGAGGAACTTGGTATGTAATTGATAGTTGTATCCCCTTCAAAATTTCTATATATGTGTGTGTGTATGTATGTACACCATCAGTTTTGAATGAAACTATTGCCAAATATTCACAGTGCCGGAAAGTTACTGCTATTTCTGAATAAAATTACCATCGGTAGCAAGGGAAATTACTGTCGAATGCTCACAGTATATAGCCTGTGGTAACTTTCCTCACATGTGATAACTTTTTTCATAGCCGGTAATAACTTCGGGGGGGGGGGGGGGGGGGGACTGAGCACACAGAACACGCAGACAGCGCAAAATAACGCTACCGTATGTTTGTGTATATATATTTGTGTTGTTCTTTTCTTATTGATGGTAATATTCTGAAATTCATCTCAATGGAACAATGTGCATGTATGGTTATGGTTATGCATGCTCCCTAGCTTATTTACATTTCACAATGTGATATCTCGGTGGTTATGATTGCGTGTTGTGTGAGATGACAATTTGCAGGTTCACCCTTGATCAAATTGGCAATAGTACGTATATACTTTGGTCACCTTGGAAATAACTCTACGTACCATACATGCATCGTTACAGTACTTAAATTAATTTCATCAACACAGATAAGAAAATCAACCAAAGTAATTACAGTGGTTAGTTACTCAAGATCACTGTAAGTTTGAATATTTAGCCTAGATTCTCTAGTATGGATATACGAGTAGCTAGCACACCTCTCCAATGTGTGATCTGACTGTCACTGTGTGTTTGCCTACAAAATTTGTTCCAAATCAATGTGATTAGTATCTACTAAAGCTAAGGGTCCAATAAAATATGGTATCTCCTGTTCTTCGTGATCTTCGCTGTGTAGTTAATTATATATGTCCCCTGTGATCCTTTCTTGATCTTGATGAACAGGACTGATCAGTGTTAGATTAAATAATCATAAATACTTCGACACACAAAAGAATTTCCCCTGCTACAACTGCCATTGTGTTCAGCAAACAAGAAACTGGAATTCTTATAGGGAGATATGTAATTAACTTTGATTTTCATTGCAACATTGAATTTTTGTCATGAGAATTGAGCTAATTAAGTTACATATATATATATATATATATATATATATATATATATATATATATATATATATATATATATATATATATATATATATATATATATATATATATACACACACACGCGAGTGTTTTATGCACCCAGGTGCCTAGGCACCCATATCAATACCCGTTGATTTGCTTTGAGATTTGCAACGTTTGATATGGGTATCTTCATGTACCCATATATATATGAAAAATACTTTTTTACTCCCGGGTGTAATTACACCCACCTCTAATATACCACCTAAACAAGCTTGAAATACTCCCTTATCACTTTAGGTATACTCGTATACTAATTATAAGATATTCTAATGTGAACCACAAAAAAAATTGTAAGGGAGTCCATAGTTTTTAGCGTATTTTGTAAATACCTTTATATACGTACATAAAAAGGAGTATATTGAAAAAAAAGTACATACCACCTCTAAAAAATTGTTCATACCACCTATATGATCTTAATACTCATATACTTCGTTACACGAGATACTCCCTACGTTGTGAGATACGACATAGGGTGTAATTACACCCGGGAGTAGAAAAGAGGCTTCATATATATATATATATATATATATATATATATATATATATATATATATATATATATATATATATATATATATATATATATATATATATAGAGGACGCTGGAATGGGACACCTAGGTGCCCAGACACCTAGGCTCCCTGCCGTTAGATTGCTTTTAGATACGTGCTAGAGCAATGGTATGTATGGTATGTAATATATTAGGCATGCTAAATCAATCATGGAAGGAAAGTCTTAATCATGGATGGAAAGTCTCAATCACACTAGCACGCATCTAAAAGCAATCCAAAGGTAGGGAGACTAGGTGTCCAGACACCTAGGTGCCCCTGTTATTTATACTATATATATATATATATATATATATATATATATATATATATATATATATATATATATATATATATATATATATATATATATATATATGTTTGTGAGAGTAAGCTAGAGAGACAATGTGCTGCCAAGATCTGCATGATCTCGGTCTTGAGATCGACGATATATATTATTCACGAATATGTTAATGTACATGCCTGTGTACGTCCATTGTTCAGAAAGATTATCCAAGCAGCATCTAGAATGTAAAAAACCGCAAATAAACTAATGCAAAGGCAGTCGATGACAGACCATGCAACAGGCGACGAACTAATCGAAACTTCAAAAGACGTCCTAAAAAATTACATTAGAAAATATACGCATATATATCAAGGAAAATTTTTAATTAGCAAAAAAGAATGGCATGAACAGAAAATTAATAGCTGAAATGAAGTGCCCTGACCGAGGAGGAGACATGAAATTCCGGGCACTTGATGAATTGACGATTGCTTTTCGTATCAAATGATTATGGTGTCGATCCATCGGTTCGCACCAATCAGGTAAGTAGTCACCGGTCGATATTACTATTTCAAAAGGTGTAGACAGGAAGAGAAATCTTAACAGAATGATCACTTGCTTTGAGCTATGTTAGCTACTGTTTCCAAAACATTAACATCAGTAAAGATCAACTTAATTATGTGGTGTGAGATGGGGTCTTGCACTCATGCTTGATTTGGAAACGTGGCAAATCAAGAGACCTGATTTGCTGGACAAAAATCCTAATTTGGTTTAGTTTAATTTAATCTATGGTGAATGATGCAGCTGCAGTCACCAGCAGAGGGAATCTGGGCTTGCTTTGCTAGATCTGCTTTTGCTAACTCCAATGCAGCCTGCCTAGCCATTATTCTCTCCTCTCCTCTCCTCTCTTCTCCTGAGGAGCTGAGGATCGAAAAGCAGCCCAGCCTCCAGCCTATGCCAAATATCACATCAAAGAAAGAGAAAGAGAAGTCACTGCTCCCCTGGCCCCACACCCTATCCATCCAGACAGTGCATACACAATCATGGCGTCTGCTTCTCCCTCCATAGTTTTTTTCGCCTCTTTCCTTGAAGCAAGTGTTGGGAGAGACGATCTGCTGGCAAAGCTGTAGACTGGAAGTTTGCTAGCTCCGGTGCACATGTTTGCACATTGAGTATTGAAATGGTAGGTTAATGCTATCGCCAGTAAACCACACTGATTAAAGCAGAGAACATTATTGTACTATGTGTATCCCGTCCTATTTGAATTTCATAGGATTCATACAAGAAGTACATAGATTTCTACAAAATCAATAGTAATTCATATATTCTGACTAGTGTGTTTGTAGAGAGTATGCGACCACATGGCTTAGCTTGTACCGGCAATCATGTGATGATTTAGTGGTTAGCTGACAATTTTGTGTTGAACATGCACAACTCTCAGAACTGCCCTATTTGAATTTCATAGATTCATACAAGAATTATATAGATTTATACAAAATCCATAGTAATTCATATGTTCTAACATGTGCGTTGGTAGAGAGTATGCGACCACATGGCTTAGCTTGTACCGGCAATCATGTGATGATTTAGTGGTTAGCTGCCAATTTTGTGCTGAACATGCACAACTCTCAGAACTGTCCTATTTGAATTTCATAGATTCATACAAGAATTATATAGATTTCTGCAAAATCCATAGTAATTCATATGTTCTAACATGTGTGTGTTGGTAGAGAGTATGCGACCATATGACTTAGCTTGTACCAGCAATCACGTGATGACTTATAGGTTAGCTGACAATTTTGTGCTGAGCATGCACAACTCTCCGAACTATCCTATTTGAATTTCGTAGGATTCATACAAGAATTATATAGATTTATGCAAAATCCATAGTATTTCATATGTTCTAACATGTGTGTTGGTAGAGAGTATACGACCGCATGGCTTAATTAGCTTATACCGGTAATTAATCATGTGATGACTTAGTGGTTAGTTGATAATTTTGTGCTTAACATGCACAACTCTTGGAAACTCTTAACACTTGGATCTACCGTTAGCAATTACCATAGCCTCTCCTGCCCTAGATTCTCCAAGCTTTCTTTTTCTTTTGAATACACCACAATAAGCCGGTCAAAAAAGATGCCAATACGTCGAGACCAAATCGAAGCCTATGCCAAGGATGTTGGCCTGCTGCACGAAGCACAGAAACCCATGCATACCGGCCGATGACTGCGGTTGTCAGACAGATAGATGCTTGCGACAAAACAGAAAGCGCAACCAAACAATTTATTTCTTTTTATTTCCCTTCTACTCTTTCAATTTCCGAATCTGAATAACCTTAAAGCAGATCAGCAGCAGCGGCAGCTTCAGCTTCAAGTTAAGCATTGTTCAGATGTTGTCATGTGACAGCCGATGTGCAGCATCTTTGTGAGCGTGTTTGATTGTGTCAGAAATTCATAATGCGGCATGCATGTAATCTAGGCACTTTTGGTCCTCTGGTCTGGACCAAAACCGGACAAACGGCCCGGCCAACCGTGCCGGCCTAAGTCATGGTACTATTAGCTCGATCCAAACATAGCACGACACAATCAGTAAATGAGCCGTACCGGTTTGGCCTGATCGGACGTGCTGTGCTTGGACCGGCACTTTAGTACGACGGGTCGAACCAGCACAGTATGTATGGTACCGTGTCAAGGCACGGTCCGGTCCAACACACTACGATGCGCCATTTACCTCCCCCTTACCCTCCCAGGAGGTCAAATCTACTCAAAAGAATGCAGTAACTCTCCTGTGGTAGTGTAGTAAAATTGCTCGCGGTTGGCAGTAAAATTACTTGTGTTATTATTAATGTACTTTTTCTAATCACGGATGAATGTCCTGGTAGTAAAATTACTTACCACTAGTAGTAAAAATATTTGCAATTGGTAGCAAAATAATTCCAGTGCCTCTTCCCCTTGGCCCTACCTCTTGGTCCCTGCGGCCCTACCACTGTAGCATGTGGCAGCGGCACCGGCAGTGCCGCCACTTGGCGCCAGGCTGGTTGTCCTGCCTCCTCCCTTATGGCCTCGCCCTTATGCGGCCTCCTCTTCTCCCTCCCCCAATTGCCACCGCCTCCTCTCTTTGGCTCTTCCTCTCGCTAGCCTCTCTCCCCGCTGACCATCGCCTTCAGCTTTCTCCTCTCACATGGGTGGCAGTGACGGTTGCGGATGGGGTAGCGCTGGACCGAGCCACCGTGCTCAACAGGCTATCGATGGCTCATTGGGCTAAGCGTGCTAGGACAGATTTGACATGGTTCGACCACTCTTCTTGCCATTCCTGGGTCAAAGAGTAGGCAAATGGGTCAGTACAACACGACACGTAGGAGCGGACCCAACGGGAGGTCAGGTGGGGCTAGCGCCCCCACCGCCGGTCGGCCGTGGGTACCCAACGTGTTGTGAGAATGTAGGATTAACTGTGTCTCTAGTAATCACAAACACATGACTAATTGTTTTATTGTGTGACCAATGGAACTAGACGGTTTGAGCCCAACCGAAAGATGACAAGTGCATGGAGACCACCTCTTTTTGACAAGTGTGTGTATGAGCATGCATGTGCTAGCTAGCTCCATTCGATCATCAAAAACCATGTATGCACGCACCTTGTTCCTTGTCTTAAGGAAGAGCAGGCCATGCATATGTCACTCACGGGTGTCTAAATCATCCTATTAGGACTACTGGACTAGTACCTGACTAGTAATTAATTTGCAATTTAACCCAAAGCTTGATATCCTTGGCGCCATGGGAGCCAAAGCGGAGGAGCACCTGGGCGTGCATTGGTCGTGCATCGTCGCGAGCACAACCAGCACATAGTGGAGCGGCTTCTTAAAGAGGTAGAGGTGGCCAATGACAGGGAGGGATGGTAGGCTCGAAGCCATCTAGTTCAACTTTGGCTTCTGCTCCATCCAGTACATCCTTCAGGCTGACGTCTCGTTCTAGGTGGTCGCCGCCCAGTTCTATCTGGACTGCGTGACGATCGTCGTCTTCTCCTCTGCACCGGAGCCATCTTTCGGCAAAATGCGACGTGTATCATAGCTTCTAAGATAGCCCACTATAGCCACAGTAGCTTTTTTTTATCTCTCACGGCAATACGGCTGGCTATCGCAGGCTGGCAAGTCGGCATTCAGCAAACCGGTGAGTAAGTCCTATTAGCCCTCCTAAATTTTGATTTAAGATCCGTCACTGACAACACGATAACTAATTTAGGCCAACTGTGGTGATTTATACCTTATCTGAACCTGTGTTGTGCCGTGCCAAACAACCCATTGGCCCGGATCTGATTTGGACTCTCCTTGGTCTCATAGAGATAGAGCTCCTCTCGATGTATGTGTGCTTCTGTTGGAAACATCACTGAGATGTTCAAGTGAAAGTGACATTCTGCTTACAGTGCAACTAGCAATCTAGTTTTGCCATAGTACCATACTGGCAGTGTTACAATCGCAGGATGTGCTTGGATCATATATAAATTCTGGAACAAGGATGGGGAGATAAACAAGAACTTGATTAGAGCTAATTAAAGAACGACTAGGAATCAAAACTCAAAAAGTTAGCAGCAACAAACAGCGGCAGGCAACGAGATTTACTGATTAAATCCGCCATTAGAACTTCTGTTTTACACAAGTTCTTACATTGAGAATACACATGGGAAAACCTTGCATCATGTGGCTACATGATATTTGAAGGTGCATATTTAAGAGCTGCGCATATCTCGACATTCTGGGCTCCATCTCATGCCGACAACCTGACGGGAGTTTCAGCATACAAGCGTGGACGAAGGCAGATGGGTCATCGTCGGTTTGAAGACCTCACCTGATACTAGAAGCTTGACGTACAAACTCTCTCGATTGGCATGAATCATGAGCCGAACGCAGACACTACTCAACGAGACTGCCAATTTCGGTAGTATTGTGGCAACGACTAGCTAGCATGGGATATCATCATCATCATATTCATACCAACGTAGGGTACTGAGGCGCTGGACTGTCCAATTGTTCAGGGATATCGCTTTCTTGGACCTGTTCAGGGGCCTGAGGGAGGACCTGCGCGGAGGCCTGCAGCTGGGATTCCTGCTCCTCTTGTTGCTGTACCAGGAATCTGCTCATCCGCTCGAGCAACTGGACTGCCTTCCTCTTCCCCCTTCCCGTGCCGTTCAATGCCAGCTCCCGCAATGGGACCATGATCCCACACTCCTGCGCACGAGCTAAGTGCACAAGCAGTTGCTCGCCACTGCACAGCTGCAGCATCACAGCCGCAGCATTCTCTCTGTTTCTCGGTGTCCCGCTTCCGATCATCTCCACAAGAACAGGAACAGGTTCTGCTGCCCCGATCGCTGCCTTCCCCTCTTGGTGGCTGGACAGTATTGAGAGGATTGCCATAGCCTCGTCCATGAGAGCTCCTGTGGGGTTGGTCACCAGCCCCATGATGAGTGGCACAAGGCCAGCTCGTATCGCACGGCCTTTGTTCCCTTGGTAAATGCACAGGTTGAAGAGGGCTGCTGCTGCGTCCTTCTTTCCCCGCTGGCTGCCCTCGCTTAGCAACGCTACAAGGGCAGGGATGGCGCCTGTTCCCCCAATTGTTACTTTGTGTTCATCGATCACTGAAAGGCTGAAGAGCGTGGCTGCAGCGTTCTCCCGGGCTTCCATGCTGCCATTCTTCAGGACATGGACTATGCTCGGCACAGCACCACAGGACATGATGCTTGCCTTATTGTCCTCATGTATGGAGAGGTTCAGAAGTGCAGTAACAGCGTGTTCCTGAGTCCGCAGGTCAGTTGACGACAGCAGACTCAATAGTAAGGGAATGGCACCAGCCTCAGCAATACATATCCGGTTGTTTGCATTCCGCTTTGCTAGGAGGCGAAGCTCTGCAGCAGCTGATCTCTGCTCCTCAGGGTCCGGAGAGCATAACTTGGACAGAAGAGCATCAATGTTTGCACGTTCGCTCGAAGAGCATGCGGGCGTAGGCTTGTCAGGCTGGGATGAGCGCTTGGGTGGCTCAATCCCATTGGTTTCACACCACTGAGCAATGAGACTTCTAAGGACATAGTTTGGAGTCAATGTCGTGTTCACCATCCTTTGTTGTGTAGTTGGGCAAGTATGATGCCCAGATGCTAGCCATTTCTCGATGCATGCCCGCTCATATGTCTGCAAATCAACAAACAAAAAACTACTATCTCAAAATGTGTATTGATGTTGTTACACTTTGGGACTGAAAAAATTGAATTAGATATAGCCACCTGGCCTGTAGCAACGATAACAGGATCTTTCATGAGCTCGAGAGAAATTGGACACCGGAACTCATCAGGAATGGTTATAGGTCTTGGGTCCCCATTGGAATCCACTAACTTGGAAACCATTGGAGGGCCCATCTCAGGGTTCTGAGTTTGCACAAAGTCCTTAATTTTCTTCAGTAGCATTGACATTTTCTCAATGTGCTCTCCTGGGTCCTGACCACCACCGGATGCCACCATCTCATGCAAGGCAAGTGATTCTTGTGTGAGATCAGTGATCGTCATCAAGTGTAGCTTTTCTGACAACCTTTCAAGGATAGCCAGTTCTGCACTTGGGTCATAGTTCTTGCTATACAGAGATAGTAGGTCATTGTAGAACTCATCATCGGGCATATCAACCTGTTCTTTTGCTCTCTTGAGCTGTGCGTGCACTAACTCAACCTGGACAAGATTTTGCTAAGTATCTCCAGTGCTGGATTTAAGTGCTTAACAATAATAGCGAAGGATTCTTTTCAGTTTTGTTAATGTTACCTGTTCTCTAACTTCATCTGATATATCCAGTTCATTGTATGGAAAGTCACACAGAGCTTGCTCCAACTGGCCAATTACTTCCTGGAACTTCTTCATTACATTATCCCTCTCAAAGACCTGCAAGCACCTCAAAAAAAATACAGTTTAGCTAAATAACAGGTTGGGATGCAACAACACCAAAGTAGTGTTCCGAAGAGCATGCTTACAAAAATATGATTTATAAAATTGTCAATTTGTCATGATATATCCCAATGTCAACAAGACAACAGATATAAGCAACAAAATGGAAACACCAGCAACAAGCACAACAAGAACAATTCAAACTATAACATGGACACTTCAAAAATTCAAAGACTGTGGTTCAATAAGCAGATACAAGAAATAAACTTTGCCTGGTATCTTCTTGCTGTGTGTCTAATATCCTTTGAAATCAGAATTCAAAAGTAAAGGTGCAGCACTGCAGCTCATAGTAAGGCAACTGGTCTATATTTATATTTACAAAATATAACGCAATAATCTTGAAGTCCAAAACTAGAAGAAAACATTTCGCGACCATGAACACAAAGTTGAATTCACGGTATGGATTGTGGGTGCACGACTGCATGCACCCTTATGAGCACAAATGCTTTTCCCCAAAGGTTAGTCATCACATACATATTTCTAGAGTAAAGTACACTGTGAGTCTCTAAATTTGTCAGAGAGGTTCACATGGGTCCCTAATCTATTAAACTGTCAAATCCGGTACCTAAACCTATTTAAATGGGTCATCAGAGGTCCAAAAGAGGTTGGACTAGCCTTAACCGCTAACGTGAACGATTGACCGTGACGTGCACTCTCCAGCGTGACCTGCAGCTCACATTCACGGTACTTTTCTCTTAATAATATCTCTCATCGCTCCTCGCCTCGACAGCCGACTCACTCGCCCATCCCTTGCTGTTAGGAATAGTCCCACATGAATTGTGGGAGAGAAGCAAGCACAACTTATAAGTGTTAGGGAGCCTCCACTCATTGGACTAGTCTTTTGGGGGGAGAAGGCCTAATACCACTTATAAGGTTGTTGCTCCGTTGCTCCGTAGGCTTAGTTGTGTTCAGCCCATTTAGACATGTGGCCCAGAATGTAACAAGTGGTATCAAAGCCCAGGTGCCTAATGTTATGAATATTGTGTGTGTTGATATGAGACCCAAAGGGCTATATATATAGGAGAGTACAAGGGAATATGCCATATAGAGATAATGCATATATGGAATAGAATACAAACTCTATCTCTAATACCCTTCTATCTCCTTAACACCCCCCCTCAAATGCAAGGCGTATGCAATAGCATTGCATTTGAAAAAAGGGTTAACACTAAAACAAGATAAATCCAAAGTCCGAGTCTTGATGATATCGTCGTTGCGTGCAGCCTTTGAATAAACTGTCAAATCAAGCCGAAGAGGAATAGATAGATGCATGACGGCGCAGATCGAAGCCCAAGAGGCGGCGGCGCAGTGCACAGAGGACGCGCGGTGACCTTTGAAGCTCGGGGCGGCGGCTAGAGAAGCGGCGGCATCATAACGACTTCTACGATCTGCACGCGGCTCAGAGAATAGAGCAGCGGCTGTTGCCATGCAAAAGAAAAATTCCTACACTTCTATGACTGACAATAAATTTGTGGACTCGCACGGCTTGAACGAACAAATAAAAAAAACTACGGACTTGGATGGACGCAACGGAAGACTCACGAAAAATAACCGAAGACTGACTTAAAAAAATCAGTAATAAAAAAAACACCCGAGCGGCAGATCAAAATTCGGACGGCCCAGCTAGCCCAAGTGACGGCGGCAGTGTTGCCCTAAACCTTCCTCCGTCTCAATCCTCGCGCTCAGCTCCCTTCTCGCGCTCCCTCATCTCCTCGCCCTCCCTCCCGTCTCTCTCCCTCGACCCAAGAGCGACAACGGCGGCCGAAGGCGGCGAGGAGTGGGCGGATCCGGGCGGGCGTTGGCGCGGGCGACGACGGCCGGAGGCGTGTGGCGACCGGATCTGACGGATCCGGGCGGGCGCTGGCGCGGGCGACGACGGCCGGACCGTCGGATCCGGCGTGGAGGCAGCCGGATCTGACGGATCCGGCGAGGAGCGGACGGATCCGGGCGGGAGACGGCGACCACGGCGGCAAGGCGAACGGCGTCGGATCTGGCGGCGACGGCGGCCACCGGAGCGGCCGCGGCAGCGGGATCCGGCGGCGGCTGAAGGCGGCGAGGCGGGACGGACGGCGGCCGAACCGCGACGGGCGGACGACGGCCGAGCCGCGACGCAAAGACAGCGACCGAAGAAGCCGCCTTGCGGGCGGAAGGCGGTACGGCGGCTTCCCCAAGCGACGGCAGAGGAGGCACGCGCTCCCCCAGGCGGCGCCGGATTTGACGATGCTGCAGGGGCCGAAGAAGAAGCCACGACGGGCGGCCGGGAGATGACGACATGCGGCAGCGGCGGCGACCGGGAAGAGATGGCCGCCCCCGGGAGCGAAGATCGCTCCTCCCGGGGGCAGCAGATGCGGAAGTAGATTGGAAATAGATCGAGGTTAGGGTTTCAACCTAAGGCTCTGATACCATGTTATGAATATTGTGTGTGTTGATATGAGACCCAAAGGGCCATATATATAGGAGAGTACAAGGGGATATGCCATATAGAGATAAGGCATATATGGAATAGAATACAAACTCTATCTCTAATACCCTTCTATCTCCTTAACACCTAACATCTCCTTGGACCTCATGGTTGCAGAAGTGTCCAATCCATGTGTGAGGGGGAGATTGTTAGGAATAGTCCCACATGGATTGTGGGAGAGGAGCAAGCACAACTTATAAGTGTTAAGGAGCCTTCACCCATTGGACTAGTCTTTTGGGGGGAGAAGGCCCAATACCACTTATAAGGTTGTTGCTCCGTTGCTCCGTGGGCTTAGTTGTGTTCAGCCCATTTAGACCTGTGTCCCAGAATGTAACACTTGCATCGCCCAGCTCGACGCATCATTTTGGTGGCTAAGATCTGGGCGCGTGGGGGTGGCCATGGCATCGTTCATGGTGTCCGGCGCGAGGCTTGGGGTGCGGGCAGCGCGATTCGGCGACAGGGAGCAGAGGAGCGGGGTGGACTTGCGTCGCTTCTCTTCAGGAAGGACTCCTTTTTTCTGCTGATGTTTTCTTTTTTGTGAGGCTGATGTTTTCTTATTGTTGTACGTGGTGGTAATGGTATTCTGTTCTTACTAGTGGAGTCAGCATTTGCATTTGTAGGCACAGTTCTGAGCTGCACGGGTGCTCCTGGGAAGGTGCTGGTGCCTGACGGTGGGAGTGACGACTTGCAGTTCTCTGCCGAACCTGTCGTGGACACTCGAGCGCAGCTTGAAGAATCATAGGTAATGTGCTCTTGTGCCGGAATTCTTCGTACGTTCATGGTTCACTTACCAAATGCATGATGAATTCAGGTAAGTGGGAGGGTCATGTTTCGTGCTTCTTATATCAACAATTCGGCATTGTGCAATGCTTTGTGCATTTTGTTAGTTGTGGCCCTGTGCTGGTTCTTGGGCTACTGAAAACTAAGCTGGATGTGCCACCTAGCAAGATTACTACAAAAGAATGCACCGTTTGATTTCAGTGGTTCTCATCTACAATCTATATGTTTCTTGTGCTGTAGACACCTGAAGATAATAAAGTGAAACCGGTTGTGGAAGAGGAGGCAAGTGCAGCAGCGGCTGAAGCAAGCATAGCAGTTGGGGCCAAAGACAAACTTGAATATTCTGATGCGAGTAAGGGCATTGATGAAACAGTCACTGATGGTGTAACTAAAGGAGCTAAAGAACCAGTCGTGGAGGAGAAATCTCGAGTTATCCCACCACCAAGAGATGGGCAGAGAATATACCAGATCGACCCAATGCTTGAAGGATTTCGGAACCACCTTGACTACCAGTATGCCTATTCGCTACTTTTGTTCATCTTGAATTATGGTGCTCGCCATGAGCGCCATAGCGCTGGTGCTCTACTGCGGCTCCTCCGACGGGCTCGTCAACTTCTGGGAGGGCGAGCGCAACCTCGTCCACAGCGGTGTGCTGCTCTACTGTGTTGTTTTGGGATTTGAACTTTGAAGTGACAAATTTGTCGATCTACTCTGGTTTTGGCAACCAGAACCTAGGGATCTTTTGTAATTGATTATTTGTTTTGTGGGAGGTGCTTCGATGTTTCACCCCTAGTGACCTGCACATATTTCTACCTATTGTGCCTAGTAAGAATTTTGGGTCTTTGGTCACTGTGCTGTGCAAGTAGTAAGCACAGAAACCAAGATGACCACTAAGAACTATGGCCACTTCCAAAAAGTATTCTTTATACATTTAAACAGTTGCCAGACTATCAAACAACTCAAATCTGAAAGCAAGCAGAAATTATATTGGCCAGTATAGCATGTATTATTTCGAACAAAACACAGGGCCTAACCTGAACCACAGTACAACCAATTAGGTAATCACTACTTGGAAGATCCAAATCCTAATTCAGAAATCCCCAAAATATACATGTACGAGTGACCCAGATTGAAAACAATACTCAAACACTTCATGTAATGGAGTAGCTACAATCATACTAGGTAAAATCATCAAGTACATAGATTAAATGATGGATTTGAGGCAAGGTTGTCACGGCGCTTCGGCAAGTCGCAGCAAGACCGGGGTGCCTGGATGCCTAGTCGACAAGGTGTCCGCCATGGCGACAGTTAGACGCTAGTAGTTAGATGACATAATAGCATAGATTATCTAAATAACTATGTCTTAGGAGGTCCAAATCGAAAGAAATTTATTGAGGGAGGAGCCTATTCGTAATTTTTAGGAACTGTGAGGACTAAATCACAAAAGACAAAAAAATCATCCGTTCATTTAACCTAACCGCTGCCGGTCGTTTCCAACCCAAGCCTGGCATCTCTCTCCCCCAAACCCTTGTGTGCCGCCTCCCCTCCCAACGCCTCGCCTCCGCCCTCATCTCCGCCGCCGCCTCCCCTCCCGTCGCCTTGCCTCCTCTCCATCGCTGCCTCCTCCTCCCCTCCCGCCGCCTCGCCTCCTCTCTACCTCCTCCCCTCTCGCCGCCTCGCCTCCTCTCTACCTCCTCCCCTCCCGCCACCTAGCCTCCAGCCTCTCGCCGCCGCCGCCGCCTCACTCCTCTCTACCGCTGCTGCCTCCTACCTATCGCTCAGCTCGGGGAGGGTGGCGGTGGCGGGAGGAGGCGAGGCAACAGCACGGCGGGAGGAGGCTGCAGATCGGCGGGTGGAAGCAGCAAATCGGCGGGAACAAGCAGCAGCTCGGCGAAACCCTACCAGCGGCGGCGGCGAGACGACTACTTCGGGACTTCGGGTATTTGCTTTTCCATTTCGCACTTTCGCCGTTTCGGCCTTTTGAAGCCCAATCCCCCCTGTCCCAGGCGGCCGCCTCGACGTCCTGCCGACGCCATGGACGCCTAGGTGTCGCCTAGCATCGTCTAAGTCTTCACGCACTGGGTGATCATCCCCGGCGTCCTCCTCCGGCCGACTGGACGCCTAGGCAACGCCATGATAACCCTGATTTGAGGTATGGTAGCATGGGTAATCAATAGGGAAAGTGTTATGTGGGGGATTCAATACAGCCGTAGAGGGAGGCAACAACAAGAGAGGGATGCAGAACACGTGACAGCAGAACGACCAGCAGTGGCAGCCGACAGCGTGTGATGCTCTACAGTCAATGGCGGAAGTAGTACAGAGTTACATGGAAAGGCCATAGGGCTGAGTTATGGAAGAATAATAGTAATAGTAAAGTATTAGAGTTTTTGGTTAGGAGTTTGAGTCGGATACAGGTTGGTCACTGAGCTTGCTTAACAAACTCGGCTAAATATGATAAGTTAGGGGATCCAGTCCTATATATATGGGCTGTCATGTAATTCGGGATTCGGCAAGAAAGAATCAGATCTTAACCTTCCCATTTGCTCTTCTTCCTCCCCATCCTCCTTCTCGTATAATCTGGTGGCAGCCACGGCTCTAGGTCACCGCAGTTACCGACCAAGGCCTCCAGTCCACCATAACTATTTCCTTCGGAGTTCCGATTCTAACAGAAAGGAACCACCTGATTTGAGTAATTTGACCAAAACAAAGGGAAGAATAGTCCAAGCACATTGTCATAATGATGTGCAGCCTGTCACTGAATCACAAAATTCACCTCAAATGTAGTTATGGTGATTATACTAACGTACAAAGAAACATTTCAATATCACAATTCACAAGTGTTGTACTTAAGAGAACATAATACTCATATGAGTTTGCAACTGTATGTACCATGCATATAAGTATATAACCCAAGTTTGGCTAGAGAACAGAGAATGATCGAGTAAGTAAAAATTATGGTCCAAAAGAACATGTAAAGGTTGCAACTTTAGCATAAAGTAGGATTAACAATGCAACTCTTTTGCAAAGAGAATTAGCTGAAACCTTAAAATTTCAAATTGTTCAAGCCCAATAGATCACAACCTTGACAAAAAGAACAATTCAGAAGTTTGAACACTATTCACTAAAACCCACAAACTACACTCAGAAAGTAAAGAAATGGTCATATTCAGTCCCGATTAACAACGACAACCCCTTGTTTTCCCCTTGGAATAACCTGTATTGGGCTAAGAACATTCATACGTGAAACCATTAATTACATAGATGATAGATCCATTGAAGAACTGAAGACATGGATAGTAGACCTTTCAACAAGCAAAGAAACCACCAAATCTGACCAGAAGAAAGAGAGGAACCAGTCCACGCATTTATGCCATAGTGATGAGAAAGGTCAAATTTCTTCTGAAATCTATAACAAATCCACCTCATATCTAGGTGTAATTGTTATCCTGGCAGAGGATGAAGCAACTTTGATGCTTGATCCAAAAAGTATCAATTTTGACCAAGGAATAACTCAAAAATATGAACGCTATCTACTAAACCTACCAAATTACACCACAAAAACAAAGGAATGGCTGTAATTCTCAATAATCCATCCCGATTTAACAGCATACAGTCCCCAACATGAAATTTAAAATACAAATTAAGCGAATCAAACACAATATCAACACACAAGAATCCAAACACCGGATCACCCTAAGAGTGCAACTCTCATACAGAAGAAAATGGCAGCTAAAGTTCACAACCTTAGCAATTCTTTGTTTTAAATAACAACCTCAGCAAATTAAACGCTAGGTCACACAATAGATCCTACTCGTAAGTATTCCAAGCACGCAAACGATAGGCAGATTTGATCCAAGAATCTAAAGCCACACGTTTTCTAGGAGACTAAAGTTACATGTTTAGCACAAAGTAAAGCTTAAAGTTGCAAATTATTTTTTTCATCTAAAAAAATTACTATCGAATCATCCACCAATATTTGGTCCCAAAGGCAGCCAAGTAGCACGAATCTAGCAAAATCAAGAACTGCTCCCGCATAGGTAGGCCACGTACCAAGAAGATCCTGCTCCCCTCGCGGCCGAGCCGGAGCAGCTCGAGGGCCTTCTCGAGCGCGTCGGCGAGCGGCGCCAGCGCCCGCTCCTCCTCCTCCTCCTCCGGTGCGGGCGCCCGCCGCTCGCGGAGCTCCTCGGCGAAGGGGCCGAGGAGCCGAATCCGGCGGGAAAGCGACAGCAGCTGCCGCCTGAACGCGTTCCGGTACTCCCCGGCCGCCGCCACGGCCTCCACCGCCGCTGCCACCCGCTCCGCCGCGGACGCTCCCGCCGGCGCCGGCGGCTCCCCCTCCTCGCGTTCGCCGGCCATGGACGCCGAGCGAGCAAGCGAGCGGTGGGAAGCGGAAACCGCGTAGTGGGCCTAGTGGCAGAGTGGTAAATACGGGCAAGAGCGGTGGCTTGGTGGCGTCTTATTGGCCATGGGTCGCTGCGAAATGCATAGGTCAGGAGGTCATCATCGCCTTGGGCTGGGTCTTTTCCCTTTCTTCCACGGCAGATTTCCGTCCTCATTTGTTGCAGGTAGAGCTGCACCGGCCACCAACCGGCGGCCAGTGATTACTGACCCGTTTCTCGTGGAAAATTGGGTGAAAAAGATTTGAAGCGACGGTAGATGGTAGGATGATGGCTCGATGGAAGCGACAGTTTTGTAGGCACGCTTTGATAGGGGAAATCTGGCACGGGGTGAAGGCATGTTATAGCCGTGGGATCGATCTATCCTAATGGTTCCAGATATTATTGAAATTAATATACAGGTTAAAAAATTTAAAGGTTTAAGAAGTTTTGACCCGCATGGTTTGAGTTCTGAATTCGTCGCTGAAATGATCTAGTCATCGAGACTAGATTACTTATATGGTTAGTGAAGTGACATAATTGGGGTGATCGGTTGGGCTTCAGCTTTTACCTTCCGGATTATTTTTCACTATTCATAAATTTCGTCTTTTTCTGAACTTTTAGCTTTTTGTTGAGCTTTTTTTGCCGGTTCTTTTTTCCCGTATTTGTTTGTATTATATGTAATGGCCTGACATATTTTTTAATTTTTTAAAATTTAATTATGCTAAATAAGTCTATGCCAGCTACAGTGTTTTTTCAGCTAGCTACAGTACTTTTCAGCCATATGCCACCAAAAATAAGCCCAAATAATCACCACCAAATCTATAATAGAAGGACGGTTTTTCGTTCTTTAGTAATATTGGATAGATATAAGGTTATTATAAGATAAATGGTTAGTTTATAACCTAGCTTTCATGACCCATTGTGATTACATTTTTCCAAAGACCATCGCATCGGTAGACGTATTACGAACAGACAAAACAATGGTTCTTAAGGATTAACGGTCCACATTGTATTGATTTGACACATGTTGTCTTGCTTTGTGTATTAGTTCTTGACTTCTTTGTAAAGTTTTAAATAGTGGGTAGGAGACGTTTTTCTTTTAACGCTTTAATATTTGTCTCTATATATAGAAGCATATGCTGTATAAAGACGCTTTCTAAGACGTTTGGCAAATCGTCTCAAGTTGATACAAGCATCCAACATCTACTTGCGTAATCGATCCTGAGACAAAGCAGAAACTAGCTACTTTAGCTGATTTCTTGCAGAGCTCGGAAAATCAGTAAGTCATAGGACTTTCTCACATCAAGAAAGATTTTTTTTCTATGAGTGTCTAAGAAGATTTTCAAGGAAAATCAGTACCGATGCATGATGTTTTCAGAATTGCATCATTGAACTAGTTTACCTTTCATCTCTGGTTTAATTTCTAGAAGTACATTACATTTAGCAATTTCTGTGTGTTCATGGAAGGAGGCCCAGTATTGGATCTGAGCACACAATCATGTATGTGTCATGTTATGTGATAAGGCTTTATGTCTGAAGAAACAAACATTTACCACATAAAAAATTGGGTGGGTTCTTTTAGGCTGAGACTTATGGCTGTGATTTTTGAAGTCTGATCTATCTGTGAGAGTTAATATGTAGAGGGAAATAGTCGCATGCGATTTTAGCTGGTACAGCTAAACTCGGTACAGTTTGTACTACAATTTACTTGTAGACCTCACCTTAAAAACACACCATTTAACGGTGAGTTACTGTAAAATGGAAGCCAAAGTCTAAGCATAGGCCCAAAAGAACTGAGCCTAACTGTTGATTCCATTTTGTTAACTGCATTGTTTCACTTCTATCTTTTTATGCTTGAGATACATTGAGACAACAATTTCTGACATCTCTCTTTTGCAGTGTTTCAGTTGGAAAAAAAAATATTAAAACAGCATTTTTGTTGCTCCTTCATATTTGGCTCATTCTACGTCGCTTGAAGGAAGAAGGAAAGGATGGTGTTAAATTTGGATAGTGCATTTATGAAATTTACAATCATGATGTGAGCTCAAAGTCTCTAAAGCCGGGGTAAGTTGTTCAGCCATTCTAAAATAAGAATAGATGTCTGAATTCTGATGTTAAATTATATATGCATTTCCTGTCATCTTGATTTTTAAATCTGATCTTGTTAATCCTCCTCAGTAATTGCCCTCAAGAACTATTTGTTGATTAGTAAAATATACACCTCTCAGGACAGGCATCTTTATAAGTTCTCTGTAAGAAATGCGATACTTCTGTGAGTATAAAATTTGTCAGTTCAACTTCAAGAAACTACAGTGTAGATTGTGTTTTCTTGGTTCATCAGTGTCAAAAAAAGATCTGGAACAATGCTTGACCTATCTACATGATACACCTTTATTTGGCTATGTAAATACATGTTTAGTCAATCGTGCACTCCGCATTCGTGCACATTGTGTCTGCCTGTCTGGGGTTTGTTGTTTTGGCAGGAAATTTCATCACCTCCATGTAACCATTTTAACAAGTGGTGGAATCTTAGTATTTGTATGCTGCAGTTATCATTAGAATTGATTAGCAAAAGTTTGGATATTGTGGGCCTGTTCGGCAGTGAGGAAGCCGGCCGGCTTTTCGCAGCCGCTACAGTATCTAACTTTTAAACGGAGTATTTTTTTCAAGATGGGGTCTACAAGTTAAACGTAGTACACATTAAAAGCCCAACATCTGTACCAGCCAAAATCGCAAGTGAGTATCGATCTCTCCGTAATCTGTACCGTAAACAGCCAAAATTCAAAAATTTCAGCCAAAAGCCATAAGCCGCAGCTAAAAAAGTGGTGATTCAGTTCTTTTTTATTTCCAGTTTCTATTTGTACTGTTCTACTCTCATTTTTGCATTGGACTGTTGATGGCATAGGGAGATGGAATCGCCATAATTTACGTACTGGACTGAAAAATCGAACTAGTAGCAGCTTGTTAATCCCTTATCATTGCTTACAACTTACAAGTACGGAACCAAAAGTTCTTTTCATTTCCTTAATTCCTCTTGCCGTCTTGCGCGATCTGAACTTCACTGCTCTTTCTGCATTCTATGTCTTGTGAAAGTTTTTAGTGTTTGATAATTGACATGCTAGTGCTTTTACAGGTTAACTTGCTCTTGACAAAATGGATGAAAGAGCTGGGGAAAAAATATTATATGGGAACATTGTGAAATACGATGCTGCAATAAGCCCAGAAGCACGTCAGGATGATCTTATAAATATCATCTGGAGGTAATTCTTTAGTTATGTTCTTCTCTAAGTCTAACTGATTGTTCCATATTGATGATATCAGGTGATCTGTGATCCCAAGTTACCAAGAATTTTTTTAAAATAATCTTTTTTATTCAGAAATACAAAATTATACCCACATTTTTATTTTTTACAAAAGTAACCTCCTGTAGCCCAATAGTTAGCTAATTGGACCCTATCGCCCAATGGCCGAGCGACATATAAGCAGTTGCCCAACGATTGGGCCACAGGGATGCAGTCGCCTAACGGTTGAACGATACGTGTTGTCACCCAACTATTCAGCGACAGCACCTCCTGTCGCCCGTCCGTTCGGTGACTTGACACCATTTATATCTCGGCCGCCCAAGCGGCCGAGCAAATCGCTCGTTCTGTGCTAACGCCGAGCGCAAGAAGAGGAGAGGAGAAGAAAGAAAGAAGAAGAGAGGAGAGGAGAGGAGAAAAGGAGAGGGAGAAGAAAAGGAGGTTCAGCTAGTTCTGCGAGGAGAGATTCATCTGTAAGGTAAAAATTTGTTATATTTTAGTCTATATTTTTGTAGAAAGTAAATGGTTTGCTTAGTTTAAAGAAGAGTATAACTAGCATCCATAGAAAATTATAGTTAGAGAAAAGAATAGTATAACTTCGGTTAGATGATTGGAAGAAAAGTAAGAGAGGAGAAAGAAAATAAAAGAGGGGAGAAGAGCACATATAATTAATTTATTTCGTTGCGAATATTTAGCTGTGAGGATTCTGTGGTATGTTAGAGGTATGTTAGAGTACTGTGAAAAATTTTGGTAGTCATGTTAAAATGCAAAACATTAGTAGATAATATTTATGATTAATTAGGAATGAATTTAATGTCATAAGTACATTGAAAATTCATGCGTACCGTTAAAATCGGTATATTGCCATTTAAATCAGTATGTCGTATATTTAATTACTTAATTAATTTTGTCACTGTCATATAAATTCTCTGAACCCACTAGGAGTTATTTAAAGTGGGAGAGAACTCGAGTAGAGAGAGAAAAGCGACGTCAATATATGTGGGAGCAAATAGGGAGTCAATGTGTATTGGGGCAGAGGAAAGGGAGCGGTGTTGGTGCGAATGAGGAGGGGTTGAGATAGATAAAGAGAAGAGAGAGAGTGTGGGCCAGTAGTGGACCAAGACTAATGGGTCGACCGTGGGACAAAATTAATATGTTATATATGTATAAATATATGGACACACATATGAAATATATGGGGATATATGTAATATATTCACATAAATACATGTATAGAGATGCATGCATAAACTATTTGGCCAATAAGAACAAAATATCTAATACACTCAATTGATAAGTCCACATATTGTAACATAATAAAATAACAACAAATGACGGGTACAGTAGAAAATCCAAATTAAACGCAATAACTAGCTTTAATCGACAGGAGATTTGTCACTAAGTCACCCTAGCATAGCATATTATATATCCCTGTGAATTAAAATGGAATCTTTTAATTTGATGGAATGAAAGAAAAAACAATGCAACGATATTTCCACGGGCAATGGAAGGGTTACGCTATGAGAAAAAATTAACCGATATCAAAAGACCTGCACGTTCATTGTGGTTTCTGCCTTAGGAAATGAACGGCGCCTTAACCATGCAGTAGTGTAGTTGTTCATGATAGGCTAACGGCCGTAGAAATCTAAATTATAGTACAACAGTACTTTCATAACGTGCAATGCGATTTAACTAGTTGCAATATTGGAAATATTTACAGGTAGACATCAGCCATCCCGGTACCTATTAGATTGAAAGTGCATTATGGTGTTGGCACCGTTCGTGAAGGTCCGTATGATGTTGACTTGAGTAGTTTTTCACAAGCCATTTTGGTACACCTAGATGGCGAGAATACTCAAATCACAGATGTGATGTACTGGCTCACTCGTAGCTTTTCCTTGGACCCTGAGGTGTGCAGCATCGTCATACAAAAGATTTGGAGCTAGTTTCCTATGCACATTAGATGGGAGTTGAGAAGACTGATGTGCATGGTTGTGTGGAAGGGCTTTCTAGAAGGCTACCGACGTTGTGGATATGAGCACGTGCTTCTTGTGCAACCATACCCAAAAGAAGTTTTATAAGGCCCTACCAATGAATATCATCTGAGTGGTGGGAGCAGCTCGGGCGCCCAGCATGTTGGTCAAGAAGAGAACCCGAAGGCCGGTGTTACGGAGGGTGCAGAGGATGTATTTCATGAAGAGGCCGACATTATAGATGCAGGAGAGGAAGATCAGTCACCACATGCTGAGCCTACAGGACAGGCTGATAAAGGAGAGCATATGGAGTACATAGTGTGTCAAATAGAGAGCGATGACCGGGTGGCCCGGGCTGAAGCGAATGTTGTACAGGAGGACGACGAAGCTAGTTCCGATAAGGACAAAGCTCCCGTTCCCCATGAATGGAACATATTTGACGCTAAGGGTGTTGCTATGCATGACGATCACGAATCATCGTGGGAGTACTATGACACAGAGGTTCGGTTGCACTTAATGTTTACTGACAAGGCATCCTTGTAAAATGCCATTAATCTGTGGGTCCTATCCATGCAGCGGACATTTCGGGTTGTCAAATCTATCCAAGAGCAGGACACCATCAAGTGCGAGTAGGCTGGTTGTCCTTGGCAAGTGCACGCACATAGACCGAAGTATGAAACTCACTGGATTGTCTCGAAAGTAGAGTCGCACTCCTATATGCTCAGTAGTGTTTTGTCGAGATAGCGTAACCTAATGTCCATCTTCATAGCCAATTTGATGTATAGAGCGATAGTGGAGAAGAAGGACATGGAGGCCAAGTATATCGTGTTGGCTATCTAGAAGAAATTCAAGGACAAAATTAGCTACACAAAGTTGTGGCGTGCAAAGCAGAAGTCTTTGGAAAGATGGTTCGAGTCTTTCGAGGCAGCATGCAACTGCCTTCCTCACATTCTTCGGGTAGTGTAGGACATAAACCCGGGCATGTACACTGTTGTGAATGAAAAGCCATTTACAAGGCTACTAGGTTTTGCAGTATTGGAAAGGGCCTTCTTATCCTTCGGTGCCTACATCGAGGCTTTCAGGCATATGCTGCTCGTGATCTCAATTGATGGGACCATTTTGACTAGCAAATACAAGGGCTAGATCCTTACGACTATTTGGGCGTTGATGGCAATAATTAAATTTCTGCTCTTGGCCATCGCATTCATCAAAAGTGAGAATCATGACAACTGGTTGTGATTCCTTCGATATTTGAGGGTAAGAGTTGTTGGAGCTCACTTAGTGTATGCGTAATCCATGATTGCCACATTAGGATGCTAAAGGCCATAAAAAAACTTCAGTAAAACCTTGAGGAGCCATTTTCTTGGCCGGATATGAGGAACAGATGGTGCATTCGCCACCTCGGGGCCAACTTCTTCAAGTAGTTTTCGAAGCAACCGTTGATAAAGTTGTTCAAGAGGCTAGCTATACAGAACCAGTAGCACATATTTGATGCTTTATGGGCACTGTTGGATGAGCATAGCAGGAAACACATCGACGAGAGGAACAAGGGACCAATCGTTCATAGGGCAGCACAACCTAAACGCCTCACACTACTAGCAGAGCCTGACCCTGCTGGTCCGAGAAGGAGGACCTCGAGGAACATGAAGTGCTTTTTCCACTGGATCAAGGTTGAGCCATTAGAGAAGTGGTCCCTACTGTAAGATACGAATGGTGCAAGGTACGACATAATGACCACTAACCTTGTCGAGGTATACAACTGGGTTCTTAGGGGCCTTTGTTCGTAGCCCCTCGTTGCCATCATGGAAGGTATTCTGCATAGCACAATCGGCTATTTTAGAGAGAGGCATGCAAATCCTACACTTCATGCAGCCAACCCATAAACATCATACTTCTTGAAAATTACAGCATACATGCAGGCAAAGATAGTGAAGGGTTAGTCGCACATGGTCTATGTGATGGGCAATATGGAGCATCATCTCGATGTACTCCTCCGAGATAGAACCGGATTTCGAACGACTCATTCTCTTGTCACCCACGAGGTATTCTTTGGAGATCATGTAAATAAACCTAGCTACACATGCAACAAGCCAAACCTCTTACACAAGTTATGCTCTCATGTCCTTGCTGCATGCGGGACTATGCACATGGACCCTTTGAACTTCATGCCCGAATACTTCTTGAAGGAGAGGGCGATGTAGACGTGGTGTGGCGGGCTTAGGGGGTTCAAGGTTGTAGACAACTTCACCACCTTGGATATTGCATAGAGGACTTGGATTCCGAATATTGATATACTGAAGGGTTGGAAGGGTTGTCCACAAAGTCATCGTATTACTAATGATATGGGTGAGACGCAGCCCAGAGCGTTGGGTAGACGCTGCAGGCGCTGCGGCCAAGAGGGCCACACAGCCAGATGATGCAAGGCACCTGCTAACGAGTAGGCACACCGGTATGGTTTGTGGTACCACTTCTTCGAGTGTGCAAAGTGGCACCAAGATTACAAATCATTGTACAGTGTCACCTGTACTTCATTAGTTGCTACATTTGATGTACGTAGTGCTGTAGTAAATGTATCATACATTGAATGTACTATTTATGTAACCATTGTGGTACTATCCCCTTTTCATTAATGTTCTAAGTAGTATCCTGCTAGCCTAGTACTATTTTGTTTGTTGTTTACAAGTTAAATCTACTCCTGCTTTACATTTGATGTTTTTTGTGCATAAACGCTAATGTCAAGTCATTTTGCAGGTATGACTTGCGACCTTCACATATCAGACTGGCCTTTTGGCCTGCTGGATGAGTGTGTCGACCGGCTGCATCACATGTCGTGTCGTGTCCCGCATCCTAGGGGTGCGGACAATGCAACTGTGTTGGGGGTGATCCGTACGCGGACACCTCGAGTGGCCTAGAGGCTAGACCCATACTGGATAGACAGGTTTGCATCTCAGTGGCACTGTCGTCTCGTCATACATAGTTTACGTGCTGACCTTTTTTTTTTGCTTCGCAGGCTCAGGGATGCTGGTCTACTACCTCTCGCTCGGATGGTGCAGACCACAGACGAGGATGGTCCGGCACCAGGTGTGGTTGGGGACGACAGAGGGGTCCAGGCCGTGCCGTGGCGGTCGTGACGATTCCTATTTGATCGCTCCCTACTGATAGCTCTAGTGGACCGGTGGTGGTCGGAGATGCACACTTTGTACTTCCCATTTGGGGAGATGGTCCCGACTCTATAGGACGTCTCATTACTACTTGGCCTCCCAATCACGGGAGGTGTTGCCTTCCCACCGAAGGCCCCGACCAGCTGGCACGATGATCTTCTGGCTAGGTTTCATGGAGTTCTTCTGCCTGGGGCCACGAAGGGGTACTACATCTTCCCGCTGGCACGGATTAGATTTAGAGGCGGAGATGAGGGTGAGATTACTTATGGTCCTTACAAGAGGGTAAATTAATAAGATTATGCTCAAGCTCCACAACTTGTACATATGTGGGACTCAGCTCTGTAAATAATCCACACTTTGGGATACTTGTCATGTCAGGACATGAATGTCCATGGTTTTGTGTTTCCGAAGCTACGCTTAGTAAAAGCTGCTTTTCTATAATATCTAATTTTTAAACAGAGTGACTTTTTAAGATGAGGTCTACTAGTCGATTGTAATATATATTGTAGTGATTTCACTTATATCAGTCAAAATTGCACATGAGTGCCTTTCTCCCTACAAGCTTCTCTACAAACCGTTACTATTTATGAGTCAAAGCCAAAAGTAAAAAACCAAAAGCCTACCTAAACAGACTTGCAAGCATGTGTCACTGGTCGGATGCGATTCATCAGTGTGCATACTCATACCAGTGTGCCACTGGGTATCGTGCATTGCTTCTTCTTCTTCTTCTTAATTGGCACAATGTGATCGACCGATCGATGCCTCTGAACCATTTGCTTGCCTTGAGTAACTTCTCCTAGGTCATCCAATAGATGAGCACACGGCCGGGTCTGGGAAAAATACACACGGTGAGCGAAGAACAACATAAGTAGCCACATTTGGTCAGTGTGTATCAAGTATCGACCCCGCTTTTGCTTCTTTTCACCATTCGATGGTAGCAAGCAAGTTCTAATCCGGTGAGACTGGCTGCTAACTTGTTTAGGTCAAATACTCGAAAAACTAGCTTGTTTAGGACACACAAATTTCATAGAAATTTCACAAGAAATCTCCAAACAGGCCGAACATACATCAAGTCTAAAAGAAATAGGAAAAAAGAAATATGAAGCCCATACGGTCCGGCCCAATCTGGACGAGCCCACTACGGCGTCTGGCATCCATCCACCCAATAAATAAAATAAAATAAAATAAAATAAAATAAATTCATCGAGGTTTTTCGATCTCGTCGTCTCTCCTTCGGTCCTTCCCCTCCAAAACCCTAGCTTTCTCCTCCTCCTCCTTCTTCCTCGGGCGGCGGCGGCAGCCATGGACAAGAGCATGCTCGGCGACCTCGACGGCCTCCCGGAGGAGGACAAGATGCGCATGGCCGCCATGGTCGACCAGCTCCAGATCCGTGACAGGTCCACACCATACTCCTCGTCCCTGATAATATACTCCTTGGATGATCTAGGTGCTTTGCGTGCGAACTCGGGCAGCTTAGTTGGCGGAGAAGCCTTAAAGAAGCGATCTTTGTCGGTCCCTCTGCGGTTGGTTTCTTTTAGGATTCCAAAGATCTGTAAGCGATTTGGTGATATTATGCGGCGTGCTAGGATTGTTGTGTTCTGTATATAGGCATGTACTAGATTTTTGTGATTTTGCAGCTCTTATATTCCAAACCAGGTAAGATTAGTTTAAGCTTGAGGTAGATTTTTGAGATGTTGGGATTGATTTGCTGGGAATTAGGTCGGTGGCTGACAATAATATTGCTGAAAGATACCACACTTTTGTGCTTTATCTCGTTTTCTTGCTTGAGATTGTTATTTGCTCATCTACTTGTTGTAGTATCAGCTGCTTTCGGTGGTAATTAGTTTGGTTTGTTCATCTGCTTGGTGCTGCTAGCTACTTTTGTGGCGAGTGGTGACTAAGCACTTGTACTCTAGGTTTTTGGAGGTGTTGTCAGCCTATCAGGTAAATGTGATCCAACGTCTTTCTCGCATTAGCCACTATAGTTTCTTGTTTTGCAATTACGGGATAATGATGGTATTTGCGTTAAATGATTTGGTATCTTTTGTATGTTCATTTCTTCTGTGTTTGACTCGTTTGGCCAGTAGTTCTAGCCGCTGACATTGTGGTGAACTTGAAATCACATTGGTTAATGATACAACTTTCAAGAAAAAGGGATGTGGTATTGTATTGAGGTCGTAGGAGCTATTGTGGTCGAGTATATTATTACATGGGTATAAGCATCAAACTTGTTCTTTTGGGGTGATTTGACAGTGCTCATTTGATTTTTTGATTGATCAGTAGTTGTATCATTTTATCTGTTCAGATAGGGTATGTTTTGTTCATGGTGTGCATACCTTAACCCGAAATGCAAGTATAGATGTTATTGGGTTGTTTTTGCAAATTGTTCTTGAAGAGTTTGCAAAGGCGGTGAGGTTAGTGTTTGAATTGTTCCATTAGTTTACACGAGTTGACCGCTGCTTCATGCCATCGAAATCACCTAGGTTGGAAGATTGGTTTTTTGCCTGGTTTATGTCGCTATATGTGACATGATTTAAAGTTTTAAAATCATGGAGTCAATAAGGATGATGATTCTGAATACTATAGCCCATTATAATGATCTTTCGTAGTATGTCTACAAATACTATATTCTTTCACGTAGCTTGAATAAATGCTTCCTCATGAATATGCATTCTTATTGTTTTCCCTCCAATACTCTTGCAAATTTGGTTATGCCTGATGGGTAAATGGCTAATCTACACTTTTATACCCTTTGCTTTGTGAAATTTGCAGCTGGAGAATGCTCACACTTTTGCTTTGTCATTTCACAGTTTAAGAATGTACAATGCCCTGGTGGAGAGATGCTTCACAGACTGTGTCGACACGTTCCGCCGCAAGACCCTGGACAAGCAAGAGGAGTCCTGTGTCCGCCGCTGTGCTGAGAAGTTCCTGAAGCACTCCATGAGGGTTGGCATGAGATTTGCTGAGCTTAACCAGGGCGTTGCCACACCTGACTAATTGAATGGATGTTATTGCCCCCGTCAAGTTTCTAACCTTGGGGTTTTTGTGTCAGCATCAATCTGTAATCCTTAAAGATTTGAGTACTTCATTTGAGGAGATGAGGGTCGTTACGTTTTCACTTGAACCGACTGCTGGTTATCAAGTTGAATAAAATTACATTGAATTCTTGTATCCAAAGGCTTCTTCCTGTTATGTGGCACAGTGTTACTTAATAGTTCGATATCCTCTTATAGCTCACCGAGAAGAGTTTAGTATTTCTGGATCTCTTTCCTGCTCTTGACTGTATCATGCCTTAGTCCAATCCATGAAGTTAGAGGAATCTTGAGTAGACGACCGTTGCTATCTTCTCTGTTATTATTTCTCTGAAGTGTAGAAACAACATAGTACAAGATTGGTAAAGGGATTTTTTTCTTGCCCTCCCTTTAGGCATCCACTTTGTTAGAGAAGAAAAAATATTGGACCATGCACATGAATACATCATGACATTAACATCACCATGCTACAAGTTCTTTCCTTTTGTTCTCTGATAAACTAATGAACTCTGTACTAAATAGCGTTTATAGTGGCTGCACTTGTGGTAGCGACGGGCCAGCGGCCAACGCTACCGAGGAGAAGTCACGATGGAAAATAGCGCTCGCGAATTTTGCGGTTGCAATTGCGGACGCCAAGCCGATATAGCGGCTGCAATTGCGGATTTCAGGATGATGTAGTGACGGTTAGTTTCATTTATTTCTACTGATCTATTTTGGAATCCTACGATGTAGATTTAGTTGTTTGTAGTTTAATTTAGCACCACATCTACTACATTTCAACATCCTGTCATTAATTACAGTGAGCAGCAGTATGCACATTTCTAGATGGGAGCAATAGAAAGACCCAGTGGCGGAGGACGGAAAAAATTTAAGGTATGGCGAAATCGATAACATAGGTAGCAAAGATTTCTGACTAAATTAGTTTATACACATATAACATATCATGATCGTCACCTACTATATAAGTATAAATATTTAGGATAGATAAAAAGATACAAGTGAAGTAAATTAATCAAACAAACTAAGTAATTAATCTATGGCCACTGCGCTTATCTTTTCCTTTTGGATACACCCTTGACCTTGATCCTTAAATAATTTATGGCCACCGCGCTTCATCATAAATTAATCAATCAAACTAACTAAGTAATTAATTAATTAATAATCCAAATATCACATAACTAATAAAAAATGATTAACTTTGGCCATACCTGATGAGTGATGACTGATGTTTTGTTTCAGGCCTTCACCGCTTCACGGAGACGCTGCCGGCTGCCGCGTCACCGACTCGACGACGTCGACTCCAGGACTCGCGCTCGGCACTTGCGCCTCGCGGTGAACGGGCGGCCGCGGCGCCGTGAGAGTCTGAGAGACGGCTAGACGGACAGACAGCTGAGACCGTGAGACGCCGGCGCCGCAGGGCGGGGACACGAAACGACGATTCCGTGAAGTCGAAACGTCGAGTCTCGTAGACAACTGTATACTCATCTGGATGGCTCTGGCTCCTAGTCCAGCTAGCTAGGAAGCAGGCCGTACTGCAGTAGTCTGCATGTGCCAACAAAAAGGCCAAAGGCCCATAGGACCACATAACGGTTAGTGTAAGCTGCGCTTCTGTTCTTCCTTCGGCATCCGACGATGATTTTTTTCCAGCGAAACTTCATTTTCTTTGATGTGCTCATGGTACAGAGTGATTTGGAGGTAAAAATTCCTGGGAAT
This sequence comes from Dendrocalamus latiflorus, assembly GCA_017311315.1. Taxonomy (NCBI): domain Eukaryota; kingdom Viridiplantae; phylum Streptophyta; class Magnoliopsida; order Poales; family Poaceae; genus Dendrocalamus; species Dendrocalamus latiflorus. Next base: position 3,804,122 of record CM029636.1, on the reverse strand, counting down.
TTAAGGTATGGCGAGCGCCATACCATACCTTGCCATATTGAGAGCTCCGCCCCTGGAAAGACCCATTCTTATTTTGTGTGGACTGTGACCAACATTTCTACATGGCACTTCTTTTACTTTTGTGCGATCTTGTTTGTGTGACCAATATTTTGATACCAATAGATTGCATTGCAATAGAGAGACTCGTGTTGAGCATGAAATAGCTGTCTCTATGGCTCTCTTTACTTAGGCAGTCAAGTAATTAGGCATGGAAAATGATCATGTAATTCAAGTAAGTCATGAATCATAATATATATACATGAGTATCTCAAAATTACGAGTATTCTTTAGATTCCACTATTGAAATATATCGTCCGCAATATTGCCCGCTATCTGCTATGCGGACGCCAATCTGATATTACCCACTATTCGCTATTTATTACCTTCCTAATGAATGGATTAGTATGTCCAGATGTCCTTGTCGGTACTAATAACACTAGTGACTAGTGAGGGACCGAAGCAGTTGTAGTGTTGGTACTGGCTTGAAGACTGAAAGGAGCTAGCACATCCGAATATGTGCCTCACCTTGGTAGAGCACACCAGCTTGCTGCCCTATTTCCATCAACTCTCTTCACCTTGCCATGGACGAGATCCATTGCAGTCGTGACTACAACCGACCATACACGTTTTGGACCATCGGATCATGCAATCGACGGTTCAGATTAAGCTGCGCAACACATGATTGGAGGTTTCTAGTGGTGTTCGGACATGATCACCTTGCCCTTTGGCATCTCATGGTTTGGAAGCTTGGTCATTGTTGGCAGTGTGGTGAGCAGGTTGGTCACCTTCTGCCCACTACCTGTTGTTTTTCTCCAAGTTGGTGTATTGTTTTACATGCGGGGGCAATCAGTAGCATGGTGTGGTGAAGGAGCCAAGACAGATTGGAAGTTTGTGGCATGTCGGTGGTGTGCCCTAGTGAAGCTAGCTGCTTGTTCTAACGTGATTCACAAGTGGCATCAGCATTGCGCCAGTACTTGCTCATCAGTACTAATGTTGGCATCAAGATTGGAGTGTGATGCATCCTGGCCCTTTTGAGCTTGCTTTCCTTAAGCTTTCTGTACTTACTCAGTTCTTGACCTTCTTTTTTCCTCCTAAATTTGTACAGGTTGTCATTGGGGGAAAAAAGAGTGGAAAAAATTGGTGATGTTGCATCTGTTCCAAAGCATTCATGGCCCTCTCCTCTCTAAAGGGCACTCACTTTGTCAGTTTATTGTGAATTACTGGTTGTGTATTTCTTCCCATTTTCCTCTTGGCATGGAAAGCAAGAATTGCAGGTTGCAGATCACTAATTAGTAAAATCAAACACTTATATTGAGTGCATGAATCGTGCAACAAGGAATGGCTAAAAAAACTCATACGACTTATCCTTACAAAGCAATAATAGAACTAGAATATCATGTTTGTAAAGTACAGCTCAACTTGAAGCAATTATGGAGTTCAGTTCATTTCAGTTAAATATGGATGATCATGCTCCCCGACTGAAGCATATACTGTGTTGGAGATTCACTTCATAATTTAGATGCAGCTGAGAAACTCTGAGCCATACTCACACGCAATGACACAGATTTGCCAAAATCTTGTGTCTTGGGTCATGGATCAACAGAAGACTGAATAGATCACATTCAAGAACTGAACTGTGACAAATTTGTATTAGCTCAAACAGATAGCTCATCACAACAGGACAAATTAAGGATCTTCTCTCAAAAGTAAGGATCAGCTTCTCATTTCCCACATGAAAAACGCTAAATTCAATTGGATTTGTTATCAACTTAGGAGTGAAAATTGCAACGGCATACTCTCATGTCAATGAGCTAATTGACAAGGAATTTGCTCAACATCTCAACCCCCCCCCCCCCCCACCCCCAACCACCACAAAAAAAAAACGCTCACATTTTGAAATTAATACACACACCAGAAGGAAAAGGAAAAAAAGGAACTCTATTCACAGTTCGTCACAAGCCTAATGTAAACGCATCAATGCACGACGACCAGCGGCGCCGCCGTCGCGGCGGCGGCATCAATGCTCCTCTGCCCCGGGAGTGCGAGCATGGCGGTGTGGTCCAAGAAGTCCTTGAGCCTGGCGACGGCCCTGGGCTCATCAGCGCGCGCGGGCGGTCCGGACGGCGTAGACGTAGAAGGTGACGCAGCCCTTCCGGAACTTGCAGACCGCCATCTCCGGCGCGCCGGGGGCGGTGCGGATGAGACGCCTGCCAACGTCCCCGAGCGGGATGACGTGCGGCTAGGCGGCGGCCTTCATGATGGCGGACTCGAAGACGAAGACGGCGGCCTTGGAGTTTTTGGTGCCGAGGCTGAGCGTGATGGTGTGGCACGCGTGGTGCGCCAGGATGGCACAGTTGGTCGGGATGTACGCTGTCGTCGTCGGAGCGAACAACAGCGGCGGCTGCTGCTGCTGCTCGGAGGCGCCGCCGGCCGGCGCGGCACACAGCACAAGATCACTCTCTCTCCTGCCTGTTCTTTCATTTTTTTACTGGTCACATGGTGCGTAGCACCAGAAAAATAAATACTATGTAGATACCGTGCTTGTAAGAGCATCTCCAACAGTGACTTATGAGCTAGCTCTAAGCATATTATTTCATATTTTAATAGAAGAGAGAGAAAAGCTATCTCTTGATCAAGAGCTAATCTCATACACACATTCCAAGATTATGTGAGAGTGTCATGTGAGGCTATTTATGTTATGAGCTATGTGCTAAAGTTAGTACTATTGGAGAAGTTGTCTTAGAGCTAGTAACTAGCTCATACTGTTGGAGATGCCGCCAAACGAGACAGCCTCTATAAATTCTGTGTGTACATGTAAGCATCAAATAACTATCCTTAGAGCAAGTTTAATAAGGCTGACTGTGCTAGCTACAAGGGAATCCATGTCAGCATAGTCCTATGTGGAGGGGAGAGAAAAGGAGAGAGAGAGCCAAGCCAGCTCCCATGCAAGAGTCAGACTATAGCACAGGAAGAGGCATTATCCATGCATGTACCAATAGAACTAACTGCTATACCCATGCATGTATTAAATTATCAATACACATGTATATATTAAATGATTGAGAGCTCTTGTGGAGACAACTTAGAGCAAGTTTAATAGTACAAATAGCTGCTACCTCTAATACATTTCCATGTCATCAAAAGATAATGATGCAGTCAACTCATACAATAAGCTGGCTATAAGTTGTCTCCACAAGAGCTCTCAATCATTTAATACATACATGAGTATTGATAATTTAATACATGCATGGGTATAGCAATTAGTTCTATGGGTACATGCATGGATAATGCCTCTTTTCCTGTGCTATAGCATGACTCTTGCATGGGAGTCGGCTTGGCTCTCTCTCTCCTTTTCTCTCCCCTCCACATAGGACTATGCTGACATGGATTCCCTTATAGCTAGCACAGTCAGCCTTATTAAACTTGCTCTTATAGCCAGCTTATTGTATGAGTTAGCTGCATCATTATCTTTTGATGACATGGAAATGTATTGGAGGTAGCAGCTATCTATACTATTAAACTTGCTCTAAGTTGGTAGGATGTTGGGTTTCTAGTAGATTTGATGTTGTTTGCGATAGTATTTATAAAACTAGTTATATGCGTAGCGTATTTATAAAAATAACGTTTTTACTGTCTGGTGGGCGGGCAACAGCACGAGGGGGACGACGCGTGTTGTTTGAATTTTTAAATATAGTAAATGAGGTTGAAATATTACGGAATTTTATGCATAGACTCTTGACACAACGTACTTCATTGTGTAATTTTTTTTGAATTGTTACATATAGCAAACGAGTTCCAAAAATTATAAAATATTATATGGAGTCTCCTGACATAGTCGACTTAATTGCGTATTTTTTTGGAAATTTTATTTGCTCTGAATTTGTCATGTTAATTCGTGATAATTTAATCATAATTTGCGATATGCGAGAGGATGTCCCCCTGGTGCTACCCCTTGCCCGCAGAAATGCCAGTCTGTCTATACTGTATCCTCTTGTCCGCTTCCTCCTTTGGACATGTGTTGGCTTGACATACCGGCCCCCCTCGCCCGCACAAATGTTAGTCTGGCCATGTCGCTGCGCCTCGCCCGCTCCCTCGTGTGCACGTATGTCACTTTGATTACCCATTCGAAAAAAATTACCTATCTTTCGGAGGAATAAATCAGCACTACCGCGTCCTCCTATCACGCCCTTAATGAGCTATGCACTTACTTCTCAAAAATAATTAGCTATGCACTCTTAATTTTGAGCGACGACTGCGAGAATGAGCTTCTGCGATGAGCTACTGAGATGACCCATGACCAACTACGAGAGGTTCGTATTTATGACTAAGCGCAAAGGGAACCCGGTGCACTCACCCCGTAAATTAAGGACTTCTTATCGATGTGCATCAATTTGGGCAAGGGGGAGGGGGACGACATGGAAACACTAACAAATGTGGAGACGAGGGAGCAGGCGAGGGTGGACGGCACGAACATAACGACATCAGTGCGGGCGAGGGAACGCGTGAGGGGATATGACACGGGTAGAGTGACAATTGTGCGAAGAACACAATGTAAAAGAAAAGATAGCAGCAACGGGCCGACATATGTGCGAAGGATAGAGGTCACGCATTTCAAAAGATGTCTGAGCATCGCATATCACTAATTATGATTAAATTATCAAGAATTAACATGAAAAATTTGGAGCACATAAAATTCCCCAAAAAAAATACACAATTAGGTCGACTATGTTGGGAGGCTTCACATAAAATATTATAATTTTTGGAGCTCATTTGCTATATGTAATAATTCCTACAAATATCGAAATTGTACAAATTTTTGAGCAATATTTGGAGGGGATAAAATTGTAAAAAATTACACAATGAAGTATATGTGTTAGGAGTCTGTGCATAAAATTTCGTAATTTTTTACCTCATTTGTTATATTTAAAATTTTGAATAAATATGATGTAAAATTACAAATTTAGGCAGTTGTTTGCTCACAAGGTGGCAGGTGCCACGCATCATCTCTCCCGTGCTGCCGCGCGCCCACTGGACGGCAAAAACGTCATTTCTGCAAATACACTGCGCATATGACTAGTTTTATAAATACCATCACAAACAGCGTCAAATCCACTAAAAACTCATAGGATCTCATCATGTAGAAACAACTGTTTACACTAATTTAACAATATAGTTTGCAATACTACACACAGAACAAGATACATATTCACTTAATACATGCACACATCTATTTATCTCATTGTATTTCAGATGCACATTTTCATTCACCAAAAAAATATTATTTTAATGCACAAGTCATAACAAGCATTTAGGTTGATACTATTCATGGATTCTAATTCACAGTCATTCACGAGCATTCAAGCCTGATACTATTCCAGCTATTACAAACATAATTTCATTGACTCTAATTCATGGAACTTTGGTTCCATTACAAAATCACTTGACACATGCCAGTATGTAACATCCTGATTTTCAAACCTTTTTTGAAGTTCTTAAAATAAAATTCACCATTTGGGATGTTTTTGGAATTAATTAAAGCTTAATTAGGAGTTTTATTAACTAAAAGGATTTAATATGATTAAACTGATATTAACATTTATCAAAAGTACTTTATTTGAGTTCTTTGAGTCTCAAGGAGTTTTATGGCATTTTCTGTGATTTATTTGGATTTGAGTCTCCAGGAAGGATAATGAGCAGCACACCAAATCTACGTGGTTGGTCTCCCCTGCTTCCAGCCCAGCATGCATGTAGTATCAGTAGGCCCATTCATCCAGAGCCCACTCCAGAATGATCAATTCAAGATGGCTCCCAATACCAGCCAGTAGTAGCTGCAGAATAACATCGCATGCTCTTCTCCTACATGGGCTCAAGTGCTCAACCCGGCCGATCAGTTTGAAGCTCAATCTCCAGAAGAATAGAAGAAACTTTCAGTTTGAAGAACAGCTCCTGACAGTTCTGCCCCTTCCATTAGTTACACTACACATTCCATGATGATCTTTTCAACTGTATGTAAGTGTAGAACAGAAAAAAGACAGATGTGGCTAGCTACAAATTCTGGCGCTGCAGGCTTTCACAAAAACAGACGGTTAATATATATAAGCAGTAATATTAACTGCAGCATGTGCAGAGGAGTCTGCATATATGTATGTCACTGTGTCAGCGTGTAGATGTTGCCGTCAGATTTTGGCCGGCAAAATAATCGGCTAAAATATATGGAATTGGACGTGGCTGGAACAATCTGGACACAGTTAAAATCAGGATAGAATCGGCCACAGCTGGAAGCCTCTTGAAAAAAGAAGGGGACCCCTGATTTTCCTGCTGGTTTTAGTTGGTGAGGGCTCGAGCCCGGGTCGACTAAGTGGGACATTCCCACTCTAGCCATCCCCCCGGAGGAATTCCTTTTAGGAGTATAAATACATGTACTGATTAGAAGTATAAATACATTGTAGTCTAGCCACTCTTAACAAGCCGATTATAAAATGTCTGATGCAAGTGATTTGAAGCACAATCCAAAATTGAGTCGGTAGTTTTAGAAGTATAAATACATTGTACCGGTTTGCAAGGACACATATACACATCCAAAGAACCTTATTTGTATCTACTTTTCTATGTACCCTAGAAGTAGAATCTTATATCTATAATTCGATTTTGATCGATATTACTTCCCATCGACATATTGATCAATCTGTGAGTTACACATATCCCCTGTTTCAAGATTTATTCATATTCATTATTGTTTCACATAAACGTTTCGTCCTATACCAATTTTTATTCAGATTTATCGTCGATTTTACCGATTTACTAGAAAATTAGCTATACGCTGCCTTGTAACACCCTCCGAAGGGACGTGCTGCTGCAGTCAAAAATTCTTTGACGGCAACAGTAGATCATTCACCGGCATATATACTTACTATCTAATTTGCTAAGGTTTGTTTCCTTAAAGGCGTCCGGATGAGTTCAGGTCCTAGGTAGCTAGCACAACAAAGTTGTGTGAACAACTCTGAACTTTTTTCTGCATCAGTGGCTTCGGTAGTTCAGGTGCATGCAGCACTTGGGAAGTCCATCAATTATGCTTCCACTCAGTTGGAAACATCTTCAGGAGCACGTACTGGCTACTCCAACAGCAACGATATATCCTGATGTCACATGACGTGTCTGATGACGTCCTAGCTAGCTAGCCGCAGGTAACAACTCTTGCTCGTTCCACGTGTAACCTAATCACTAAATTGATCATAACAAGTAGCTCTACCGAAAGCTACTTGTAGAAATACATGCAAGCTTAGGTCCTGTTTGGAACGTGGTGATTTCGCTTTGTTCTTGTGGAAACTGAACTGTTTTTATTTCAAGAAAAAGAAGACTTTTTTCATGATTTTGTTTATGACTTTTAAATTCTGGCTATTCGTGAGAGACAGTATGCAGAAAAAAATAGTCTCATACGATTTTAATCGGTATAGCTGAACTCGGTATAGTATCTATTACAATGTATCTGTAGTTTCTATCATAAAAGGATGCACTGTTTAAAAGCTAATTAATATAACCGAAAATGATAAGGTAAAGCTAAAGAAAAAAGAACCAAACTATATTGATGACCATGCCCCATTTCGGTAGTGATGTGTACATCCACCACAAACTAAGTGCACCGGCCACTATGAGCAACTCGACCAATTGGCCACAGCAGACTATATATACACCTCTCTCCCTCCTACGATCGAAAGATTGCCCAACGACCAGCATACATAATGCAGGGGAACCCGCCGGCCAGCGTTCTCGTCGCCGTCGCGGCTGCCGTCTTTCTCCTCGTGGCATCCGCAGCTCCGGCCGCCGCCGACAGATACAGAGGCCGAGTCGTCATCACCGGCTACGCCGCCGGGGCGAGGGGTGCGGCTAGCGCTCACCATGCTGTGACGGCGCTAATGCGGCGGCGCCTGGAGGACGAGGTGGCGCCGGAGTTGAGCTCCCGGTGGCCAACCGGCCTGGAGGCGGGGAACGACGGCCACATCTCGTACGGCGCCCTCGACAAGGACAAGCCGGCGTGCCCCAACAACTCGTGCGCCGGCAAAGGAGGAACATCCTACACCCGGCCGTGCACGTACGAGGAGCGGTGCCGGCAGTGACCGGCCGGCCGATCAAGCTAGGCCGGCGAGCGCGCGCCATCCGATCGAGGTAGTTAGTACGTCTTATACATGTAGTTTCGCAGAAATATGAATAAACGAGGAGTATTCGTTGCCGCGGTGAACCTGCAGATGTAATGTAAGCATGTAAACTTTTGTCCTGGTAATTAAGCCTACCTCGCTCTGTTCCAAGGATGCTAAACAAATGCGAATTCTTTTTTTGCGTGGACGCTTGTCCAAAACAAGATCCTAAGGCCATGTCCAATGCAAAGACTGAAGAATCGAGTATGGCAATTAGAGAGAGGTGAATAAAAGCCTAAATTAATTTTAAGTCTTTTAAAAAAATTCCTATGAGCAGAAGCAAAACCCTTCACTCTATTAGATGTAGAAGCTATGAAGATCAGATACAAATAATCACAAAGGAAGATCTGATCAAATGGAGCAAAATGTGCTTTGAAAACCTCTGGCGGTCTGTCTGATCTCCATGAAAGGGGCGGTTTGACCTCCGGTGCGATCAGACCGCTATGAATAGTAAAAATAGGGGATGCTACAGTAACCTCGGTCAGACAGCTGCTACAATAATTTTAGGAATGAACAGCGTTTTCAGTATGATTTTAAAAACCAAAATCGATGGAACTTTTGATTCGTAGATCCAAATGACATGAAATTTTTGTAGAAATCTTCTTTAGGATATTAGAAATCTATTCCAACAAACGATCATAAAAATCATTGCCAAATTTAAGACCTTTGTCCATTTGAGTAGAGAAGGTATAAGAACCAGACAAAAGAGAAAAAACTTCGATCTGCTCTCGCTCATGAGTCATAGATGGTCTAGGTGACTTGGCATGGGTTCTCACATGTTATAGCAAACTAGAACGCAGCACAAATCCAACCCAAAACACCCACAAGAGCAAAACTTGAAAATCACCTCTTTCTTAAGAGAAACCGAGCAAACTCAAAAACTTCCTCTAAATCGTGCCTAGATGGATAGGATCTTGTCTTCAAAAGACATCTCCACCTCTTACACGTCCTTGGCACCAGCAAAGCTTAAGAGAAAAGAAATCCAAATAAGAAAACCAAAAGCACACGAGGGGATTCATGGCACAACTCACTTGAGCAAAGTTTGGATATCTATTTTACTTGGAGAGGAATATTTTTATAGCCAATCCCTCAGAATAGCAGAGCTCTAAGACTAGAGCACACACACACAAGGCTCTAATACAAGGAAACCATAACCCTAATATCTCAAATCTATCACCCATGAGAGGGAGGAAGGGCTAGCCACCACAAAGACTTAGCTAAAATCCTCAAAACCCTAGCCCTTGCTTCTCCTCCCCTTATATAGCCTCACAACCTAAACCAAAACCTAATGGATCCACCCATTAGACCAAATCGGAGATAACTTATTAACTCAACCTAACACTCACTACTACAAAAAGGTTAATACTAAACGCCTCATTATAGATGGTTGAACAAAACCGTCAGTATTAAATGCAATCACAGATGGTTTTGGTTTAGAGGCTGTTTATGTTGCTGCCAGCGCTAAAAATCATCTATGAAGATGTAATATCATAGACAATTCGTGGTGAAAACTGTTTGTGATATTACCAAATATCATAGTACTTCATAGACAGTTTGTATTAAAAATAGTCTGTGATATTTCACCACCAGATTTTGTTGCCCCCTTTATTCAAACTTTCAAACTGAAGCAGCGTTATGACCTCTCAACCACTGATCGGTTCCACTACCCAAATACCCTTATATATGCTGCCCACATGTCTCCTCCAAACACTCCAAATAGAAGCTGCGCCCAGCTAGCTTCCCCAAATCGATCAAAGTGCTGCCTCCCCCAACGACGCTGACTACCTCCTCGAGCTCGAAGTGCTGGGCAGGGACGACGGCAAGGAGTGCACCTACAGCGGCGGATACCTCAAGCGTTAAGCCATCTTCTCATGCCTCACCTGCTTGGCCACTAGTGCCACCGGGGTCTGCACCGTCTGCAGCCTCACCTGCCATGAGGTGACCCATCTCTGTGTTGTAGTGTATTTTGCCTTATAAATACCTTGTTGCTCTTGTGGTTAAGTGTGTTGGTTCTAGATGCAGCTGGAATGCTGGTTTGGTATCTATTAGGGTGAGGAAGGGAACAAGGCAACAAAGTGGGTGTTGCACACGACCACAGCTTAAGACCGCGCACCTACGATCACATCATATGACCATGGCACACAACCACGGCTTATGACCACAGCATATGAGCATGACTTACGACCATGGCATACCAAAGCAACCAAACAACAACACCTACAATCTAAATAACGAGCCACCAAAGACATGGCACCAATCATAAATAGGCTTGCTTTGGTTCATCTGTATTCTCTGATCACGTTGTTTTATAGCACAATTAAAGAATATTGATGAATTGAAGGAGGCCTATTTATAATGTGGTGAGAATACAATCATAAACGGTTCTTAACTAGAACCATTTGTGATAATAGACTATCACAGACGGTTCATAGTAAGAACCGTCTATGATAAATCATATATCACCGATGGTTTTGACTAAAAAACCGTCTGTGATAGTTGACTATCACAGACGGTTTTTAGTCGAAACCTTCTGCGAAAGTTTACATCACAGACGATTCAAAAGCCATCTGTGATGACCTCACATTATTACTGACCCATAAATTCAGACAACTCAAGAAACATTATGTGATGACCTTTTGTGCGGTAGTGACGGGGTTTTACTCTCTCATATACGCTTCTCAGAGCAGTTTACAACCATTAACCCATTAGTGAATCAACACTTAACTCACTTCATATTTTTAGTACATACAAGACCTAAACCACTTAGGCTAATGCCACGATTTCACATACCGCTACTTTTCTAGTATTGGATAATTTACCAAAATACCTCTCTATCATTTTTACAAAGCTTCCCACTTCCTTTTCCATAAAGCATCGCTCATGCTTCACCATCTTCCATGTGGCCTCAATGACTTGCTACCAAGCCTCTCACGTGTCCAGATCCCACCAAACTATCCTCACATGCAAATGACCCAAGTCACTTGCTGCACCACATGCTTAAAATCGCGCATGACAGCATTCTAAGCCTAGTCCCGGTCCACCTTACCATTGATCGTCATGTCCACCACTTATAGCTCTTGCTCCAGTTCCTCGTAGTCCCAGTTTGCAACCACCCTGTAAGCTCTGATCATCTTCGACATCTCCCTAACTGTTCTAGACCTCAGCACCACCCTGTGCCTAATCTCAGTCCTCTTATGCCTCACCATAACTTAGCTCCAAAGTTTTACAAACAACAACAAGCAAATCGTCACGTAGCATTGCACAATACACAAAGTCATCGATTGACACTTTCATCCAGACAATGCACTGTGCAAAATGTATGCAACCAAACCATTGACCTAAACCTAGGACCAAATATTAAACATTTGCACACAAACAACACACATACCATGACCACACTCCAACACCTCGATTGAAACAAATGCACGACCCAACAGCTCCTCAATCGGTATAACCACCAACCAAAAGTCGGTCATATCACCTCACTCCGGTAGTACCACACTCTGGTCTGACCGCTATTCAAGATCGGTACTACCGCACCTGGCTGGTATGATCGCGGCGCCAATGCCAGTCATACAACTAGCAACAAAATCAACTGAAGAACTTGCAAACTCTCAAAAACCAAACTCAAACTTCGCAAATACTCTAATTCAAAAGTCAATTACTTATCACAATCATAGGGTGACCTCCACATGGTCTCACAAAGACACTTAGATAAGATGCTTAAAGAGAGAGAAACAATGTCACATCATGAAGCATCTATACAAGAGTTACAACCTTCAATGCAAACAACTATTTTATAGATGCTTATATAATTTAAGAAACTTTCAGCCTGTGCAAATTGCCCCTAGTGCCAGCCTCCAATTCAAGCAGTGTAGCCAGCACATTTGCATACTAAGATATATACAGTGGCAAGTAAAGGCAGTTATTTGGCCAAGCGTCAAGTTTAGCGGCCGCCTTGCACATGGCCTAATGGCGTCACTTGGAAGTTGGCCACACCAACAAATGTGCACCATTTGCAACAGTCACCAGGAATCAGGGGTGCACCTTTGCCTCCACTAACCTAAGCCGCAAAGGTCTGGTCCATTGTTCTCAAACCTCAACTGGGGAAACTACCATCTACTGCAGCGAATCAAACCACTAGAATTTCCTACGCATCTTGCATTCGCTCGGTTGGGAAATGATGCTGATGACCTAGCCGTAGCTTTCACTCCATGTGTAACTAGATCGACCATGACAATGAAGGCTCTGTTTATATTAGCTTCTAAAAGCTGTTTTTCTATAGTAAATGACTTTTCTACAATATCTAACTTTCAAACAGAGTGTCTTTTCAAAGTAAAGTCTACTAGTTGATTGTAATACATACTATAATTACCTTATTTATATCGGCTAAAATCACATACGAGTGTCTCTCTCTACAAGCTATTACTACTTATAAGTTAAAGCCAAAGCCAAAATCTAATATGAACGGACACGTAGTTCCATCTCCTGCAAGCCACGTGCAAGGAAAGTGCAGGTCTAGACCCTGTTTGAAATGCAGGAATTCTCACACATTCTTGCAGGAATGGAATCATTTCCTACGAAGTTCCTGTGTTCCAAGCAATTGCACTTAGTTTCTGGTTGGTTAATATATATGTTGGCTGATATATGTGTTGGTGCGCACGATGTGAAGCACATGTCTGTTCCCATTAGTTTATGGGTCCCAGATGACTGTACTAATTATAAGTCCACTTACACATGTATAGCACCATGGATGCAAAATTTTGTATCACAAGGACCTAGTTAGATTTTTCCAAAAAAAAGTGACCTGGTTAGATATATTAATCAGGCAGAGGATCGGCAACAGTCATTACTACATGTCACTACAATCTACTATACAGTGTACTTGTCAATACCATACCAGAGGTCATACTTGTTTGGTTCTTGAAATGATATGTTTCGATATCGGTCCATACCAGCGTACCATTTTGGATTTAATATAATAATACGAGTATATATATATATTTATAAGTATATATTTGTTTAATTATATACACACCAAACGCCACTTGTAATATTATTCCAAATGCATAGTAATACTATTAAATATAATATATAGTTCAATAGATAATATTATCAATTCCGTGGGTATGGCCAGTATTGACCGTATTGAGCAGGTATGATCGGTATTGAGGCCGATATGGTACATAGGATTACTTTGTACTGGTTTAGGTGACGGTATGGTACATACCAACTGGTACCAGAACGATATTGATTACTTAGGTATATACCACGTCTGGAGGTGGTGGCGAGGGTGGCACCACATCGTATATTTTGGGATCATGTTATCATAAATTAAAATTAATAGAAGGGGGAACCAAAATTCAGTATGAACCTAAGTAGCCTTTCATTGTTATTTCAAGCAAAAAGACAGAAGGTTAACTGCTCCTCCTCCCCTCTATGATATCAGGTTGGCATGGCCGTGGAGCGGACACCAATCCATAATCCATCCAGACTGATTGCTTCGCTTGGAGGAGACAAAAAAAAGGCTTTCGATTTCATGCTAAACTATGTACTTGATTATAGATTTGAACCCATCTCTAACCCACCATGCATGTGAGTTTTCTCTTGGGCCATGTGCATTATGCATTGTGCATAATACTCATGTCTCCTTTTTTTCTTTGGAAACTAAATGCAACTATGATCCAAAACACATTCAATAATATGAAAAGCTAACCAAAAATTCCATTTTTCCAAAAAAAAAATCAAACAGATTAGAGAAATTTCATAAATTTAAAGGGCGATCAGAATACAACGAATACTAAAAAATTAGATAATTAAGAAAAACAAACAAAAAACTCAAAAAGTGATCACGAATTTAGGCACATCTATAGAATTACATCATGTTGCATCTTCATAATTCATAATATCTAGAAGTTTTGAATAAATAACAACTACATTACTAGAAACTCTTCTAAATAAAGCAATTGTTTATGTGAAATGCTGATGCAAGTTCTGCTTGACAATCTCAGTATCAAGACACAAAAAAAAAACAGTCCCATTGGAACGCGGATGATGGTAAGAAAGCTCGAGGAACCAAACACCATGGAACCTATAAATTGCCATTATCCAAACGCATCTTGAAAGAAACATGGATTTCATATTGAGCCCCAAATACACACAGGCGTTTTAACCAGAAGAACTTATTGCGCAATTCGTGTGCTTCCGCTTTTGTGACCAGAAATTGTTTCTTGATTTGCATTGAGAATTGTTCCCTGGACTTCCTATCAATACTAGTAGTGTGCCCGTGCTAACGCTACGATAAAATATAAAATAAGATAAAATTTGTAAAAAATAAAACACATTTTTTTGAAGAAACCACCTCTCATGTTGCTGGACACATCAGTTTGACAGCTGAAAACGTCTCATGTTCATATGCGTGTGAAAATCTGAAAACAAGTGGCTTCCACTGACAAATCACCATCTCAGAAAATTGGGTGTGGTCGGGCGCTGCAATTCCCAACTGCTGCTGAACTCTGCTACTGTCAACAAGAGGATAATATCACAACTATGTTCCTGGCACACCAGTAAAATAACAGGTGATGCTTCAAACACTATAGCTTAAAGGTAAACCTCCTATACAGCCAAAAGAAAAAATACAACGTAGCATATTGGTCATAGCTAGTGTTGGGTTCATGACGAGCAGGACAGCATGCCCACTCCAGGCCTGTATGCCCAGGCTGGTGGCAACCGTGCGTATTTCTCCATTCCAGGATGCTCATCATATGGATGTTCCATAACTTTCAATAGCCGACGAACTTCCTCATAATCACCTTGCTCAGCGGCGTCAATCGCAGTCTGGCAGAGATAGTTCCGAAGAACATACTTCGGATTGACGGAGTTCATTGCAACTTTCCTTTCTTCATCAGGAATGCCACTTGCCACCAGCTTCACAAAGGATGAATAGCCATCAAGCACTTGCTAGCCTTAAAAAAAAGAAAGAAAAATCCAACACAGGCTAAATACATGTGCACCGGTGTGACGGTGGGTGCTCATTTTTCTCTTTCATCGCTCCCAATTTACAAGATACATCAGAGTGAACCGAGAGTACATCAGTGTGGTACAGGTACAACAATGTTGATTGAACTCTACAAATGAACAGTATTGATGTAAGCACTACCTTTTGCGGGTAGGCAGGCAGGAAAAAACCATCTGAGCAATTTGTAACGCAACGCCATCTTGGCTCTTGCAAATGACATGTTAGAAACTGGCACATCCAGAATGGCACCAGTGGTGTAATGGTGAAGTTTGCATTCATACCTCAGTAACATCACTGGATCGTCGCATAAGTTTCTTGTTTCATTTTCATTAGATTGCTCTCTAGATCTCTTAATACAGGTCTATATCTGCACAAGAGACGATCACGATTTAATTTCACCCGGCATAAATGAAGTAGGCTAAGGAGCTGATAAGTAATGGCAGTATACTTACAGGCGTCTAAGGTTATTCTGTGCTTGGACTGCTTTTCTAAGTTCAGCTGAAAGTTTCATTATTTCCACCGACAACCCGTCAGATCTGCTCTGTTCTTTGATGAGCTGATCCTACAGGTAGTAAAGTATACAGATCACTGTAAATTATGACATGATATTAAGGTAGTAAAGTATACAGGCTATTGTAAATTATGACATGATATTAATTGGATTAGACTATAAAGTCCGTCGCGGTCCAAGCAACAAAAATATTTTCAACAGCTTTAGTTATTAACCTTTAGAGAGAGATTTTCTGTGACCGATTCTGGTGGATTTGAGATGCGGTTCTCATTTTGCCCATCTGGCTGGATGTTAATATTGCTTGCTTTCAACAGGCCAGCTTGCTCAAGTCTTAGCTTCTCTAAGTGGGAACGGAGCTCTTCATTTTGCTTGAGACAATGTTTAACCTGGAAGTTTCAATTAAGTCAATAGGCAAGATGCAGGTTCCATCCATAAAGGTTTTTAGCATCTCTATGCAGCCGTCAGCACACCTGATTTTCTCATTGCATTGTAACAGACATGGCTTCTTGGTATGAAGCTGACAAGGCTGAGTTCTCCTCAAACAGCTTTTCTATTTCTGATGATTGAGAATCAATCTGTTGAACAAAATAAAAAACTTAGCCACGACTTAGGAAGCTTATTTCGTTTCAAAGAAAAGGAAGGTAACTTCAAACACCTCCATTAACAGCTTTTGGCGGTTGCCCTCTAGCCTCTCAACCATCAAAGCCATATCATGCAACTGGTTTTCAAGTTTTTCCCTATCTTGCTGCCATAGTGAAAAATGCTGTCAGTACAGCTTGCATTAAGAGTTGAGCTCAGCTAGAAGAATCCTATGAACAAACACAACAGATACATATAACTGTTCTAATCACCCCTATAAATTTTGACAAGGTGTCTGGATTACAGGTGCTCAACCATCCAGTTATCATGCATGATCACAAGTTCTCAACCATACTTTGAGCCGTTGGTGGCATAATATATGTTGTCACGGCCATAGCCCCATACCTGAACATGGGGCTATCCAATATATACTGGAAAAAGCTTAAATTATGACAAATTTTAAGAATGTGTTAGATGCTCTCAACCATACTTTGAGCCGTTGGTGGCATAATATATGTTGTCATGGCCATAGCCCCATACCTGAACATGGGGCTATCCAATATATACTGGAAAAAGCTTAAATTATGACAAATTTTAAGAATGTGTTAGATGCATTACCATTGAAAACGCCTTGCGTGCAGCAAATTCAGAAGCCTCCTCTGCATGGAGGGAAAACTTATTTCAAGGCATAGAATTAATGTAAAGATTATATTCAGGGAATGCTCAACAACTGGGCGCATAATTTTGAATGCCACAAGATAAATAAGTACCTTAGCACGTAGTTATGTACCAGTAAAATATGGGAAATGTGAAGTAATGGAAAATGCTACAGAATGATAAATAAACATGGGAGAAAACACCTAAGTCAAAATCTAGAGTTACATGTTTACTTGGGGCTTTAGAAAAGATATAATACCATAAAACTTATGTGTCATCCACACCTGAAGCTTTCTTTGTCAACACACCAATTTTGTCTTCCAATTCTTGCTTTTCAGCCACCAGAGAAACAGTACGAGATTGTTCTTCAGCTAGTTTTTTATCATTTTGTTGCCTCAGTAGGGATTCTTCAGCCAGTTTTTGTTGCTCTTGTTGCCTTAGCAGTGACTCTTGCTGTGTTTGCCATTTTAGATATTAGATGGATTAAATAAGAATAAAAACAAGTACAATGGTAAAGCAGAAGGCACAAACAACCCACCTTTAGCTGAGCCTGTAAATCTTGTATCTCCTTTTCCATGGAAAGAGTTTGCTCGCTTGATGTTCCCACTGGATATCCACTGTAAGAATTGCTCATTACTTGCTGTTACAGGGTATTTAGCTGTGCTCTCAAGGATGCAGAGTCTTCTTCTGCCTGTGAGTTACAAGATCAGCACACTGACAGTACTACTACGAACTACGAAGGCATAAACTTTAGAAATACCCTGTACTGCTCCTCTTCTGCCTCCTTCAGCCGCTTCTTCATGCTCCCGAGTTGCGCTAGAGCATCCTCCTACTTAGCATACCAGGAATAGGTGATAATGGGGATTAAGCATGCATACATATTTAGCAGATTAGAATGCACAATAACATAGATACTGCTACAAGGGTAAACAAGTGTTGAGTACCTTAGCAACAACTGCAACGTCTTTTTCCCACAAAACGTCATTTAGAGCCTTCTTCAAGGAGGGTACTACATTCCGCTCCTGCAAGTTACAGATCAACACACAAAAGTCAAAAGGCATGTAAAATCAGATGCACTAAGGTGCACCACCAGAACCAGGTAACAATATACCATATGAAACTCACGAGATCATTCAAGCGGTTAACCAGGGCATCCTTCTCAGCAATCTGGGGGGAAGCATGCTGTGTTAGTACCAGCCCATCCTCAAGAAACTATACAATAGACCCAATTGCAGGCAAAATACCTTGGACAACAGCATTTGGTTTTTCCTCTCCAATTCCATGTTCCCATTTTCAAGTTCTTTAACTCGAGCAAGAAGCTACCATTCAGAAGAGGGGAAAAAGGCTTGGTTATCCTAGCTCTTTCTTCAACGGCCAAATGTTGTTAAATGGAGTAGTAGCAAACTTGTCCTAGATCTTTCTCTTCGATAAAAGTGGGGGGGGGGGGAGGAGAGAAACTAACCTCCGCTCCGGCTCTCTGGTTCCCTGCAGATCATCGTCGTTGTTACAGCGCAAAGTAAGCACCGAAGCAAAGCGGGTTATGAGATGAAGCAAAGATCGCAACGGATTATTCCGGAAGAGTGAGAGAAGGATGGACGAACCGTAAGGGTCGATGTGGGATGCCGCGGCGGGCGGGTTGTGCTGCTGCATCCTCTCCGCGGCTTTCTTCTGCCGGACCATCAAAACCCAAAGCAAGGCATGGACCGGATCAAACGGAAACACATAACTATCTACGGATTTGAGAGGAGGCAGGAGCACGGGTACCTTCGACCTCGTCGCCGACCTCGGGGGTCTCCCACCCCTCGCCCTCCTTGAGCAGCTTCTTCTTGAGGCCCTGCTTCCCGACCTCCTTCTCCTCGCCTACCTTCATCACCGGTCCGTCGTCGCCGCCGAAGTCGCCCATCCCGTCGTTGCCCATCCCGTCGTCGCCCATCATCATGTCATTGCCGCCGGCCGTCGGGATGTCGAAGTCTTCGTCCATGGTGGGGGCGGGTGAGATGTGCGGCTAGGGATCTCCAGCCGGATCCGGGCGGGAGTCGGCCTGGCGACGACAGTTGAGACGCCTGCGGTGCAGATGACGACTCGGCCTCTTTGCGGACGCTGGCGGCACGCCTCCCTGGTCCGAGCAGTGACGGTGGAGTCGGCCGGATCCATGGGCGAGGAGGCTGGCCTGACAGAGGAGACGGCTGGATCCGGGGCAGGCGGCGGTCGGCGCGACCGGAGAAGGCCCGGAGAAGGCCAGATCCGGGTGGTCCATCCAGATCCGATCTGGATGGAGTGAGAGCACGAGGAGGGCGCGCTGGGAGGATGGGGGAGGATGGGGGAGGCGGAGGGAGGGGAGGCGTGGGGGAGGATGGGGGGAGGCGGAGGGAGGGGAGGCGTGGGGGAGGCGAAGGGAGGGGAGGCGCGAGGGAGGAGGGGGAGGCGCGGGGGAGGCGGAGGGAGCGGAGGAGGCGCGGGGGAGGAGGGGGGAGGCGGAGGGAGGGGAGGCGCTGGGGAGGAGGGGGGAGGCGCGGGGGAGGCGGAGGGAGCGGAGGAGGCGCGGGGGAGGCGGAGGGAGGGGGCAGCGCAGCTCGAGCGGGGGCACAGGGGAGAACGGAGCGGTTTCTAGGTTAAATGCATGATCCAAATGATTTTGGCCTTAGGATCTTCAATGAGTAAGAGAAGAAGGTTTGAGGAGAGATCCAGGCCATTCATTCGTATGAAGTTGGATTACTTTGGTACACAAATCTGGGTGGACTTAGATTAGGCATGACTGTGGGAGTGGTTGAGGGGGTGGATTTAGTAAAGAAAATTTTGGTGTATTATAGAGTACGGTAGATGAGGTGATTGTAACACGATATACAAGGCTCGCGATTCAGGCAATCCAATCTTCTGTGTGTAAGGTATAGGCCTCGAAAGATGGTTGTTTTTGTTGAAAGATTTCATCACTATGCATATCTTGGTGGCCATGACTCCACAGCAAAGCAGAGCTTTTGTCACTGTCCGTTTGTCATAAAACCATGAAGCAATTCAGTCACAGGAAAAAATGAAACAATTTAGACAGCTGTTCTTATTGTTGACATGATGGATCTGTGGGTAAGATAAGAAGAATGAGTAAGAAACTTACGATGTTTAAGTATATAAATCTGCAATATGGTAGCAGAAAAAACTGGTAAGGCAACAGACATAGAGCACTTCTAGTAAAAGGTTTAACACTTGGCTTTTAGCATACATATTAATATGCAATATGGTGCTCAGTCATGCAATGTTACATTGATTTCCTGGACCTGATTTTCATAGGTCTATTTAGTACTTGATGAGGTCTTATTTAGATAGCTGTTCTTATTGTTGACATGATGGATGGGTGGGTAAGGTAGGAAGAATGAGTAAGAAACTTACGATGTTTAAGTATATAAATCTGCAATATGGTAGCAGAGAAAACTGGTAAGGCAACAGACATAGAGCACTTCTAGTAAAAGGTTTAACACTTGGCTTTTAGCATACATATTAATATGCAATATGGTGCTCAGTCATGCAATGTTACATTGATTTCCTGGACCTGGTTTTCATAGGTCTATTTAGTATATGTTTGCAGCTACTGTACTTGGTGAAGTAAATTGACCCCATCACAACTTTTTTGTTGCGAAAACTGAGAAAGACAAGAAAAAGAGCAGCGTTCAAAGTAATTTCAAATTCCCATGCTCACGGTACACAAATGATAATCTGTATATGAATGTAAACAATTTAATACTACTACATATCATTCACCCACCCTTTAGTTTCAGGTTATAAAATGCTCTCTCTTTTTTTTGGTTTATAGCTTGGCTTTCTATGGTAACTAGTTTTCAAATGGAGTGTCTTTTCAAGACAGAGTTTACAAATTGATTGTAGTAGACATTATCTTGAATTCATCTATATCGGCCAAAATCACACACGAGTATCTCTCTGTACTCTTTTCTCTCACGCGAACAACCAGAATTCAAAATTTAAAACCAAAAGTTATAATCAACAGTCCAAAAAAACACACTCGCCTTAGTGCTTACGTATAAAAAGGAAAAAGAGTCACGTGCAGTTGATTTTGCACCTACACTAATTTGAGTTAGATATTTAAACAAGAAGATACTGTGCAATCACTCATATATTATAATCCTAAACAAGGACATGGAACAAAACATGTGGCCAGTACCAGAAGCAAGATAGTGTGTAGTCCTTGAATGCAAACATAAGTTCTCAAATGCAGTATGAACTATAAAGTAGTGTGCCTCCTAGAATTGCATGGTGAGACCACCTTCAAGCCCGTTCATATTGGTTTTTACTAATGACTTTTGGATTTAGCTTATAAATAGTAACAACTTGTAGAGAGTCGTACATAGAGAGAGAGAGAAACTCACGTGCGATTTTGGCCAATATAAATTAAGTCACTACGGTGTGTAACTACAATTGACTAGTAGACCCCCACCTTGAAAAGACCATCCGTTTGAAAGCTAGGTGCTATAGAAAAGCTATTTACTATAGAGAACAACTTTTAGAAGCTAATATGAATAGGAGTTTCATATCTAATTCAAACGGCATTGTGGATCAAACATAAAGTAGTATTATGTTCACTAGACCAGAGCATACTAGGCTCTGCTCTAAGCGGTTTTGGCTTGTGGATTCTTTTAACTTCCATCTTTTTTAAGCCAGAAGCCACTTGCCTGTTCTTTACGTCACAAGCCGGCGGCTTTTGGCTTTTGCTACAATACCTAATTTTAAACGGAGTATTTTCTCAAGACGGGGTCTACAAGTTAAACGATCTACACGTTAAAAGCCCAACATTTGTACCAGCCAAAATCGCAAATGAGTATCTGTCTCTCTGTAATCTGTACCGTAAATAGCCAAAATTCAAAAATTTCAGCCAAAAGCCATAAGCCGCAGCCGAAAAGAACAGGCCCTGTCAGCTTGTAATTTTAGCTTTTTTGGTGTTTTTGGCTTTTTGCCTTTTGCTTTGCATTGTCCGTGGAGATATAACAGTGTTTTAATTTTTTCTATTTTTTAATTAAATGACTTGGAAAAGGCTAACAACCGCTGGAATTCAATTTCAGCCAAACAGCCAGAAGTCGTAGCCATATGCTACTTGGAGTGGCCTCTAGATACATATTAAAGAGAGATGATAAGTATCATCATCTGGAAAGAGGAGGGAACACAATGTCTACACTACCCTCCCCAAGAATTCACCGCCTTACTCCAAGTAGGTGTTCCTGCAAATATAATCAGCAACAAACCAAGTAATAATATGGTTCTTACTACCTCAGCAATGCTAAGTAGCCAAGAAACAACTACTGACTCAAGTTACCAACAAGGCTCTCTTTATTCCCATTTCTTGTTCATAATTTCCAGTATCCCATCTAGCAACTAATGTTCTAAAGAAAATAAAAGATGTGACTCCTTTTCAGCATCCCTTCTTAGAATTCTTCTTCTTTGCCTCAATATCATATCCATTTCCAATTCTTTATTAGGTAGCATTAAGTTTATGACAGTAAAGCACACAGCCAAGAAACAAGAACCAATAAGCCTTTGCTTGTTGCAATTTCACATGGCATTTCCTTTTACTAATGGGATCCCTTCTAGTTACGCACTTTCCCATTTCTATCTTCTTGAACTAGATGTGCGTAAAACTCATAAAGACATCAAGTAGGCAGGAAGTAAGAACCTAATTCCAAGCCAGAATAGAAGACCATGAGTAAATTAGAATCACCACATAACCCTAAGGATGAGATGTAGAAAGAGCAAGGAGGAGGCGAAGACTAACCAACAATTACCAGGGGAAATCCATGGGAGGATGGGGGGCTCACTGACGGTGGATATTTGAGGGTGGAGGGCGATGCAGCAGCAGTGGCTAAGGCTAGGCCAGAAGGATTTAGACCTTGTCCAAACAGTTTTGACTTTTACCTTTTAAAAGCCGACTTTTAAATGAAGTAGCTTCTCAAGATAGTTTCTATAAGTCGTTTATAGAAATCATTATAGGAGTTATTTTGAATAGAGTAATTTTTCAACATAAGTATCTTTTATTTTTCAGCGTCTTCTTGACCGTTCTGGACCTCAGCACCACCCTGTGCCTAATCCCGGTCCTCCTATGCCTCACCATGACCTAACTCTAATGTCTTACAAACAACAACAAGCAAATTGTCACGTAGCACTGCACAATACACAAAGTCATCGATTGACACTTTCATCCAGACAATGCACCGTGCAAAATGTATGCAACCAAACCATTGATCCTTGTAGAGACCCGAATATACAAATCCGGACTCTCCTGTGTATTCTGCACTAGTCCAGGATCACGCTAGTGCACACAGTATAAACAAAGATGAAATATCGAACATATCACGATATTCTAAGGAAAAACCAAATTATATTGATAATTATCAGAGTACGACCTTATGGCCAAGCTTACAATAGACTAGCCCGGAGGGCTTAACAAAAACTAGCAGCGGAAAACCAAAAGAAAGCGCAGCAGCCAATCGACACGCCCACAGGCTATCGAGTGGAGAACGAAGCCTAATCCGCGAAGACGTCGAAGTACTCTCCTTCTGGAACCTCCTGCTGGTGATACTCCTCCTCCTCAACTGAGCAACAGGGGCATAAAGCCGTGAGTACATAGAGTACTCAGCAAGTCGTTTGTAACAAATGAATGCAATATAGTATGCAAGGCTTAACAATGGATGGCTGAAAGGTTAGTTTTGCAGAAAGCGACAATTTAAAGTAAATACAATAAATAGATTGAAAAGCAAATTTTACAACAGACATTAAGTAAATAACCAAAGGAATTGAATTAACCACAAGTGAACTGACCATTCACTTTCCAGCTCAACCCAACCAGATTTCATAAAGACTCTACCCCTCGTGTGAAATCACCGAGCATTGTCCATGACCTAGGACACGGCTATTCGAATAGTTTTACACTCTGCAGAGGTTGCACAACTGTACCCACACGATGTGATTAGCCTCGCGCTAAGGAAATCACAACAAGGCTTTTACAATGATCCATCTCCACCCGATCCCACTCGCTAAGGTTTCGCCTCTCACCCCCTCTTGCGCCACAACAACATCAGTAGTAAAACCAAAGTGGAGACTTCACAAATTATTATGCCAGGTCTATCCCATACTAGACATGTGGTTTGCACGATAAAGCTCAGATCAATGGCGCACAAAGTTAAGTCCTTAAGAATTACCCAGGCGAAACATCCACATCCCATGTGCCTCTCGCACCCCCTTTACTGCACGATCAATCGCCCAAGTGAAAACCAATTTTGTATAACCAACACCAATGACACTACCCATGTCTTGGTACTCAAATTTTATAACTGTGGTTGACCACCACGTTCAAGTATATCATTAAATCAAGATTAATTGACACATGTGATGATAACCCAACGTACTAGAATAAGCATGGCTAAGCAAAATAAGCGTACCACCCATGTGACAACTAGTATTGCATCACTAAATAATTTCCCATCCTATGGTGACAATAGAATCATGGTATTCAAATTATCAAGGAGGAAATAATCAATTAGGTCATTAACTACCAATACAAGGGTTGATAATAAAATAGCGATGCATGATAATTTAAAACAAAGTAATACATAATAGATTTGAAAACTGGGTTCAACATGATCAAAGGACACGACTTGCCTTGGCCTTGCTCAGCTGAGGTCTCTTGGTCTTCAAATCCAACTTCCGTTCCCTCGAACACGCGATCTAACGAGAGAGAAAGCGAAACGAAAAGACAAAATAAAATTCAAATAAACTCCAAAAACTTTCAAACCTGAACCAAAAGGTAGAGCTCAATTTTAGATGAATTTAGGAAAAAGAATCGGGTCAATCGGAGCTAGGACGAGGGAGAACGGGCCTCTGGAAAATTGGATCTAAAGAAAATCGGGGAAAATAAGAAATCGCACTGTGCTGTGGACCGGGCGCACGGGAGAACGGGTCTACGGTGAACCCGGCGCACAAAATAGTGCGGCTGACTGGGCTGCTGGCGCAGGCGGCGGAGCTGACGTGGCGACCACGTGGCAAGACACGTGTGCGCACGAGCTGACGTGGCGGCTGACTGGGCTCGGCTGACGTGGCACAAAGGCGCACGGGTCTACGGGGCTTACGGCTGACAGGCGGGCCCCGCGTGTCAGCGGCTCGGCGCACGGTGGACCCGATCCACGGGAAGGTGAGGGGTCGCGGCTGACGCCAGCGCTGACGGGGCGGCGTGGGGACCGAGGGGACGCGGGGCGCGGCCGAGGCGGCGGCGAGGCGCGTCCGCGGCGATGGCCGGGCGGCGGGGCTGCGGCGGACGGCTGACCGGCGACGAGGGGTTCAGGCGGCGGGGTCTGGGACGGCGGCGGGGTATGGGATCTGGCTGGCGGGGCTCACCGGCGGCAACCGACGACGGCGAACGACGGCGGCGACGTGCGGCGGCTTCGGCGGAGGCGAACGACGTCGGCGAGGGCGGCGTCTTCGGGTTCCGGCGGCGAGGCGCACGGCGGCAGAAACGGCGGCGGCGACGGCGGCTGCGGGACGAGGAAGTCGAGGGGTCGGGCGCTTTTATACGCGGACGCTGAGGCGGCCGGGTCGGGTGCGGCGAAGAGTCCGCGGCGGAGACGGCGGCGGCGTGGCAGAGTTCGGAACGGGGACGGGGAAGAGAGTCCCGGTCGGGAACGAGGACCCTGACAGGTGGGCCCCACCTGTCAGTGGCTCCGGGCGAGCGGGCGGCACGGATGGCGCGCGGGCGAAGCGGCTGCGGCGGATGGGCGACACGTGGCTGGCATCCAACCGAGAGGCGTGGGCGCGGACTGGGCGCCGATGCGCGACACGTGGCGTGAGCGGGCGCGCGCTGGCTGGGCTGGCGGCCTGCTGGGCTGGGCCGGCTGGTGGGTTTTCGGCCCACTGGCCGGTTTGGGATTTTCTTTTCTTTTTCTTTTCCAGAAATTCAAATAAATCCTTTTGAGCTCTAGAAAATAGCAAATAAATCCAAAAAAAATCCAATAAAATTCCAGAAAATTCCTTGAGGCTCAAGGAACTCAAATAAAATAATATTGGCAAATGTTAATGTTTATCTTAATCATATTAAATCCTTTCAATTTAATAAAATTCCAATTAAGCTTTAATTAATTCCAGAAAAATCCAAATGGTGAATTTTATTTTAAAAGCTTCAAAAAGGCTCTGAAAATCAGGATGTTACAATCCTAAGCCTAGGACCAAATATTAAACCCATGTGCACACAAATAACACACATATCATGACCACAGTCCAACAACTCGATTGAAACAAATGCATGACCCAACAGCTCCTCAGTCGGTATGACCGCCAACCAAAAGCCAGTCATATTGCCTCACTCTGGTAGTACCGCCTGTACAACGCTAGTAGTACCACACTCTGGTCTGATCGCTATTCAAGATCGGTACTACCACACCTAGCTGGTATGATCGCGACGTCAATGCCAGTCATACCGCTAGCTACAGAATCAACTGAAGAACTTGCAAACTCTCAAAAACCAAACTCAAACTCCATAAATACTCTAATCTAAAAGTTAATTACTTATCACAACCATGGGGTGACCTCTACATGGTCTCACAAAGACAATTAGATAGGATGTTTAAAGAGAGAGAAACAATATCACATCATGAAGCATCTATACAAGAGTTACAACCTCCAATGCAAACAACTATTTTGCATATGCTTATATAATTTAAGAAACTTTCAGCGTGTGCAAACTGTCCCTGGCGCCAGCCTCCAATTCAAGTAGCGTAGCCGGCACATTTGCATGCCAAGATATCTACAGTGCCAAGTAAAGGCAGTTATTTGGCCAAGCGCCGAGTTTAGCGACCGCCTTGCACATGGCCTAATGGCGATGCTTGGAAGTTGGCCACACCAACAAATGTGCACCATTTGCAACAGTCACCAAGAATCAGCAGTGCAACTTTGCCTTCACTAACGTAAGCCGCAAAGGTCTGGTCCAATGTTCTCAAATCTCAACTGGGGAAACTACCATCTACTGCAGTGAATCAAACCACTAGAATTCCTACGCATCCTACATCCACTCGGTTGGAAAATGATGTTGATGGCCTATCCCCAGCTTTGACTCCATGTGTAACTGGATCCACCGTATCATATTGGCTTCTAAAAGCTACTTTTCTACAGTAAATGACTTTTCTATAATATCTAGCTTTCAAACGGAATATCTTTTCAAGGTGAAGTCTACCAGTTGATTATAGTACATACTATAGTTACCTTATTTATATCGGTCAAAATCACACACGAGTGTCTCTCTCTACAAAGTATTACTACTTACAAGTTAAATCCAAAGCAAAAATCCAATATTAACAGACCTGTAGTTCCATCTCCTGCAAGCCACGTGCAAGGAAAGTGCAGGTTTAGACCCTGTTTGAAATGCAGGAATTCTCTCACATTCTTGCAGGAGTGGAATCATTTCCTATGAAGTTTCTGTGTTCCAAGCAATTGCACTTAGTTTCTGGTTGGTTAATATATATATGTTGGCTGATATATGTGTTGGTGCGCACGATGTGAAGCGCATGTCTGTTCCCATTAGTTTATGGGTCCCAGATGATTGTACTAATTATAAGTCCACTTACACATGTATAGCACCATGGATGAAAAATTTTGTATCACAAGGACCTAGTTAGATTTTTTTCTAAAAAAAGTGACCTGGTTAGATATAATAAATAGGCAGAGGATCGGCGGCAGTCATACTGCATGTGACTACAATCTACTATACAACGTACTTGTCGATACCATACTGGAGGTCAAACCAGTTTGGTTCTTGAAATGTTACATTTCGATATCGGTCCATACCAGCGTACCATTTTGAATTTAATATAATAATATGAGTATATATATATTTATAAGTATATATTTGTTTAATTATATAGACACCAAATGCCACTTGTAATATTATTCTAAATGCATAGTAGTACTATTAAATATAATATATAGTTCAATAGACGATATTATCAATTCCCCAGGTATGGTCGGTATTGACTGTATTGAGCGAGTATGATTGGTATTGAGGCCGATATGGTACATAGGACAATTTTGTATTGGTTTAGGTGACGGTATGGTACATACCAACTGGTTCCAAAATGGTATTGATTACTTAGGCAGGGGCGGGCCCAGCGGGTAGTCCATATAGGCCCAGGACTACCCGCAACAGTACACAATTTGGCCCAAAAAATTTTTTTTGCCCTAAGCCTCTAACCCACACGGAAGCCAGTAGCCACGCCCCACGCTCCGCCGCTGACGCACCGCAGCGCAGCGCCCATCCGCCTCCACTCCGCCAGGCTCTCTCGGCGCGGCCTCCGCCTCCGCCTCCGCCTCCGGTCTCCGCCTCCGCCTCCGCCTCGGGTCTCCGCCTCCGCCTCCGCCTCCGGTCTCCGCCTCCGCCTCGGGTCTCCGCCTCCGCCTCCGCCTCGGGTCTCCGCCTCCGCCTCCGCCTCCGGTCTCCGCCTCCGCCTCCGCCTCCGCCTCCGCCTCCGTGCCTCCGCCCTCCGCCTCCGCCTCGGCGCCTCCGAGCGAGCCAGCGAGGAGAGCTGAGGGAGAGCTGAGCCGCTGAGGGAGGCCGAGAGAGTCAGAGAGCTGAGGGAGGCGCTGAGGGAGGCCGAGAGAGCTGAGGGAGGCCGGAGGAGTCGGGAGAGCTGAGGGAGGCCGGAGGAGTCGGGAGAGCTGAGAGAGGCCGAGAGGCCGAGAGAGCTGAGGGAGTCAGGGAGAGGGAGGCGCTGCGCCGCTGCCGCTGAGGGCAGTCGAGGCCGACGGGAGGGATCAGGGAGGAGTCGGGAGACTGGGAGAGCGGATCAGCGGAGAGGCCGAGACCCGAGAGGCCGACTGGCCGAGAAAGAGCTGAGGAAATGAGGATGATGCCGATTTAATAATTTTCAATCCCGGGGAAAATGAGGAAATGAGGAAAAAAGAGCTGGGTGCTTGAGGGTAATTTTTCTCTACTTGTTTTTTTATCAATTTAGTAATTTAGACTTTAGATTTTAGACTAATAATTTAGATTTTAGATTTTAGCTGCGGTCTGCATTAATTGGGCTATAGTCTTGCATTGTTAGACTAAAATCTAAATATTTTACATGCTAAATGGTTAATATGATCATTTATTTTTTTAGATCTACAACACACATTAGCATTGAATTAAGAGGCTAGAGGCATGAAGAGGAAGAACGGAAGTATTGCATTGCTTTTTCAGAAACATGAAGCAAAAAAGAATGTATCTTGTGCTCCACCACCACCAATTTCAGCTTTAGATGAACAACCGTCTGATCCTATTGTAGTGGTGACTGAAGGATCAGGTGAAGATGTAATAACACCACCTGCAGATCCAGTGGTGGATGAAGGGCCAACTCAAAATGAAGAAGAACCACCTTTGGTTTATAATGTTGATTGCCTTGAACATGATCCAGGTTTAAGGGTGCCTATTTCAAGATATGATGTCAATGATCAAGATGCGGCCAGAAGAGGATACATTCTAAAAGGTCCATGCCAACTTTGGGCCTATAATTACCCCATTAGAAAAATTTATGGTAAAGATCGCCGCTTTAGTATTATATGGTTTCATAAGTACCCTTGGATTGAATATAGTGTTGAGAAGGATGCAGCATTTTGCTTCATATGCTATTTGTTTGGCAAAGAGAGTGGAAAATTTGTAATGGATGGGTGGCATAATTGGAACATAGGAGCTAAATCACTTGACAAACATTGTTGCTCAACTATTCACAAGTTTGCTCAAGACAAATACAATTTATTTGTGAAAAAGGGTACAAAAATTGATACTGTCATTGTCAAGGTGTCAGAAAAGGATCGAGTTGAGTACAAGGCTAGATTGATTTATTCACTTAGATGTTTGAGGTATCTTTTGCATCAAGGATTGGCTTCTCGTGGACATGATGAAAGTGAAGAATCTAACAATAGAGGAAACTTTCTTGAACTTTTGAAGTGGCTTGCTGGAAATAATGAAGAGGTTAACAAGTTGGTGTTGAAAAATGCTCCAGGTAATTGCATTTTGACTTCCCCTCGTATACAGAAGCAAATTATTAGATGTTGTTCTATTGAAACCACTAGATACATAATTGAAGAACTTGGAGATGACCACTATGCAATCCTAGCTGATGAATCTAGTGATATATCATATAAAGAACAACTTGCTGTTTGCTTGCGTTATGTTGATAAACTTGGGAGGGTTTGTGAGAGGTTTCTTGGAGTAGTTCATGTCTCTGGCACCACTTCTTTGGAACTTAAAACAGCAATTCAGTCCTTGCTTACTAGTCATCACTTGACTCTTACTCAAATTCGTGGGCAAGGATATGATGGGGCTAGTAATATGAAAGGGGAGGTTAAAGGGCTGAAAACATTGATTATGAAAGAGTCTCTTTCTGCTTATTATGTGCGCATTGTTTTGCACATCAACTTCAGTTAGTTCTTGTTGCTGTTGCCAAGGGAAATGTTGGTTGCCAAACCTTTTTTGGTCAAGTTTCACGCTTGCTGAATATAGTTGGTGTTTCTTGCAAACGTCATGATATGCTTCGAGATGTTAGAGCTCAACAATTGAAGAAGGCACTTGACTTGGATGAAATAGAAAGTGGAAGTGGGTTAAATCAAGAGATGGGATTGGCTAGGCCCGGTGACACTCGGTGGGGTTCTCACTACAAAACTATTTTGCATATCATTGACATGTATGATACAATCCGGGAAGTACTCATAACTCTTGGAAATGATCACACCCAAAAGGATGATTGGCCTAACATACATGCTATAGTTCTTACATTTGAGTCATTTGAGTTTATTTTCAATGCACACTTGATGCTTGTCATTCTGGGTTACACAAATGAGTTGTCTAATTCTTTGCAAAAGAGAGACCAAGATATTGTTAATGCGATGACACTTGTGGGTTTGGCAAAGAAAAGAATGCAACAGATGAGGTCTAATGGGTGGGAAGGTTTCTTAGGAAAGGTTACATCATTTTGCATCAAATATTCCATTGATGTTCCTGCAATGGATGCTAAATATGAACCTCATGGAAGATCCCATCGTTTTTACCCTGAACAAACAATTGATGACCACTATAGAAGAGAGGTATATATTGGTGTCATTGATAGAGTTCATCAAGAGCTTGAGAATCGGTTTGATGAGGTTAGTATGGAGTTGCTTCTTTGTATGTCGGCATTCAACCCCTCCGATTCATTTGCCTCTTTTGATGCACAAAAAATACTTAGACTTGCAAGTTTTTATCCCAAAGACATTGCAAGCTCTGATCTCATGAAACTTGAACTCCAACTTGATACATATATTGATGATATGAGAGAGGATGATAGATTCAAAGGCCTGAATAATCTTGGTGAGCTCTCTATTAAGCTTGTTGAAACAAAGAAGCATGATCTTTATGATTTGGTGTACTTGCTCCTCAAATTGGTATTGATCTTACCGGTGGCAACAGCAACTGTTGAAAGAGTATTCTCTGCAATGTGTCTAGTGAAGAATAAGATGAGAAATAGAATGGGTGATCAGTTATTGAATGATTGTTTGGTCACTTTTATTGAGCGTGATATCTTCTCCAATGTCGACGAGGATGACATAGTTCACATTTTCATGGCCATGAAGAAGCGGAAAGCAAAAGCCTTAAACTAGTGTTGCAATCTTCTATTTATGTAAGACACTTTCATGCTTCTTTACATTTGAACAATTTATATTATCAGTTATGCAAATTTCGAACTTATTTGTTGAATTTAAGGTATTATGAGATCTTTTAGATATATATGTTTTTTACCGAACCGTTTACCGAATTTTTGTATTAGATTATATCAACATAGGATAATATTTTTTTAGTTAGGCATACCCTGGATTCAAATCCTGGGTCCGCCACTGTACTTAGGTATATATCACGTTTGGAGGTGGTGGCGAGGGTGGCACCGCATCGTATATTTTGGGATCACGTTATCATAAATTAAAATTAATAGAAGGGGGAAATGTGCAAACCTATTTTTCCACGGTGACCCACACATGATGTTTTTATCCACATTAATTGTGATGTTTATGTATGTGTACTTTTTGCGAGGAATACGTATGTGTACTTGTTAGAAGGAAGATAAGTGATGGTACCTTTGTGTGCTTTGGTTTTTGGATTAGAGGAGAGGAATATTTTGCATGGCCGTGATGATTTTATCAATGAACTAATTGTACCAGCCACCGCAGATTATATTAACTTTCTATCCCCTCTCTATCTATATATACAACCTTCTTCTTGCTCATCATCATGTACTAGTAAGGTGTCCGTACTTCAAAAACCAAATTTTCTAGCAAATGTCATGTATGTTCTATCCATTCATCCCAAACCACTCCTATATGCTCATGCGTCGAGTGCTAGCAAATCCATGAAACTGAGATTCTCACGATGAAGTTGTCAATGGCTTTAGGATTACAAGATCACAAGTTTATGCCATGTATCAGCACCAAGTGCTAAAAAATGCCATGCCAACAATAATAGTTTCCAAAGCCATAACGACAAGGACTATTGACCGAATCATTATTTGATAAGGATTATTGACCAAACCATTGATTTGTCATTCTTCTAAAATAGAGAGCTCTATACTGTTTTATGTAGGAGATACACCAGTGTTAAGTGAGAGTAGTATGAAAACTATAGTTTAACGACATTCTCCAATCTCCTTAATGTTGCCACAAGGAGCAAAAACAGCTTCTTTTCATCATGTTCTGTCATCCTCTTGATTTCAATGTTGCTATGAGGACCAAACAAATAGGTCAAATCCTATAAATAGTCAATAATAAGGTTGAAATTTAAAGGAAATATTAGCATATCATGCTACTGAAAGTTGTTTGCATGTTTGTATACCCCAGGCCCAAGGTATTATCATCGAAACCATCCTTCAAGACCACCCAATGGGCCTAATCAAAAGAAAAAAAGGCACTAAAAAAAGCAAACAACAGCTTGATGGTCTGAGTAACATCCAACAATATCTTAGTTTCAGTTAGTGTTCAAGTGATGTACTAAATATCTTAGTATCAGTTAGTGTTAAGGTGGATGCACCAATCTTAAATTTGGTCGGTTTTCATTAGCGTGATGCCTCTACTGTACCAATCTATCTAACACTTGCTGATGTTAGCTGCTCATAGTAGAAATCTGTTAGTGATGTGCCTAAGAGGCAATCATAAACAATTCGGTTTTATAGGCCAAAAGGGATATTGATCCATATGGGATTAGGGTTCTAATGGGCCTACAACGTGAAAGCCCATTAGCATGCTCTATAAATATGTGGAGGTGGGGCTGCAGGTAAAATAGACTACTGTGCTGAAGACCCTGGCCGCCACCTCCCCTCGGCCGTATCCCGAAACCCTAGCCGGGCGCGCGGTGCTAGCACACCAGCGCACGGCGTTCCATCCCGAACGTGTGGACTCCGTGGAGGTGCCGCTGCTGTTGCTGCTGTGCTGATCGGCGAGAAGCGCAAGGCTATTGCTAGGACGCGAGGAGGAGACATTCAGTTCGTGAAACGATCGACGGCTTCTTCTTCATCAACGCGCATCTACGTTGGACTGAGCTGCTCCAATTCTTCTTCCGCTGCGCAGCGCATCTAGTGGTAACTATCCATGACTCCCTTACACGCATGTTTTCTGGTTGAACGCGGTAGAAAATCAAATGTTGTAGCTAGCGTAGACTACCCGTTCTCCTTCAGTGGTATCAGAGCAAAGCTGCGTAGTATGTGGTCTGGATCATGCGCTTGTAGATAATATGTTGTTTGTAGTAGATGCGATCTATTACTGTTCTTCTGCTAGGTTCATGTGATGGATCTTTCGGTGCACAGGTTGATTAGATCAATCGGTCATAAGGGGTTGAAATAGGTATGAGTTGATAGCATCATGTGGCCAAAAAGATTAGTTCGTGCTCCTTCTTTGATGTACGCGCGACTTGCCCCTACCGGCTGGAATCACCATCGGGGCTAACTGCGCGCACATTCAGTAGATCGAGCCAACAGATCGAGGTCTCGTGTTGCGGTCTCCTCAAGTATACCGATCGCAATGATCAATGTGATTGATCTAATGAAAATTGAGGCATTTTGAATGGCTCGGATTTGGGTTGATCGGTCCGATGAGATTTTCATAGCGATTTCATAGATGCGATCTATATAATTCTGGCCGTTGCGTACACGCATAGATTGTTATGCAAACACATTCATATCAGGGCGGTAGAATGCGTTCTACGCTTAACTTGTTTTTTGCAGGGAATGATGTGAATGGTATGGCATAGATGTATATGTGATGCATGTGTGTTTTGGCGGCCTGTGTGTCGTACTAATCACAGCTGGGTTGAGGCTGTTCTTTAATTGTATAACGACCTGCGTGTCGACTTGTGATGCTTGCGCTCCTCATGTAATTCATTTGCTAGCTATTAGTTGTAATAGTTTAGTTCTTTACCATGGAGGCTTCAAGCATGATGACAAAGAGGACAGGAAGTGTGGCGAAGGACATCACCGTGGAACCATGGCGATAGTGACCACTACGATTCAAAAGGCCATACCATTCACAGTATAATGTGATTATATGCATGTGATGTTTATTTCCTGTCATACTATTCTTTCATGCCATACCTGTAGAGTATGTATTTTTCATGA
This sequence comes from Dendrocalamus latiflorus, assembly GCA_017311315.1. Classification (NCBI taxonomy): domain Eukaryota; kingdom Viridiplantae; phylum Streptophyta; class Magnoliopsida; order Poales; family Poaceae; genus Dendrocalamus; species Dendrocalamus latiflorus. The sequence continues at coordinate 3,769,481 of CM029636.1, read as the reverse complement.
CAGAATAGCTTCCCTCAGAAAAGTTAAGAATTTATTTGATGCCCTTCCAATTGCCGCGCCTATAAGAATTACGATCATTGTTTGGTAGGTCTGTCAAAGCATAGTACCATCAACCATCTTGATCTAATAGGGTGGATGTCGGACATCCACATGCATAGTGTTGGTTTACTTGACAAGGCTATCAAATTGGATTTGGGCCTTGGGGCATGGTGTTGGGAGCTGGGGCATTGGATGCTACCCAACAAACAAGAGTCACATAAGATGTGATTAGCAAGCGTTGCTTACCTACGTCACTAAGTTTTTAGTGGTGATGCCAAAGCTTACTAGAACTTAGATGAACATGGATCTTGACCACTATATGTCGTTAGAGGGAAGACGATTACAAAACATATAGTGGGAGTGTCTTTTGTTAAATTGTTTAATGGAAGATCAAACATGAACATAGTGCTGAACTTTGCTTGTTTATTTTCTGTTGTAGATCATGGCTGCTTCTAGTAACAATTCCGGTTTTAACTTGCGATCTGTTCTTGAGAAAGAAAAACTTAATGGAACGAATTTTATTGATTGGTACCGCAACCTGAGAATTGTTCTCAGACAAGAAAAAAGGGAATACGTTCTTGAGCAACCCTACCCCGATGAACTCCCTGAGGGTGCAAATGTTGCCACCCGCAAAGCTTATGAGAAGCACTGCAATGATTCACTCGACGTTAGCTGTCTCATGCTTGCTACCATGTCCTCTGAGCTTCAGAAGCATTATGAGAATGCAGATGCTCACACTATGATTGAAGGACTGCGTGACATGTTTGAGAACCAAGCTAGGACCGAGAGATTTAACATTTCAAAGTCCTTGTTTGCGTGCAAGCTGGCGGAAGGTAGTCCAGTCAGTCCTCATGTAATCAAGATGATTGGTTACATTGAGAGCTTGGAGAAGCTTGGTTCTCCCCTTAATCCTGATCTGGCTACGGATGTTGTTCTCCAATCTCTCCCTCCGAGCTATGAGCAGTTCATTATGAACTTTCATATGAATAGCATGGAGAAATCATTGACTGAATTGCATGGGATGCTTAAGACAGCAGAGGAAAGCATTAAGAAAAACACCAATCATGTGATGATGGTTCAGAAGGAGAATAAAAAGAGGAAGCGTCAGATGCCCAAAGGCAAAGGCAAAGGCAAAGGAAAAGTTTCTAATGAGCACCCTAGCTCTAAGCCAAAGCCAAATGGGAAGGTCAAATCTGGCCCTTCTCCTGATGATGAATGCTACCACTGCCATGTCAAGGGGCATTGGTCTAGCAATTGTAAGAAATACTTGGAGGATCTGAAAAAGAAGAAGGGAAGCGAGACTTCTGCTTTAGGTATAAATGTTATAGAAATTAATCTTGCAATTTCTTCTGGTGAATCTTGGGTATTTGATACCGGATCGATGATTCATACTTGCAGATCGTTGCAGGGTCTAAGAAGGACTAAAAGTTTTGCGAGAAGCGAGTTGGACGTGCGTGTCGGCAATGGAGCAAAGGTTGTTGTACTGGCTGTCGGCACTTATCACTTGTCATTACCTTCAGGATTAGTTTTGGAATTAAATAATTGTTATTACATTCCAGCATTGAGTAAGAACATCATCTCTTCTTCATGTTTGGAAGAAGATGGTGGTTATGAGTTCGTAATAAAGAACAAACGTTGTTCTATTTATTTGAATGATATACTCTATGCACATTGTCCATTGATGAATGGCTTATATGTTCTTGATCTTGAGGATAAGCCTGTTTATAATATTAATGCAAAGAGGCTGCAGCCTAATGATTTGAATCCCACTTTTATTTGGCATTGTCGCTTAGATCATATAAATGAGAAACGCATAGAGAAGCTCCATAAAGATGGTCTACTCAACTCATTTGATTTTGAATCATTTGAGATATGCGAGTCTTGTTTACTTGGTAAGATGACAAAGGCGCCTTTCACCGGTCATAGTGAGAGGGCAAGTGACTTGTTGGGACTTGTACATACCGATGTATGTGGACCAATGAGCTCAGTAGCCAGAGGTGGTTTTTAGTATTTCATTACTTTTATCGATGACTTTAGTAGGTATGGATACATCTACTTAATGAGGCACAAGTCTGAATCGTTTGAAAAGTTCAAAGAATTTCAAAATGAAGTACAAAATCAGCTAGGCAAGACAATTAAAATTCTGCGATCTGATCGTGGAGGTGAATATTTGAGCCATGAATTTGGTGAACATCTAAAACAGTGTGGAATTGTTCCACAGTTGACTCCGCCTGGCACACCTCAGTGGAACGGGGTATCTGAACGGAGGAACCGGACCTTGTTAAATATGGTTCGGTCTATGATGAGCCAATCTGATCTTCCATTGTCCTTCTGGGGATATGCTCTAGAAACTGCTGTGTTTACACTAAACAGAGTTCCATCTAAATCAGTGGAAAAGACACCATACGAGAAATGGACCGGGAAACGTCCTAAATTGTCTTTCCTTAAGATATGGGGTTGTTAGACATATGTGAAACGTTTAACGTCTGATAAGCTTCATCCTAAATCTTATAAATGCTTCTTTGTTGGGTATCCTAGGGAAACCAAAGGATATTATTTTTACAATCAGGAAGAAGGCAAAGTGTTTCTCGCTCAGAACGGTGTATTTTTGGAAAAAAGAGTTTCTTTCAAAGGGTGTTAGTGGGAGCAAGGTGCAGCTTGAAGAAATTCGGAAAACACCTGAAAATGTTTCAGCTCCTATTGAACCTCAACAGGATGTACAAGATGTTGTACAATCGGTTATGGAGGCACTGCCCCCACGTAGGTCTACAAGGGCACGTCGCGCAACTGAAAAGTTCACGCTCCTAACCACGGGACAACGCGACATATTGTTGTTGGACAATGATGAGCCTAAGAGCTACACGGAAGCAATGATGGAACCAGACTCTGAAAAATGGCTTGGAGCCATGAGGTCCGAAATAGAATCCATGCATGATAATCAAGTTTGGAACTTGGTGGATCCACCTGATGGTGTAAAACTATTGAGTGTAAATGGGTTTTTAAGAAAAAGATAGACATGGATGGAAATGTTCACATCTATAAGGCACGATTGGTGGCGAAAGGTTTCAAGCAAATTCAAGGTGTTGATTATGATGAAACGTTTTCGCCCGTCGCTATGCTAAAGTCTATTCGGATCCTCCTAGCGATTGCTGCCTATTTCGACTACGAGATTTGGCAGATGGATGTCAAAACGGCTTTCCTAAATGGAAACCTAAGCGAGGATGTGTACATGACACAACCTGAGGGTTTTGTTGATCCGAAAAATGCTGGGAGAATATGCAAGCTTCAGAAGTCCATTTATGGATTGAAGCAAGCATCTCGGAGTTAGAATCTTCGTTTTGATGAAGTAGTCAATGGGTTTGGCTTCATCAAGAATGAAGAAGAGGCTTATGTTTACAAGAAGGCTAGTGGGAGCGCACTTGTTTTTCTGGTCTTGTATGTAAATGACATATTATTGATCGGAAATGATATTCCAATGCTAGAAGCTGTGAAGTCTTCTTTGAGAAAAAGTTTCTCAATGAAAGATCTCGGAGAGGCAGCTTACATTTTGGGCATAAAGATTTATAGAGATAGAAAGAAGAGGCTAATTAGATTAAGCCAAAGTACATACATTGATAAGGTATTGAAACGGTTCAATATGCAAGATTCGAAGAAAGGTTTCTTGCCTATGTCACATGGCATTAGTCTTAGTAAGACTCAGTGTATTTCAACACTTGATGAGCAAAAGAAGATGAGTGCGATTCCGTATGCCTCAGCCATCGGATCCATCATGTATGCTATGCTTTGTACGCGCCCAGATGTTTCATATGATCTAAGTGTTACGAGCAGGTATCAATCTAGCCCTGGTCTAGCTCACTGGGTGGCTGTAAAGAATATTCTTAAGTACTTTACAAGGACTAAGGATATGTTCCTTATTTTTGGAGGTAAAGAAGAGCTCGTTGTAAAAGGTTACACCGATGCTAGTTTCCAAACTGATAAAGATGATAGCAGATCACAGTCTGGTTTTGTATTCTGCCTCAATGGAGGGGCAGTGAGCTGGAAAAGTTCCAAGCAAGAGACGGTAGCTGATTCGACAACTGAGACCGAGTATATTGCAGCTTCTGAAGCTGCAAAGGAAGTTGTTTGGATTAGGAAATTTGTTTTTGAGTTGTGTGTGATCCCTAGTGTGTCCAGTCCAGTGGATCTCTATTGTGATAATAGTGGAGCCATTGCGCAAGCAAAGGAGCCTAGGTCACACCAAAAGTCCAAACATATATTTCGGCGCTATCACCTTATCCGTGAGATCATTGATAGAGGTGAAGTGAAGATTTGTAAGGTGCACATGGATTTGAATGTTGCTGATTCGTTGACGAAGCCTCTCCCACAACTAAAGCATGAGGCACACACGAGTGCAATGGGTATTAGATACTTACATGATTGACTCTAGTGTGAGTGGGAGATAATTGCATCAAGTCTATGTTTATGATATTTTGAATAAGGTGTTATTTGGTTCCTTGAATAATGATTGTATGCATTGATTGGCAAGTATGTGACTTGTTCGTGAAACTCTTTGTTTTATTTAATGTTATTCTAAAGATCCCTAGTCTTATGTCATTACGTGGGACAACAATGATTTATGGACTAGCACATGTATTGATTGATGATCATGTTTCACGGATCATGAATATAGGAATATCAAATCAATAATGTGGACACATGTTAGAGAACATGGTGTTAGATTGACCCACTCCGAGATGTTGTTGGGATTGTTATATTAATATGTGCCATCAAGCGATCTCGAGTGGTATATCTACTGGATCCTTCGACCTGAAATCGCCATTATTTCTCACTATTTGTAGTGGTGCGCTTTGGGGCTGCCAAACACTACTCCGTAACTGAGTAGCTATAAAAGTAGTCTTCAGGTGTATCATGAAACATGGAATGAGATGTGAGCGGATTAAGATGTAATTTTCCCCTCCTACATAACAGGAGAGATATCTCTGGGGCCCTCGATGTGGTTGGATTAGGGAAGTGCATGGCCATGCCAAGGTGATTAAAGAGTTAATCACAATGTGACTAAAAGGTTAGTCATGAGTTGTAATCCACCACAAGATCGAGTGAATGGTTGAGCTATCACAAGGGTGGCACGAATCTCGCCTTAAGTTCGACTGGTATCGTGTGGCAAAGGGATCCAAGTGTGTGTATATCAAGGTTTAGCCGATATGATCTTTATGTGTATTCGGGAGTCAATATGTCCTGCTAGGTGCCACCATTGACTTATGGCTTGAAAAGGGTTTTCGGGTCATGGCTGTCTACACATGAACCTAACGGGTCACACACTTAAGGGGTTGGAATTGGAAAGCTTGCTTATATGATTGTCTCTAGTGCAAGTGGGAGATTGTTAGTGATGTTCCCAAGAGGCAATCATAAACAATTCGGTTTTATAGGCCAAAAGGGATATTGATCCATATGGGATTAGGGTTCTAATGGGCCTACAACGTGGAAGCCCATTAGCATGCTCTTTAAATATGTGGAGGCGGGGCTGCAGGTAAAATAGACTATTGTGCTGAAGACCCTGGCCGCCACCTCCCCTCGGCTGTATCCCGAAACCCTAGCTGGGCACGCGGTGCTAGCACACCAGCGCACGGCGTTCCATCCCGAACGTGTGGACTCCGTGGAGGTGCCGCTGCTGTTGCTGCTGTGCTGATCGGCGAGAAGCGCAAGGCTATTGCTAGGACGCGAGGAGGAGACATTCAGTTCGTGAAACGATTGACTGCTTCTTCTTCATCAACACGCATCTACGTTGGACCGGGCTGCTCCAACTCTTCTTCCGCTACGCATGTTTTCTGGTTGAACGCGGTAGAAAATCAAATGTTGTAGCTAGCGTAGCCTACCCGTTGTCCTTCAAAATCCTCTACATGAATGACCAATCTAGACCTAGCTCAGTCTCAAGAACTGAATTCAGCTGCCTCCTCAGCATAACGTTAGTACCTTGATGAACAATATCAAGAGCTATCAATGCAACACCTACTATAATTTGGCCAATATCAAATTGAATGGTATAGATTGCTGGAAGATCATTAATCATATAAAAAATAGCCTAAAGCAAATTTTGTAGCATCAACATCGAGATATTTACGCAATGATTTCTACACAGGAAGGGTGCATTGATTTGTTCAAGTGTTACACAATGCAGTTGCAAAAAATGGCATCTCAATCTCAATAGAATAATTTGGAGATCTAATTCTAAAACATCAGCATGGTATAATTGTATGATAGGCAAACCTACAAAGAGCTTCATAGATAATAAAAATAGAATATTATCATGCTACTTGTAACATCCTGAAAAATATAAATAATAAATTATGGAGTTTTTGGATTATTTTATTTGTTTTCCATTTGAAATTGGAGTTTATTGGCTTTTTGTAATTATAAAGGAATTTCAAAAGTGAAAAGAGGAAAGAAATCAACACATAAAATAATTAAACATGAGCACCCAATAAAGAATCTGAAAAGATGATCCATAAACTATCAGGGGAGAAATGTAGTCAAGTATGAGATAACATCTTTAAAAATATTTGGCAAGAAAATTTAAAGGAGGTTAATGTTCATGCATATATGCAAACTCATGTGAAAAACCATATATATATATATAAGGACATATATATACATGAATAACAGAAATAAATAAATATATATATTTGCACAAAAATAAGGAGGAGATGAAAATATATATATAGGTACATACCCAAGATGTATGTGCAAGTGTATATACATGCAGAATTTAAATGCAAAAGCAAAATAAAACAAAAGAAAAAGAAAAGTGAAATGGAAATAACCCAGCCGGGCCGGCCATCACCCCGGCCCAGCTTCTCGCGCCGCGCCCGCGTGGGCCAACGCTCCGCGGCCCAGCGCGCCAGCACCCGCAGCCCGTGCTCCCTCGCGCCCGCTTCCGCTGGCCAGTGGACCCGCGACTCTCGCCTCGCTGCCTCGCGGCCCCCGCGCGCCAGCCGCTTTCCCCGACCGGTGGCCCGCCTCGCCCCGCGTTTCTTTCTCTGGCCGGTGGCCCCGCCCGCGTCTTCTTCCTTCTCCCTCTTCTTCTCCACGCGGCCGCGCATGCAGCCTCTCTCTCGCGCTCACTCCTTCTGCGCAGCAAATCCCCGCTCCCTCTCTCACCTCGCGGACAAATTTAAAAAGTACGGCTACAGGAGGGGGGAAGCACCTCTTCCGCCACCTCTCTCCTACAAAATCCCGGCGGGATTTGGTTCATTCCCCCCCCCCCCCCCCCCCCGCCGGCGTGAGCAGGGCGGAGCCATGTGTCGAGCTCGCCGTGCGCGCCTCTTCCGGCTATAAAAGCCGCGCCTGGGAGCCCCGAACGCGCCGCACTACTTTCCTCCACCCTCCCCCGTAAGCAATCGAACCGAGAGCCTTCAATCGCCGTCGGCTCCCTCCTTCTTCCCGAGCTCCGGCGCCACCCTCCCCGCCGATTCCGGCCACCTCCGGGCAATCCCCAAGCTCCCAGAGCTTCACGGGTGCACGGTGAAGCCAACCCCCTCCTTCCCCGGACCTCCCATCGCCGGAGTAACGCCGGCGTCGATCACCTCCTCGAACCTCCGCCGTCGCACGCCGCCGGCCTGCCACCGTGCTCCTCCACCCCGGCCGTCTGCACCAGAAGCCTTACCGTCACCCGGGGGTTGTATTCCACGCAACTCCCGAGCCTCTCCGGCCACCACTCGCCGCCGGCGCTGCCGTCTTCTTCTTCTTCTGCCCAGCCCCTCCCGGAGCTACTTCAAGGGGATTACTTACCCCTATAGGGTAAGCATCGCTCGGCTCGGCCGAGTGGCTTCCAGCGCCAACTCCTTCTCCCCCCTCGCTCCCGCGGCGCGCGTTCGAGCCCCGGCTCCGCGCGTAGCGGTCGAGTTTCTTTTAATTTCTGCGCTGACAGGTGGGCCCCGTTCGTCAGCCGCCGCGGTACCGCAGGCCCACTGACAGCCTGACCCCACCCGTCAGTGTCTAAGCACGCCGACAAGTGGACCCCACTGGCCATAGAGACAGAAGAAATAATAAAAAGAAAAAGATAAAAATTAAAATATGACAGGTGGGACCCACCGTCAGATATTTTACATTTTATGGAATTAATTCAACCTGAGAACTTTAAATGAATATAACTTATTCATTTTAACTCCAAATTAAGTGAGACAAATTTCTAAATTCATCTAAATTCAAGATCTATCCAATGGAACTGAAATTGTAATTTTTAGAGTTCATTTGGATTTTTGGTGTTATTTGGTTTGATTCGCCGCTTTTCTTTTTGTACAAATTTTGGGCGCACGCTAAAATAGCTTACGAGGCTCAAGAGGAAGAGATCGAGGCCGCAGCTCTAGAAGCCCCGGACAATCAAGCACCCGACCACTGTGACCAAGGCGAGTCAATACTTTGATCATGTTGAACCTACATTTCTGCAAATTACTTTATTTTAAATTAACAAATTGCATTGCTGTTATTTTTATGCAAATACATGCTAAATTTGATATTCTAATTATATGCCATTGTTTACCTTGAATAGTATTACCCCCTCCTTTGAATATTTGAATGTGTGAACCTTGTCGCCCTAGCAAAAATATATTAGTAGCATTTCGAAAATAAGTCCGTAACCGTATGCCATGCTTAGCATTGATTAGGAATTCGGGGCAAGAAATTGTCCCGAGCATCACTTTTATTCATGAGAAATCGGTTTGGGCAGTCATTGTGATAATGACTGGTATATGTTGGATATGATTATTTTACACTCCCAAGATCCCCAACTTGCTTAATTATCTGGGCGGATTGGTTCGATGGTGTGTATGTGTGTGGTGCAGTGATTGCACAAGTGGGTTAGTGGTAGACCGCCCAGATACCACTAAGGACTGAATCTTGTCATGTCACCCGTGTAAAACAGTACAACCACATGCTGGCAAAGTGTAGGCAGGGTTTACTAATTTGTGTGGCTCTAGGTGGTTACGTGAAGGTATGACCACGAGCAAAGGGATGGATGGTCGCATCCCCGCCTTTGCCCGTGATGGCTCACGAGGGACCCTTCCCGAGGGATGGTCGGATCCTACGGAAGATAGACCTTAGCGGGCGTAACCACAGTAGGACTATGCATTGTAACAATCCTGTGATAGTCTACTCAACCGCATGGCTAAGGAATCATGTGGGGCAACGAGTGGATTTATCTCTTGTGGGTAAAGTGTGCAAAACTCTGCAGAGTCAAAACTATTCGAATAGCCATGCCCACGGTCATGGGCAGACATGGGAACTTAACTAGATATAGTTCTGTTTACAAAAATATTGGAAAATGGGGATGGAAAAGTGGAAGGGCAGAGGAAAGCCCTGATTTGAGTTGTCCTGGGTGTCGTCCCAGTGTGTCCTGGAGGTCGTTCCAGTGGTTCCTGGGTGTCGTCCCAGTGTGTCCTGGAGGTCGTTCCAGTGGTTCCTGGGTGTCGTCCCAGTGGTAAGTTAAGCGGCTATAACGCTGAAAAAGGTCATACGGTGTGATGCCGTATGTAGGGAGAAGTTATGGTGATATTAGGCATATGGTGTGATGCCATATGTATGGAAATTCATATTAATACTCCTTGAACATTAGGCTTTTGTTCAAATGCTAGGTCTTAGGAATTTTTATATAATTGTATTCAAAAGCACTCTTCGCAAAAATAAAATAAACCAAAGCCATCCTTTGAATAGCCATACATGTTATATACTGCATTCTGTGTGTTGATTCGCTGAGCACGGGGTCGGAGTGCTCACGCTCGCTTTGCGGCAAAAATCCAGAAACAGGAGCGCAAGACCACTACGCCTACGAGGAAGCTCCCGCTACGGAGGAGAAGAATGACAAAGGAAACTAATGCGTAGGCTTCGTTGGTTAGACACGGACAAGTGGACATCCGGCGTTGTGTGCACGCATGTTACTAGTTAACTGGTAACATATAATGCACACAGTACCTTCCAGTCGCTTGCCTGTGGATTTGGGTTTGCTTTTGCTGTATTTCCGCTGTGCGTATTTGTAATAATGACATTTGGCCTAGTCGGCCCCTTTTGTAAACTATCACCCGACGTGGTGTATTTCAATTCATGTAATATAATGGATGATTATGCGATGTATGAAATGATTCAGCAATGTACCTGTGTGCACTAACTACTGATCCAGAGATTAGTGCAGTGAAACACAGTAAGATTCAGATTGAAAAATCTGGGTCTAACACTACTTCTATGAAAAAATGGCAGGAATGCACATAGTAATAACAATGCTCCAGATTATTCTCTCCAAACATTCCCTCCTTGCTACAGGGTCCTAACAAAAGAAAAGCATGGGGCAAACCTAGAAAGAGCTTCATAGAGAATTGAACAAAATATTATCATGCTACTTCTAGGCAGGGATTTACCTCAGATGTAGAAGGCTGCAGAATGCAAGTATCATCTTTGAGAATGTCGAGATTGTATACATAGACTCCATACTCTTAGCACAACAGTAGAGTAATATAGCAGGGGAATGAATAGAATTATTCTCACAACATCATTCAGCAAAAAGATAGTAAATATCACTTGCCAATCTTAGATATGTGTAACCAACAGCACTTCACCATGGAAAAACAAATAAAAAGAGCGATTCATACTCCCATTTTCATTCTTTCTACCAAGAAGAGGAGGAAAAAGAACTACTTTGTTTGCAAACTGACAGGGAAGAAGTAGAAGCACTAAGAAGACACCTTCAGTGACAAATAATCAAAAGTTCTTGATGATCCATGTTTGAAAGATGGACCTGAAAACAGTTTCGAAGGAAACTACTTAAGTGTAAAGCGTGATCTTTATTACTGCAGAACACCATCACACAAACGCAAAAAATATGCAAGGAATAAAGGCACAAATAATGGGTTTAGGTAGTAGATAAGTACAAGATTTTGAGCTTTCGATGTCCATAGGATAAGAAAAGAACAAACAAGTAGTGGCCATGGTGTGTGAAAACAACAAATATACTAGCATTCTAACACCAAGGTCTTACCCGTTATAATCCATCACCATGGCCGTATTTGCATCTCATGTTCATGCTAATATACGTGCCATACAATAACACACACACACACACACAAGGGCATGTGCAGGAATTCTTAGAAGCTAACTCTTGAAAAGATGGACAACAGGGCAGAACACTAAAACATGACCACATCTACACTGGCTGGAGCACCTAACTCTCTTGGCAAAAGTACAGCCAAAATTCAGTATGAACCTAAGTAGCCTTTCATTGTTATTTCAAGCAAAAAGATGGAAGATTAACTGCTCCTCCTCCCCTCTATGATAGCAGGTTGGCGTGGCCGTGGAGCGGACACCAATCGATAATCCATCCAGACCGATTGCTTTGCTTGGAGGAGACAAAAAAAGGCTTTCGATTTCATGCTAAACTATGTACTTGATTATAGATTTGAACCCATCTCTAACCCACCATGCACGTGAGTTTTCTCATGGGCCATGTGCATTATGCACTGTGCATAATACTCATGTCTCCTTTTTTGTTTGGGAACTAAATGCAACTATGATCCAAAACACATTTAATACATATGAAAAGCTGAGCAAAAATTTCATTTTTCAAAAAAAATCAAACGGATTAGAGAAATTCCATAAATTTAAAGGGCGATCAGAATACAACAAATTCTAAAAAAATCAGATAATTAAGAAAAACAAACAAAAAACTCAAAAAGTGATCACGAATTTAGGCACATCTATAGGATTACATCATGTTGCATCTTCATAATTCATAATATCTGGAAGTTTTGAATAAATAACAACTACATTGCTGGAAACTCTTCTAAATAAAGCAATTGTTCCTGTGAAATGCTGATGCAAGTTCTGCTCGACAATCTCAGTATCAAGACACAAAAAACAGTCCCATTGGAACACGGATGATGGTAAGAAAGCTCGAGGAACCAAGCACCATGGAACTTATAAATTGCCATTATCCAAACGCGTCTTGAAAGAAACATGGATTTCATATTGAGCCCCAAATATACACAGGCGTTTTAACTAGAAGAACTTATTGCGCAATTCATGTGTTTCCGCTTTTGTGACCAGAAATTGTTTCTTGATTTGCATTGAGAATTGTTCGCTGGACTTCTTATCAATATGAGGTGATTGTAACACGGTATACAAGGCTCGCGATTCAGGCAATCCAATCTTCTGTGCGTAAGGTACAAGCCTCGAAAGATGGTTGTTTTTGTTGAAAGATTTCATCACTATGCATATCTTGGTGGCCATGACTCCACAGCAAAGCAGAGCTTTTGTCACTGTCCGTTTGTCATAAAACCATGAAGCAATTCAGTCACAGGAAAAAAATGAAACAATTTAGACAGCTGTTCTTATTGTTGACATGATGGATCTGTGGGTAAGATAAGAAGAATGAGTAAGAAACTTACGATGTTTAAGTATATAAATCTGCAATATGGTAGCAGAAAAAACTGGTAAGGCAACAGACATAGAGCACTTCTAGTAAAAGGTTTAACACTTGGCTTTTAGCATACATATTAATATGCAATATGGTGCTCAGTCATGCAATGTTACATTGATTTCCTGGACCTGATTTTCATAGGTCTATTTAGTACTTGATGAGGTCTTATTTAGATAGCTGTTCTTATTGTTGACATGATGGATGGGTGGGTAAGGTAGGAAGAATGAGTAAGAAACTTACGATGTTTAAGTATATAAATCTGCAATATGGTAGCAGAGAAAACTGGTAAGGCAACAGACATAGAGCACTTCTAGTAAAAGGTTTAACACTTGGCTTTTAGCATACATATTAATATGCAATATGGTGCTCAGTCATGCAATGTTACATTGATTTCCTGGACCTGGTTTTCATAGGTCTATTTAGTATATGTTTGCAGCTACTGTACTTGATGAAGTAAATTGACCCCATCACAACTTTTTTGTTGCGAAAACTGAGAAAGACAAGAAAAAGAGCAGCGTTCAAAGTAATTTCAAATTCCCATGCTCACGGTACACAAATGATAATCTGTATATGAATGTAAACAATTTAATACTACTACATATCATTCACCCACCCTTTAGTTTCAGGTTATAAAATGCTCTCTCTTTTTTTTGGTTTATAGCTTGGCTTTCTATGGTAACTAGTTTTCAAATGGAGTGTCTTTTCAAGACAGAGTTTACAAATTGATTGTAGTAGACATTATCTTGAATTCATCTATATCGGCCAAAATCACACACGAGTATCTCTCTGTACTCTTTTCTCTCACGCGAACAACCAGAATTCAAAATTTAAAACCAAAAGTTATAAGCAACAGTCCAAAAAAACACACTCGCCTTAGTGCTTACGTATAAAAAGGAAAAAGAGTCACGTGCAGTTGATTTTGCACCTACACTAATTTGAGTTAGATATTTAAACAAGAAGATACTGTGCAATCACTCATATATTATAATCCTAAACAAGGACATGGAACAGAACATGTGGCCAGTACCAGAAGCAAGATAGTGTGTAGTCCTTGAATGCAAACATAAGTTCTCAAATGCAGTATGAACTATAAAGTAGTGTGCCTCCTAGAACTGCATGGTGAGACCACCTTCAAGCCCGTTCATATTGGTTTTTACTAATGACTTTTGGATTTAGCTTATAAATAGTAACAACTTGTAGAGAGTCGTACATAGAGAGAGAGAAACTCACGTGCGATTTTGGCCAATATAAATTAAGTCACTACGGTGTGTAACTACAATTGACTAGTAGACCCCCACCTTGAAAAGACCATCCGTTTGAAAGCTAGGTGCTATAGAAAAGCTATTTACTATAGAGAACAACTTTTAGAAGCTAATATGAATAGGAGTTTCATATCTAATTCAAACAGCATTGTGGATCAAACATAAAGTAGTATTATGTTCACTAGACCAGAGCATACTAGGCTCTGCTCTAAGCGGTTTTGGTTTGTGGCTTCTTTTAACTTCCACCTTTTTTAAGCCAGAAGCCACTTGGAATGTGTCAGCTTCTAATTTTAGCTTTTTTGGTGTTTTTGGCTTTTTGCCTTTTGCTTTGCATTGTCCGTGGAGATATAACAGTGTTTTAATTTTTTCTATTTTTTTAATTAAATGACTTGGAAAAGGCTAACAACCGCTGGAATTCAATTTCAGCCAAACAGCCAGAAGTCGTAGCCATATGCTACTTGGAGTGGCCTCTAGATACATATTAAAGAGAGAGGATAAGTATCATCATCTGGAAAGAGGAGGGAACACAATGTCTACACTACCCTCCCCAAGAATTCACCGCCTTACTCCAAGTAGGTGTTCCTGCAAATATAATCAGCAACAAACCAAGTAATAATATGGTTCTTACTACCTCAGCAATGCTAAGTAGCCAAGAAACAACTACTGACTCAAGTTACCAACAAGGCTCTCTTTATTCCCATTTCTTGTTCATAATTTCCAGTATCCCATCTAGCAACTAATGTTCTAAAGAAAATAAAAGATGTGACTCCTTTTCAGCATCCCTTCTTAGAATTCTTCTTCTTTGCCTCAATATCATATCCATTTCCAATTCTTTATTAGGTAGCATTAAGTTTATGACAGTAAAGCACACAGCCAAGAAACAAGAACCAATAAGCCTTTGCTTGTTGCAATTTCACATGGCATTTCCTTTTACTAATGGGATCCCTTCTAGTTACGCACTTTCCCATTTCTATCTTCTTGAACTAGATGTGCGTAAAACTCATAAGACATCAAGTAGGCAGGAAGTAAGAACCTAATTCCAAGCCAGAATAGAAGACCATGAGTAAATTAGAATCGCCACATAACCCTAAGGATGAGATGTAGAAAGAGCAAGGAGGAGGCGAAGACTAACCAACAATTACCAGGGGAAATCCATGGGAGGATGGGGGGCTCACTGACGGTGGATATTTGAGGGTGGAGGGCGATGCAGCAGCAGTGGCTAAGGCTAGGCCAGAAGGATTTAGACCTTGTCCAAACAGTTTTGACTTTTACCTTTTAAAAGCCGACTTTTAAATGGAGTAGCTTCTCAAGATAGTTTCTATAAGTCGTTTATAGAAATCGCTATAGGAGTCATTTTGAATAGAGTAATTTTTCAACATAAGTATCTTTTATTTTTTTATCTTTTTTACGATCAGCTAAAAGGCAAAAACCCTTTTAAACAGGGTTTACTTTCTTCGCTGGGACGAGACAGAGTATTTGTTATTCCCATTCTTACTGGGCCTAAAGTTGCCAAGGCCCATCGCTTCCTTCCTTCATTACGGTAGGGCCATTTGGCCCATGGATCCAACCATGCACGTCATCACCAACGAGAGATCCATCCATCCACCCATGCTCTCCGCCGCCTCGCTCGAATTCTTCTTCGCGTCGTCGTCGGCGTCGGCGCTCCTGCTCCCCTCTAGTAGGTTGGCGTGGCTGTGGAGCGGGCACCTGTCCATCCGGACCGATTCCTTCGCTTGGAATTCTGCTGCTCTGGTTTGCTCGGCGTGGTCTCCTCTTCGCCGCGAAGCAATCGAGCCCAAATTCCTTCCTTTGCTGTGACCAGAAATCCGGCGGCTGCGGCGGCGATGGACATCTACAACGTTGAGGCCGCCGAGATCCTCGCCAGCGAGGCCCTCGTGAGTCGTCCTAACCCCTCCATCCATTCTCTTCTCTATGCGCGCGTCCTTCACCCCTTCTCCTTTCGAGTTCAACTGAGCTGAGGTGTTGCGCCCTTTCCTTCCTTCAGCTGCTCGCCGTCGGCGAGGCCGCCCCAATCTACGAGAAGCTGCTCGCCACCTTCCCTACCGCCGTGAGTTCAATTCAGTTCCGATCGAATGCTTGTTTGTTTGCTCCGCCAAAATCCCTAGGTTTATCCTATCAATCTTGCGAGGTTGAGGCTTGATTTTGCGTCACCTACTATGCGCAGGCGAAATACTGGAAGCAGTATGTGGAAGCGTACATGGCCGCGAAAGACGACGAAGCCGCCAAGCAGATATTCAGCAGATGCCTGCTCAGCTGCCTTCACATTAGTCTCTGGTGAGGGGATGCCACATTAGTCTATGATGATGGTAGATAGCCGCACACTCCATGGCTCTAGTATGCATTTTTCGGTTAACGAAGAAGTTCCTTCACTGTCGCTCAGCAAATTATCAGCGTGGCTACTATTTCTACCAACATGCTCCTCCCTTGATGTGCCTTGCCTTCTGGCTGTGAATTCCCGCTCTCAATTCACGCACATAAATCGCCAAATTACTAAACGGTTCCGTGCAATTATTTTTGCCTCATGTTCTCAGCAATTAGGTCATTGTTTTGTGAATCCATCACCAATTTTGCTGCGCCTTGTATTGCTCTTAGTTATGGCCGTTATATTCTCTCAACATAAAATTTCCAGTTTGTTTGCAAGTGCAGTATTAACATTAACCTATTGGGTTGGGTGTAACTTGCAGGCGTTGTTACATCAACTTTATCAGGAAAGTAAACGATAAAAGGGGCTCTGAGGGTCTGGAAGAGACAAAAAAGGCTTTCGATTTCATGCTGAACTATGTTGGTAAGTAGAGACTTCTGATTTCAAGCACTGTATGGTGATCATGTGACTTTGTGAGTAGAAATCTTTGAACTAAGAATGCTTAAACTTGCCAGGCAACGATGTTGCTTCTGGCCCTGTTTGGATGGAGTACATTGCTTTCTTGAAGTCGATGCCGGTTTGTCGTATTCCTTCTTATTTTCTGTTCCATCCCACGTGTTAACATAATGGCCCTTCATTTGGTTTTGTATTCTGTGTAATTCTTTTCTTGAAAACTCTTCAGGTTGTGACGCCCCAGGAAGAGTCACATCGCATGACTACTGTACGGAAAGTGTATCAGAAGGCAATTTTAGTTCCAACTAGTCATGTGGAGCAGCTATGGAAGGATTATGATAACTTTGAGAATTCCGTTAGCCGCACCTTGGTAATTAGAGTTTCTTTTCGGATCTATAATCTTTCTGAAAGGCAGTTGTCAAATAACTCTAGTAATTGTGCTGGAAAAAAACTGATTTTTAATTCTCCTTTGGGAGTGTGAAATTTTGCAGCTTCAGTGCATTCTAGTGTGCCAGTAGTGTTTACTGTTTAGCACGCTCCATTGTTTATATTTTCGTGCTATTTTAGTTTTTTCAAATGTCATGATGCAAACTTGACTTGCCTTTATCTCATATGGAGTTAATGATTATATGTCCATGTTCCAGGCCAAAGGATTGCTATCTGAGTATCAACCAAAGTTCAACAGTGCTAAAGCTGTATACAGAGAGCGTAAGAAGTACATTGACGATATTGATTGGAACATGCTGGCCGTTCCCCCTACAGGCTCCTACAAGGTAAACAGTTGGTCAGGCACTAACGTTGGTTTACACTAGGCATGATGCAAACCTACAAGTATTTGACTTTACAAAGTTTTTTTTTTAAATAATTATTTGCCGTGTTGCAGTTGGAATTTGGGAATGTTTTTCAATCTCATAAATTACAATTGACGTCAAAGTTTCTCTCTCTCTTTTCCCTTTGCCATTTGTTGCTGTGGTTCTGGTTATTGCAAACAGAACACTTTAAATGTGCTACAAAAGCTGTCTAACAGAGATTTTTTCCTTAACTACTACATTCTCATTGTCAATATGCACTGCTATAGTGCTATTCCTTTCACACCCCTGGCAACTTCCACCATTTCTCTAAACTGTATAGCTAGCTGAAGTTCCAACACCCTAACCAGCACTTTCTTAAAAAAATTTCTCAGTTGCATTTCAGTAACAGAAGTTTACTTATGGTATATTTCAGAAGATATATGCTTAGGTGAAAAAGAAACAGTTCACTGTGTCAGTTTGAGATGCATCTGATGTAACTTTTCATCCATATTTAGTTCTAGATGTTTTGAGTTTATGTTATTGCTAGCAGAGTGAACTTTTCTTTTAACTTAATACTAGTGTCATCCTTCCCTAGACTATATTTCTTGTTTGGTTTACTGGTTAAGCTTCTGAGAATCTCTTCAGCATTGTAACCCTATATTGACTTTGTTATGCACTCTGCTAGATGCATGACTAGTATTTAACTGGCAGGTAACTCATTAAGTTGTTTGACAGGAAGAGCAACAGTGTATGGCATGGAAAAGACTTTTGGCATTTGAAAAGTGAGTAAATATCTGTCACATATGCTAAGTGTTATGATGAGTCAAAATTTCTGTAAAAGATTTTCGTTTTATCTTATTCTTAGATATATAGCAGCTAATCTTTGTTCTTCATATTCTTTGTGTAAACTCTCTGCTCCAGCCAAGTAATTTGTGTTTGCCATCTTGAAACTTTGTCTGCAATCTATCTTCTTTGAATTCTTTCTTTTTTTCTGAATTAGTGGGTGTCAAGTCATGGTTAAACCATTTTCCATAGTTCTAACTTGATATCACGTTTTGTCACCTTCTGTCACTTCTTTCCAAGATTAGCCCCCAAATTTCTGCTAACTCCGAGTATTCTGTTTCACTGCAGGGGGAACCCTCAAAGGATTGATGCTACAACTGCAAATAGGCGTGTTACCTTTACTTATGAGCAAGTAAGCCAAATTCGGTTTGTACACATAGATGCATGGGGATGTTTGGGTGTGTAATGATGCTTTGCATACTATTCTTTCCTATAATTCATTGTAATCATATCGTGACATGTAAACCTCTTGTATTCAATTTCTTACATAGTTTCTTCTTTTATAGTTGTAGTTTTTTAGCTCCATTATCAAAGACATGAAAAGAAGTCATTCTAATGATGCCATTTACCCTATGTAACCTTCTGTTAGCTTAAATGTTTGTCAGTAGACCTGAGCTTTACCAGGTTCTACCATGGTACATGGGGACATATTAGCTTTTTGTTAATAATTCATGGACTGAATTAATTAATTTGATCATTCTGTTTTTATTTTTAGTGCCTGATGTATCTATACCATCATCCTGATGTATGGTATGATTATGCTATGTGGCATGCAAAGAACGGCTCTATGGATTCTGCAATCAAAATATTTCAGCGTGCTCTAAAAGCACTCCCTGGTAATAAAATACTTTGAAGTTTTGTTAATCAATTCAGACAACATACCCACTCCAGTAGTCAATATGTCCTTTTTGAAGCTAGTATCTGGTACTATGGTTTGTTGAAAGTCTCAGAACATGCTCTCCGGAGGGTCCAGAAAGATCCTCAGGAAAACAAACCGGAGGTTCGAGGGACTCCCGGCTGTCGAGAAAGATGTGTAGTTACCGGCTTCCTGCCTTAGGCCTCATTTGGATGGGCCGAGGTCCCATCCACATGTAGATGTAATTCACTAATTTGAACTAAATTTCATGTGGATGGGCTGGGATCAGGCCCAATCCTGGCCACCCAAACAAGGCCTTACCAGGTGGAATTAAATAACTAGTGTACCTAAATTCCTGGATGACTTTCTATATACTCGGGGATGGACATTACCTGCAGGAGGTGACATCTTAGGGAGGGTTAAATGTAGCTTCCAGGAAGGCTGAACACATTTCTAAGGAGGATACCAAATGCCCCCTGGAGTTTTTCCACATCTTAGCTCACATGTGGGAACTTCATCACAGTTCAATTTACATCTTATATCAAGATGAGGGACCCATATATCAATAGAATATAGGATATTTTTTACAAATTAGATCTATGTGATCCTTGTACTCCCATAGTCTCATTTGTTTGTAACAATTTTTTCATTATTAGAAATTACGACTTACGATTAGTGTGCCTTGGGGGAGCTACCACCATATTCTCACCTAAAGTTCTGTTGCTCGAGTGCAGTGGTGATATCCACTCCAGTAGTCAATGCATTTTTCTATGTGAGGCTTATTTAATCAATTTCCTGAAATTATGTTAAAATATAAATTCAATTATTAATTAATGCATTTGTTAATATTTGAGCAAGAATTTGTTCAATATGGATTGCTAGCAGTTGCTCCTGGTTAGTTGGGCATCTTCTGTGACTCATAACCACCAGAATCTCAACTTTGTGTAGTAGGCTATAAGCATTTGTGTGTTATGTACAATAAATATGTTATGAACCTTAGTTCATAACGGGTAAACACCACCAAGAAGATGGCCGGATGGAGTCGGCGTAGGGAGAGAGAGGAGAACTTTAGACGGGGAAGACTTTATTATTACTCTGCTTTCTTCCGAAAGCATGCGGTAGCCTCCTTATATAGATGGCTCCCCCTAACAGATAGAATCTACTCTCAATCATATCTCTAACTCTATCTCTAATACAAGGAAACCAATCTCTTATTCAAATAGAAATCAATCTCTAATTCCTAATAATACCCTGGCTAAGCCCAAGGCCCACGTCTATAACATTACACCCCTCCCGGACAAGCAGCTTGTCCTCGAGCTGCTAAACGGCGGTCAATGGAAGACCTTCGATGCCGATGTAGAAGACGAACGGTGGCGGAGTGCTGCAGCGGATGGAGACGGACGGCCAGATCCACGCGGAACAAAGCTAGACGAAATATAGCGTCTGCGGAAATATAATGCCTGCAAAATAATTATTTTTTTTCTCTTTTTTTTCTCTTTTTTTGCTTTTTTTTTTGCTTTTTTTCCATTAACTAACCGATCGGTCGGTTAAACCGACCGAGACGCACAGCCGCATCTGGGCGAGAGCGGCGACTGGAGGCGCGGCAGTTCCGGGGGCGACGGCGGCGAAGAGCGGCGACCGGTGTGGATCGGCGGCGACGGCAGCTCGGGCGAGGCAGCGGCCTGGCGTTCGTCGGCGAACAGCGGCAGCCGACGGAGCGGCTGCGGCGGTGGCTGCGACACCGGCGGAGGCGAATCGGGCGACGGCGGCTGCGCACGGGCGGAGGAAGCCCGGGCGGCGGCGGCGGCTCGCCTGGATCCGGGCGGCGAAGGCGGCCCGCGATCGAGCGGAGGAGGCCCGGGCTGCGGCGGCAGCGGCTCGGCGGAGTCGGGCCGGCCGGAGGTGGGCCCGACGGCGACGTCGACGTCTCGGCGGCGGACCGGGCGGTGCGGCTCGGGCGGAGGCGGACCGAGCGACGACGAAAAGCGGCGACCGGCGGAGCAGTAGCCCGGCGACGACGAATCGGCACTTGGAGGCGCCGATCTGTCCGGATCAGGCGGCGGTTCGGGAGACGTCGGCCCAGCGGCGGCGGATCTAGCGGCGACCAGATCTGGCGGCGGCTCCCAGGCGCAGGGGTTCGGGTGGCGGCCCGCGTCGGCGGCAGCGGTCCGAACGGCGCCGGAGAAGATGCTGGAACGCCAGGAAGGCGGCGGCTAGGGCTGGATATCGAGCTGGCTCGGCTCGGCTCGGCTCGGTCTGGCTCGGTAGGATAACGAGCTGGCTCGAGCTGGCTCGTTATAACTAACGAGCTAAAAAGCCAGCTCGGCTCGACTCGACAAAAAGCTCGAGTTAGCTCGTTTGGCTCGTGAGCCAGGGCCAAAAAATATCTCCATCATATATTCATCCATGGAAGTTTGGCTCGTTTGGCTCGTTTGGGTACAATAGAGTACAAATTAACACATGCATGGCTCGTTTGGGTACAATAGAGTACAAATTTACACATTAACACATGCAATAGAGTACAAATTAGGTCCATGGAAGCAGCATATGCATATCTAAATTCCTGGAAGCATGGCTCGTTTGGCTCGTGAGCGGCTCGCGAGCTGGCTCGAGTTGGCTCGTTATAGCTAACGAGCTAAAATCTTGGCTCGGCTCGGCTCGTTACCCTAACGAGCCGAGCCAGCCACGAGCCGAGCGAGCTAACGAGCTTCGAGTTTTTCGTCCAGCCCTAGCGGCGGCGCGGTTGGCTCGAGCTGGCGGAGGCGAGTTGGCGCGTGCGGTTAGACGGCGTGTCGGGGACGACCTGAAGCTCCTCGGCCGCGGCGGCGCCCGCCGGGAAGCTCGATGGAGCCGGCGAAGAAAACGTTGCGGAAGCAGCCGCAGCGTGCGGTGCTTGTCCAGCGGTGTGGTCATCGGAATCATTATGTGCCAGGCTCACCATGTGGTTGTCGTTGTCTGGTGATGTGTCTGGTTCATCATGTGCCTGGTTCTTTGCTTCTTGTTGCTCCTTCCTCCGATTCTCCATCCTCTCAAGGATGGCTTGTATGTTGAGAAGGCTGTCCGTCATCTTCTTGTTGATGCTGGCCAACTCGTTGGCGCTAGCTTTTATCATGGCTAACGACTCGGCAGTAGGGCGAATCGCAGAAACCATGGTAGCAGAAGTCGTGGGAAGGGATCGACTGCTCTGATACCAATCTGTTATGAACCTTAGTTCATAACGGGTAAACACCACCAAGAAGATGGCCGGATGGAGTCGGCGTAGGGAGAGAGAGGAGAACTTTAGACGGGGAAGACTTTATTATTACTCTGCTTTCTTCCGAAAGCATGCGGTAGCCTCCTTATATAGATGGCTCCCCCTAACAGATAGAATCTACTCTCAATCATATCTCTAACTCTATCTCTAATACAAGGAAACCAATCTCTTATTCAAATAGAAATCAATCTCTAATTCCTAATAATACCCTGGCTAAGCCCAAGGCCCACGTCTATAACAAAATACTAATCTACCATCCAGACACACATCATGGGATGAATATTATATCCACAGTAAAATGTACTATGGATTGCCTTTTTTTCATTAGATTTGCTAATTATTTAATGTACATAACAATTATCCTTCTTAAACTTCGATCATGTTGAGCGTGCGACAGATATGCAAGGATAATAAGGAGTTCTTAATGCTAACCCTGTTTCATGCGTGCATTGAGCACTAGACTGGAGCATTAGTTTTATTAGTAGGCTTTGTTTAAGTGAAATCTAGAGTATCATTTCCTGATCTGATTTTTCAACTCCTGAAATTTTTTAGCTATTCTCTTTCGTAGATTCTGAAGTGCTAAAGTATGCCTTTGCTGAACTGGAAGAGTCCAGAGGGGCAATCCAGGTCCATTAGCTTCCTTTACTTTGATCAAGAATACATTAGCTTCCTCTGCACTCTCATACTGCTACGAGTACTCTTAAGATGGTCATTATTTTTCTTAAATACGCTTCCTGTTGCAGCCTGCTAAGACAATATACGAGTCTCTTATAGCTGATAATGCGAGCATGACTTCACTTGCACAAATTCAGGTGAGTTACATTACTTTTAATGTATTTAAGGTTATTGCTGCATTGTGTGCAATAGCTTTAGCATTCTGGTTTCCTACTGTAGTTTATTCGGTTTCTAAGAAGAACAGAAGGCGTTGAAGCAGCTCGTAAGTACTTTTTGGATGCTCGGAAATTGCCAAGCTGCACTTATCATGTGTATGTTGCTTATGCTACAATGGCATTTTGCCTCGACAAGGATACAAAGGTTGTGAGTGATGACATATATGCTTATGTTTTTTTTCCTGTACAAACTGTCATGCATCTTCTTATGTTTTTTTCTTGTACAAACTGTCATGCATCTTTCTTATATTCTTTATCCATCTGATAATAGTACTGAAGTGTAGAATTAGCGCAAAAAAAGGTTTCATATGATCTAGGACATAACTTTAAGCTCAAATATCAAAATCATCACAAAATGGGATCTTCAATATCCATACATAAATTGTCATCACCATGCACTGTTAGTTTTCACCTTTGGAACCTTGTACCAGGTACCCTGCCATCCCAGCTAGTACAAAGCTTTCATGTCCTTTATGTGATGTTACTTAAAAGTGATGTCCTCTTGGAATCTGGCCATCCCAAAAAGTTGTTGTTTGGGTCATGCAGGGAGGATCGAGTAGGCATGCCATACCATTTTTTTGTGCTATGCGGTACCTTAGCAACCATTTAAAACTGAACAGGTTTGAGCAAAGATTATGAGAAGATTGTTGAAGTGGACATTTAAACCTGCTCAGAATGGAGTGTGGCTTAGTATGCCTACGATGATGCACCGACACATTAGTTTTTACCAGCATTGCTTTCTATGTATCACTGCCTGCAAATAGGCCAGAGTATAAGTTAGACATAAAGATGTAAGTGGTAACCAAATTGCATCCTTAGAAATTGGAAGCGGAATTAATAAAAAAAAGGCTGAATTTAGTGAGTAATAAGAATATGCTGAGTATTTTAGACTGAATTTTTCATCATGCGTTAATTATAGAATTCAAGCCTTTTTTTCAGTTTGCAATAGCTCATCTATCGTGTAATATCTGCTAAATATACTCTTGTAGGTGGCTCAAAGTGTTTTTGAAGCTGGTTTAAAACGATTTATGCATGAGCCAGGATATATCCTTGAGTAAGTATTCATTTTTGGCTAATTGATACTTAAAATTTATCTTCTTTTTATGGTCTGCTAATGTCCATTGCACGAATCAAAAGTATCTCTCCACTAGTTGTTTTTATGCTACTTTTTTAGGTTCATATGTTTGCAGTTGAAAAGGGTTCATTTCACTGTCATATTAAATTGGTAGATTACTAAAACTGATGCTATGATTCAGATATGCAGACTTCCTGTGTCGCTTAAATGACGATAGAAATGTACGTGCTTTGTTTGAGCGAGCTCTGAGCTTACTTCCTCCCGAGGAATCCATAGAGGTAGAGCTTCCATTTTATCCTAACTAAAGTTGCTCAACATCGGTATAATCATGAGAAGATGCCCTTTCAGCATTACTTTGCATTTTTTTTCACAAAGATCTTATTTGGTGTAGTCTCTCTTAAGCAGCAGCAATAGCAATAATATACGACTATTTCCACCCCTTTTTTTGCTGTTTACTGCATTGCCTTGGGAGCTCATGTTGTTGGATTTTTGTTAGAGGTGCAACATGCAAATAGATATAGATTCATCTGTCCTTTTGTTAGTTTTCTGAATTAATATATCATGTTTGTTGCTATTCTCTTGTAGGTATGGAAACGATTTGCTCAATTTGAGCAGACTTATGGGGATTTGTCAAGCATGTTAAAGGTATGAGGCTCTAAGCAAAGTGCATATAGAGGTTATCAACTTATCACTGCACAATGAAAGATAAATTCTGCAAATGCATACTTGCGGTTTTAAAATTGACCTGCTCCATTCTTGTGGTTTGGAACTGCCATCTCTGCCATACCTTGCAGCAGTTTTTCTGTAAGCTTTTGCATAAAGAATATGGCAAGATTATAATATGTATGTATAATTAATGGAAAAATGCTGCCAGGTATGGTAGAGAGTAGAGACAACATTAAACTGCAGGTATGGTTCGGTGAATTTTGGAACCACAAGTAAACATTTGCAAAAGCTTGAAACCACAGATGGGCCCTGTGCATTTTTGTTCTTCTAGTGTTGTAGTATTGTTTATGCTCTTTTTTTTAGTTGCCCAATTCATTATATTATAAATTGTGTTTTCTCAGGTGGAACAAAGAAGGAAGGAGGTTTTATCGAGGACATCAGAAGATGTCTTATCTGCCTTGGAGAACACACTTTATGATGTTGTTTCTCGGTACAGTTATATGGATCTTTGGCCATGCTCATCAAAAGAATTGGATTATCTGTCAAGACAAGAGGTTTGCACTATCTCACGTACACAATGACCTTGCATAATTTATCGATTGTATCATGACCATATATGTAATTCACCCTCAAGCATCTGGCTGTTTTGACTAAGGACTTGATATTAATTGAACTATCAAGTTTGCCTAAAAGATATATTTGCACATGCGGCCCTCGGCAGTGATTTGTGATTTTCTGGCAACAATTGCACGACTAGTTGATGTAGGTGCTGGAGTATGTGCTTTGCAACTTGAAAGCACGTCCATAAAATTTATGATACCTAACTTGGATGTAGTCATTAAGTTCTCTGTTAATTTGGCTGGAGAATGCATTCTTTGCTATTCCATGTTTTTGGTGCAGGTTATATGCTGTAACACTTCACAGAGTCCATGTGTTGTTTCCATTGACAAGTCTCACTTGTAATGCTTTCTTGATGTTAATATCACAGTGGCTTGCAAAAAACATTTTTAAGAAGGTTGACAAGTCGGTTATGCTAACTAGCGGTGCTACCTTAGGTAAGCTGCTTTCTGTTAGCAATTATGTCAGCATGATATTAAAAAAGTTTGCTGATTGTGTCTACGATTTTTGGCTCAGATAAAGGTGCTGTTGGAGTTGGTGCTGATGCAAAGTTGTTGCCGCAATCTGCAAAAGTTGTTCGCCCTGAGATATCTCGAATGGTTATCTATGATCCTAGACAGATGAAAGGTATTTTTACAAATGAGTCTAGAATTTTTCATGTTTGAGCTCTTTTCTTTGCATTGGATATATTAAGCTAGATCTCTTAGATCAAGTCATGCTTCCCTTAAATGATGCAAGTTGTGATTCCACAATCCACACATGCATCTGTTCTCTCGATCATCTCGCGACACCTAATGATCCTGTATGCCATATTCAGATTTTCAGATAAGCAGGATTTAAGTCCTTTGCGCATTTCGATGTATTATCCTAAAAAGGAAATGCACCCTCCACCCACACAAAAAAACCTAATTAATACTGTAATTATCACTTGGCAATTGGCATCCCATTTAACTGTTTCTGCAAACTTCTAAATCTGCCACATTGCATCATGTTACTTG
This sequence comes from Dendrocalamus latiflorus, assembly GCA_017311315.1. Taxonomy (NCBI): domain Eukaryota; kingdom Viridiplantae; phylum Streptophyta; class Magnoliopsida; order Poales; family Poaceae; genus Dendrocalamus; species Dendrocalamus latiflorus. Next base: position 3,742,897 of record CM029636.1, on the reverse strand, counting down.
ACGAGGAAGCTGAATTCATCGTTATTCCTGCTTTAAATACACCAACTATTCAGTTGCAGACTTGCAGTTGTCAACCTATCTCATGAGACAGCATTGTTGATTTGTCAGGCCCAGTGTTTTCAGCCACACCCAGTGGGTACACAAAGGAGGTTGAAGAAATATTCAAAATGCTTTCTCCACAGATGATGTCCTTCATCACGAATTTGCCTGCTATTGAAGGTACAGCCATATGACTACTCGCTGTCCTCTGATGCATATGGTAATAGCCTCCCATGTCAAATGCCAGATGCTGTTAGAATTAGAGCATGGGAACCAGTCCATGCTAAACCAGACACTAGTGTAGGCCTGGTGTAGTGCATTGGTTGAGAAATGCTCGAAGTGTAGGCCTGGTGTAGTGCATTGGTTGAGAAATGCTTGAGAGTTTAAACTAGTTCTCATGAGCGTGCTTCTGAAAAATTTTGTGAAGTTTGACATGTGTTCATCACCATCAGGTTGCATAACTGAGAACTTGGTTATTAAAAAAAAATACTGCAATGCTTGAAAGCTACTCCCTCCGTTTCGCTATATTTGTCTATGGCTTTGGGAGTATCCGTTTCAATATATTTGTCCACTGATAGAGTTATTGCAATTTTTTCACTCATAGTGCAATTTTTTCATTTACTACCCCTGCTTAAATGCTTTGAAAAATGTTAGGTGGTTGTGTTATGTCATTTAATGGGGATATGCATGGTCATTTCTCATTAATTATTCCTTAGATTTAGTGTTTCCTTGGTCTATGTACATAATGAGCTGTGGACAAATATAGCAAAATGGAGAGAGTACAACATAGCCTTTTTAAAGGGTTGGTGATTTTATATATTGCTTTAGCATGCATTCAGTTCTTTCTTTAGTTTTCAGGGTTTCACAATTGCATGGCATCAGCAGTCGAAGGCTTGAAAATGTGTTATTAATTAATTGATAATTTTATATACCCCAGATCATCTTTTTATTGGTGTTCAAACTCTTGAATATGGGCTGCTGAAATATTTTCTGAGGTAAATCTGTATATTTTTCTTCACAGGACCATCACCAGATATGGATATTGTGCTTAACGTGTTACTGCAAAGTACATTGCCAGCGGCGCATGATGTTGGCAAATCAGCCATTTCTGCCGGTCCACAAGTTCCTGGCCCTGCCACTAGTGACCTCTCAGGTCCCAGCAAATCAGGGTTGAACCAAAATGGATCCGTTCATAGACCTCCAAGGGGTGGGCAATCCACGAGAAGGAAGGGCTTTGAAAGTAATAACCCCCATCCCCAATCTTTACTGGTCCGCAAAGCTGAAGATATGTTTGAATGTTGTTGTGCTGAAAGAACAATATGGTTGCCATATTTGAGTTTTTTTTGTTATGATTGATCCAGGCCTCCAAGGCGAAGTTGTTTTATGGCTTATTACAGACGATTTAATCAGCATAACAGATGAGGCAATCGTATTAGGTTCAGAATCTGACGTGTGTTGACTTATTGTATGCAGGGCAAGCGCAGGAGGAAGACGATACGACGACGGTGCAGAGCAGAGAACTGCCAAGAGACATATTCAGGCTCAGGCAGATTCAGAGGAGCCGCGGCACGGGTATTTCTCAGTCTGGATCGGCGGCAATGTCCAGTGGAAGTGTGTTTTCCGGGGAGCAGTCTGCCAGCTCAAGCTAGCTCAGTCTCTAGTTCTGGACGAATGTAGTTTTCTTTAGCTTACATGCTGATATACTATACTATGTGGTAGTAGGAATAAAGTTACATACTAGCTAGTGTCAGGTTTAGTTAGGTTATGTTAGCCTTGGCTGAAATCGAGCTTTCATTATTTAATTAAGAACAAACTAATGTTTCTGACTGAAGATGTTCATGTTGTTGAGCTTATTATGTGACGTTTCACTTCACTCGTGTTGAAAGAAAGATGTACGCATAGTTGAATGCCGATGCTTTTATGTATGTTTGACCCAGAGGAAAAGCAGGACAAGTATGGTTTCATTTTGTTACAGCAAATGTTTCTTTCGGCTGCAGTGACCAGACTCTCTCAGGCAGTGATGACCACAATCGAATAGTTCAGGCCCCGTTGGTTTGCAGCTTGGTCTTAATTTCCCATTTATTGAGTGCTAACAAACGAAACTTGGGCACGATCAAAGCTTGACAGTAAAGAGAGGAAAAATAAGAAGAAATAAATTAAGACAGTAGCAGCAGCATTACATTTCTGATCAGCTAGATAAGTGAAGCGAAGCGAAGCTTCCAACAGTTGTAAAAGAGAAGACAGGAGAGGGGGGAAAAAGAGGAAGTGCAACGAACGAACAAGCTTGCATGCATGCATGGCATCGTCGTTTTGAGGTTTTACTTTTACATGTCACGTGCAAGAAAGCAACCGGTGATCGTCGCAGCAGCGGCGGCGATGGCGGCGGTCACCGGCCGTTCATCTCGACCGGTGGCCAGCGGCGGCACGAGCCGACCTGCTCGAGGAACTTGGTGAGGCGGGCGTGCTTGGCGGCCCACTGCTCCGCCATCTTCTGCTCCTTGAGCTCGGCGTCGCGGCGGAGGCCGGCCACCTTCTCCCGGTACTCCGCCTCCACGCGCTCCACCGCCGCCGCCTGCTCCTCCTGCAGCGCGCGAATCTTCGCCTCGAACTCCTCCGCCGCCTCGCGGCGCCGGCACGCGCGCTCCGACTCCAGCTGCAGCTCCACGCGCTTCAGCCGCCACGCCGCCTCCTTCCTGTGCGTCGCCCACGCGCGGTGCCCCTCGTCCAGCTCCCGGCAGCACTCCGCCAGCGCCTGCCCGTCGACGCCGATGCCCGGCAGCGGCGGCGGCGCCTGCGGGCTCGCGAACCCGAACGCCGCCGCGGTGGCGTCCTGGCCGGGTGCGCGCTCCGCCTGCTGCATCCACGGCGCGGCGGCCGGGGGGGCGGACGCGAGGCTGAGCGTCACGGACGGCGACGGCGGGCGTGGCGGCCCCGGCGGCGCCGCTGCCACGGGCACCGCGTTGGAGCCCGTCACGGACGACATCCACGGCGGGAGCATGGGAGCGGCCATGAGCAGCGGCACGACCTGCCTCTCCTTGACGAGCTTATCCGCAAAGTTCTCGAGCAGCCACTCGTACCTGCCTCTCTCGTCGGGGCTGGGCTCCGGCAGCGGCCTCTGGCTGTCTCTGAGCTCCCGCTGCTGCTTTTCCTTGAACACCTCCCACCACTTGCCGAGCCGCTTGGCCGTGCGCCCCGGCACCTCGGCGGCGATCTTCTTCCACTTGTTGCCGTGCTTGGCCTGCAGGCGGATGACTAGCCGCTGCTCCTCCTCGGTGAGTGAGCCCTTCTTGATCCCCAGCCGGAGGTAGTTCTTCCACCGCTCGAGGCACGACTTGGCGTCACGGTCGAGCGCCACGTTCATCCGCTGCGCCACCAGGTTCCACTCCCGCGGGCCATACTGCCGGACGTACGCGCGCAGGATGGCGTCTTCCTCAGGCCGCCACCGCTGTCGTTCCTTCATTTGCTGCAAAGGCCATCGCCCATCCCTCCACCTCACTCCTCATACTGCACTCTGCATCCGCATTTTTTTTTGCATCCATCCATGCAAAAGAAACAAAAAAAATCAAATCTTTAATTAGCTCAATGCAACACACATCATACAAGGATAAGCAATGGATTCCACACACACACACACAAAAAATCAAATGTTCAGCAAGCTCAACAATGGAACATACATTAGGAAAGGACATGAATGTTTCAGCCAGAGCCTTGCTACAGCAAAACCGGGGAGCAATTTGCAGGTGCTTGCACAAGCAGGACAGTGATTAGCAGATGCTTCAATGCATTTGGGTTGGAACAGTGGCAGTGATTTTCTCAGTGGCAGGGTGGTTAGCTGCTTTATTCATTGCAGCATTTATAAGTTTCAGTTTGGGGTGGAAAAGCAGTAGCAGAGTTATTTGTTCAGGGATCCCTGCAGCAACTACTACTACAGCTAGTCTATTACTACTGCCTCCAGAGCCAGCCAATACATGCTCCTACAACATGTTGGTACTCCAAAATTGTGCAAGATTATTCTTTTGACACTGTACAATTATTACTCAAGTGCCAGGATAGCCTGCAAGTTCTTCAGGTTACAGTTAAACTACTGCATGTGGCAAAAAAAAAAAGGTGTGATTTCAAGAATTCTTACCAAGGCTACTTACCATGATAAACCAATGTCAAAAAGGAATTGACAAAGAAAAAAATCTTAACTAAAGCCAAAGCCATGCTATTAATATCAACATGGAGACAAGTTCAGAGGTGAAGAAGGGTGTGGGCACATCTGGGTGAGCAAATAATAAGCTAGCACTGTTTTCTCGCGAGCTTGTCTTGTATCTTGAGCAATGACGCCATCTAGCATTAATTGGGTGTTGATCAAGGACAATCTAATCTGCCAAATACCTACCTAATAGCCCGGGAAAACAACAAATGAGAGAATGTGCAAGAGACGGAAGCAAATCCAAATTAATGTGATGATACTAGGACCATTGGCAACCCCACATGTCGCTTGCTAATGACGCATTAAAGGCGTCAGGTCAGGGCTAATCACACACGAGCTGGGATTTTAGTTTGGACACTGAAGATGAATCAGGTGTGCCAGGTGAATTTGGGAAACGGGAAAACAAACACGGCAAGAAATTCACTCCATTTTGCATCTTTTCACTTATTAATGAAGGATTCATGGGGAAATAATAAATAAAATCCGCAAGAATTTCAAGCAAACCGGTTGGGTGGATCTATGCAGGCAATATATTTTGGAAAAATTGCTCTCTTGCCCCAAAGTTTAATGGCGTTTGCTCATTTGCCCCATGATGTCTCACTGACATGCGGGTCCAAGACCCATATGTCAGTGAGATATCATGGGGCAAATGAGCAAACGCCATTAAACTTTGGGGCACATGAGCAAATCTATATTTTGGACAGCTGAAAAAAAATCAGGTAAGACAGTCAAAGATTCTGAGGAACAAGTGTTCAAGACTGGTTTGTTTTATCCACTTCATCTCCTAATTCATGCATTAAACAAGAAGAAACAAAACAAAAGAATGTGGAAAGTATGGTAGCAAAGCCAAATAAATCGATGTGGTGTTGCTTGGACCATTGTATCCCCCTGGCTACATGTTACTACTGACAAATTAAAGGCGGTGTGGGGGTATACTCCCAAATATGATGAAACTTGGATCTGTGGTGCTGGGTATTATTGTCTTTCAGGTAACTCATACAGCAAGTTCTCAATTGCTCATCATTTTTCATCCTTCTTTCTTTGGCCTTATTTTTCATGTGTAAGTGAATATTCAAATGGATAGGGGGGAGAACACGTAAAAAAAACAATCATGAAGCAATCAAGTGAGAAATGATATATTTTCCATACCTTGAAACGGCTCTAAAGAACGACATACTTCAGTTAGGAATCAACAAAGAACCAAAGAAAAATAGAATCAGAACTACATATCCGGTAGCAGCAAGGATAATCCAAACATGAAACGTTTACTAGGCCGTCGAGCAACTAGTGCATTAATGCTAGAAGTGAAGATACAAGAACTAGATCATTCTTTTTTCAATCAGGAACACAAATTTCCTACTCACATATCACAATATATACCTAAACCACGAAAGGAAAACTCTAAGAATATACCAGTCAGCATTCCACACTTCCTAGCTATACATCCTGCATCCCAAGTAGCAAAACAAAAGCAAAAACTAGCAAGCCAGCAATCCTTATCATGAAAGCAAGGCAAGAAACTAACAGGAGAGAAATAAATAGCTTGAAAACATAACACGACCGAGAAGCATGAACAAACTAATCCATAAAGCAAGCAACAACCATCTCAAGAGCACATACATAACATCTGCACCACATGACAAACCTAGTGAAGTCTGAAATGTGAACTTGCCCAGATTAAGAACCGGGTTTGTATGATGGTATCCACTTACAGAGTCACCACTACACCATCCTCTGCTCTGTTCTTGGCCTCCCCCTCAAGCTTGAGAACACCTCCAGAGAAGAAGCCAAACAATTGCAACGAGAAGTAGAACCCCCAGCAGCAAGCTAGAGAAGACAGGGATAGGGAGATGTGAGCTGAAATATTCTCTCCTCTTCCCCCAGCTCAGTGAGCCTCTCTCCCTCAGTATGCCTGTGCGTGTGTGTGTATGGAATGGAAGTGGGGATGAGTGAGTGATGGAGGGTGGTGGGGAGAGGGAGGGAGACAGGAGGCAGCGAGAAATTAGGGCACGCGAGGGGGGTAAAGACGGGGCAGGAAAAGCGATATGTTGAAAGGGGAGGTGTGTGTATTTATAGACAGGGAAACAAAGAGAAATATGTGAGAGCTAGACGAGGAGCTGCAGCTGCTTCTGCAGCAACAGTTGCGAGCACACACATGAATGCACATGGACTCCATGGAGATGGAGATGACAGGTGTGTGTTGTGAGAGGTGCTTTTTCTTGGAGCTGACTTCACAGTGGCTGAGGCGCTGAGCAGAGAGAGATTGAGATGAGAGAGAGAGAGAGAGAGAGAGAGAACACTGTTGAAGAGGAGATGGAACAAGAACAACAGATGAAGCCTAGCCGACTGGCCTGGCTAGCTCAAATCAAATAATTTCCCATGCATCTGTAGAAAGTAGCATTTCTTGCGGCTAGCAAGCATCATGCACAGGGAGATGCTTGCCTCTTTTTTTCACTTTTTTTACAGGGCATTGTCACTCTTTTTTTTCACTTTTTTTTTACAATGCATTGTTTGTTCATGCACCATCTGTAGTGGTGGTTACTGAGGATCAAACAGGAGCTGTTGCACGCACACACTGTTTTAGGAATTCCCTTGAGATGATGGAAAATGGCTGTACAAGTAGCGCTACTCCCAGTCTGGGTGCAGACTCATATGGACGTTGTATTATTTTTTTTTTGCTGATATCTTTTATCTGAAAATAAATAATAATAACTGAAAGAAATAGCTTTTATAAGAAAGGAGCGAACGGTAGAAAAAGTGATAAAGAAATATATGCGTATAACGGGAGTGAGATGCGTGAGGTGTGTGATGCACCCGTGACACCTGCTTTTATCTCCGAAGTGAAACGGTAGTAAGAGAAGTGGAGAAACCGCTTTAAAAGTCAGATGTTTATGTTAACTTTTAATTTTTTAAATAGAACCTAAAAAATAAAAGCCAATACGAACAGGGCGCGGCGTGCACACTCCGAAGAGCCGTCCGATTGAAAATAAAATAAAATTTCAAGACTTTGAATAGAAGAACATTTAAATTAATTTCATTGCATATACATTGACTGAGCTGAGGTGAATAAAAAATCCAAATGGATTGCAGTGGGGAATGGGCTAACTACCTAAATCAAATAAGGCTGCACTTCATAGGGCTTAAGCTTTTGTGTTTGACATTTTTTTACTATAGCTACTGTTAACTTTTTATCATAATTAAATTTAAAAAGAAAAAAGATTATGACATCATAAACAATACAAAAGAATGAAAAAATATTTAAAAAACCAAAAAATAAAAAAAGATGAAACTAAGAAGATAAAAACTAAAAGGTAAAGCTCAAATTAGCACGGTTAATTTGCAGGCGAGATTCTGGAAAGTGGAAACCGCGCGCGCGGTGGCATACTGGCATGCATGAGCCCGTTGCGTCTTGTCGTGGCAGTGCGTGTTTGTTGTCTAGTACTTAAAACGCAGCAGGGAAAGACAACAAAAGAAGGGGGAAGCTAGGGTTTCTTTCCACGGATCAGCATGCGCCTTGCACACAGTTTTTAGATATGCTAGATTGCGGGCCTGTTCTTTTTGGCTGCGGTTTGTGGTTTTTAGGCTGTTCGTGAGAGAGATTATAGAGTAACAGAAACTCACATGCGGTTTTTACCAATATAAATGAAGTCAGTACAGTATGTACTACAATTAACTAGTAGACTCTATTTTAAAAAGATACTTTATTTAAAAGCTAATTGTTATAGAAAAGCCGAAAACAACAGCCCTGCATATCGTTGCGGTTGATGGCTATGTGATTGGTTCCATGCACGAATCAAGAGCCCATGACCAAAAGTAGGAGAGAGGGAGGGAACTTTTCAATCTATGAAAAGAGAGGAACAGTTTTAATAATCGGGGAAAAAATTACATGCCACAATAAAGTTCCCGTATCTCTGATGTACAGCTGCAAAAACAAGTACTACCTAACACGCCATTGCATTTTTGAAATCTCACCGTTATTTGCCATGGTCGTCCATCCACACCCCCCAATTCCCCACCTCAATCCATCGCTAGCTCATATCTCCGCCTTCGGCTGATAATCAATAGCAGTGTTGCCCTGAAACAGGGGTGGCGTGGACCCTAATGGTTGAAGAATTTAGAATCGTTATTATATGTTAATAGTAAGTTTTAGTAATTAATGATAATTAATTTGTGGGACTAATATTTTCTATAAGTTAGTGAAATATGTTATATCCTATGATGATAAAGACTTTGGATGATTTTATGTGTTGATCGTCATCAAGTCAAGCAACGGATATTATATGTTGATAATCAAGTCAAGATTCGGGATGAAAGATAACATCATATGTTGATGGTCATCAAATCAAGATCCCAATATGGTGGATAATATAATGTGTTGATGCACAACAAGGGAAGAACCCAGACTTGCAGAGGAGATGTTCGTTATCAAGCTCTAAGTAAATACGCAATACAAAGGTATAACTAGCATAGGCTAAAAATGTGTTCCTAATATTTTATCGATCTCAGCGTTTGGTTGAAAGATTAGATTACTATTGTAGGTTGTCAAACTATTAAAAGTAGTCTTGTCTAATACTTGAGTCTTATCATGTATTGATAAATCAACTCCACTTGCTCTAACTTCTTATGGCATGATACTATTGTTTGTGAATATGTTTTGTAAATAGTTAAGACTCATGCATATCTAATCCTTGTGGCATGATGCTAAAGTTTGTAAATGTGTTTTGTAAATAGTTGAACCTCATACATAATCCATGTATCACGTTATTTAAGTTTGCAAATGTATTTTGCAAAACAGTTTGAGTCCATGTCCTTAAACCTTATATCATGATTCCAAAGTTTGCAAATGTATTTTGCAAAGTTGTTGAACTATATGCATGTTTGTCCTCGCTGGGGAATTTTCTTATGTGTCATGCAAGGGCGGTCTGACTGGCTCTATGTGAGCAGTCTGACTGTTGAGCGTGGTCTAACCACTAGTTGGTCGGCAGTCTGATCGGCCCTCTCTTAGCGGTTTGACCATCCATGTATTTGCGGTTTGACAGGGCTGTGTAGCTAATACCTTTTTTTAGAGAGCATGTTTTTGATGCATCTCTGAGGTTTTAACCGAGCGGATCTAACCGATGTTGTTTGAGCAGTTTGACCGGACCCTGTGTGGATAGTTGTTAGATCAAGGAGACCGACTAAAGGGGAGTGAATAGGTGATCTAAAAATTCATCTCTAATTAATTATCAATTTTTATTGGACTAAATCAAGTATAAGATGCGGAAGCTTAACTCAAATCGGTTTAGCACAAATATTGCCTAAATTAATTATGTTCACCTAAGTGCACTAACAATTTAAGACTTAAGACAAGATTTGCAATTCTAGGATGACAAGTAATCAATTTAATTCTATGAATGTAATTTGAGTACAAGAAAATAAGCCACAATTGATATGGTTGCTTTTTACCATAGTGATCGGAGACTTGCCAGTCTCGCCTAGTCCACGTTGAGGTTAGCCCGAACACCACAATAAAAAGAGGCCATGTGAATTGTCATTTGCTTCCTTGTGTTCATTTATATTGTTGCAATTTACATTTCTAAAACTGTATTGATTGTTTGTCACCCTAGGATTGCAAAGCTTGACATTGATTTAGATTGTTGGTACACTTAGTAGAACTAGATGATTTAGGCCTTGATTGAACAAAACTGATATGATTTACGTTTCCGCACCTAAAACTCGGTTTTAGCTAAGAGGTTTTTTAAAAGAACATATTTACCTCCTCCCTCTAGTCGCTTCCTTGGGCTTACAACAGTGATAGTGCTTTTGGTGATGGTGAAGGGGAAGAGGCAATAGACAAGCACCATGTTGATGAGAGGGAATCAACATAGGTGTCAGTTTGGACGAAGATGGCTTGAGGAGCTCCGGCGATGGTGGCTTCCCATGGTGTAGCGAGGTGCTTGCCGTTGGTAGGATTTGGTGGCGGAGAGGCTAAGGGTGTGGGTGTGGTGAAGTTCAGGAGCTCGAGGCATTTGTTGTGACGCACTCATGGAGCATGAATTGGCCTAGAGCGGCGAATCACCTATGATGGTGAGGAAACTGTGCCATGGGAGGCGCAGGCTGAGCTCGACACTGGCGAGGATGGCATCGGTGGTAGCCAACTGACACCAAAACAAGACAACGGTTGTTGCCATTGTAGTAGTATGGAGCTGGAATTTGAGGATGGGAGTAGCCATGGCCATGGCTCATCAACAGTGTCCAAGAACCTCGCCGGAGAGTCAATCGACATCTTTTGTTGTGCTTGCCAATGAGGGACTCAAAGATATGGGTGACCTGCTGCCTCAATCCTAGTAGATTTTGGGAGAAGTAGACGTAGATCTAAGGATAATCCTGGCCTACTTGAAGAAAAGGAAGAAGCCAAGGCAGGAGCAAAACAGTATTTCACAACCACTTCGCAGCTTGGGGCCTATTCTTTGTGGCTATGGCTTACGGTTTTTTGCTGGAATTTTTTAATTTTGGCTGTTCGCGACAGAGATTACGGAGAGAGATACTCACATGCGATTTTGACTGATATAGATGATGGGATTTCAATATGTACTATAATTAACTTGTAGACCCCATCTTGAAAAATACTCCGCTTAAAAGCTAGGTATTGTAGCAAAAATCTAAAGTTGGTTTCAAAAGCCAAATAGAACAGGCCCTTGATTCGTAGAATTTGGTCATAGTGGAAAATAAGGGCAATGTTGCAAAAATGTGGTGGCATATAAGGGAGAATGCGTTTTGCAGTGGTAGATTACGGATCTATGAACTTAAGTATCGGGCCTCCTGCATTATTACTATTTTTTCTGAGAAGAAGGCCTCCTGCGTTATATGAAGGAAACTCGTCTGCCCCCCTCTCTCCCCCATGTACTTTACTATGGCCCTGTTTGGATACGATTAAAATCCGATTCTGGTAGAATTAAGCGAGAATCCCACCCAAACGCTTTGATTATTTTTCGATTCTTTCAACCGCCGCGGTGGGAAAGATCGGCATTTGCACTGGGAATCCAAAATCCTGTACCGCAAGCCCAAGGGGTCGTTTCTTCCACCGCGACGATTCTTCAGACTGCAGATTCTTCAGACCGCGACTTATCAGAAAATCCTGATCAAATTAAAATCGATTCTCAGATAAGCGTATCCAAACAGGGCCATGTGCGCATTATGTGTTGGCTTAGCGTAGTGGTGATGGTGCTTGCTACTTAGCCGTTTCTTAAGTGAACCTATAATATCTATTTACAACCGGTTTATAGACTTTATAAAAAAATATACCATTTAAAAGCGGGTTAGTGTAACATATTACAAAAGCAAAAAAAAAAGGCTTAAGCGCTTTAGAAGGCGCCGCTTCGAATCATCGAGTACTAGCCTGTACCGTGTACTAGCTATCTTGCCCATGTCTTTGTACAACATTGTAGTGAGTACAAATTAGGGGTCAACCCAGTTTGTACAATTTTTTTTTTTGTCTTCGACCTTAGTTGAACCATGGTTCGTAGATGGCAAAATTTGTCCATGGACGCTGCGTACACTAGACTGATTAAAGTATTATTATTTTGAAATTTAGGAGAGAGGAAGAGGCTTTCAAGTCCTTTTTTTTTCCTTTGAGAGGATGAAAGGAGACATGGAAAAATAAGATAAGGAATGGACAAGGACGGGTGGGCTCAACAGACATCTTAGGGTAAGCGTGCATTTTTGTGCACTCTTTCTCCTAAATTTCGAAATAACAATATTTTAAATCAATCTAGTGTGCTAGCAAATGACTACAATTTTACGGTGGCCCATCAACTAATTATTGATTTAACGATATGTTTAACAAATGCCAACAAAGTGCAGTGTCTAGAAGCCAAGTTTTTCTTCATAAATACGTGTTCGGCAAAATAAATCACAGACCCTACCTGTAAATTCGGGAGAGGGTTGGTAAGCAAGAAAAGGTTATGGCCCTGATCAATATGGCTTCAGCTTCTGGTTTCAGCTTATTTTTGCACTATTCATAAATTTCGTCTTTTTCTGAACTTTTGGCTTTTTTTTGAGTTTTTTTACCGGTTCTTTTTTTCCTCGTATTTGTTTACATTATACGTGATGGGCTAATATGTTTTTTCTATTTTTAAATTTTTTTTAAATTTAATTATGGTAAATAAGCCTCTGTCAGCTACAGTGCTTTTTTCAGCCAGCTACAGTGTTTTCAGCCATGAGGCTTTCAGCCGAACCGATCACCACCTATTGCTGAATTTTCGCGGTCAGAGTTCCATTTGGAACATGGAGATTCTTTTTCGGTACCATGGGATTGAAATGTTTCGCGCGAAACTCTTGTGCTCTGAACTAGCCCTAATTAATTAACCCATCTTTTCTTTAGTTAGCATTGTTCTCAAAGTTACATTAAATAATAGCAATGACCATCAACGATCTAGTACGTAGTGCTATTGTACCAGTCTAAAGGCTCACTTGTTTTGGCTTGAGATTCTAGATTCTGACTTATTTTGCACCATTTATAAATTTCGTCTTTTTCTATACTTTTGGTTTTTTTAGCTTTTTTACCGGTTCTTTTTTCTCGTATTTGTTTGCATTATACGTGATTGGCTAACATGTTTTTCTATTTTTAATTTTTTTAATTTAATTATGCTAAATAAACCCCCGTCAGCTACAGTGTTTTTTCAGCCATCTACAGTACTTTTCAGCCATAAAACTTATAATTTTTCTTGAACAAACAAACAGAACGGTTTCTCCACCAATGTATCGAAGTGGCTTATCAACTTTTAGTTCATTCGCATGAACATTCATACTAGAACCAAAAGATATAAGCCGCAGTTATAAACCATAAGCAACGGCCCAAAAAACAGGCCTTATGACTCTAGCGTACACAAGATTAGGGTGTGTTTGGTTTGGTGCATGAGATTGGATGAGATGAGATGATCCAGAATTTGGTGGGATAGGATGGAATGGGATGATCCAACTAGTCTGTTTGGTTAGGTGAATGTGATGGTATGAGATTATGGGCCTATTCTTTTTGGCTGCAGCTTATGGCTTTTTGGCTCGGCTTTGTGGCTTTTGGGTTGTTCGTGTGAGAGAATACAGAATAACAAAAACTCACGTACGGTTTTGTCGATATAAATGAAGTCGGTACAGTATGTACTACAATTAACTAGTAGACCATATCTTAAAAAATGTTCTGTTTAAAAGCTAGTTAATGTAGAAAAGCCGAAAAACAACTTTTAGAAGCTGAAAAGAATAAGGCCTATGCTTGGTTAAATGGATGAGATAATACAAGATGAGTGTAGAGAATATTTAGCTGAATAAATTAGACTAGAAAAAAAATTAAAATTTTAATATAAATTATGAATTAATTTTAATCATCATTATTTAACTAAACTACATACCGTTAACTTTCGCTAATAACATTAAATCACACACTGATCAGTACTCATTAACACTAATTACAAATAATTATACTTATCGACACTAACCTTGAACACTAATCAATAATTAGCACGAAAACATGCTGATAATCGCTAACTGTCACAATTAACCGAGCTTGTACGAGCTCATCCGGCTTTTTTTTAACCAAGTCATCTAGCATATTGAGAGGATATACCATAAAGTTCACCCAAACAAACATAGAGACAACCGGTCATCTCATCCCGTCTTATCCATCAAACCAAACACACACTCAGTAAACAACGATGGTTTAGGTCGCCATTTCCGGCTGAGCCTACAAAGTGTCCATAGTGACCATAATGGTAAAGTCGAGGCCCCTCTTCTGCCTCGCAGCATCTCTGCGTCCGCTAGCTTCTTCTCGTTCGATCGGAAGAAGATCTCCACCCGGATCGCGCGCTGCCATCTTCTTCGCAGCCGATCGAGGAACTCAACCGGCCGCGCCGATCGATCTCGATCGAAGCGAAACCCTAGAAGAGAAAAGAAACCATTCTAACTAAACATGGCAGCATTTAGGGCCCGAGCGCACAAGGAGCCCAGAGCCGAGTAGACGTTAGAACGGAAATACTCACTCAATGCGCAGGGAGGAAGAAGAAGCAGCAAGCAAGCCAGGCCAGGCCAGAGCGCAGCAGCGCTGCGGACGAGGCGCCACGTGGCTGGTCCCCACTGGCTGCGCGCTCTGCTCAAGGTCCTGTATAATGCACACGTACGCCTGTACCTGTATAGGAGTACATACGTACACGTATAGCACATGTATAGTAGTATAGCAGAAGCTAGGCTAGCTAGCGCTGCGTGGGTTGTGTTATCCACCCGTACTACTCTACGGGCGTCGGTGATGTGACGTGTGATATTACTAGCTCCTATCCTCTACTTCCTTCTGCTGCTTCTCTCATCTCTCTCTTCTTTTTTATTTTCTTTTTTTACTAGACAAGTCTAACTTTTTTTATACGATATATATGTATATTTTTTTTTTGCTTCTTGAATTTGTTTTGCTTAGCTTTGTATGGAAGGTAACAAGAGCGAGGGGGTTTACCACTATTGTGCCGGCCTTGGTGCTCTGTCGGACGGTGCAAGCTAGTACTCGGCCAGAGCCTGCCGGGCTGCGAGAGAGACAGGCACACTAGATCGAAAGTCACTGTCTCCTCTCATCTATGGCAGCTAGTCACCTCACCTCCTCACGTCTTATCCATCGTACGTACGGAAACAAAATCGAAATTAAAAAAGATTTAATTCCTTATTTAACTTTGATTTCTCTTAACCTAACCAAATCCATCACCCATCTCAGCCATTCTCCATCCTCTCCGTCTCTCTACGTGCACGCACCGTTCCCCATCTAAAATATCACCACCGTCCAGATCTTTTCACCACCGTACCTTCCCGTCCCTCCCTGGCACTACCACACTACAGCAAATCGGTCAGAGACCGTACCATTCGCCCTGACCCCCTCTTAATTGCCCTGGCCGCGTGTCAGAGCAAATGGCAAAGATCGCCATCACCCCCGCCTTTTCCACCTTCTCTGCTCTCTCATGGCCGACAACCCCACGCTGCAAAAATCTTACGCCCTTGAGCTCACTGCTGCCAGCACAAGCCACCGTACACCCCTCATAAATGCCGCAACCCTTACCTGGATAAAGCACCGTCGCCGCCTCACTCCCCACTGCCTCGCCGCCCTCACTGCACTCTCATTGTACCTCTCTCTCACAGTCGACCTGACCACTTTTGACCACCGCAATGCTACACTCGAGGCAGTCTGTACCTCCCCTCCGCCAGCTGCGTCATGCCCTCTCGTACCTTCTCGACCCCAGCCACGCGCCGCCGTCGCCTTAGCCCTACTCCTGTGTCGAACCACCTTCGTCACCCTATTTAAAAATCCGAACCCCTCCATTCGAAAGCACTAATGCCCAAGGTGAGCCACACACCCCCAATTGAGCCCTTGACCGGAGCATTGCTAATGATCGTCGGAAGACCCCAAAGTAAGCCAATCTTCAATTCTTAATATTCAATCCTTTTCGTTTATATTGTTTTTGCCTACAGCTTCTTCATGCCCTTAGTAACACTCCCGAAGCAAGCCCCTAGCTTCACGATTCCCCTCCTACGCCGACGGCTAGTGCCGCCACTCGGCCATAGGAGGTCACCTTGGATAACTTGGCTCAGCCATCCCTGACTCAAACCACCACACCCCCTAAGCTCCCCTAGTCCTAGCGATGCTCTGTCACAAATGTTGTTGTCCTTTTAACCCATTGTTAATCTCTGTGCTATTCAAAAGTCTCAAGAAGAGAAGACCTCACCGCCGACGCTCACCAGACTTCCAGCCACTCCCGAGCCCAAAAATGGAATCCTTGTGGTCCCAGAAACCCACCCATGGTCACCAATTGTTGTTTCGACCACGAATTCTCTGACCGCTCCACCGCTTGAAATCTCCGACCACTCCACCGCTTGAAATCTCCGACCACCTTGTAATCAAAAGAAACTTTGGCCGTACCGCTTTGAGTCCTGAGCAATACCGCTCGAACACCATTTGATACTCTTAAGCCGAGCGAGCTACAAGGTCAGCCCCCCGTAATGACGTCACCTGTAGCAACAATCCCATCCCGAACGTTCCTACCGAGCGTTCGCCGCAACACTCACTCGAGTGGGAGACACCGCCCCTATGTTAGCGCCAGGACCCGTGTAAGTTCTTCAATTCTAAGCACTGCCTCAGCTTGGGTATGCGTTATTGGGATTGCACAAACTACTCTAGTAACTATCCCAACCGTCATCGAGACACCAGCAGCTATCGACAACTGTAAGGACCAGTTACACTGTAAGGACCCCGTTGATGGGCCCACAATGGGTACACGTTGGACACATGGTCAGTTGCGGTGGGCCAGGGAGAGACCGAAACGTGCGTACTCGGAGTTCCACAACATGTTCGAGACTCTCCACGAGGCTGACATAGTCTGGTGGCCATGGACTCCATGGTTCATTATGGACACGGCCCCCTACGCATTATCATCTCAGTGCAGGCAGAATCAGAGGTACTGGTTGACGACCAGCCACGTGGTGTTCTTGCACTGCGTCGAGCCGTACAACCCACAGCGAGTCATGAGGCAGTTCGGCCTGTACCAGCATGTCCCCCCTGGCAGGACGCCCTCTTGCAGACAGCACCCACCGGTACGTCATTACACGGTGAATTTAATTAATGCATTAGTTTGTGCCCCTACTAATTGTGTAATGTCTCAATTAACTTGCAGGAGTTCAACGCCGAGGTCGTAAGAAAGGGAAAATGACCCTGGTCCACGCAGTAGGTCGGGCTGCCCCGCACTAACTACTCCCTCGAAGGTCGAATTTAGTTCCATTCCATAAAGGCATGTATGTATCGTAGAAGCGGTTTGATTTGTTGCATAGTACATGATGCTTTTTGCTATGCATGTAATCAAACCCTACGCGCCGTGTTACTCCCAACTATACTATGAAGTCCATTTTAATTCGGACAAACATATTTTTCTTGTCGTTTTGTATTCAATTATTCTCGTAGCAAGTCATCCAACAATATTAACAAACTAGTTCTCCTCCGTGTACAAATTCCCAGTTACATCACAATATCACTTACCTTCGTACTTATCTATCGTTGTTATTTCAATCATTCTTACCTTCGTACTTACCGATCGTTGTTATTTCAATCATTCGCAAAAATTTTTTACAAAATTTCTTGCACTACAATAACATACAACAATCGCAAACTCTTATTGTGAAACCAACAGATTATCTACCATTCATAATCTACGAAAATCACAAATGGATTAACCCACACTACCTCTATCAATGGCCTGTTTGCAGTCGTTGCATAGCCGAGCGACTACAATTGTAGTCGCCCAGCCGCTGGGCGATAGGCTGCAACCCTCAAAACATTGGGCGACTGGAACCTATCGCCTAATGGCCCACAGATAACTTGCGTGTCACGCGATCGTTGGGTGATAGGGTTCAATCACCCAATGGTTAGGCGACTAGAGCCTATTTCTGTAAAAAAAATATTCGCGCGTGTATATTCCTGTTATTTCAAATAAAATATAGATTATTTATAAAAAAATTCCAAAAACTGTAGCAGCGATAGTTCGAATAAAAGTATAAGCATATAGTAGTATGACTGTATGAGGTTGCTACTTCGACGCAAGCGAGAAGGCAGCAAGCAGCCGCTGCAGCGTGTACAGACACATGCGTACACTTATGCATCAATGCATGGGCCAATACACGCAGCAGTACACAGGTTGGAAACCAACAGCCCAGGCAGCTCAGCTGGTCGGCCGCATTGACGCGTGGGCCCTGCTAGACGTCGGCACCACCCGTCAGTGACCGCGTGGCGCCCGGGAGGGGTACGTGTAGAGGAAGAGGGGGCGGGGCCGATCGATCTGCAGCCCGGTACGGACGGGATCTACTACTCCGCAGCGGCACCGTGATCACAGGTTACTGAACGTACTACTCTCACTGTAGCATCCAAAAAAACGGAGAGAACGTTAAGGGCCCACCGAGCAGCTTATAGCTGTGGCTTTCGGCTATTAGCTGAAATTATACTACAGTAGCTATTAGTTTTTTAAATTATTTAATTAAGAATAAAAAATAAAAATATTGTTACATCTTCACAGACGATGTAAAGAAAAAGAGGAAAAAGCAAAAGCAAAAAAAATTGAAAAATAAAAAAATTAGAAGCTAATATATTCTAAATTATTTGTGATTTAAAAATTCGAAAGCCAAAAGTTAAATGCAGGATGAACTCATGAAATTAACGAGGCACGGGGAAGGGAGGAGAGAAGAAGCTAGCTAGCCAGGGATCGATTTGATTTGACATCGACATGTTGTACTGTGTGCGATGATCAGTTGACTTATCTTAGTCCCAAATTTAGTTGTGTCGTAATGACATTGGTTGAAATTTTTTCGGTGTGGTTTATGAATTATAGTTATAGTTTATGGTTTTTTTATCCTAACGCGAACGTTTGTATAAATGAATAAAGGTTAATAAGTTGATAAATCGCTTAAAAAAGATTATCTCAGTAAATCACTTTAAAATGATAATAGTAAAACTATTTTATTTATTGGTTTGAGAGAAAACATAAGATACAATTACTGTCCTCCTTCCGATAATTACTACCAGGGTAGCAAAACTTTTCCATCAGAAACGAACAGTGGCCATCCAGTCCGGCCTGAGAAGGGAGAAAGAACACCACGCCGCAGAATCAAGCTAACGATTGCTAGCCCGGCGCACACGTCTACTATCCCAGTAATTAATGTGCGTATTCCGATCGGTGGAGCAATGACTGAGCGCCCATAAACTAGCTGCTGGATAAGTAAAGTAGGATTAGCAGGTAGGTCATCGGTGGTTCAGAGCACACATGCATGCATGCAAGCCTCGCGATCGATCTTTGGATGCGGCCCATGATGTTAGGGAGAGCTAAGTCGCCAGAGCAGCCTCACTGCAGCATGCATGCACAGCACGGTGAGCAAACCGAGGAGCTAGCTAGAGAGAGAGAGAGAGAGACAGGGGGTAGAGAGATGGGCATTGCGTTTTCAGGCCGTCGATTAGCTTCGCTGGCCGCCCATTGGACGGTCCAGGATGGACGCTAGATGCATCCGCCGGAGATCGCCAGTGGTGGACTGGCTCTGCATGTGGGGCCACAGGGACAGTGACCATTGCAGGAGGCTTCAAGAGAGAGGAGATAGAGTGCATGTGTGCTAGCTAGCCGCCGTGTACCGGACTGCAGCACCTGCACCTACAGCTACGGCATGGCACGGTTAGAGAGAGAGAGAGAGAGAGAGAGAGAAGATGGAGCTGGCTAGCTAGAGAGTAGTCCGTGTTACGCGGCACGATGTGGCAGCACGGGTCAGGCCCGGCCGGCCTGTACGTACGTACGTGCTACGTGACGGGGACCCGACCCTACCCATGCATCCAGAATTCCAAATCCTGCTCTTCCTCTCCCCTCAGTTCTCCCCCGGGTTATACACGAAGCTGGACGGATCGACCGCTGGCAGCGAGGCTTGCTAGCCACCTCAAGCTGCATGCACCGTGTCAGGCGCAGAGCGAGGCAGAGACTGGTAACGTCGCTGTCCTGCCACGTGGGGCCCACCCACTGGACGGCTCGGGCGAGTGGGCCCGCGCGGCAGCGGCATGCGTAGTTCCACGGCCTTCCGTTTTCTGTTGTCGTTTTTTCTTTGGCTTACCGATTCCTGTTCCAGTAACTGGTTTTTTAAATACTGTATTTTTTAAGATAGTGTTTATATTAAATTATAATAGATACTATACTAAATTTAGCTATATATATCAAAATCGTAAACGATTGTTTCTCTTTGTGTACTTTCTCTTCCGAACAACCATAATTCAAAAATATAAGCGAAAAGACAAAACCACAGCCCAAAAGAATCCACCTTGACATCTTCCTTCCTCCCCGAACAGGACGTATGTGCACACCACCACCTTGCTAGGCTGCTGCCAAGGTAATTGCACCCGCAGTAACGATAGCGAGATACAAACAATATCAAATTGAAGTAGTGTTGAAAAATAGCGGATTAGAACTTTACATCTGATATAGTGTTTGTCAGAGCACTGTTGTGGCCACTATTTACATCTAGCTACTGGCGCAATGTTCCAATACTACTAAAATTTGAAATATGTACAAGTATTAGACTAACATGCAAATAGTTGAGAAGCTCTAGTTATCTTTACCTATGAGATACAGTCATTTTAGGTATGACCATCATTCCACTCTTGCTCAATGGCGGCCTGTGCTCATCCTCCATAGCTACACCACGTATGTCGCGATATAGTTGCAATTTTATCGTGCTAGTAAGTCATGATGTATGTATGTATGTATGTATGTATGTATGTATGTATGTATGTATGTATGTATGTATGTATGTATGTATGTATGTATGTATGTATGTATGTATGGGAACATAACCAGTGTCAATGGAGTATTCAGTGATAAATGTAAACGCGAACTAGGACCATCGGATCCAAGCCGTACGATCATGGTCCAACGGGGGGATGCATCCAAATCACTTATGCATTTTTTTTTCACAACTCCCCTCCCCGCTTGTGACTGCCTCATTTCGCTTTTGTCCTCGGCCGCCTCAGTCTGTCGGCTCAGTCGCAACCCACCTCCCCCACTCGTGTCGCCAGCCACTGTGCACGGACCCCCCATGTGTCCTGCTCTGCGCCGCTGCCTCCCTCTGACCCAATTCCTTCCCAGTGTTGCGCCCCCTCCACTGCTGGACCAGCGCCGCCCCCTCTCTACTACTAGGGCCCTAGGGTTAGGGTTAGAAACAGTGCTGCCGCCGCCATCCCCAATGCCGTACCGTCGCCTCCACACCTACATCGCTGCCCCCTCTACCATCCCAGCGACGCATCCCTCCCTGCAGCACCGTCGCCCCCTCCTCCTTAGCGCCCAACACCTTCTCTAGCATTGCGTCACCGACCCCCTTCGAAAATCTTTTGACCATTTTGTTGAGGTATGCAGGGTCATCAGTAAGTGTTTGGTTTGATTATGGAGTTCTTGGAAATTGTTATGGGGCAAGACCAAAGACCAATAAATTCATTACTAAAGATAGGTCAACCAGAGAGGAATTTTAAGATGTTCTCTTTCAACATGGCTTTGTGTGTCTCCCTTGTAATGTTTCCCAGTTGTTTTGTTTTCTCATGGAATGGACATGCAAAGGATATAGCTGAATCAAGAACAAGATATATTAAAATGAAGGTGGAATCTATGCTAGCAGAATTAAAGAGCGAGAGGCGTACAAGTAGTTTAGCCATAGCCATGGCTCAAAGTGCTTAGATGGAGACTGTTCTTATTAAAAGGGCAATACAAACTCTGGAATGCAAGGTTAATTTCTCGATGAGAGAAAACCAAGTGGACAAAACTGAGGGGTGCAGATGGCCACATGCTGGTTGTGCACAGCTAGGAAGCCAGTTTGTTGGTTTAAAGGCAAAATTTGATGCTTTTAATCACCTATCAATAGAAGATTGCTATTTGGGTCTACAATAGGGGAGATCATGAACTCTTTATGCCAGTTCCTGATGAACTTGCAGCTACTAATATTTTTTTAATTAGCGACTGGTTAGGAGTCATTGGGACTGAAATCAGCCCTTTGTGTTGTATGTAGTTTGAAGATCTATTCAAATAAGCAGCAAAATACTGGACTATGTTGTCTTTCAGTGGTTACAGCATTTTCCTTATTAGCTGTTAGCATTGAAGCCGAGACTCAAGCATTTTCCTTGTTAGCTGTTAGCATTGGGTCATTGATTCACTCACCATATCTTGTAGGGGTGACCCAACCCCTGTGACTGGGTCTTACAACTGGCCCAATATGTAATAGGCCCAATAGTATAGAGGAATGGACCAATGTACCACTACCTTTTATAATTATTAAGGGACAGGATCGGAATTTCCCATCTTACTCCACTCGTGTATATAAACCCCATAAGTGGGGCATGAGGAGGGCAGATCCATTCATTTCATACCCGAGCACTCTCTCCTATCGTTGCTCTCTCTAGCTAGTCCCCTTCTTTATTGTTTGGTCTGTAGCCACAACAACATATAAACCCCATAAGTGGGGCATGAGGAGGGCAGATCCATTCATTTCATACCCGAGCACTCTCTCATGTCGTTGCCTCTCTCTAGCTAGTCCCCTTCTTTATTGTTTGGTCCGTAGCCACAACAACATATAAACCCCATAAGTGGGGCATGAGGAGGGCAGATCCATTTATTTCATACTCGAGCACTCTCTCTTGTCGTTGCCTCTCTCTAGCTAGTCCCCTTCTTTATTGTTATGTCCGTAGCCACAACAACATGGCTATTGTAATAAAGATTCAGTGGTACCGTATTGATTACATGATAAATTCAGTGCCTATACATGATGAATTTAGTGGCTATTGTAATAGAGACAAAAGGATTTGTCTACTGATTTGGCATGCAAATTTAGTGTATTTCTCTCCTGATTTCATAAACCCATTTCAATGTACTTTAGTGTATTCCAGAAACTTTTTGTTACCCTACTGATTTCATTCTCCTGTTTCAGTGATTTAGCGGTACCCTGCTGATTTCATTCTCCTGTTACTGTTCATTGTCCACAAACATACAGACATCACAAAGCCACGCCTATCATTCTTCCAGTGAATCTCATCACACAAGGCACAATCCACACCTTTCTACAAAAAGATAAAGACATCACAAAGCACCAAACCTCAATACATTCCGCATCCATCGTGGAAATTGCACAGAGCATTTAGCCCTTGGCTTCCTAATGCAAATTGCATGGAAAAAGGCATATGAATCCAACCAAATTTTTAGTCCTAGAGGGAGAGGTCAGTAGTCACACTTTGTTATGTGCATTATTAACTTAGCTTCAATTCGCATGTCACGTTACACAATTTGCTGGTACAATTCACAAACCAAAATTTTACAAAAAATTGTGTTAATATGCATGCTCAAGATTTAAAACGCACCTATCAGGTGAGGCACAAACAGAAGCATGTACAGTAACACCTCTACTCAACAAACTTCAATGCATGGCTAATTCCAAATTACAACCTGACACTCATTCAAGATTACAAAAAAAACTATTGGAAACATTCTCACAAGTTGGAGAGGAGAAAACCATGTTGAAGGAAGCATACAAGTTACAAATATGGCATTCACAAGTACTAGCACATGAGCAGGAGTAGTAGCAGCCACATAACATGGAACACAAGAAAATTCGACGGTAGTGGTGTGAAATAATTTGTCAGCGATGCTCGGGGGAAGAATGCGCTGACAGCGCTCCCACTTGTGGAGGGGGCGGCGGTGCTTGGGGATGCCGGGTGGGGGGTGGCGGTGCTGCAGGGAGGGACGTGGCACCGAGGTGGTGGAGGGGGCAGTGATGCAGGGGTGGAAGCAGCGGCATGGCATTGGAGGACGGTGGGCGGCGACACTGCTCCTAACCCTAACCCTAGGGCCCTAGTGGTGGAGAGGGGGCGGTGCTAGTCCAGTGGTGGAGGGGGCGGCGACGCGACCCTGGGAAGGAGCCTAGGTTGGGTCGGAGGTTGGTGGCAGCACAGAGCAAGATGCGCCCGTGTAGCAGTGAAAGGCGACTCGAGTGGGGGAGGTAGACCGCGACTGAGCCAGGAGATTGAGGTGGCCGAGGACAAAAGCAAAATGAGGCAGTCACAAGCTAGGGTTTTTGTGAAAAAAGGCATAATGATTTAGGTGCATTTCCTCGTCTGGATCATGATCGTTCGGCTCGGATCTGATGGCCCTAATTTGTATTTGCATATTATTATTACTGAATACTTTATTCCCACTAGATATGTTCTTTATATATAGAGAGACAGAGAGGGGGAGGGGGTTGAATGTGTGATCCTCGTATGATATCTAGTCAACTTTGCATACTGACGGCGAAGAATTGTGCACGGTCTGTAGATTACAACCGTTTGCTTGTGCACCTAGCTTTTTTCTCTTATAAATTAGATGTTCCTATCCTTGTCGCCATTTTCCCTCGCTCGCACGTCAAAATGATGATGATGATTAACCCATCAATCATGCCAAATCCATATCGTTCGGGCATGCATGCATGTACATATATCACAACATTAACCGGATAATTAAGATACAATGCACAAACTTGCAAGACCTAATAAGCCATGCTTTGCAAAGATGGTGGTGTTACTGTCTCACACCCTCTCGAACAACGACGCGACAACGTTACATACGTACACACATGTTGATATGTACACTAATGCAATCCTACAACTGCTCCCAGAAGCCGTACGACCACACTATTGTTGCTACGACCACTCCCTAGAACCGTACGATCACGTTGCAGTCGCTACGACCACCTCCTGAGTCGTTATGACCACTTTGTTGGTTCTCTGACCACTCTGACAGTCGTTACGACCATGTTGTGAGTTGTGACCTCTCCGACCATGTCTCACTGCTCCGATCATGTAGTGGTAACTTCAGCTGAAGTTACCACCACGTTCATCGCTGCTGCGCTGCACTTTCTTCGACCACATAGTAGGCTCGATCACCGTAGTCGTAACTCGATTACGACTGCACAGTGATTCTATCGACCACGTTGAAGGCTCTATCGACTGTCGTTGTCATCACCCTTACGACCACATTAGCTGCTTCACGACCGTGGTCGTAACTCCTTTACGACCACGTTTTCCCGTTGTGGTCGCTTACGACCACGTCTTCTTGCTCTGTAATCGTGGTCCTAACTCACTTACGACCACGTCTGTTGCTCGTGTGGACATCTCTGCTCAATCGCCGTGGTCATAACTCCGTTTATGACCACGTCTGTGAACACAATGAACTCGATATATTTCCCAAAGCCAAACCGCTCTTCTCTTCTTTATTTCTTTCTCTCGATCACACCGATCGCTACGATCACCCTGATCGCTCTCTCTATTTTCCCTTGCCTCTCGATTAGGCTTCATCTCTCCTTGCCTCTCGGTACAATGCTCTTCCCTTTATACTCTGCTCTACGACTACTTCTCGGGTTCGACTACTACTCCTACGACTATAAAGCGGACTCGAACTCAATGGACTGACTTGTACTCGTACTCAAACTTGAATACGACTATGACCACTAACATGTACAAGACTTCGACTTCTAAACTAAAAATAAGATTACTAACTCTAACAATCACCTCCTTAATCTTATTTTTCCTTCTTGATCATGCCGATCTTCTCTCTTGCTTCTGCGTCTTCCTTGCATGTCTGCCTGGGCTAGAGCACCTGCTCCCACAGCCGTCTCTTTGGCCTCGTTTCCATGTATGGTCGTCTTCCACCTGCAACGCTTGCCGACTCTTTCTCTGGCATTTGACCACCGCTCCTGCTGCGCTCCGTTGCCCTTGCATATATGTGAGACCACTCGAGCCAATTCCCGCTGCATGCCTGCTTGTGCGTCTTGCATTAGCTTCAGTAATGCACCCACCTCCCTGTGGGTCCTGACACCTTGGCCTTTCAAGCCCCTGCTTGCTATGACTGCATGCACACTGCCAACTGCATGCATGTAGGGTGCCATGCCTCTAGCTGCATGCTCTCGTTGCCCTGTATGCATGCCGACTGCATCCATCCTTTCTCCCGTGCCATCGACTTGCGTGGCTGCTACACGCACACCTCCTGCCCCAACTGCATGTCTGTGAGCCTCACCAC
The DNA here is from genome assembly GCA_017311315.1 of Dendrocalamus latiflorus. Taxonomy (NCBI): domain Eukaryota; kingdom Viridiplantae; phylum Streptophyta; class Magnoliopsida; order Poales; family Poaceae; genus Dendrocalamus; species Dendrocalamus latiflorus. The sequence goes on along the minus strand of CM029636.1, from coordinate 3,717,058 downwards.
CGCTTGCTGTGCCATGCTTGCCTCCTACAGCCCGTTCGTGAAGTCCACCATCTTCTGGCTCCTCCAGACTGCTCTTCACACAAACCGATCTACAAGTTTTCAAAAAAATCTTGTACAATAGATTTGGAGATATTTTCACCTTCATCAACAAATCTCTGTTCTTGTCATACACTCGCAAGAACTCATCTTGCAGCACCACCCTGCACCCTCTTTTTGCCATCTGCCCGAGACTAAATATATTGTTGCATAGACTTGGTATATAATAAATCACTGTCAATAACTTCTTATCTCTGTTCTTGCATTGTAACATTATCGTCCCTTTGCCTTTTATCTCCACCGTGGAGTCGTCGCTAAACTTGATCTTGCCCCAAATCTTCTCGTTGAGCTTATGAAACATAAAGCGATCTCCCGTCATGTGGTTGCTTGCTCCATTATCCAAATACCATTGATCCGTGTGATCGTAGCTACCTTCCTTCATGCGTAGTTTTGGAACTACATTCTCCTCATTCAGTATCACCATGGCCGGCTCCTTTTCAACATATGAGGAGAGAAGTACTAGTGATTCATCATCTTTTTCTTCGTCTTTGGTGAGATTCACCTCCCCATCATTCTTCTTGCTTTTGCAATCCGAAACATAGTGCCCAAACTCGTTATAGTTGAAACACTTTATATGGCTGCGACATCCTGACGCGTAGTGCCCGTATTCGTCACATTCAAAGCACTTCACATGTGACTTATCACGGGACTCTCACCACCACCTTGCCCAGTCTTGTCTCCACGGCCACCCCCTGCCACCTTGGCCACTCTGGCTGCCTTGACCGCGCCACCTCCCGCGGTTGTTTAATGAGCCACGATCGTCTCTCAGATCTCCCTTTACTAGCAACGCTTGCTCGTTCTAAGATCCCTGCTCGTTACGTGACTGAAACCCCTTCAGTAACTCCTAATGCACCTTGAGAGAGCCGGTGATCTCCTCTATCCTCTTCTTGTCCAGATCAGAGGAGTACATAAGTGTGGTGATAACATGTATGTACTTCTCCAGAAGTACGCGCAGGTATTTCTTCACCGCCACAAATTCGTCCATCTTATCGCCAAGAAAGTTAATCTGATTGTACAATGAAGTCAGTCTACCAGCAAACTCATCCACCGACTGAGCTCTCCCATCTTCAGGTTATCGAATTTGCTCCATAAATTCTGGAGTCGCACCTCCTTGACACGATCAACTCCCTCGTGTATCGTTTGAAGCATCTCCCACACCTCCTTTGCCGTCTCCTTTTCGATGAGCTGATGCACCATCTCATCTGGCACAACCGGTAGATGATGGCCAAAGCTACCTAATCCATTTTGTCATCCACTTCCTTGTCCTTCCCCTTCGGATCGATTGCACCACAGACTCCCTGGGTGCGCATGTTCGCCTTCATCTTCTTTGCCCACACTGGGTAATTGTCGGTTGTCAGGAGAGGGTATTAGAGGGAGATAACCTACCCTGAGCCTTCGTCTTGTCGCCCATGATCTTCAACACACTCTGATACCACTTGTTGTAATCCTACGACCACTCTCAGGAGTCGTACGACCACGCTATTGTCGCTACGACCACTCCTTGGAGCTATATGACCATGTTGTAGTCGCTACGGCCACCTCCTGAGACGTTACTGCCACTCTGTTGGTTCTCCGACCACCCTAACAGTCGTTACAACCATGTTGTGACCTCTCTGATCACGTCTCGCTGCTTCAACCATGTAGTCATAACTTCAGCTGAAGTTACGATCACGTTCACCGCCACTGCGTTGTACTTCCTTCGACCACGTAGTAGGCTTGATTACCGTAGTCATAACTCGATTACGACCACGCAGTGATTCTATCAACCACGTTGAAGGCACTATCGACTACCGTTGTCGTAACCCTCACGACCACGTTAGTTACTTCACGACCGTGGTTGTAACTCCTTTACGACCACGTCTTCCCACTATGGTTACTTACAACCACGTCTTCTCGCTCTGTGACCTGGTCGTAACTCGCTTACGACCACGTCTGCTACTCCTGAGGACACCTCCGCTCGATTGCTGTGGTCGTAACTCTGTTTATGACCATGTCTACGAACACGATGAACTCGATAGATTTCCCAGAGCCAAACCGCTCTCCTCTTCTTTATTTCTTTCTCTCAATCACACCGATTGCTACAATTAGCCTGATCGCTCTCTCTGTTTTCCCTTGCCTCTCGATCACACCAATCGCATTGGCTTCATCTCTCCTTGCCTCTCGGTACAATGCTCTGCCCTTTTTACCCTGCTCTACGACTACGACTCGGGTTCAACTATGACCACGACTACTACTCCTACGACTATGAAGCGGACTCGAACTCGATAGACTGACTTGTACTCGTACACGAACTCGAATACGACTACGACCACTAACTCGTACAAGAATTTGACTTCTAAACTAAAACAAGATTATTAACTCTAACATACACGAGCTACAAAGACACACATGTGAATGCACGCATGGTTGCGTTTGCATTTGCCACTAAAAACCAGCCTTTCAATCCCGTACTTTCTCGGTCACAAAAGAACCATGTTTTTAGGGCACGTGAGTCAGACTTTATAAACTTCGATTATCCATATCATTTTTAATATTCAGATTGAACACGTAGAAATATATGTGTAGACTTATATCGAAAGAAATAAAACTTTTACAATATTATAATTGTATTGTTTTTATAGATCTATTATGATAAAAACTAGTGATTAAAATTATGTTTTAGGACCATATCAATGTCTAAAATAACATTACTGCCATCATTTTCATTCCATTCGTTGTCAATACGGCGCTGAGGCTCGATCGAGATGGTCCTGAACGATCCATCACTTGATTTCTTTCCCTTTCCATGTCACCCCGGCCGGGCCGTTCGATCGACAAACGAGTGTCCTACGCGCGCGTGTCGTACGCATGACTACAACGTGAGACGTACGAACCAATCATGCATATATGTACGTGCCTACAAGCTGGCTTGCAGTACCTACGTTTACGTACGTGCATGGAGATACGTATATTTCCGTACGTGCTGTCACGCATCTTTCTCATCTGATTAGATAATTAGGGCGAGATCGAGCGAACGCGTGAACGTGGCAATGGAAGAAATCAAGGGCAACGCGGGAATATTGCATGGTTTTTCGTAGGTACAAGGTAATTAACTCATACTATACATTAGTGAGCTAGTTAAACTCAGCCTCTAAATAATTTTAATTTTTTTTGCATATAATATATATAGCAAATATGTATTTTAGATCATGATGTCCCGGCATCATGGTATCCCAGTACGTATATATACTTATGTGTATATATTCCAAGCAGGCGTCCTAGGATCAGTACTTGTGAAGCGACACCGAGTGAAAACATGTATCTACCGTGCTACACACAAATTAGCCACACATGTTTCATTAAAAGAAATTTAAAACATTTTAACATGAAGAGAAATTTAAAACTTGCAAGTAGTAGCAACAAAGAGACCATTTTTTAGCTACTCTATGCCTCATGCATGAAATCAAAAGTTCAAAACTGATGGGGCCCGAGTAAAAACAAGGAGAGAAGAGAGGGGCAGGACACTGGGACCAGACGATAGATAGATAGGTAAATAGATAGACAGACAGAATAGCCCGATATCTGAAAAAATCAACAGTGGTACTACCCTCACCATAGGCTCACAAAAATTAAAACACCAGTGGCTCAGCCAAGCCTCGTGCTCTAGGCTCTCCAACCGGTAGGCCACAACCCATCGTCATCACCCCTACAGTCGGCCCAACTCTAGTCCACCCTACTCATTACTCGCTCGGTCACCCCTAATCCCCATCTCGTTATTCGTGTGGCTGCCATGTGGCCCTTCGTGGGGCGTCGCCTCCACCCTCCAGGTTCTAGGCTTCTAGCCTCAGCAACAGCCGACGGGCAAAGGCAGCCGGCTTGCCTGCATAGCACCGCACGCCTGCATGGCTGCGTGCCTGTGATCCTGCGCCTCCCCTACGGCATGCGCGGTCTGGCCTCCCCTACGACTTAGCACCTTGGCCTCTCTTGGCCTCCTAGTGTCCAGCGAGTAGCCATGCTGCAGGGCGGGGCAAGACTACAGGCCCGCTGCCGCAATCCGACCATAAGCAGAAGCATTATCTGATCTCTAATCCGACCATCCGGTACTCCCTAGTCCCTACTCCTCCCTTCCCAATCTGAATTTTGAATGAGAAAATGAATTGAAATATTGAATGCTATGTGTTTTGTGTTTTCTATTTAGAAACTAGAGATACAAAATAAAGAGAAGTAAGACATTGTCATCTTATTTTCCAATACGAACACAATGCAACCAATCTCTTCCAAAAGCAGTTGAAACTGGAGCTAGTAACACGGAGCAAAATAACCCTTATGTTGAACTCAAACCAAATGATATAGTTACCAATCCTGGGTTTCAAAAACGAATTGAGGAGTTACATGTAAACATTAAGGATGCTGGTAGAAGGGACTATTTGCAATTAGGACCATGCCAATCAAGTGAACATAAATTTCCGTGGAAAGAACAAGGAGGACATAAGAGGAGATTTTAGAAATCATCGTTCAAAAGGTATGATTGGTTGTAATGTAATGTCGGCCTTTTGTTTTTACTGTTATCTCTTTAAGCATCATAGAGCTGAAAACTTTGGTGTTGATGCCTTTTTAAAGATAGGGTTTAGTTATTTTAATAATGAAATTCAATCTTTTTTATGACCATATTGGTAAAGTCAATAGTGCTTATAACAAAACAAGAAAACATTTTGAGACATTCAAAAATCAGAGGCAAGTTGTGGATTATATGATGGTTGCTGCCACCAAGAAGGATGAGGAAGAATATAAAGCCCATCTTACTGTTATGCTTGGCATTGTAAAATTTCTTCTATTGTAAGCTATTGCTTTTTTATGAATATGATGAGTTTTCTAACTCAAACAGTAGGGGGAACTTCTTAGAAACGTTAAAATGGTATAAAGAGAATGATGAAAATATTGCAAAATTGGTTGATAATGCTCCTGAGAACCATTTAAGGACTTCACATCATATACAAAAGCAGTTGTGAAAGAGCAATATTCTCAGCCATAAACATTATTAAGACTGATTTGTGGAATAAGATGAATGATGAGTGAATGAATTATAGTATAATATGTTATATTGAGTGAGATATATTTACAAGCATTAAAAATGATAAGATTTTAGCACGTTTTCAAGGGATAAGGGCACGCAAGAAACAGCTATCTCGCACTAGTGGTAAGTTAGATTTTGACAAATATAAACTTCATGTCCTTTGTATTTATCTATACCCTTATTTGATTTACTTTTTTATGTTGTCTTTGTAGATTCCAGTTCTTATTTTACTAGTGATGAAGGAATGGTATAATAGGACAAAGACTAATAATTGTATCTCAACTATGCTACATTGTTTATGTCTTGTCATGTTTTCTTCATTATGTTTTATGTTAAATCATTAAGCTAAAGTTTTTATATCAATGATATATTTGTGACTTATTTTTGTTATGCAGTAGTGCCAATATAAATTGGTGTTTGTTTTAGAATATTAGCCTATTGGAATTTAGCAAGAGTCAGTGATGAAATTTTAGATCCGTCTAGATAGATAGATAGATAAAGGGGAGAGGAGGAGCAAAGCAGCACGTATCAATCACAATCAAGGGAGACGACCTAGCTCCCAAGAAAAAGAAGGCCGGGCTGGGAGCTAGCATGCCATGTCTGGTCCCCCCGCAACGCAACGGTGGTGGTGGTGGCAGCAGGCAATGGCACAGTGCGGTGCAGTGGCTTGCTGTACCTTCCCTTACGTCCTTACCACACTGTACGTAACATGTGTTCCAGCTAGCTGCGTAGCCATCTCGATCATGCCATGGGGCTCCTCGTCTCATCCAATCTCTACTTGCATTTGCATGCGGACGCTACGTACACTGGCTGGCTCCTCCTTTTGTTGCCCATCTCTCTCTCTCTCTCTCTTAATCTTTCTCTTCTCTCTCTCTCTCTCTCATGGTAGAGGAGAGAGAGTAGCTTCTTGTAGCCTGATGTGAAAGATGGCATGGCAATGGCAGGGTGAGTTGCAGAGGTGGTCGCGCTGCGCTGCATGCTGCAGCGGCATTGGCTGGCCGGGTTGGACGCGTCTCATCTGGGAAATCTTTAAATGCCGCACGCGGTGCGTGTGCGCCGTGCAGCGCGATGCCCTGATGGCTGATGCCATGCCCCCTGGCCCTACACGCCAACATGCACCCAGCAAAAGTCGCCGCCCACTCCCGCGGGGCAAAAAAGTCCTTTTCTTTTTGCTCTTCTTCACTCGCACCCTTACACTTGTCATGTTATTTTTGACTCTGCCTGGTAGTTTGCAACTGCAGTTTGTATTTTTTAGTCTTAATGTGACAAATGAACTGAAATTAAATAAGATGTTTCTAAAAAGCTATCTCGGTAAACTGCTTCAAAGCGGCAACGAAGAAACCATCCTATTTGTCATAAGTATAAGCTGAAAGAACAGCGCTATTACCAGTGATTTGTTGTACTCCCTTCGGTCGTATCGTTTTGTACATTATATGGTTTTTAAAACATAATTTTGTTCACTAATTTTTATTGTATTATAAAATATTTATAAAACTCAATAAAATTATAATATTATGAAAGTACTTTTGAGATAAATCTACATATTGTACTTTTGAGATAAATCTACATATTATTTTCATGTATCCATTTTAAATATTTAAAAAGATATTCCTATTCAAAATTTCAAAAATTTAATTACATCTATGTCTAAAACATGTATTTATGGTTAAAGGGAGTATCTCCGTGCTAATAAACTGTCTATCCTTGTTTTTGTAAAAAAAAAAGGGGGAGAAATATATGAAACGAGTAGTACTACTTATGCTTCCGTGTGTAACACGAGATTTTTTCCCCAATATATAGGGGAATTTAACTGCGAAATTCCAAAGGTGTCTCTAAGACTTGAGAGAAGGCATTACAGGTAGGCAGAACATACAAACATCTGGACGTGCGAACAAATATGAGCTTCATGTATAGTGGTGATACGCTACGATCTCGTCCCTTGTCCTTGTACACCGTGATGGTCGCTCCTCTCTTCATTTGTCACCCACTCCCAGCCGAAAGATGGAAACAAAAGCAGACGCATTTGCCTAACTTTTTAGCCACAACCAAATCACAGGCAGCATGTCTCTAAGAAAGAACATAGAAAGCAGCCATAGCATGCACTTTTCTGTGCCACCACATCTCATTGCCTTTCACAGTTCACTACATCATGATAGGATCCATACCCATGGCAAGCAACCATGGAAGCATGCAAGCAATCCAAGCACCTGCATTGGCTCCATGATTAAAGGGGTTGCACTGCAGCAACGCAGCAGCATTCACAAGTCCAATCTATTTCCCTCATTCGTATGCCTTCCAATGCAGTGCAGTGGCAGGAAAAGAGGGGCAGGACCCCACTGGGTCAGTCAGTGGTAGATCCAATCACAAGCTTTTTGCAAACAAAGTCGATGGAAATGGGTCCCTGGCACTCAGGCGCATGCAACGCAAACGCAACTGCATACATAAGATGTGGAAAATGGGCGGTGGCCCAGTTCACAGCACAATACCATTCTTAAAGTAAAGGTTCAACAACACGACTCCATGTCTCCAACAGCAAGCACACATACTGTGAGACGGGCGACAAGTCACATACGTCCGCTACCAAGCACGACGACACTAGCAATACAACATACCCCGAAGGGATTACTCAAACCAACTTGATCCGGCCAAGAAAGAAGCAGACACAGACTAGATGGTGGCACCGGGGAGATGCAGTCATGAGCGTAGCACCCATCTGTCAGTCACTTCGGGCAGGTGACCCGTCGGCGGACCTAGAGCGGGATCCCAGAGGCGATCCTGAGGATTGCCTGGATGACCTCCGGTGTGGAGGGGATCCGTCACTGTCAGGTGGTGGTGACCTTCTGTGAACATAAAACATTGTTAAGAGCTTTCACTATGTGATCAGCATATTACTCTACAGGGCATTGTATATTCCGGAAGTAATGCAGAATCCAGACCAAAAGTATGCAGCAAAGATGAGAGTGCTGCCCCTGGTCTAACAGTGACCGCAAGTCCGCAACCAGTCATTTCTTACTAGAATATCGTATGGTCGAGTACAGAGTATGCAGAATAAACTTGGAACAGACCACATTTGAGTGTGAAAACAGCTTTGTTAGAGAAAAGACTAAAGGCGGATCTAGCATGCTGTAATCCAATTTAGTCAAATGAGATTCTGAATAACAAGCTTCTGTTTTTAATGAATAATTGCCAAACTGAACTTAATGTGACTGATGATAAAGTGAACAAGATTAAAGGGATACATAACAAGATCATAAGTAGCTCTAGAGTTCTATAAAGAGATGAAGGCAGACTGGTGGAGTTATGCAGTGGTAATGAAACACTAGAACTTACTTCTCATAAGCATTATCAGCATCACGTTGGTCACCATCTCTACTGGCGGGAGAATAGGATCTCTGCTTCTTGTCTTCATGTTCTTTTGGCTGACGCCTGGGAGATTTTATGCGATGTGACTCCTTTCTCGGTGGGGAAGCAGAGTAGTCATCTCGCCGTCTTGGAGCAGGAGAGTATGACCTTTCAAAAAAAAAGTTGAACAGTGTCACAGGATTCGTGAATCAAAGGTGAATAGCTCTAGGAACATCATATGAAAACCAAAACTAAACAAAAACTATTATTGGTCTACCTTGACCGAGGACGGCCCCGATAGCGGGGGGAGCGGGAGCGTGAACGAGACCTCCCTGCATGGAAGATGAGATGCTATCAGTAATTTGGTATTGCAGCAAAAGGAATTTGCAAGGAATTTGGAATATTCAACTATTTTGAAATCTTAAATAGGCAGCTATGCACACTGCAAAAAAAGGGTACATAATGTGGTCTTATCTAATCTTAAATATTAGACATCAGCAGCAGTGGTGGTGGATCCATAAGTTTATGGGCGGGAGTGCACAAATATGTTGTCTTGTAGGCACTTTGTTGATTGAGCAGAAATTTACCCTGATATTTCTTTGGAAGGCACTAATCGATATTAATCTTGAATAAGTGTACTAGTTACAATAATAGCAACAGCACAAATGGATCAAGAATCTCATGCTCTATTCGTTAGTTACACAAAAAAGAATTATATGAAAGCTAAGACAAAATCAATAACTTTCCGACGGATCAGTCTCACACCCTGCCATGTAGAGGAGAGCTAATGTAATCTTTGCCACAAAAGTGGGTAATAGGCATAGGGAGGTAGCAAAAAAAAGAAAACACCATACAAAGTCCTAAACATTACATCTACTTACAAGGTATAAATTGAGACAAACAACCTAACTGTCAAGTGTACATCAGCAATTTTCAACACTTTTCAGGGCGATTGCCTGCCAGCAGCAAGAGTAACAAAAATGATAGGGTACATTTTCCCTAGTAGAAAGCAAAAATGAAGGATCCAGAATTCCAAATGTGCATTTAGAAAGGCATAGTCCAGAATTACCATAATGGGAAGAACGGCGCCCTTCATGGCCAGAATACCCCCTGCAAAGCAAAAACCACACAAAGTCATTTCAAATGAGCACAACAACAGAAGATAAGGCAGAATATTAACAACAATGTGAATAACGTACCTGACTCTAGCTCTATTGCGCATGTCCTCTGGCCTTTTCCGTGATTCAGCAGCAAGAACAACGGTTATCTCCCGGCCAAAAAATACCTGGCGATTCATGTGATATTGGGCCTCGGAGGCGTCATAAGGGTCAACAAACTCAACAAATGCAAACCCACGCGGCTCCCTGTATATTTCAATATCATTAGACAAAGTAGGATAAGGAAAATAAATGAAATAACAAACAAATAAGAGGGTATAAAGTGTTCGTAAACAGTGTTTGTGCATGCCATGTTACCATCACAGTTCAAAATTCAGTGTGCCCTCTATGATTCTTGGTGAAGCACAGTCAACAACTTACTAACATTTCCATCAAAAGGGAAGCAAGTGTTGCAAAAAGCAGTTAGATGTCCGGGCTCTAGTATCCGAATTTCTTGTACAAATTTCTTGTATAACGACTATGTATGGTGATCCTCGTAAAGAGCATCTTCGTAAATCATTTGCTTCAAGTTCCCCAATGTTTGAAAATTACTTGAAATCAACTTCGCTCCATTTTATCTTCTCATGGACAACCCAGTACAACTCTCTTATCTTCTCTTCGTGAAATTAATTTTCTCAATGAATCAAATCTTGTCTTCATAGAAGAACTTCATTCGGACAAGACTCTATCTTGCCAAGCAAATGAATTGTTAGGAATATTAAAAAGCATTCTTCAACAAATCAAGGGCTTGTATTTACTTCAAACCAATACAACCCTGGGAACCATTTCAGAAAAAAAAAAGTAACTCACACAGGGCAAGGATGAATCAGTAGGACAAAGTAAAATAGAGATTACCACATTAGTGCATTACATATTCTAGTGACAGCAATTAATCAACTATATACATCAGCAGACTAAAAATGATTAGAGCATTTTCCATGGAGCTTAAATGCACAAAGATGACTGTAGAGATTGACATCACACTAAAGCTGGAAGATGCTTGCATGTTCCCTTCGTGAAACAGAGGTTATATTTCTGGTCTAATCCATAACTTCATAAAAGTTTCTAAGATTACGCAGCGACTATGCAGACAAGTGTTCAGACTATCTACATTTCCCATCATGTGACTTAGTAAAACTTACCCGCTGTAATAATCCTTTGGCAGGTAAACATCCCGAACAGGACCAAACCTTTCAAAAGGAACTCGAAGATCCTCCCCTCTACCAGAGTTAAGAGAACAAAATTGAATAAGTCAATAACTTTTGAAATGAATTATTTGCTTCTTTCATGAAGAAATACAGTCATTGTGATGGAGAACAGTATACAAGTCACAGTTTCTGTACCTGCAGCTTAATGGGATGTTGCGGACCAAGAGACTTCCAGAACCCTGCTCCTTCCGTCCTCCATATCCCCTCCTAGGGGGGCTTCTTCCTCTGCCACCATATCCCCTCCTTGGGGGGCTACGATACGGGGGGCTGTACCTCCTCATAGTTTTATCTCTAATTACACACAATCAAAGAAGATGTTAACTACAAGAAGACAGATGCAACCAAAACCTGTATATTCTGCTATTTTGGAGTTCACCCCCCCCCCCCCCCCCCCCCAACAACACATACACAAAAATGCGGAAGGTGCCCTGCTAGCACAAGCAAGGGACTATGTTACAAAACATGTAACCATGCACAGTTAAGACTACAAGCCTAAGAAAATAATTCCATATCAATAAAAGTTTGCATAATCCAATGAAGCATGCACCTTACCAGCTTAAGCACAGTTCATCAGATAAGTCTGAAAGATATAAACACTCTGCTAAAAGTGTACAAGGTGACATCAAACAGCCTAAGCATTATTCATAGGATGCAGCTTGCCAAGACAGCAAATTTCCAGCATGCATATTAACAGTTTACAAACAATTTATCAAATGTCTCAAAAATACAAGCATGCCACATAAAACAGGTGTGTCTACAATCTTCAAGGGGCGGCTGCTTAAGAGCTAAGACACCATGACACACCAAATTTAGTCAGCCACCCCAGGTCAGAAGAAGTTGAAGGTTGGCACAATAACGAGGATAGCAAGCAACATTTAAGTAGCACCAACTATCCTTTCCATAAAAAATGAGCTATGTAGGATTAAGGGAACAGCCGATATGAAAACGCTTAACAGATCCCACTTCATCAGAAACTTCTGACACAGGTTTCCCATATACTCAAAATGTGACAGAACCTTGTCTTTTCGAAATTTCATCTGATGTTTCAGTTCATAAACTGTGCTGAAGTTTTATTCAAACGTACCAATACCCTAATAACACAGCCCAAACCAATGTAAGACATAGACAAACCACCAAAGATCCAACGCAGGATCTAAAAAATTTTGGCAGACAACCCGGATTAACGCGAGTTGAATCACGCAATTACCCCCACTACCAAACCACGGCGGCGCCAACTAAGCCATCGCCGCATCTACAACGGTCACTCAGCTCAGCGCAATAACTCAGGAACAACACCACGAGCGTCCAAATCCCCCACAACAGGGGACGAGATCTGAGATTTCCGGCAGGAAACCAAGCCTTGTTTAGGGTTCGCCGCGGCGGCACCGGCAAGCCCACGCTGCGCAGCTAGGGTTTGCCGTGGCAATTAGCACAGGCGCACACGTGCATACGAAAACACGCCCGCAAGCACGCAGAGAGAAGGGAGAGAGAGAGAGAGTTACTCGGTGACTCCGGTGACCGCCGGGGAGGCTCCGCCGCCGCCGCGAGGGTGGGAAGGGAACGAGAGGTGGCTGCGGGAGGAGAGGAGGCCTCGGGGGCTCGACGCGTGGGAACCGGATTCTCTTACTCTGCCAAGCAAACTTACCGTGACTTTGCCTGTCAGCCATCGGATAGAAAAACAAAGGCTGAAATCCATCCGAATACCATAGCAAAGATAACGCGACAAATACCGAAACAAAAATACTACAGCTCGTGTACACCTTGGCTGTAGTATATGATCTGGATCATCCTTTTTGGCATCTGAATACCGTAGCAAAGTTAACGCGGTAGATACCGTAACAAAAAATATTACAGCTCGTGTACCGTAGCACCTTAGCTGCAGTATCTGATTTGGATCAACCTTTTTGCATCTGATAGGTGAGAATTGCCAAAGTCACAGTCACCATTCTCCTTGGATACAAAGATCTCAATCCCGGCGTGACAGGAGAGGTAGAGATAGGCGGCGGGTGGTTGGGTTTATGGGCCAGATGGGTTATGGGCCTTAGTTGCTTGGGGAGAGAGAAAAGGAGGCCCATTCTTTTTATGGGCCTGCAGTGTAGCTTGTTTATTGCCACCTCTTTTTTATATGTTTTAGGTCCCGCTTGGTTGGGCTGAAAAGCTGTGGCTTATGGATAAAATTGCACTGTAGCGGCTAAAATTTCAATGTAGCTGAAGGTGGTTTATTTGACGTAATTAAATTTAAAAATAGAAAAAATATGCTAGCTCATCACGGACGACGCAAACAAATACGGGAAAAAAGAACCGGCAAAAAAAGCTAAAAAGCCAAAAGTTCAGAAAAAGACGAATTTTATGAATAGTGAAAAATAAGACAGAAGCCAAAAGTTGAAGCTGAAGCCTCACCTATTCTTGATTCATAAAGCTGAAGCCGAAATGAGCCAGAAGTTGAAACGAGCTGAAGCTGAAACGAGTGGGACCTGAAGCTGAAACGAGCGGGGCCTGAAGCTGAAACGAAATTTATTCTTGATTTATAGGCTTTTGACAGCTTAAAAAAAGGTGTTCACCTATTTTATGATTATTATTTTCTTAGAATTTTCTTCCTCTTATTATTTACTTTTTTAGGACCTTATTCGAAAGTGTGAGAATGAGCCATGTCATTGGATTTTGCACTATAGGATGATCAAATGGATCTCTTATTCTTGTGTAAATATTTTGCCCCTGTAGCATATGATCTTCATAGAAAATCTCTGAATTCATATGGTCTCGCACTCCATTTTGTAAGCAATTTTAGTTCGCCAAGCTGTTTTAATTGTTGATTTAGGAGATAAATGCATACTCCGCTTAACCCTAGAGGTTCGAAGTCCTAACTTTCATTTGAAGAAGAGGTGTCCTCTATCTCCGTCCAATCTCTGCCATAGCTTATGAAGCGTGTCAAGCGTCACACCCCTTCTCTTAGTATTCACAAGGGCAAGATATTTTGGTGCAAATCCTAAGAAGAACTTTTCAGTTTTATATAGGCAAATTCCAATCAAATGTGCATAACTTGCCACCACTTCTCACATGGCTACTTTAATTTCTACACTTTTTGTAGGGTGACTTGACAAACAAATGCCCTTTTTCTAATCATAGTGCTAGGCACTACAACCATACTTGTCTTGTTTGGACACTATAAGAAAGGATTCACCCATTTGAAGCATTTCTTTCAATGGTGTTTTATTGTGGCCTATGGGTGCATTTGTGATGCGGATGTACCTTTGACACACCAGCGGACACAAACATATTGTAGCAGTTCCTTGTTTAGGTGAGAATGAACCATGTTCCTTAGATACTATTATAGGCTGGCAAAATGGATCTTACTATGTTACAAGTTTGATTTTATTACAAAGGTTGATTGGATGCTTAGAAAACCATGACAAGCCCTGCGTTCTATACCAGATGCAAGTGAAATTGAAGAGAGTTGTGGCTGGGTAAGTGTAAACCAATTTCCTTTGAAAACTATATATTTTCTTCGCATAGAACCGGGTAAACTAATATTTGGGTTTGTCTAACTGAAGTCAAAAAGATTCCACAGATGTCCTCGAATTCCTAGGGAGATGATCAACTACCGCATCCCGCTTCACCCACTCGCCCGTCTTACACTAACACACGGGCCCCAGCAGTCCGGTGAGTCGACGCGCTGACACCACACCTGAACCGAACCAACACCTTTACCGCGCACATCCACTGCCTGTGGGGCCCACCATATGACACGTGGGTCCCGGGCAGGCGGGCACCGCGCCATTTCCGGGCTTCTTGTCAGTGGGGGAAGCTCTGCCCTACTCTGCTCTGGTGTGCGCTCTCCTTTCCTCTTCATCTCCTCTGCTCAAGCAAGAGAAAACCCCAAAGTTTAGTACTGAGTACCAATGCAGATGTGGCGTACCATCTAGGAATCTCTTAGCTGCTATAGCGTGATTTTTCTTGGTCCTGGTTTCTTGTTTGCTTAATTAGAAAGGTGGGCATTTCTTGGTTCCTCTCACCCCTTTTTTTTTTTACTTTCTTTTTTACTATTTTTCCTTTTTGCATTTTCTATTCTTTCTTTGGTTGGAGATGGTCATTTCACAAGGCATAGCTCTGATTTTGGGCTTTTTGCAAGAGAGTTTTTTTTGTTGCGGATACTTATTAACCGTAATCTTAAAGAGTTTCTGGTCTCCTTATATCATCTTATTAGGAGGTTTAAGTTCTTAGCCCTGGAAAGTACATGTCTTACAGATTGTTTTTCTTATCTGATCTATCACCATTGCAATATTGTGTTGAAGTATTGAACGTTTTGAACCAATGGTGATCTTTCTTGATTGTTGTTTTAAGGTTCGAAATGCAGTCATTGAGGTGTTCCCCCCTTTTTTCTTCATTTCTTATGTGTCTTACATCCTTTGGTATTCCTTGCATGTTGTTCTCTTTCCTACAAATCAGTTTGGTGGTTTTTTAGGCTAGAGACTAGTACATTGACCAATTTAGGGAATAGGATGACTTCCATAGTTCATGCATGTTTTAGATTTCAGTTAATGATATATAAGTTTTCTTTTTTATCTTTGGAAAATGCTTGAAAAAGTGGGTTGTGAAAATTGAAGTTTTTTATGAATGGAAAAGAGAAGGTACCTTGGAATTTCTATTTAGTGTGCATAGGACTCAAGTGACCTTTCAGTATGGGGACATGCAAGAGTATTTTAGCCTTTTAGGTAGTCCATTGGTAACTAATAGTTGTTAGTTTTGGCACAACGTAAACTTGCATCAAAGAAAGTTTTTTGTGGATAAAGAATAGAATTGCTATCTACTCGTTAGCTTTAGTGGAAGAGCATAGTTTGGACTAAATATAGAAGTGCTATCTGCTCATTAGATTTAGTGGAAGTAAGTAATTTGGGCTAAAAATATCTCTTCAGTTTAGGGGACAGTAAAGATTGCATACTACTTCTGACGCCTGCTCCCCATTCTGGCCATCTTGACAATCCCCCCTTTTACTGAGGTGAGGTTGTCATGTTCCAATATATTCAGTGGATAGAACCCAATTAGATCTATGTTGTGATATTATCTTTGCACACCTACAGACTATATGGTAGAGACTGGAGATGCAAGTGATTTGCTTGAGCACCTTGTTGTATTGGCTTCAGAGGTTCACTCCAAGCTACACTTCCACAAAAATGTCTACAATGATTACATAAGCATCGACAATGCGCTTCACAGAGTCATCGAAGAAAGGGGGAAGCTCCAGCAAGAACAAAATGGTAAATGCCACTGCATTTTCTTAGAATTCTTTATATTCTATGTGTTGTAATAATATTCATTTTGATCATAAAATCTTTAGTCCTTGCAAATGTTACTTCATAATGACAAGTTGACGTCTTGTGGTTTTGTAATACCTTAGAAGATCATACCGTTATAAATGAATTTCGTTAGCATAACAATATAGAATTTGCCTGAAAAGCAAGCATTCTCTTCCTCTAAACTACAGAAAATGTACAGCAACTTCATGCTTGTACTTTTAGTCAGTCAAGTCTCACTATAAACGTGAAAAACCAAACATCATTCTTGCATTTTTGGCATGTGACCAGCAGTTCTTCAACTTGTCGCTGCAAAGGAGGAGCTCACTAAAAAGAATGAAGAACAGGTAGCAGAGATCGAATCTCTGAAAGGAAAAACTCCAAACAAGTGGTCTTCAACATAACCAGTTTGGAGGGGTAAGTAGTATTGTTTTAGAGCAAATCTAAAACAATGACTTCAGTGCTCTATTCCCATGCTAGGAATTGTGGATTACTGATCTTTGCATCTTTTGAACAATGTGATGTTGTGGGTAGTTTGCTGCATAAAACCACAAAATAGTTCTGCTTACCTACTTCACCTTGAAGTTTACTAATTTGCAAACCCACCAATGTTTAGATTTTGGGGTGCAGTTTAATGCCTTGATGGCTCCTTAGTGTGTATAGACTTCTGAACTAGCTCTTCATTTTCTAGGCTGCAATTTGTCACCTTAATGGACTTGTATAAAGTAGTTTCCTTAGAACATTTGTGAAATCA
The DNA here is from genome assembly GCA_017311315.1 of Dendrocalamus latiflorus. Lineage (NCBI taxonomy): Eukaryota > Viridiplantae > Streptophyta > Magnoliopsida > Poales > Poaceae > Dendrocalamus > Dendrocalamus latiflorus. The sequence goes on along the minus strand of CM029636.1, from coordinate 3,700,157 downwards.
TTTTATTGGTTGGGTCATTCACTGCTAAACTAGTACAGTGAATGACCATTTTGACATTCTCTTGCTTGGAATCAGTGGAGTATCTTGGTAACTTTGCAATGTTCAAATTTTCTTACATTTTCGTATTTTTCAAAATAATGTAATGCCTTAATGCCTTGATGAATCTTTATGCACCAAACTTCTAAGCTAATTAGCTATTTTTGTAGAGAGGCCTTTATCTGTCCTATCATTTTTGTTTTTCTTTTATGGGCTACCTACTTACCTTACATTTTGTATAGGTTTTCATGCTTGTGGTTTTGTAAATGCACACTATCTTTAATCATCAAAAAATGCGTTTCACTAGTCCAATGCATTTCAATGGCCTTTTTAAATGCATGCTACATCACATAATGCATGTTTTAGAGTGAAAATAGATCTTATATGTCCATTAAAATCTGACATGTTTTGGGTGTATACAGAGAAAAGGGACTTGGTGGTGCAAACGGCAAGTAGAGTCTGTAAGAGCTAATAATTAAGATGACCCCCCCACAAAAATTCTTTAAAAACCTGTTTGTGTGTATGCAGGAAAAGGGGGTGTGGTGGTGGAATGAACAGGATGACACCCTAAGAAAAGAATAAGTAATTAACTATACTTCGAATCTTGATATGAGTTCCTAGACATTTTGAGAAAGCATTTTCCAACAAGTTTTTTTTTGAATTGAAATTGATGTACATCTCATGGTAGAAGAGCTTTTGCTGAATACCGACCTCTATAGCTGTGTAGGCACAACTGCCTTAGTTGATTTTGTTCTATTTTGCCAATCTATTTGTCTTTTCTCTACTCAATTTGCACAATGCTGATGTTTTTTTACATTGAATTCACGTTTGTTTTTTTACTGTTGTGCAGGACACTTATTGGGCACTGGCAGTGACAAGGCAGAACAGTAGAAGTACTAACTCATGGCGAAGAAATGCAGGCTGAAGCATCTGACCTTGTCAAGGAAGGAAACTACAACAAATCATATTGCTGAACAATGTTATGGCTTCTATGTTATTTGTTTTGTTTTATACTATGTTGAACCATTGCCATCGAGTGTTGGGACTAATCTTTTGTGCGCAGCTCTTTTACTCAGCATATTTCAAACTTCCTTTTAGTTTCAATATTATGGTGGACTCCATCATCAGTAGATAGCTTACTCTGAAGATTGATATCTAATGTGGGGAAACATTTGCATGGATGGCTCATGTTGGAAACAACACGCATTACCTTTAGTAAATCTGAATGGCATTTGTAGCATATAACTACGTAATAGTAGCCAATAATTAGCATTTTGAGTTCATGACTGATGGGCATGTTCAACTGGACACAGTAGCAACACCAATCACCAAGTAAGCAATGCATGCAAGTCATGGCCAACTTATCTGATCTAGGGAATATGGATAGGCATTCATTTAGCCTTCACTGGTTCACTGTAATAGCCTAGTTGTTTATTTCAAAGTCTTTAGAAAAATTTAATTTAATTCAATTTAAAATAAAATAAAATCAAATATTCTTTGGTTGTTTAAATTTTAGAGATTTTATTCGCCTATTTTTCAGTTTTTTTAAAAGGTTTTCTTAAAAGTAATTTAACTAAAAACTTAAAAATATTATTAAGTAAAATAAATTTTGGATTTTTCTAAAAATACTATTTAAAATTTATTATTTAAAAATAATTTGGCTTTTATCTGGATTTTCCATACTTTTCTGTATTTTAAAAATTAATTTCAAAGTTAAAAATATTTTTGTAAAATTTAAAGACCAATTTTAAGTTGGAAATATTTTTTTCTAAGTCTAAAACATCCCCAAGAATTTCTGTGAATGTTTTTGGAATTTTTAGACTTTATTTGATAATTTCTAAGTATTTTCAAAGCTTCCTAGTATTTCTAAAATCAAAAATAGAATTTTCATCCAAACTCTCCCTGGGCTAACACGTGTCAAGCCCTGGTTCAATCCAACCCTGCCCGATCTAATCTCAGCCGCTCATTCTCACTTACCCCTTTAGTCTTCACCTGACGGTATGGATTAAATCCACCGCCGCTCGATCTAATATCGGCTATCTGATGTCACTTAACCCCTCCCTCTCCATCCAACGGCCCTGATCTATTCCTTTGATGTGTTTCTGTCATCCATCCGCCCACTCCTCCCTCCTCTCTTCTCTCTCGCCGACACGCGGGCCCCGCCTGTCAGCTCCCTCTTCCTCCCCCTTTCTTCTTCCTCGCGTCAGCCGCCATTGCCGCCGCCCGAGCTCTTCAATGCCACCTGTTATCTCTCTTTTGCCAGAGAAAACGACACCATTGAAAGGCCCCATCACTCCTCACTCAATTCCGACCATTTTCCCCTCCTTTACACCTCGCTAACCGCTGCACCACGCCCCTCGGCCGCTTTTATTATGTGTTTGGTTCATGGGACTATGGGGGGTGGGATGGGGCGGTCCTCGTTCCAGAGATGTTTGGTTCAGAGTCGAGTGGGATAGGGGATATCCCTCTAGGGAATATTCTGCGAATATACTCTCAAATTGGGGATGCTCCTGTCCCCCAGAAATGAGGGGATGGTGAGGGATGAGGTGGGACGAGTGGGCCCCACGAGCTGTTGCAATCCCAGAAAAGAGGCTGACAGGTAGACCCCGCATGTCAGATTTGTCATCCCAAACCTTTTGTCCCTAAACCAAACAGAAAACAGGGACCGTCCTATCCCTTGCAACCAAACACGAAACAGGGTCGGTTCTATCCCTAAAAAATGGGTTGGATCCGTCCCGTCCCACCATGACTCTGAACCAAACACACGCTTACTTAGGTGAGGTCGTGCTCAGCCGTTACCACTCCCCGCGCCCTATAAAAGGCCCTCCCTGAGGATCCCCTAGCCACGCCGCTCCTTTCCCCTCTACCAACTCCTCTCCCTGAGTGCCCGAGAGCATTGGCGTTGTGCTTCTCCGTCTTCACCACCGCACCGCACTCCGGCGAGCAATCGCCACCGCCTCGGTCCGCCTCATGCCACGCTGCCACCATCTTTGCCTTCGTCGGGCTCGTGCCACATCAACGGCCCTTTGTTCGGATCCTCCATCACCAAGCGGGAGCCGCCCATTGCCGCTAGGGGTGCAAACGGGTCGGATTCGGATGGATATTGTTGTTACCATATCCTAACCCATATTTTTTCTCCGAATTCGGTACCAATCGGATTCGGTGCCGGATCGATCGGGATTAACCCGAGCCGTTTGCACCCCTACTTGTTTGTAAGGTATGCATGCAGTATAGCCAATGGAGTAGGAGGACGTACTATCAAGAACTTGATGTTACTACTTAATAGCTGATGTGGAAGATTTTATTTTACCATTGCAAAAAAAATGAAACATCAAATAGTAGCACTAACCTAAAATCAAACTTGAAGACGTATCGGATTCGGACGGATATTGCTGTTACCATATCCTAACCCATATTTTTTCTCTGAATTCGGTACCAATCGGATTCGGTGCCGGATCGGTCGGGATTAACCCAACCCGTTTGCACCCCTAATTGCCGCCCCTTCCAGCTCGTCGACGTGGCACTTCCAAATTTTCAAATTCTAAAACCTAATTCATTTTTAAAGCCTCAGTTCTATTCAAAATTTTCTGTGCATTTCGAAAATTCAAATTTGAATCTTACAAAATCTCCATGAAATCCATTCTATTTTTCTAGATCCAAATATTTTCTTGGCCCTTTTCTTTTTCTAAAAATAAAAAGAAATAATGAGATTTCCCCCCTCCCCTAGGGCAAAGTCTTCTTTTGCTCAAGCACGCTTAACTTCAAAGTTCTCATCACATCCAGTGCAATAGATTCTTTTTAGGTGGTTGAACTATTCCATTTTAGCCTAATATTTCTTCTTCCTTCCTTTGTTATTCATCTTCATGCATCAGACCAACAAACACTCTATTCTTCAGCTAAAGCCACCGTGAGCCATGCATACAAGCAAGCAAAATCAATTCCTTCTACCAAATTAATTGGCATGCAACAAGAACACCTTTATTAATTGCCAAACATTAATTCCTTTTCAGTTTTTAGTCATTAAAATTTTAGTTTTTCTGTTTCTTGCATTCAAGCATTGAAAGCCGATATTTCTTTTATTCTGGCCATTACTTCATCATTCAATTCTGGCCATTCCTTTGCTCCTCTTCACCTATAAATTGAACCACCTCCTCTCCTCATTCCCCACTTGTGTTGCACTCTAGCACACCAAAAATCCAGTCAAAAAGGTCTCAAGGAGTATTCCCTCGGTTGGTATTTTTCAGAAATTTCCTTTCCAACCGATCTTCCGATCGCTCGTTCTTAGCCGTCCGAACTCCGAATCCAGCTATTCAAATTCCTAAATTCATAATATATCTTCAAGTATATATTTTATAATTTTTAGATTTTATTTGGATTTGTTAGTTTTTATTTGGTCATTTGCACGTATAGATTACGACTATTCCTGAGAGTATGATTTCGATGATTCATAGTACCAGGATTTCGAGCAAGGCAAGTTACACTTTTGATCATGTTGTTCACAGTAATTCAAATTATTTATATTGTTTTTAAATTATTATGCATGTGTACTTTTATCCAAACTTGGTTTAGATCTGATTTAAATTCTAGTTATACCAAAATTCCTTTGTATATGACCAAATTTGACATTGAACATCAACATGCCTTGTCACCTTAAATAAAATGCTTAGACCTGCTTAGACATAATTTTGTTCGGGATAGCTGTTTCACATAAAATGATAAGTTTTTGAAATGTATTCTTGACTTCGGTGAGTCAAGAAAAACTATGGGTTATTTCAAAACAAAATATAAAAAATTGGTTTAGACTTAGACAAATGGTTAGGTGATAGGTGCTTGCTAGCATGTATTGTTGTTTGGTGATACAATGTTGATTGCCAAGCACAAGGGGTATGTGGTTGGTGCCTAAGTCAGTTAAGGACCGGTCTATGAGCTACTGCTACAAAGCCTTTTTGTACTACCATAAGGCTGGTATGGGACAATTCTGGCTGATTAATTTGCAAGTCCCAACCTGAGTCTCGCTGTAGGTTGAAAGTGAGCGTGGCATAGGCCATGAGAAGTCTCACTCGGCTCAAGAGGGGGCTTCAACTTGTGGATTCAAGTTGTGGTGAAACCTCAGTGTTGGCTAGGCCAGGTTGAAGACTTTGCATTGTAAAAACCTTGCATGATCTCCTCGCCGCACACCAAAGGAAATGTGTTTATCCAGTGGCAATATGGGATGCTCATGTCTTATTAGTAAAGTTGTACAACCTCTGTAGAGTGTATAATCTACCTTAGATAGCCGTGCCCACGGTCATGGGCAAGTTGAGTAAAGTTTTTTATAGATTAGACTTTGTTTTCAAAATGGTTTTACAAAATGTTTATGGATGGATGGAATCCATATGAGATCTTTTTGAGGAAAGATGGCCCGGGTGGGATGCCCGTGGATATGTTAGTGTTTGGTCGGAGCCTGCACTAACGATATTATTTTGTTAAAATCTTGTTTCTATCTATTGTATCAAATTCAGTTTTTGAATCTACCTACAACATTTACTCCAAATTTCGCTTTATGCTTAATTAACCATACTATGCCTTATTTTGTCAATCCTTATGCATGTATTAACTTTGTTAAACCTTGTGGTGTAACTTGTGGAGTACTTTATGTGCACATGTTGCTCAATTCACCTTTTTCCAGAGAACTACGTCGACTTCGATGAGGATCAGGATGTATAGGCCGCGTCTTACTGTCATTTGCTTGTGGGTAGACTCAGTGGGCTTCTTTCGCTTCGGTTTTTCCTTCCGCTGCCTATATTTAAATTTTGGCTTATGTGCCGTGGATGTAAACTTTGGCCATCAGGCCTATATTCAGTTAAATAAAGTTGGTCATTATGCATGATATTTGTCTTTGTTATCCACTGTATGCACTAGCTGGTCCTGGACTAGTGCGATTAACAAAAAGAGTTTCGGAGTTGTTGCTCCAGGATCCGACATTCACCCACTTAGCTCAGGTCCCATTTATCAAATTTCTAAACCTATGACATATGGGACCCACCGAGCAGGTTGCATGTCTGAACCAACACTAACACATCTCCATTCCACTGGCTCTTGGGCCCATCAACAGCATGACCCCACAAATTTGTGACCGAACCTCCAAAACTTGTATGTATCAGGCCTTTCCACATTTTCACTTCTAGCCATTCACAACTTTTACTGGTTTCACTGCATCCTAAGCCCCACAGTCTATGACATGTGCGTCCTCAATGGTTGGACACACCATTTTTTTGAACTGTTTGCATATATGGCATTGTAGCAATTTTTTTTCAATTTTAGTTACCCGATATTCGTGTTGTCAATTCATGCTAGTACGTGCTGTCAATTCATTGAGAAAACCTGATCCGTGTTGTCATTTCACTTAGAAAAAGTGTGGATGTTCTAAAATTGCAATAAACTTGGCAAGCAAACATGTCATGCCTTGTGTAAATTTAAAATTACAGTACTTGTATTGTACAAATGACAATATGTATGGACTATTAATCCCATCTACACCATAAGACACTTGTGGGCCTAGCTTGACATAAACGACATTTATGGAAACTATTGTAATTAGGTTTGAGGGGAAACACCCTTAGGGCAAAAATGTGAAATCATAGGGCACCCAGAGGGTGTGCCAGTCATCAGGGTGGCATGGTCGTGGCTGGTTGTCACGGTAGCAGCAGGAACATTTACAACTCGGGTTGCACAGCAACAATACGGGTGGTAGTCACTGCTAAGGTTGACCACCTCTTCGTTATTCCTCCCCCTGATCCTCTATCTACAGAGCTCATTATTGCTGGTCCTCTCGGTCTACAACTTCTCCCGCAACTCTTGCAGGTGGATGTGAATAGTGTGGATGTAGACCTATGTAGGTATTAGATATGATTGATCCACTTACTCGGTGAACTTGCAAGGAAGACGAGGTGAGTACAAGCGATCCATATATGGAAGCATAGGTAGGTAATGAACCATATGCCATAAATTGAGGGTAGTGAAAAAATCAACATCCTAGGTGCGTGTCATTGTTGCAAACCTGCACCACTGTGTCAAGTTCATGCTTGCAATGCGGCCAAGGATCGGGGATGTGTGGGTAGTTGCATACGGGATTTATAAGGGTGTACAATCATCTGGTTTCGAGTGGTAGATTAGAGCTTCAGGGTTCACACGGGACCGTAGATGCTCGTGTCTTCAAGGTAAGGGTCACGGCCTCGAAACACACCCTGTGCCTGGTAATTTCTGGATTAAAATATGCCATAATTTGCCTAAAATTCTAACATTCCAAAAACCTGATAGGCATTTTTCGGTTACTGGCTTTGCCGCTGCGCTGAAACCGAACGTGTTTGATGGCACTAACTACAAGAGGTGGCGTGCTAGAATGGTGCTATGGCTGACGGCCATGCATGTGTATTACGTGCATCAGGGTAAGCCTAAAGGAACGCTTTCTCCTGAAGCGGAGACTGCATTCGAGGTTCATGATAATCTGTTTCGTGGTGCCGTAGTTAGCGTGCTGGCCGAAAGCATCGTGGATGTGTACATGTCGCTACCGACTAGCAAGCAGATGTGGGATGCACTCGAGGCTAAGTTCGGTGTTTCTGATGCCGGGAGTGAGCTGTACGTCATGGAGCAGTTCTACGATTATCAGATGGTCGGTGACCATTTTGTAGTAGAGCAGGCTCATGAGATTCAGGCTCTAGCAAAAGAACTCGAACATTTCACGTGCGTGTTGCCGGAAAAGTTTGTGGCAGGAGGCATCATTGCTAAGCTGCCACCCTCTTGGTCAGGTTTTGCCACTTCTCTAAAACATAAGGGACAAGAGTTCAATGTAACTGACCTCATTGGCTCTTTGGATGTTGAGGAGAAGGCGAGGGCAAAAGACACTCGCGAGAAAGGAATTGAAGGGAGTTCTAGCGCCAATTTGGTGCAGAAGAAAAACTTCAATGGCTCCCACAATAAGAAAAAGAAGAACCAGCCTGAAAACAAGCAGAAGATTAATCAAACAACCACTTTTAAGAAGAAGAACAAGGAGAAGGGCAACTGTTTTGTGTGCGGTAATTCTGGCCATTGGGCTAAGGATTGTCCAGACCACAAGGACAAGCAGAAAAAAAATCAGCTAATATGATTATTGGCGAGACTGAGACAGGAACACCGGGGTACGGTAATCTATTACCTACTATTCTTTCAGTCTGTCATTCACCTGAGTGGTGGATTGACACCGGGGCGAATATTCATGTATGTGCTGACATTTCCTTATTTTTATCTTATCAGGGCGGGAGGACTTCTTCCTTGTTGATGGGAAATGGAACACATGCTTCTGTTCTTGGTGTTGGCACGGTCGATCTAAAGCTTACTTCGGAAAAGATCTTGCAGCTAAAGAACGTGCAGCATGTCCCCTCAATAAAGAAGAATCTTGTTAGCGGTTCTCTATTGTGTAGAGATAATTATAAGCTTGTGTTTGAATCCAATAAATGTGTATTGTCTAAATTTGGGACATTTGTTGGAAAAGGCTATGAGAGCGGAGGCTTGTTCCGCTTTTCTTTATCAGACATGTGCAATAATGTTGTTAACCATGTGTGTAATGTTGATGAGTCTAATGTTTGGCATTCGCGACTTTGTCACATTAATTTTGGTTGCATGACGCGGCTAGCTAGTTTGAGTTTAATCCCGAAATTCACTTTGGTCAAAGGTTCTAAATGCCATGTGTGTGTGCAATCGAAACAACCTCGCAAGCCTCACAAGGCCGCGGAGGTGAGAAACTTGGCACCTTTAGAACTAGTTCATTCTGATTTGAGTGAGATGAACGGTGTGTTGACTAAAGGTGGTAAGAGATATTTCATGACGTTGATAGATGATTGTACTAGATTTTGCTACGTGTATCTTTTGAAGACAAAAGATGAAGCTTTGCATTATTTTAAGATCTATAAAGCTGAAGTAGAAAACCAACTTGAGAGAAAGATCAAGCGGGTAAGGTCGGATCGTGGTGGAGAATACTTTTCAAATAAGTTCACTTTATTTTGCGAAGAACATGGTATTATTCATGAGAGGACACCTCTATATTCACCTCAATCTAATGGGATTGCTGAAAGAAAGAACCGCACTCTAACTAAGTTGGTTAACGCCATGTTAGACACAGCGGGACTTTCCAAGGAATGGTGGGGTGAGGCTATATTGACTGCGAGTCATATCCTAAATAAAGTTCCTAGAAAGAATAAAGATGTAACGCCATTCGAGGAATGGGAAAAGAAAAGGTTAAATCTCTCATACTTGCGGACTTGGGGTTGTTTGGCCAAGGTTAATGTGCCAATTCCAAAGAAGCGCAAGCTTGGACCGAAAACTGTGGACTGTGTCTTTCTTGGTTATGCTTTTCACAGCGTGGGTTATAGGTTCTTAATAATAAAATCTAGAATACTTGACATGCATGTTGGTACAATTATGGAGTCCAGAGATGCTACATTTTTTGAGGATGTGTTTCCGATGAAAGAGGTGCATAGCTCATCAAGTCAAGAACTAGCATTAACCCCTGAATCGTTTAATCCGATAGAACACGTTGAACAAACATTTATGGAAAATCCTGAGTAGGATAACATTGTAACTACTCAGAAAAGTAAGAGACAAAGGACTGCAAAGTCATTTGGTGATGACTACATTGTATAGCTCGTGGATGACACTCCAAGAACCATTGATGAGGCATATTCATCTTCCGACGCTGACTTTTGGAAGGAGGCGCTATGGAGTGAAATGAATTCTATTATATCTAATGGAACTTGAGAGGTTGTTGATCGTCCTTACGGGTGCAAACCTGTGGGATGTAAGTGGGTGTTTAAGAAAAAGCTTAGGCCTGATGGTACGATTGAAAAGTACAAGGCAAGACTTGTGGCTAAGGGTTATACCCAGAAAGAAGGCGAAGACTTTTTCGATACTTACTCACCAGTTGCCCGATTGACTACAATCCGAGTGCTACTTTCTTTGGCAGCCTCTCACGGTCTTCTCGTTCATCAGATGAACGTTAAGATGGCTTTCCTAAATGGAGAGTTGGAGGAGGAGATTTATATGGATCAGCCAGATGGATTTGTAGCAGAAGGTCAAAAAGGAATGGTGTGTAAATTGTTGAAATCTTTGTATGGCCTTAAACAAGCACATAAGCAATGGCATGATAAGTTCGATAGAACTTTAACATCTGCTGGCTTTGTTGTAAATGAAGCTGACAAATGTGTGTACTATCGCTATGGTGGGGGTGAAGGAGTGATATTGTGTTTGTATGTTGATGAAATACTGATCTTTGGGACAAACCTTAATGTGATTAAGGAGATCAAGGAATTTTTGTCTCAAAATTTTGAGATGAAAGATCTGGGAGAGGCTGATGTTATCCTAAATATAAAGCTAGTAAGAAAAGGTGATGGTGGGGTTACACTTTTACAATCCCATTATGTGGAAAAGGTCTTGAGTCGCTTTGAGTATAGTGACTGCAAGCCAGCTCCAACACCTTATGATGCTAGTGTGATATTGCGAAAAAACAAAAGGATAACAAGAGATCAGTTGAGATATTCTCAGATTATTGGCTCACTTATGTATTTAGCTAGCGCTACGAGGCCTGACATCTCGTTTGCTGTGAGCAAACTAAGCAGGTTTGTCTCAAACCCAGGAGATGATCATTGGCGTGCTCTTGTGAGAGTAATGCGCTATCTTAAGGGCACTGTGAGTTATGGTATTCACTATGCTGGGTACCCTAGGGTACTAGAGGGTTATAGTGATTCAAATTGGATTTCTGATGCTGATGAGAACAAAGCATTAACGAGTACATAGTTAGGCTCCACATGTAGAGTGCAAACGCAGGGTTAAGGGAAAACTATTTTGGCAAATTCGGTGCAAAAGTGCTAAAACTGGACACAATACCAGGTCAAGGCTGATCCGTTGGCTGCTTCCTCGGCAGTGAAACTGATCCTCAAGGAAAGTAAGCCTGTCCAGGGAGCATCGTACATCGTGCAAAACATATTGCAGTGGCCGAGTGGGGACCGGGTACCAAGCAACTGACTGGAGCCAATCTCTTAAGTGTTAAACATCTACTACACCTAGTCCTCCACGTAATTGCTGACGTCCTGTGGAGGGAAACACATTTTGTTAGCCTAAAGGAAGGTACAATTGCAGTGTGAACCTACGCCTTGTGCTCGGCAGACAATGAACCCATAACCCACTCTCGGAACTCTTGCTTTGAGACCTACATGTTCGCATTGTTCGGTTAGGTGGAGGAAGAGTAATCATGGGATGGCAAGGAAACACGTAATTGTATGCACCGGTGTCATGTGTTCACCGATGATGAACCTCTAGGGAACTCTACCGAAGGGCACTTGGGTGCAAGGTAGTCGAATCGTGCAACAGCCCAATTTATTTCTCCAAATAAACATGCATGATTTTTCATAAATTTCTAAATTTTTGGTGCATTTTTAATTTTTTTCTAGAGCTTTTTTGGAGTTTAAGGATTTTAAAATAAATTCCTTGGCTCAAAAATATGAATTCAGAATTTCTAAAAGTCAACTGGATGCCGAGAAATTTTTCCTAAAAAACTTGTGTGCAAATATCTCTTAAAATTCAAATTAGAAATTCAAACTTAAACTGAAATAAAAAATAATGTTAAAATGCAAAAATTTCTCTCCTTTCGCTTTGAGATGAATCCAACTCACTAGCCCATCCTGTCTCCGCTTTTCTTTCCCTGCCAACCCATGCTACGCGCCAACCCACTCTCCCTTCCTTTTCCCCCACATTGCAGCCCAGCCGAACCGGCCTGATCCCATGCGTGCTCGCCCGCCAGCCTAGTCGCTCACTCCCTCTCTTGTGTCGCTAACAATTGGGCCTTAGTCCCACCTATCAGCCCCAGCTACTATTCTTCTTCCCTGCCTCTCTCACCAAAGCTCTCTCTCGTTCTCTCTCTTTGTCACTCGGATAAACTCGTGAAGTGGCATTGAAAGATTGTAGCACCACCCTTGAGCCTTGTGTCGCTGCGAGATAGTCTCATCTGTGTGCCAGCGCCATTACAAGCCTCGCCGCTAAGATGCCACGCTATGATCGAGCACCTCTCCTCTTGCACCCTCCTTGCCTCTATTTAAGTTGTGCCTAACTGCATCACCAAGTGCAGCTTCTATCACTCTCGACTTCCCCCGAGCTTTCCCTCTCTTTGCTTTTGATTAAAGCCAATTGAGTCGCTGGCTTCCACTGATGAATTCCACCACTCCGGTGAGTCTCTGCTAATGCCATCATGGTATTCGTCATGGAAGAGGCTGTAGTACTCCTAGCTCTTGGCAAGTTCATTACCTCTTTTGGCTCCCAGACTCTCTAGTCTCTAGATGACTAGATCCACCTCTGCCTTCTCCACTTCTTTTCTCCAGACTCCACTCCAGATCGCCTCCCTCACAGGCAGCCTCCGGCCTCTTGGACCCTGAAGGCTCCCTCCCTCCCTTGAGTCCCTTCCTTGAGGCTTGAGTTCCTTTGGTCCTTCCTTAGATAGTCCAACGGTAGAGGGTGGCAGACCTCAATGGCTCAATCCCTCCCTCGCTTGCCCCTTCCTCTGGCCTCCCTTCCTTAGGTGATAGGCGGCATGCCAGCAGTCGAGACCCTCACAACCGTTGAGCCGCCCAACTCCTCCCTCTCAGTATCGGTGACTCACTCAGCCGCCTCTCGCCAGATCCCCTCTCTAAGCACAAGTGGGTATTGCTGGATTGATTGATTAGCTAATGGCTATTACTGCTACCTGGCTTGCTGCCGATTGTCGAATTGGTTGGTCATGTGGGCTTCGATATAGTTTGGTAGGCTTTGCTGTTGGTGTGTTGCATGGTTGGTGTTGGCCCAGGATGGATTCAATCATTTAGGTAATTTAAACCCAAGTGGCAAGTGCCAAACTCTCCAGCCATGTTTACAAAATAGAAATTCTTCAATTCCCTTTTCTTCTACCTTAGGTTTGTACTCTTCAACCGATGATCTCAAGATCGGGAAGGCATGGCACCCCAGCCAGACCTAGGGGGGATGGGGGTACCTACTCTACAGCCGAAGGTAGCGTGGGCGCCAACCCCCCTTGACCCCTTGGTAGGTCCACCACTGAGGATCACTGTTACTAGTTTTCTGTAGGGTTTTGGCACAACCATGCGTGCAAGCCAGTGTACTACAGTACACAAAATAAATAAACATAAAGAAAAGATAGAGAAGCATGTATTTTATTCATTCATTAGAGAATAATAAAATTATAATTTTCCTTTATATAGTTGTGCTCTATAGCCTTCTTAGCATAACAAGTCTAACATAGGTGATGTGGTCTTCTAGTTTTCGGGCTTAGAAGGCTTCCAATTAATTACTCCTGTGGGATGAATCCATGGGAAACCTCCGATTTAAGCTGTGTTGATCGTCATCTTCGGTCTTCGCTTCACGTTCTTCATATATGTAATATTGATGAATGGTGAAGAAGTGGGCATTGGTATGATCGATTCATAGCCTTGTCGGTATATGGGCCCACTAGTAGCGTAGCCTATGCACCGGCTACACCCGCCCTTATCCTCCAGCCTAGTCAGTGGTGGATGGCAAGTAGAAGGTCAGGTGGTTATGAGGCATGCATGGTCCCACCAAGCCAGTCCGATCCGACGGCACGGCGGCAGCGTTAGGAGGTAAATATCAGCAAATCAGAGTACGGTTGGTGGAGGAGAATGCCAAGGCACCAACGTACTTGGTAGTGACGACTGGGACGACCATTGTGTGGCGGAGGCGCACACGGGCAAACTCTGATGTCACGAGGGCATGGCCATGCTCGTTTTCTTGTGGCAGGTATGCAAGATCAGTGGGCGGGCGTGGTAACCATCACGTCGGGTTGGACAGGCGATGAATGCGGCGACCACGATAGCGGACGTGGTGGACTCGGCGAACGGACGTGAAAACCATCACGCCGGCCGGGTTGGATCAACGGCGGGCTCAGCTAACGGATGTCGGAACCATCAAATCAGGTGTGCTCGGACCAACGGAAGATTTGGTCTCCGGCGACGTACGCGACACCTTGTAAGCGGTGTGATAGCTTAAGGCGGACAGGACAGCAGCCTACGGCAGACAGGACGACATGGCTGTAAGTTTTTGTTTTCTGTAACGGCGAGCCTTGCGGATGCTGGGATGGGCGCTGTCGTCGACGGTGGCAGCCTGGCGCCGCGCGACACTGGCATCTATCAGGAGCAAGGCTGCAACTCTATCAGAGCATGTACAATACAGGCGTTTAGAGAGATGTTTAACAATAAAAAAATGATTTTTCTTGCCACATAGAATAGATAAGGTGTTTATTTTGAAGCATCGATGCTTAAATAAGCATCAGTGCCTAGTAGGTACTTATGTGTATAACTATATCTATTAATAGATAATATAGCATCTAAGCACCCATGGAAGAGATGTTTGCATTTGGAGGAAATAACTTTTGCATGGATGCTTAATGATGTGGCTATATTGTCTCTCTTTAAGCATTCATATATAAGCATCTTATATTGTACATGCCCTCAGAAGACTGCAACATAAACTTGTTACTGTCTTCCATGTGTATATAGGCTTCGAGGAGCTGGTACATTCATGCATGGGCATGGCACCGTACACGTACGTGCTGCTGATTGCCTAGCTTCGTGCTTGTCATGGACAAGCCGTCACACAGTCAGGGTTGCACCGCTCGGCAACCGGCGACGCGTCCAGTTGCTTGCGGTGGGCTTTGAGATATGGACGTGTGCATGGCTCCGCTTGCTTCTCTATTTATACATGCACATATGCATGTACTATTAGCTTCTTCTTCTCCACCACAGATTAGGAGAAGACAATGGTCACGGCAACCTGCGGTCACGAGTCACAGCAGCGTCACCCGCGGCGGTCAACGGTGGCGCCGACCACTTGAACGGTCCGGCTGCGGAAACGATAGAGATAAACATGAAGTGGTGGAGATAGCTAGACGTCCAAGCGTGCCGGTTGCTTGACGGCCGTCGACGGTGCCGCGGCGTCGGAACTGGCACAGCACACATGCGTCCATGCATACGCGTGGCCATCTGTAGGCCGAAGAAATATTGCGGCGTCCCCGGCAGCGGGCCAGTGGGCAGTGGCTCCCATGGCAGACGTGTAGATGTCCAAGGCAAGGTTTAATTGTAGATGGTGATAACCGCGATGGCGCGGCCACGAACCGCTCGGCGGTGAACTTCAGAGTGTCGAGTTGACGCCGTCGTCGGATGGCGTGCGTAATCGTCAGCGGCGTCCTCAGCACGGACGGGTCACGGGTGGCCACCTCTCCCACGACGTTTCCACGCTACATATAAGAGAAGGGTGTGTATAGCCATTACCCGGATGTTTTTTTCTAACTATCATCCAGTTTTGAGACCGTTGGATTAGAGATCCAACGACCCTTTTTTTTGGAGGGGGGAGATTATTTTTTGAGGAGGGGGAGATTTTTTTTGGAGGGGGTGGGGGAGAATTTATGGCCGTTGGATCTTTAATCCAATGGTCATAAATCTGGATGATAGTTAAGAAGAAAACATCCAGATGATGTTTATCAATACCCATAAGAGAAAGAAAAAGAGAGAGGTTACCTCCTTTAACCACCTGCACTATCGGAGACGAAGCTAGCCATGGCCTCCTTGGGCAGCCTCTTCTCGCCTCTGTACCCGTCTGACTCTTGTGTGTCCTCCGTGTGTGTACGTCTTTGTATGTATTCCCTGCTGGGGAATTTGCCTAGGCTCTAGACGAGCGATAAACTTCAAGCTTCGAGATCACGTATACAAATATGAGTAAATATAGATTGATTTATTTTTTTACGACACAATGCTATCTATATGTGTCTGTTTCGTTTTATTATATAAAGAAGTAGCATACAAAGCTTCAGAACCAATACGGCATACCATGCTGAGAGTCCGACATGAACACACCCTGACTTTCCTTTTTTTACGATTACTCTAAATCCTGACATCTTACGACTTCAGTAGTTAACGACAACTGCTTCATCTTTAACTCCATGTGATTCCAATGACCTGCCGCCAAGCCTCTCACACATCCGAATTCTACTGAACTGTCATCGCTTGCAAACGGGAACAAGTTACTTGGCGTACCACATGCCTCTCTATGCACCATGACGGCACATTGGGAACAGGAAATTGTAAACCCTAGAATCCGCACCTAAATATAGAATCCCTAAATCAGAATTCCCAAGAGCCGAGGTAAGATTAACATGTTAAGGAAATTGGGAACTCTAGAATCCAAACCTATACATTGAATCCCCAAATCGAAATCCCTAGAGGAAGGGCTGAGGCAGCGCTGGACGGCTAGAGGGAGGCACCGAGGTAGCATGGGAGAGAGGCAACACAAGTGGCGCTGGTGCGCTGTAGGCCAAGAGTCGGCACTAGAGGGAGCCAGCGCTAGAGGGAGGCGGCGGTGCCGACGCTTGAGCCTGGAGTGAGGTGGTGCTGGAGGAGTGGAAGGAGGTCGCCGGAGCGGGAGGTGCCGAACTGCCAAAGGGAGGCTCTGGAGGGAGGCCGCTGGAGCTTGGAGGCGTTGGAGACACAGGTTGCAGGCGGTGGAGGCGTGGATTTGGAGGGAGCCGGGGGCTGGAGGGAGGAGGTAAAGCCGTGGGCGTCAGGCAAAGGGCCATGGGCTGTGGCCTATGCAGCCTTGGGCTGGGACCGTTGGGTTGTGCCACCTCGGGCTGGACCATTATAACTTAATTTTTCTTATGTCTACTAGGAATAATTCCATTGCTATTTTTTTTGGACTTTAGGCTATAATTTACCTGGCCTAAGGCCCAGATCCACCCATGGACATGTGGTTCATTGAACCTTAAGCATCTGGTCACTTCTTGTAACGGCGGGAAGGTGGGGAAAAGTTCTTTATATATGTGCTTTCGGCCAATGCTAACTGCTAGACTTTTCTCCCTCCTTCTCCATCCTTTGTTCACACTTCCCGGTATTTTCCTTTTTTTTTTCTCCTTTAAAGGACCCCTCCACAATAGTAGTACTAATCTCCTGGCTGCATGAGATCAAATCGTACCATGCAAATGAGTTTTGTTTGGGGGAAATGGACCCATCATAACCTAGTTTATTCGTACGGTGGTTATGGCTGCATTGCTTTACGTCTTATCTACCATTCTACCGTAGTTTAAGCGCACAGTGGTCATGAACTGTGTTGCCTGTTGTACTAATCTCCTGGCTGCATGAGATCATATAGCACAATTATCAGAGTGAATTAGGACTCCAAAAAATTCTCATCGCCACTCAGATCGGTCACTATAGTGCCATTGGAGGATCCGGTCACGTTTGAGCAGGGTAGATCTAACATGGGTGTGCCTTGACGGTAGTGCGCGTGATCTGGGTCTGTCACTCCCAATCAAACGGTTCTTAGGGGCGCATACGATCACTATTTCGTTTTTTTCTAGTTTTTTGGCTTTTTTGAGTTTTTTGTCGGTTCTATTTTTCCCGTATTTGTTTGTACTATCTGTAACGGGCTAACCTGTTTTTTCTATTTTAAATTTTTTTAAATTTAATTACGCCAAATAAGCCACTGTCAGTTACAGTATTTTTTCAGCCAGAAGCTACTCAAAGTTTTGTGTGTGTGTATGGATATTTTAGGATGAACAGGACTGGTACCTTATTCGTCGTGGCAATCAGCATCATGGTACGTGGCTGCTATCAGTAGCAGTGGGCTTGTGCAAACATTGTCATGGTGGCTATTTAGCTCGAGGAAGTATGTAACTATGTTATCGTCTTAAGCCTCGTCGTATCTAATAATAGATGGTGATGGCTTGCTGTCCTTTATGGTTCATTTTGTAATTAAGCTGACAATTTCACTTCCTGCACATGAAGTCAGTGTTGAAAGGAACAAGCATTCAGAATTTCTAATAGAAAAAGGTATGCTAGGTGATGCAGATAGAATAAGTGAAAATGCTAGGTGATACAGATAACATAAGTGAAAGCAAGTCTCTATCTTAGCTAGTGATATTAAGATTATTGCCGAGGACATGCCTATTTTCACTTCCAAATACTTTATTGAACAAAAGTTCAGATTTTGCTTTCTCTCCATTCCTTAGATAGCATTTTTGTTACATTTTGTTGAAATATACAGAGAAAAATTAGACATTGTATTCTTGGGCTAAACATTTTTAGCCAAAAGGTGCAATGATGGTCTTTCTGTTTATTCTTTTGAACTGTTTCTGTCTGTTTAGCCTGGTTTCTTCAAGTGCTGCTTTGTTGGGCTAGCAGATATTGGATTAGAATTCCTTTAGTGCTATAGGTATTTCGGAGTCTCGGAGAACAAAGGAATGTTCGCAGAATTGAAATGATCTGTACTGAAATAGTAGTATAACCCTGCACAATCAAGCAGTTTGTGCCTTTGATGGTGCTGGAATTCTTGATGTGGTAGCTTCTGGCTGAGAGCTTAATTGCCTATGCAGTAACCTTTTGTTTGCCTGCCCAAAGGGCTGATCTGTTCAGGATTCAGAGTCCTTATGGCATTTTGGTCTTCAAGAACACGTTTGCAAAACTAGTTTCTTGATTGAGTCATATACCCTGAAGAAATGTCTTTGTTTGGGTCTAGTTTGAGTTTCTAATACGTAGTTTGCGTCTTCCTGAATCATCTTTGGAAATTTTGACCAATACAAATTGAGGTATCAGCAAAGTCAAGTTTGTTGCTTTCCTGCTATGTTGTTATCTTTCAGCCATTGACCAGCATGACGATAGTCCCAAAATGTCTTTCCCCTTTTCCTAAAATCTACTAATAAGCTATCCTGTGGGCTTACGCATACAGTTTATAAAATAGATACACACTTTGGACCCGATGCAGTGACATCACTGGTTCCTTGTTGAGAAAATAATATTGGGACAATGTATGGAGCTAACATGACCAGTACCAGCCTTGACTAGTAGCAACATGTTCCTTTAAATTCCAGCAGTAGTTTTAGATCTTGCATGTTGACATTTTGCTGTTGTGAGTAGGTTTGGATTGCTCTCCAAGAATCAGAGGAGACTAGTACAGACTACAGATAGTCAGATACTGCTAAGATCAGGATGTATCCTAGGATCCTGATTGGGCAGGAGTAGCAGCAGTATACTAGTGGTTCCACTGTGACCGATCACAAATCCAATCCTTGTATGAGTTGTTTGACGAATCACCTCGAAGACGAGCAATTTTAGTTTGGAAAAAGGAATCACTAACGAGCGAGTCTGAATTGACCACACGCTCATGTTTTTGTTTGGGCTTTTTAGCCAATTTTTTAGCAGTTACTATTATTAAACTAATAAGTTTATAGTTAAAAAGTATAAGCTACATCATACAAAAATAGCCCCTTTTCTTGTTGCTGATTGTGATAGGTAACTAAATATGAGGTCTGTTCTTTTGTGCTGCTGCTAGTAGCTTTTAGTTGTTTGTAAGAGCGAGTATGGAGTAAGAAAAACTCGAATGCAGTTTTAACCGATATAGATGAAAGCACTATAGTATATATTACAACCGTTTTTTAAAAGGACACTCCGTTTCAAAACTAGTTACTAAAAAAACAATAGAAGTCAAAAAAGAAGAGCCGATATACTAATATGGGCTTTTTTTCTGTCACATTCTTTCTTCCATTATTGAGGAAAATGTCCATAGTTTCTACACACGAGAGTTTTAGTTTATTTTTTCCTATAGAGTAATTGGTATCTGCATGCTTATCTATCAGTCTAATCTATCTACTAACATGAATTTTTTTTTGCTCCCCTAATTAACAAGGGTTAACCATTCCTTTGCGTGGGGCCCACAATTAGGTCGCAGAATAGCAACATATCTATGAATCTATCCAACCTTTTGACTCGAGCTTGTGAGTCGTGGCTGGCCAGGCCCACCTTGTCAGTGCCTCATACCTTGCCCCTGGATCGGAGCCTCTCCTCGGAACCCAGCTTCCGTGTGCCGTGAAAACTTTGAATTCAACGGCATTTGCTACGCAAAGCTTCGAGGTGGTTCTTATCGGTTGTGTATTATGATTTTTTTTTTTGTCTAGTGTGAGTATTTATGTAAATAAATTGAATGTTGTTAAGTTGTTTTAAAAAAAATTATTTTAAAATGACTAGGAAAAAACTATTCTAATAAATCGCTCCATAGCCTTTTATACTATGCCTAATAGTTTTTAACTATAACTGAAATTTTTATCACCGTTTTTTGAAGCCTTAAGAGGTTAGTTCTTGGTGGCTGCACTGACGGAGCTTCCACTAGCCTGGCCCCTTCTAATTTTTGCTGAAGCTGCGCTGGTGGCTTGCTGCAAAATACGTACACGGTCCGGTGTGTACATATATGTATGTATATATATACACGTATGTATGTTCAATATATATATATGTATACACACATATATATATGTGTATGTATATGTGTGTGTATATATAGGCTATGGTTGATATTTTTTACTATAGTTGATGTCTTTTGTCTGTGTTTTTTAAGTAGTAGCGGAAAGCAAAGATACCGACATAAATAATACACATAATTTTATATTTAAAAATTTGTTTGAAGAATTCGTTTTAAAAAATATTCTATTTATTTTAATGTTTGGAGAAGTCAATAATTAAAAAGGCCAAAAGGAGGCATAAGTTGTGCCCGTGTAGTAAAGGTAGCTACCGAGAGATATTTACCCTTGAAAGTAGCTAAGCCGCAGTAGATTTTCCGTAGGCAGATCAATCATGCAAGAGTTTTTATGGTGTGACCTCGCAGTCGCGGTAAATAATCTAACCCAATTAAACACGAGCATAAGAAAAATGGGCGATGCTTTACATGTGGCCCTAGCGGCCGCCTCTCGTCAGCAAACCAAAATTCACAGTCGACGGCTACGCCAAAAGTTTGCTCCGAACAAGAATGGCGGCCATCACCAATCTGTAAGCCTTTTTTCCCTTGTGGAATGAAAATACGCATGCTGCTCGCTAGACCCTACAAATGACCCATGCTGTAATGCCTCCGTTTCTGGAACAGGGCTATCGTACGTCCTGTAACAATTCAACAATTCTATTGCGGATAGAAGAAATATCATATCTACTCATAAATATTTAAAGGGTTAATTTAATTAAAATATAGACCTAATGGTCAACTTTAGTAATTTAACAGGTATCCAAACTCAAAACTTAACTTACAATCAGAAGATTCGAAGAAAACTCCCACAGGAATGCTTGAGTACGGTCGTAACCTTAACACGAAATCTTGAAATGTCTTTTTTTCTTCTGATATCTGTTTTTGTGAAAATAAAGTAAGATTAAGTACAACCAACCGTACTCAACAAGTCACATGGGAAAACACTATTTAATTACATGTCAAGATTTCCAAGAGATGGGGACATATGGGTTTTAACACTTATGTGGATGCAGTTTTATTTGTAAACATACTTATGCCTCGCTGTTGGAATCATCCATTAAACCACCTTCTTTTACCAGAAACACAGTGTATTCAAATATCATTTGTAAATGACTCTGCAGAGTTACCCAGCTTTACTCACAAGATTTCTTAACCCTCATGACTGAGTTAAGAAAACAAAATTGTTTCGCTACTCATCTCTTTATGTAGCCTCTACCCGATAGACTAGGTACCCCTTGTCATGGAATATAGCGGCCTGACAGGGCAAAGCCTACGTTGTGAAAGTATGGTTTTACCATTTTCATACCACATACTTCGCCGGTTGTTCCCTTTTCTGGAACAGTATATGATATCTATATAGTAGATATTCAATTGATTTGAGCAGCTACTAGATCAGGTTTGACAAGTCAACGCTTGTGGTTGAGCGATTACTATATTCTTTACTTAGTATAAGGTTATAGTCCTTACTTTTTATCAACCAGGTAACCGTTCACAAATAAATATTCCAGTGCACTACGGCATCATCGCTACTAGTGTAAAGCAGTTGAAATTTCTGAACTACCATGGTATATTTTATAGTAATTTATTATTACTAGAGCTTGTCAAGGTAAATATGGCCATCAAATAAAACATGTCTTTTTCATGTGGTAGGACATAACTAAATAACATGTCATTCTAAATATTTATTATACAAGAAATAAGTGCGTAAATAAGATAATAAAAATATTGGTAATTAAATAATTAAAGGAATGTAGGTTCAATATGATCAAAAACATGTGGCTTATATTGCAGACCAATGTATTCTACTGATTCATATTCTTCTGATTCTTGAGCTTGAAATTGAGCTTTCTCCTTCCTGAGACGGCTGGTCTACGATGTCGTGTGCTAGCGCAAAGTAAAAGAAACAAATCAATTCCGTGCTCGAAGAATTGAGCTAGGAATAAAAAGAAAGAAAATAAAGAAGTAAAATATAGAAAAACCAAATAAAATCGATTTAGTGATTATAAAAGGGCTGGTATGGGAAAACAGAGCTGAGAAATGGGTAGATGGGTTTGAAACAATCAAAATGGATGTATATATATGTATTTTAGGGTTCTGTGAACAGTAACGGGTTTGGTACTATTCATCATGGGTTTTACTGCTTACAGCAGTTTAGTCCTTATCGGGTTGTCGCTGTGTACTCGGAGAACAGAGTACTCGGGTGGTCTCGAGTATGACTATAGTCAAGTGAACGGTCGAGGTTCGACTTCGAGCGTGAAGTCGGTGGAGATCGGACAATGTATGAGTAGCTGCAGAGATTGGGTGGCGTCCGAGTGGCTTAAAAGATCGAACGGTGTTCGAGCGGTTTAAGAGCATCAGATGACGTTTGAGCAGTTTAGGATCATCGAACGACGTTCGAGTAGTTTAGGAGCATCGAACGGCGTATGAGTGGTGTTGCTTAAGACTCAAAGCGGAGCGGTCGAAGCTTCTCTCGATTACAATGTCTTGGCTTCTTGTTGTTGCCATTACAATGTCACCACTACAAACACTGAACTAAAGAACTCCATGAAGAGCAACAAGGAGCATTAGAAAGAACACCATTTCTTCAGTAGTCAACACTTACATCACCATATAAAATTACTACAAAAAAGATCAAATAGCCCATTAATCCCTTTTTGATAACAAAAAAAGATTAAAACTTTTTTCAGTTCATGGCTTCTTGCCACTACAAAACTTAATAGTAGTTACTACTGCTAAACACTAAGCTAATCCACAAGTAGTAGAACTCCAAGAAGAGCAGTACAAGGTGTGAGGAGAGGAGAGTCCATGGAGGTGGCAGCGGCTGTCAAGGTGTCATGACCTGGACTTAGCGGCGGTGGTGAGGCCGTGCATGGTGCCATAGCCACGAGAGCTGAGCACGAGGCAGTCGAGGTCATCCATCATCCATCTAGCTCGGAAGTATAAAACTACAAACCATAGGGGTACACAAGCAAAACAGATCTACCATCTATATATCTAGATTTTAGAGCATAGGGGTCACCGGGTCAAAGAGGATGAATCTGCCCAGTGTCGCAAGCCCATAGTGTGGTAGTGCCTGCTCGACCGGTAATCGCTCCACTGCTAGCCTCCAGCGCTCCTGTTGCCTGCGCAGCCTCTAGCCCTGCTCAATCGGCGGCTGCTCCAGTGCTCCTGCTACCTATGCGCCTCTAGAAGACTAGAACCAGGGGCACAGGCACCCATCGCAGCCAGGTGCCAGCCGAGTGACGAGAGATGGAGAGACGGTCAGACGAAGAGAGGAGAGACTATAA
This sequence comes from Dendrocalamus latiflorus, assembly GCA_017311315.1. Lineage (NCBI taxonomy): Eukaryota > Viridiplantae > Streptophyta > Magnoliopsida > Poales > Poaceae > Dendrocalamus > Dendrocalamus latiflorus. Next base: position 3,676,491 of record CM029636.1, on the reverse strand, counting down.
CTGGGTATGAACAAGATGACAGTGGGCCTAGGCCAGTGTCGACGGGAGGGGGAAATATGCCAAAAGGACCTGACACCAATTTGGGCTAACTGGGCATGAACAAGACGAATTTGGTCCAATTACTAATATACATATGTATCATATTTTGTATATAGTGAATTATTTACCAAAACATTTAGGTATTTAGCTGAATACCCATGAATCATAATGAGTCTGCCCCTGCTTGCCACCGTCCAATGCATGCATATGCCGGGGAGATGCCAGCATGCATGCATGCAGCAATAGGTAGCTAGCGTACTTTTTCCCTCCGGTGCATGCATATGCAATGCATGGGTTGCCCCGCCAGGTCTAGGCCCGTTCATATTGACTTTTGGTTTTGACTTATAAATAGTAATAGTTTATAGAGAAGTTTGTATAGAGGCACCTGCGTGTGATTTTAGTCAATATAAATGAAGTTACTATAATGTGAGCTACAATCGACTAGTAAATCCCGTTTTAAAAAGACACTTCGTTTAAAAGTTAGATACTATAAAAATATTATTTATTATAAACAATAGTTTTTAAAAATCGATATGAATAGAACACTAATTTGCTTATGCATACAGCAGGCAGTACAATCAACAGGGTTAGCTGTAACCGCATGCTGGAGGTACTCGACCGATCATTGCTCATCGTACGGGTAGTGTGTCGGTTTTTTCCCCATTGTGGTGGCTAGCTTCCTAGTACTATGTTTTGTACGTCCTTGCTTGCTGTTCGTCATCTGTTAAGTACTCATTCTTCATCTTGTCCTAATGAGATCCTAAGACATTGTTGATTCTTTTTTGAAGCTAAGGACATTGTTGATTGATGCGTGCATGCGTGGCAGCTTGCATTGTCCAATGTCCAGCACGGCTCGTCTTGTCGGGTTATGGATCCTAAGCCTAGAAGACAGATTCTAGCTTGTGATTGCAGGCTCCATCTCATCTCAATAATAACTCGTTGAGACGAAAGCATATGCATCTCTAGCTCTCTGTGATAAGGAGACGCATGTAAATTAAGAGGCGATGAAATTCGGTGAAACTATATATATGGTATTAATATACATCTAGATTACCCGTTAGGATGGACCTTAATTTCCACCAGATAGCTGCATAAGGCTCTACATTTGAGCCTCAGGAGAGAATGGCGTCTTTCCTGTACAAGTAGTACTTGTTCATAACATGAGAAAATGGTATAACAAAAATGCCATAGAGATTCCTCTAAAAATATCACGGTGATAGCGCTTAAAATGGCTTAGGCTTCTGGCTTTTGTCTTATTTTTCACTATTCAACAATTTCGTATTTTTCTGGTTTTTTGGCTATTTTTTGAGCTTTTTATCGATTCTTTTTTCCTGTATTTGTTTGTACTGTCCGTGATGAGCTAATATTTTTTTCTATTTTTATTTTTTTAAATTTAATTACATCAAATAAGCCACCATCAGCTATAGTACAATTTCAACTAGTTATAGTGCTTTTCAGCCATAAACCACTAAAAAAACTATTTTGAGCACCCCTTATTTGAAGATTGAGCTCCATGCCGATTGACAACAGTCTTCAACGACTAGGCATGCTTGGTTGCTATCCATTCTTTGCCAAAAAGAGAAAAAAAAAAACTCACGCAAAGCGTGACATGCCACACATTTTGTGACGGATAAAATCATCAGGCAGAACTGTGACAAATTTTGACGCAGAAACAAGTATACAACGAGTGAATCAGATGAGTAAAAAAAAAGGTATGATACGCTACGATTATGCCATCGACCCAATCAACCAAACACTAGCCTCGTCAATCGAAGCTGCCTAAGCTAAGCTTCCCAAACAAACACCACTAGGGCTCTACTCGGTTAGGTTGAAAAATAGTGGTGTATGACTGAAATTATACTATAACTGACTAAAATTACACTGTAGCTGAAGGTAGCGTATTTGACGTAATTAAATTTAAAAATAGAGAAATATGTTAGCTCATCACGGATAACGCAAACAAATGCACAAATAAAGAACCGGTAAAAAAGCTTAAAAAAAATTAAAAGTTAAAAAAGACGAAATTTATGAATAATTAAAAATAAATTAAAAATCAAAAACTAAAATGAGTGAGACATAGATCTTGCAAACAAAGACATGGCACAGAGATAGAGCGTTGGTCAGCTTCTTCAGTCGAAGCTAGCGCATCAAGGAAGATACGCACGTACGCTGCCATTTATTGTTCGCAACGGCTGCACAGTCATCGAGGTCCATGCTGATGACGGTGCAAGTAGCCTTGAATCGAGCCGTCCAACCAACCGCATCATCGATCGGGTTGGGCCGTATGGTATGCGTCGATCGAGCTGCTAATTCCGGCTAAGCTTGTTCAAGCCAGGGATCAGGGAGTCCAAGGTAACAAGAGATTAAGGGCATGTCCTTTTCGACTGCGGTTTATAGTTTTTGGTTGAAATTTTTGAATTTTGGCTGTTTACAGTACAGATCACGGAGAGATAGATACTTACTTGTGATTTTGGCTGGTACAGATGTTGAGCTTGTAACGTGTAGATCGTTTAACTTATAAATCCTGTTTTGAGAAAATATTCTATTTGAAAGTTAGGTATTATAATAAAAGTCAAAAGCTAAGAACAGACCCTAATTGATGGACCCTGCAGGCTTTTTTAGGTTCCTCCCGGGGTTTTAATTAGCTTTACCGCGACTACTCATTTCTCAACGCGAAGTATATATGGCCTCAAGCTGCCTGTAATTTCGTCAAGCGGCCTGCAGGGACCAGGGATTCCAAAAGGGAATTTGGGAGGGACCAGACCGAATCTATCATGCAAAACTCCTAAAAAAAAGCTCTTTTAAACTATGATTTATTAGTCTAATAAATAATCCTCATCAAGAAAAATCGAAACAAAAAATACCATTGAAAAGTCTAAAAGAAGAGACCACGGATCGACGCCAACGATATGTGGTGTGTCACAGCTCAACGGTACCAAGCAACAACATCACCACATTAGCTATGGCTTTGTTCTTTTTAGCTTCTAAAAGTTGTTTTTCGATTTTTCTACAGTAACTAGCTTTTAAATGGAATATTTTTTCAAGATAGGGTCTAATAGTTAATTGTAGTACATACTTTGTTAACTTCATTTATATCGGTAAAAACCACACGTGAGTTTCTGTTACTCTGCAATTTCTCGTATAAACAGCCTAAAAATCACAAGACACAACCAAAAATTATAAACCACAGCTAAAAAGAACATGCCCTGTATCAGTTGCGTAAGTCCGAATAAACACGGCCGTTGTACAGCACAGCCGGTCGAGCTGCTAGCCAGACATAGCCAGCACGTTCATCGGCCAGCCCCCATTCCCGGCGACTAGGTCCAGCTCCAGCGACGAACACGACACGCACCAAGGAGAGCGGAAAAGGAAAGTTTCCAAACCAGTCTGAAACGCGAGATTTCCTTTCTATGACTAATTGACGTTTTTATAGAGTTTCTGTAGAATCTGTGTGAAATTTCCACGGCGGCACAGAAGCAAAGCCGACGGATGGCCGTCGGGGATTAGCCGGACAGGGCTCGAGCCCAAGCCCGACCCAAGCGATGCAGGCCCACCGCGTCGCAGCCCGGCCCAGCCGCCGCAGAAGCACCCGGAATATTCCGTCCCTCCCGATCTTTGTCCGCGTCTCCCTCCCTCATCCACCCCCTCCCCTCCCCATTTCTCCCTCCCTTTCCCCACCTCCTCTCTACGAAGCAGCTAAACCCTCCCTCCTCCGCCTCCCCGCCATGGGCTCCTCCTCCCACTCCCCCGCCTTCCCCGTCCCCGGCGCCGGTGACGCCGCTGACCCATCCCCCCTCTTCCTCTCCGACCTCCCCCCGTCACCCCCCTCCGCCTTCCTCGACCTCCCCCCGACGCCGCACCAGGAGCACGATCAGCAGCCCGCCGGCGGCGGCGGGTCGCCGTCTTCGTCCACACCGGAGGACCTCGTCTTGCCCTTCATCTCCCGCATGCTCATGGAGGAGGACATCGACGACAAGTTCTTCTACGACTACCCCGACCACCCCGCGCTCCTCCAGGCGCAGCAGCCCTTCCTCGACATCCTCACCGACCCCTCCTCCCAGTCCAACTCCTCCGACAGCAGCGGCGGCGGCGCCAACCGCCTCTCCCCCTCCGACGCCTCCGTCTCCCCCGCCGCCGTCAACTCCTACGACCCCGCCACCCAGTACCTGCCCCCCTTCGGCGCCGCCCCCAACAGCTTCGACCTCGATCTCGACCCGGCGGCCTTCTTCCGCGCCGGGGCCAGCTCCGACCTCATGAGCTCCGCCTTCCTCAAGGGCATGGAGGAGGCCAACAAGTTCCTGCCCAGCGAGGACAAGCTCGTCATCGACCTCGAGGCCTCGGGGGAGTTCCTCAGGGGCGTAGAGGAGGCTAACAAGTTCCTGCCCAGCGAGGACAAGCTGCTGATTGGCTTCAACGGCGTCTCAGCCCCAGCTGCGGGGCCCGCGGCGGTTGTGAGCGTCAAAAAGGAGGCGGCGGTGGATGCGGCGGTCGTGGCCGGCCGGGGCCGCAAGAACCCATACGACGACGAGGAGCTGGAGCTGGAGGGTTGGCAGGAGCAGCAAGCAGACCGCGGTGCTGGTGACGACGTCGCCGCGCGGGACATGTTCGATAAAGTGATGATGACCTCCCACGAGATGTGCGTCGAGCAGATGCAGAATCTGCGGATCGCCATGGAGAAGGAGGCGGCCCAGAACGAGGCCAGCGGCGGTGGGAAGGGCGGGAACGGGAAGGCGAGGGGCCGGGGCGGCATTCCGGACGTGGTGGACCTGCGCACCCTGCTCACCCACTGCGCGCAGGCCGTGGCCACGGACGACCGCCCGTAGTGCCACCGAGCTGCTGAAGCAGATCAAGCAGCACGCACACCCGCAGGGGGATGCAACGCAGCGCCTCGCCCATTGCTTCGCCGAGGGTCTGCAGGCGCGGCTGGCCGGCACGGGCAGCCTGGTGTACCAGTCACTCATGGCGAAGCGAACGTCGGCCGTGGACATACTCCAGGGGTACCTGCTGTACATGGCTGCCATCTGCTTCAAGAAGGTGTCCTTCATGTTCTCAAATAATACAATCTTCAACACGTCATTGGGTAAGAAGAAGATCCATATCGTCGATTATGGTATACATTATGGGTTCCAGTGGCCATGCTTTCTACGACGGATAGCAGATAGGGAGGGTGGGCCACCGGAGGTGAGGATCACCGGCATTGACATCCCCCAGCCTGGGTTCCGCCCAACTGAGTGCATTGAGGAGACGGGGCGCCGGCTCAGTAATTATGCCCGTGAGTTTGGTGTGCCATTCAAGTACCATGCCATCGCGGCGGCAAAGATGTGGACGGTGCGCAAAGAGGATCTGAACATCGATCCTGACGAGGTGCTCATTGTGAACAGCCTGTATCAATTCAAGAACTTGATGGATGAGAGCGTTGTGATTGACAGCCCAAGGGACATTGTGCTCAATAACATCCGGAAGATGCAGCCCCATGCGTTTATCCATGCAATAGTGAATGGCTCGTTCAGTGCACCATTCTTCGTGACACGGTTCCGGGAGGCTCTGTTCTATTACTCAGCCTTGTTTGATATTCTGGACACAACCACCCCAAGGAACAGCGACCAGAGGATGCTGATTGAGCAGAACATGATTGGGCGGGCTGCCTTGAATGTCATCGCGTGTGAGGGTACAGATCGGGTGGAGCGTCCTGAGACATATAAGCAATGGCAGGTGCGAAATCAACGTGCAGGCTTGAAGCAGCTGCCATTGAATCCAGACATCATTCAGGCAGTGCGGGACAAGGTCAAAGGCTGCTACCACAAGGACTTTGTGATCGACATAGATCACCAGTGGCTCTTGCAGGGATGGAAGGGGCGCATCCTCCTTGCCATCTCGACATGGGTGGCAAATGATGCTAGCTCTTATATTTAGCTGCTTTCATTTTTACTTGGCTACAAATATAGATGTAGGTATTCCAATAAATATGACCAGTGGTTGTATGTTATGTATGAATATATCCATGGCCTAGTTAGTAACCTTGGTGGTTCAGTGGACTCGATGACTTAAAAAAGAGTTGTGCCTATCCAGAATTCGAGACATACTTGTGATTTCCGTGGGTAGGCTATTCTGCTCATATGAACCCATTCATGCCATGCAGGTTATGAGGAAGATGGGTAGCCCAAGATGTGCGAGTCAAAAGAATAGCAGGCATGTAGAAATCCATGGTCTTAACGTAATGTGGATTAGATGTTTATGCAGTCATGTTGCTGCATAATGCGATGTAGAATTTAGACTTAGGTCCTGGTCTGGATGATGTTTGCTGCAGCATCATATCATATCACCTGTGCTTGTGATCAATCCAGTCAATTGATCCTGTTGTAATTGACACTAATTACTCTGTTCTAGGTGCTGACTGCACTGTGGCATACAGTAACATTGTATGAATCATGAACCCTGGGCTTGGCTAGTCTAAACTGTTCTGTGCATGAGAACTCTCTTTTCTGAAGTCACTGTTCGATTCATTCATGATTCATGTTGTGACAGGAAGTCAAATATTTTTGCCTACATATTTGAGCTGATTATTCAAGACATTCAGATATTGTTCTGAATTGCCAATAGGGAGCTTCTGATTCTTGGAATTGTTCAGTAACCAGGCTGGACCTATTATTGTCCAGAGTCGATGCGCACATCTGCTTCATAGAATAAAATGAATCAAGATGTTATTATCTGTTTGTACAAACAAGTCACTTCGAAAATTCACTGTAGCAGTTCGCACAGATCATCCATTCGACGTTGCTCTGACCTGCTGCGAATTCAGCAAAGACAGGTCACCTTTTTTTTGGGTAGGTAACTAGGACATTTTGTTTTCCCCACGTAGGAAATGGACACTGAATGATACTACTACTATTTTGCCATCCCAATAATTGAAGGAGAGACGTGTTTCTAGCCTTTCTTTTTACCAGATTCGTGATGATTCCATGTATCCATGACCATCCTACAGTGGGGTTGTGGGGGGCAAAGGGATCTTCCAAGCAACTGTCATAACCAGCTTATATTAGAATCTGATGAAAGTTGCATGCCAGATTCATAAACAGTAATAAATGAAGAGCATCCGGTGTAAGGTTTCTTGCACCATATCAGGCACGGGCAGAGCCAGAAGCCTCGCGTACCCATCTGATGCAGCTGAACACAATCCTAGAAAATGCAGAACACGATTACGAGAATATTTTCCAGCGCATGTCCATGAGTAGAGATGATAATGGGTACCCGATACCCGAATACCCGACAGATTTTACCCGATAAAGAGACGGGTATGAAAAATTTTATGTACCTATGGGTACGTTATTGGGCGAAATCCTCTACCCGCCGGGTAGGCGGGTGCAGGTATATACTACCCATACCCGCCTACCCGCGGGTAATGAATACCCGCATTAGACAACTAGACATCCCACTCAAATGTTAATTTTATTATCTACTTGTTGTTGATTGTTTATTTGTTTGTCATATGTTGATATGGTCATGTCAAGTATGTTTATGTGATGTACTAATTTTGATCATTAGATGCTTTTATGCTTGGCATGTATGATTAATGAATGTCTAAATTGATGATATTCTTATGTGTTGAACCGGGTATGCTTGCGGGTACGGGTTACCCGTCGGGTAGTAATACCCGTGCGGGTACGGGTATAGGTAAATTTTTCCTACCCGCGTGCGGATACGGGTAACCCGACAGGTAAATTTACACCTAGCGGGTACAAGTATGGAATGGCAATACCCGATGGGTATTTACCCATTGCCATCTCTATCCATGAGCCAGTGAGACATTCAGAGTACCTGTCACTGATCCTGGAAAAGATAACGTCAAAAAATGGTTTTGACCACAAGACAAGCTTAGCAAACAGGATAAGAAACCGATGTGTATCGATCGAATCTTCGTGTAATCCAAATATAAATCACTGGGGATGTGATCTTGTGTGATATATATGCCTGGTTGTGATTAGGGGCATCAGAACGAACATGACAGCATACGAGATTAACTGGGACAGCAGATGAGCCGACCCTGACCTGAAGAAGATATTAAAACGGCTGGCGGGATGCAATGCTTTTGTATGACGATGCAGATGGGGATGTGTCAAGGTTTGTCCAGACAGACTTCTTGTGCAAGAACACAAGAATTTCTTCGTTCTACAAGTATGCCTCTGGCTAATTACTATTGTCAAATTAACTCACAAGGTTGGTGCCTAAAAAACTGAAAAGAGATAGAGAGGATTGAACTCCTCCGATACAAATGTGACACAAGAAATATCAATCTAAGATGGTGTAAGAAGCCGTAATAGCCATCCCACGGCTAGTTAAACTTAAGGTCCAAATTTTGGAACGTGAATTTTTTTTCTTGATTCCTACAAAGATTAAACTATAGGCCCCGCTTGATTGGACCGAAAAATAATGGCTTATGACTGAAATAGCACTGTAGCTGGCTGAAATTACACTGTAGCTGAAGATGACTTATTTGGCGTAATTAAATTTAAAAATAGAAAAATATGTTAGATCATCACGGACAATACATATACAGGAAAAAAAGAACCGGTAAAAAAGCTAAAAAAATTAAAAATTAGAAAAAGATGAAATTTATAAATAATAAAAAATAAACTAGAATTTAGAAGTTTAAGTCGAAATAAATGGGACGTATATCCTATAAAATTTCTGCATTTCCAAACGGCATCTCACATATTTTCGTGCATCGAAATTGATCTCGACAAAGCATTTGTCTGTTTCCGTGCACGTTATCCCATGCGAGGAATCTCTCAGAGCCTTGTGCGTCCGTACGGGGGGAAAAATATCTGTCTCGCTGACCAAATCCGGATCCAACGGCAGGGTCTAGCTCCCAGGCGAAGGTATCAACGGTGATCTGGGCCTCCATTTCGTCGTTGCGCATGGGTTTCGAGCTCTGCGCCAGGATGGGCTGCTCCGTAGTGGGCTCTTACGTGGATTGGGCTTTTAGGGCCTGGGATTCACTGCCGACCTTTAGATGGGTCCACTTTGAAGCCCTTTTGGAGTCTCGGCCCAGTTTGTCGGTGCTAGTGTAGCCCTTGTCAAGGCCATTTGGGTTTGCGTTGGCCTAATAGGCCGGCTCGACTGCTAAACTGGTGCTCCTTTCTGTTCGTTTCCCTTTTCTTTTCCTTAGGTTTAGCTTCGTGCTCCTCGTCTCCACGATCCTATAATACTGGTTCGCGCACATGCGTAGATTTGCAACTTTTTAGTACGAAGATGACATTTAGTGGGTTATATTATATTTTCTTTAATATATTTAGGATATATAGATCTTTTTAATATGAAAATTTGAAATGACAAAACTTTTGATGCAAAGCACATGTTCAAGAAACATAGTTGGGGTGTGTTATTTTTGATTTATGGCTTCTCCCGAATAAATAAATAGAAGGGTTTTTTCTGCTGTCTCTTTGAATCCATTTACCAGAACAATTTTTTTTGAAGCGGTTTATCGGCATTCGATTCAGTATTTGATTTATTCACATAAACACTCGTATTAGGACAAAAAACCATCAGTCATAGTCAGTGGCGGAGGGCCCGATAGGGCAACGTAAGGCTTGGGTCATACCTTGATTTTTTGCATAAGGCCCCCATATACCCCTATCCAGTATCCAATAGCCCAATAGCTACTAGCTAGTCAATGTAAATGTAAACCCTAGACTGCTCCCTGCTCCCTGCCTCCCTGGACGGCTGGACCCTGGGCGTAGCCGGCGGCGAGCGGCGGGTGGGCGCAGCGACCGGTGGGCAGTGGCGCTGGGCGCTGCCGCGCTGGGCAGTGGCGTAACCGGCAGCGGCCTGGGCATAGCCGGCGGCGGGCGGGCGGTGGGCGGGCGGCAGCCACCGGTGGGGCAGTGGCGCTGGGCGCTGCCGCGCTGGGCAGTGGTGTAACCGGTGGCGGCCTGGGCGTAGCCGGCGGCGGGCGGGCGGTGGGCGGGCGACAGCCACCGGTGGGCAGTGGCGCTGGGCGTTGCCGCGCTGGGCAGTGGTGTAACCGGCGGTGGCCTGGGCGTAGCCGGCGGTGGGCGGGCGACAGCCACCGGTGGGCAGTGGCGCTGGGCGTTGCCGCACTGGGCAGTGGCGTAACCGGCGCGCAAACTCCAGCGTTGACAGGGTTTGGAGGAGCTTGAATGGTATTGCTTCCGATCCTCTCCACCTCATTTTTTCCCGTCCTCCGCCACTGGTCATAGTAAAATAGAATCTGCTCTTGAGTGATAATATGCCTTGATAGAAACGTGGTATTTAGATACGTCTTGACAAAAATTAAAAATAGCTCAACTCACGCTATATATACTCCACATTAATGCTAGGCAGTACATCTACATAGCTAAGCATTGTGTTCTTTTGCGTTTATAAGTTAGCTGTCTATAGTAACTAATTTTTAAATAAAGTGTCCTTTTAAGATAGGTGTTATATCATGTATAGTAATTTATATGTTACCACTGTATGATGGTTGCTGTATTTTATGTGGGAGTTTTTTCTTTTGACTGTAAACATAGATTTGCACTATCTCTTTAAACGAATGTCCTGTCTATGATCCATCTGCACCGTTGTGTTCAAAGTTACAAGCTTAACAAAACAAGATCCATGTTGAATATATTTTGATACTGCAAAAGTTGTTTACTGCACAAAATACACTGTTTTATTGTACTACCATAGGAGATTAACTGCACTTTTTGAGTGCGGACTAGTGACATATGCGTAGAATAAAACTAGCTAAAGTTAGTATTTTTGTTTTACTGTACAAAATACACTTTTTTTATTGCACCACCATGGGAGTATACAACTTGATGGTGATTGACATTTATGGCATCTAATATGAACTTTTACTCCGGTTCTATACTTAGTCACCATTCCATGCTTAGAAAAGTGCAGTAAATCTCCTATGGTGGTACAGTAAATGAAATTCTGATTTCAACCAGTTTTATCCTACACATACGTTACCCGTCCGCACTCAGAATAGTATAGTAAATCTTATGTGGTGATGCAGTAAAATGACATATTTCATGTAGTAAATGAATTTAATAGCAACAAAACATATTTAACATGGATTTGATTTTGTTAAGCTCATAATTTCGAACACAACGGTGAAAATGGATCACAGACCAGACGTTTAGTTAAAGAGATATTGCAGTTCTAAGTTTACAAAAGAAAAACAATCTCACACATAAAGTGTAGTAACCATCATGCGATGGTAACACATAAATTACCACACACGATGCAAGCTTTTACGATCAAACTCTACTAGTAACATGGGATCACGCGGCTCTAGTTACGATTGGAGTGTAGAATAACTTATTCTACGCTTAGGCACAAAATAGTGCTATTGTGTGTGTGTGTAATCTGGACCACTATCATTGATGATGTAGATCTTTCTCTTCTTTTACTGATTAACGTGGTTATTTTCACCCCTTAAGAGTGAACACGGTGCTTCTTTTGCCTTTGCTTTAAGAGTCCTTATCGATATGCATGAAGTCGAGTTCTTCCATGTTTTTTTTGTCCATAGAATTCATTAGGAATTCATATAAAAATCAGATCGATAATTATCCTTTGATATTTATTCCATATTTGTATATTGTTGAATTGTACATGAGATGGAGTCTTTTATATAGTTTTAGGTTGGAATAATATACAAGTCCAACTGGTTTTTTTTCATTACTTTTTTATTCCAAATTTAAGCTAGTTAGGAATTTTACTTCAAATTCGTATGAAAATTAAATTGTTAATTTTGTTTTAATTTTTATTTTGAATTTCAGTTTTAGGTTGGAATTGTATACATATTCAACTACTAATTTTTCTTTAATTTTTATTCATAATTTCATTTTTACTTTCGTGTTCGTATAGAAATCAAATTGCTAATTTTTTTGTTTTTATTCTGAATTTCACTAATTTTTATTGCACTTGACATGGACTATTTGTTTTATTCTAAGTTGTTATAACTTGCGTCCGTTAGATGAACGGCTATATCTTTTCTCTTTTCCCTCCGATTAACCAAAGAATATTTAGCCCTTAAGAGCGATCGTAGTAGCTTCTTTTGACTTTGCTTTAAAATATAATAGATTGATCCACTAGCCGTAGTTATTGCTAATTCTCTTCTCCCTGGTGCATCCACACCATCCCTATTGTTTTCAACCTTTGGATGAGCAATGAGTGGCATAGATGGTTGTTCGATACTAATGTTTCATTTAGCCCAAGCTGCATGGTCAGCCGAAAAGGCCATAAGATATATTGCTAATTAACAATTTCTGCAGCAACGCGCGGGGTATCATACAGTTCTCATAAAATCTTATCCATCCTTCAAGAGCATTTCTTTAATTTTTCTAAGATGTTTTTGCGCTGGATAGCTGGAGCTTGCCTTTCCTCTAGAATTTCATCAAACATAGAATTTTTCAAACAAGGATTCCAATTCGTAACCTAGTGCCTCGATAAGACATCTTAACCGTTGAGCGATTACATGTTCCTATAAGACAGATGGAAAATTAGATTATATATATATATATCCGGCCACTGGATCCTAGGGCTGGATCCACCAAGCATCAACAACGGTGGTTTCGCACATGTGATGCAAAGCTTTGGAAAATGGACAAGGAGACAGTTGGTCAGTTTGTCTCCTCTCCTGACCAGACCTAGACAATGGCCGGCCAAATTCTCTGCCAAAACTGCCATACATTTAAACCACAATATACCGCTGATTAACATCTAGATCACTAGATATTCCATGACCTTGACCTGATTCAAGTGTTTGAACCTTATTCTGTACCCATTTGCCGTATCTAGGGATCATGGCTTGTTGCTAACTAAGAATCGGTCGATCACTGCACATGGCTTCACTTGTTGCATCCACTAACTCACATGCTAATGCATGATGGGTTCAGATTAACATTTGCAAAAGGCTAGATGACTCATCATCCTCTCTCTCTCTCTCTCCTCTCTTCTTATCACTTCTTGTTGCTATATACGTGTACCGTCAGGGGCGGAGCCACACCCCCAAACAGAGTAGGATTCAGTCTAAGGTATAAAAAATATCTAATGTACAACATAGGTAAATTCAGTCCAGCCTAGGTAACATTTTTATGATCCAGCACAAATAGTCTAGATCATTTTACCACTGAGTCGGAGCATAATCAAATCCTGGCTCGGCACAGTATGTAGTATGCACGTAGCTTGTGTGTGTATTTTAGGATGTACATCTGCGTATCTTTCGGCTACATGTCGGCACATTGATCGATTTAGAATGGACGTACTGACCGTCGCAGCATGGCCGGCATGATGCATCCACGTCGCGATCAGGACACGTGTCATGCGCGGTCCAGCATTTGACCAGTCAAATCATCACACATGTTGTGTGCGCGCCCAAATCCCGATGTCCATGCTTTGCTGAGGCATGTGGCTAAAAGTTAGTGGCAAGTGGTTTTGTGATAAACTAACTGCATGTGGCAATCAGCATAGCTAAAACTAAGCTTATCTGACAAATCATATGGCAGGCAGTGCAGTACTCGGTAGGGGTGTCACCGGATGGAACAAAGGTACTTCTAAATTCGTATATGTATTTTTTCAACAAATACGAATTCGAATATACTTAAATATAAATATGAATTAAATATTATAACAAATATAAATACATACTCAATTCGATCGGATCTGAATATCCTACGACATAATGAAATGTAACGAGTTGATTCTGGTTTTATAGTAGTATTTATGCCTTTTTTGAGGTTTATCACATAATTATTGATCATTGCTGACATTTTTTCATTAACCCTAACCAATTTTAGAGTTATTACAAATAAATCGGTTATATACATGTTGAATTTTGCTAAAAGAGTATGCAAAAAGCTTTATTGGGGATGTGAAAAATGAAAGCATCAAATACCAAATTAGAGTCCACCACGACGACGGCCACGTCAAGATGATCGAAATACATATATAATATGCCTAATTTAGAGGTTAAATACAAACAATAAGTAGTAGCTAGTTGTTGCTATTATGTGTGTCGAATCTGGATATTATCTGTATTCGTATTCGATTCAACACATATTTTGTGTGCCGTATTTTATTCAACAAAAAAAATCCAGATACTGCCTGGATTCATATTCATTTTATAATACAAATATAATTTTACTTACCATATTCACTACCATTTAAATATAAATGTCAGATAAAATAGATAATCTAGATTCATTTGACACCCGTTTAATCTAGATTCATTTGACACCCAGTGCAATGTATCATCTCGTTGATTGGCATCTCTCTAAACCGTTTGATCTCTTGTTTGTCGTTTGCAGCATAAAGTGCACGTACGTCATCCGTTCCTGAATGGACGCAGTTTGCAATAATATATATGTGCAGTTAGCCACTAAAATACATAAAAGTGTTCATATTTGCCACAGGGAAATGATATACAAGGGATCACTTTTATTTTCCATAACTTTTAGCAACATTAATTAAAACGGTAATGATCAAATGTGTGTAATGTAGGCTGTGTCGATAGCTTGTCTTGTATGACATCTATGTAGAGAACATACGAAATTGTTAGGTATATTATGGATGGTTTTTTTTTTGCTGCGGTTTATGGTTTATGACTGTAGCTTATAGTTTTTGTTCTAACATGAGTATTTGTATGAACGAATCGAATACTGATAAGCTGTTTTAAAAATACTGTTCTAGTAAATCACTTCGAAATAATGACAAAAAACTATTTTATTTATTTGTTCAAAACAAGTTATAAATTATAAGTAAAAAAGGAGGGCCATAATTGCTCCCTAGCTAATTGATCATTGCTTGTGCATCGCTTGTCCTGATGCGCGTGCGCATGTGTGGCAATTGCTGTCTACTAGTGTCTAGTGCGGCGGGAGACACGCGTGGGCTTCTGTTAGATGACAGTTAATACCCTGTTGGTCCAACAAATAACAATATGATGAATGTGCAACTGTAGATGATTTGAAAACAGGACAGGTCGCCATTCCTTACAAGAGCGCTGTTACACGTACAAAAAGTTGGAGTGGCTCTTCATAGGAACTTGGAAGTGTAATTCAGGCAAGCAGGGCCGTAACATATCAGTGATGGTACAACGTGGGTTAGAAAAACGTGATGCAAAAGAGATTGGATCTATTCTTTTATGCTGTGTCTTACGTCTTTTAGTTATGGTTTATTATTTTAATAAATAATGATTACTGAAAAAGTTGAAGCTAAAAACTGACTGAAGAGCCCAAAAGAATATGCTTTTATTTTCGCCGCGCAACATATTAGGTAGAAGTAAGGCCTAGACATGGATAAACAAGTTACTAATGTTGTGCATCTACCTTGCCAGGGGCGGAGGCATCACCCGGCGAGCCTAGGTGACTGCCTAGGCTCACTAACGACGGGCAATGATGATGCATAGTTTCCCGTCCGCTTCGGAGTAGCAAAATAGGCAAGTTCCTGGGCACCTTTTGGCGTTGTCATGGAAAGCCTGGGTCATGCGGTTAGGCTGTTACATGGGTCGTCATGGGCCTACGGGACATGAGGCGGCCGACGGCCCATACATCATGGCATCATGCCCCTTTGCTAAGCGCCCTCCATTCCCGACTAAAGCCAACAAGCAGCATACTAACCCTAATTCCTTAGGTCCTTCCCCAATCTGGTAAAATCCCCATTTTCAGTCGGCAATCCACATCCCCTGCTTCAATGCTTCCCTCAGCTACCCTCAGATCTCACTCACAAGACGGTGCTGGTGATGCATGGGGCAGTAGCCGACACGGCAGCCGACAACCAAGGGGAGGGGAGGCGCCAAGGAGCCAACGGGAGGGGAGGCGGCAAGGGCCAAGGCCCAAGGGGCTAAGGTATGTGTATGCCTTTAGATTTCTAATAGCTTAATTTTGTTAATCGACTGTAATTTTGTTACATCTTTTCACTTGTTTCATCGCTTTGAAAAACTTGATTGTTTCTCTGATCTATGTTCCACGTGATAGTGTGCAGTTGATCTTCTCATTGAAGTGTACAAACCACCTTCAACAAAATGGGGCGGGGGCTATATTGTCAACATAGACAAAGTACCTGAAGAATTTCAGCATCTTATTTTCATCCATGCTTATCTATTGAATGATGCTTTCATGTGGTTTTGTTGCATCAAAAAATAGGTTAAAGAATGTCGTGTTCTCATCGGTTCTACTTAGGAAGACAACCCTAATGATCCAGATTTGATTGCCATGCCTTCTTTGACAGAATGCAATATTTCAACCTACAGGTTGGACAAGTCAGATGTAGGAAATAGTTTTGTTTATTAGTTCTACTTTTTTTAGGAAAAAAGCTTACATGTTTTTTTTCTAGAGAATCTGATTGTTCCCTATTTTCAGATCATACAGAATATTGAGAAATTTAAAGGATACTCTTTGTAATAAATAAGACCTTTTTAGAAATGGAGCCTGTAAACATGATAGGGCATGTGATGTATTGATTCTCATTTGGCTAAATATTTCTCCTGTTGCAAATATCGACATATCTAATCTTGTTGTCGTATATTCTTAACTTTTCATCTATCTAATTAACTGTGATAGCTTCTGATCCCATGCTTTTCATTCATGTTGTGGAAATGAGGTAATATAAATACCTTGTTCCTTTCCTTTCTATCTCTTCACCTAATTCTACCAATGTGCTCTATCTTGCTCTTCTAGGAATGGGCAGATCAAGTTGTTCTCATGTGACAATGAGCAAGTGTTCCTGCAGTTTCCATCAGCCCTCCCCTCATAAGTTCCTGCGGATACCATTTGTTACGTGTTACAATCTCCCTGAATGCACCACAAATATTCAGGCTATCTTGTTGAGTTAAACCTGAAATTCTTGTTTGCTCTCTGGTTCTGCTGTCTAGGAGACAGTGGTTAGACTGGCCTGCTTAGGTGGTTGGACCACTGAGCAGTGGTGGTCAAACTATTGGAGAAGCGGTCTGACTGGTGGAGTTAGGTGTGCTGACAAGCTTGATTGCTACGATCAGACCGGCCTCTGTTGCCAAGAGGAGTAGGTCAGTTTGCTAGTGATTTGACCAACCGATGGTTGACGGTTAGGTTGATCTCTGGTGATTTTCAGTGAGCTGTTGGTTTTAGCATTGTGAGTCATGGCGGGAGTCCATATATGTGGGAGTGTGAGTCATAGCGTGAGTTCATGCATGCGTTGTTTTACTGATGAGAGTTAATTGTATGTCATTTGTGCTTGGAATGGTTGCTTAGTCTTTGATGTGCAGAGCGCTTGGTGATTTTTGTGGTCAATGGTAAGACCGAGGCTAGGGAAGGGGTCGAGGTTTTATGTTGCGTAAGTCCGAATGAAGCATCATCTCAAGCGGAGAAGCACGGGAGAAAGACAAAGATCACGTGAAGGCAAATGTTTGTATATTGTGTGCCAATTAGACTTGGATGTTTCAAGTGGTGACGATCCTCAGAGTAGACGTACGATCTTGGCGGTAAGTAATTGGCCATTACAGACTAGTTATGGTATGGTGTGCCATAGGATTTGGATGTTTCAAGTGGTGACGATCATTAAAGCAGGCATATAATCTTGGCGACAAGTCATGGGCACCACATCTTCGTGTGGAGTACGGTGGGTAGCAATTTAGGAAATTATCTAATACCGGTTGGAGATGTGGTTTACAAAACTACGGCGGTGGCCTAAGCTATTTAGGTCACATCTTGGAGGATGTAGCGTCTTATCGTGCTATTAGAACCATATAACACACACTTTGAAAAGTGTGCATGTATGTTAAGTGTAAAACTTGTTTATGCGTGGGTTACGAGGTTCCTCATTTGTAATTAGATGTATCCACTAAGGAGTAGCTAGTTAGGGTTTGGTGTGAGGTGAGAGCATCCACTATACAAGCTTTTGTGCGAGTTGAGAGATTAAGAGACTTATGACAAGATATTATGGTTTTCTTATGTTGGAGCCTTGTGTGTGTACGCGCTCTAGGGTTAGTGCTCTTTCCTCTATGAGGAAGTGGCTGTAAAACTTTTCTCTCTAAGTGAAATGAACATCTAAACTTCATCCAAATGAGTTGTGCCATAGAATATTTTTTGTGCTTTTGATTTTCTTGGCTTTCTTGTTTGGATCTCTCTCTTCTTAAATTTTCTAGTGCCAATGACATATAAGAGGTGAAGATATATCTTGAAGATCAGATCCAATCCATTTAGGCTTTTTCTAGGTAGAGTTCTTGAGTTTACCCGATTTTCCTCAAGAGATAGGTGATTTTAGAGTTTTGGCCTTGTGACAATTTGACTTAGTTCGCGCTGTGATCTAATTTACTGTGACATGTGATAACCCATCTAAAATCATCTAAATCATCAGGGACTTGCCAGTAAGAGTAGATCAAGGTTTCCCTCTTCTGCCCGGATTCAGTGCAACCTTCCTTGCTTTGGATAAAGGTCGGAGCTTTGGCATTGATCTTCTTGATTCATGATGGGAATAGGTTCCTGACATCCTAGGGAAGTCTTGTTCCTAATTTCACTGTGTTTGGATCGGTGGTTTAGAAGTTAGTTCTTTTGTTTGATCATGTGCAATTCTGTTTTGGGCTTTTGTCTGTGGTGAGCAGTTAGACTACAATGACTTGAGCGGTCAGACCGGCCGAGCGATACAACCGCTCCTTAGCCGACAGTCTGACTGAAGGAGACTGTGTCTTGGGTGCACTTTGCTTCTTAACTTTGATAAGTTTATGAGTTTGTATTTTCATTGCATTGAGTTAAAAACACCTAGATTTTTTTTTAAAGAAGTCATTCACTTCCCTAACTCACCATACCGATCATACAAAGGTAGTCCTTCGGCACTGAGAGATCGCACAGTGCCATGCTACGAACCAAACGTTTAGTTGTTCTCTCGAAATGTTAGGTTCTCGAGTAGGAATTTTGACATGTTTATTTGGAATTTCCTACGAGATTTCAATGGGAGTCCGCTACGTTCTAAACATGGCCTTAATCATTAGCGGGGAGGCTAACGATACATACTTTTCGAAAGAGAACTTTATGGCATGCCCACTAGAATTCTGCATGTATGTATGTACACAAGATGCTGTAGAATTTTGTCGTATACGTCTACATGCATGCACTACCGAGGAATGAAAATACATACTCTTGATTATACAAAGATATTACTGTCAAATGAAACATTAGCTGACTCTAAGACAAAGTTCACGCAGAAGTTCACTAGTTCCAAACAGAGCGGTATATTACGTTTATTTCCATTCCATTTTTTGAGCCAGACCAAGCTACTACAGGCTTTTTTTTTGAAGTCTAATCAAATCAAGCTACAAATTGGCTTCAACAGCAGGATGAACAATTGGAGGATGCTCTTGGGAAGGCAACGCTACGTTTACAATTACAATTAGAAGCTCAGCAAACGAACAATGCTCCGTATATGTAGTCCCCTCAGCAAACGACCAACGCTCCGTGTATATATATAGTCCTTGCATTGATGCATACAGAAATACAGAATATATACTAGTCGAAATACAGAGACCCTAACCCTAGCAATGCGCTATCACTTCAAGATCCATAACAAATTTGCACCACTACTTTGGCAAGCCGAAAGGAAGGGCCCCCATGGCCCTTGCCCCAGGGGACATGGTCCCATAAATTATTGCAGACATCGAAAGAGATGCCCCACCAAACAAACAGAAAAACTAGTCTTAGTTAACTAATCAATCTCACCTCCAATCCAATCTAATCATAGTTAACTAATCAATCTCACCTCCAATCCAATCTAATCACACACATTAACATAACAAAAGCTCACTTGGATTTGGCATTTGGGCGCTATATATAGCACCACCCCCCTACCACACCCAAGCCTCACAACCATCCTCGAACGTCCAACCACAACCAAAGCAAGAGCTACACATTACACAGCACTTGAGACTTGAGAGTTTAGACTAGCTAGAGAAGGGCTGTTGCCATTTGCTGCCTACACATACCTGGAGAAGAAAGGGAGGACCGGAGGAGAGAGATGGAGATGTGCATGGATGACAAGTGGAAACTGTCCAAGAAGGGCAGCCGAAGTTCAGCGGCGGTGGCGCCGGCGGCCGGTGAGAGCCCAGTGGGTCTCAAGGGCCAGGCGTCGAGGGCCCTGGCCCGCTCGGTGCCGGGCCGGCTGGCGAGCCTTGTGAAGGAGCAGAGGGCCAGGTTCTACATCATGCGCCGGTGCGTCACCATGCTCGTGTGCTGGAGGGACTAGTTGACCACCAGGGCCATGGGCTTGCTTTGGGCCGGCCCGTCAGGTCCTTCACAGAACCCTGGGCCCAACAGCAGTGGCAGATTTGTTTAGTGCTTGTTCTTTCTTTGGAGGGGGGAATGGTGCCTTCCATGGCCATCCTGTGGCTGATTCGATATAGCGTGTCAGGAAAAGAATTGGCTTTTATTAGCTCTTTGAGGCGTCCATACAGGAATATATATGAACTGTGACAGCGTCATTGTGTATTTGTGTAGTATGACTAAGACATTTTCTGTATGCAATCATTGGCGGAGCCAGAATTTCAACCTTGGGTATTCCAACTCTCACAACAGTTTGAACAATTGGATTTTGAGGCTGGGCATCACTCTCCATAGTAACTGGTTGCAGCACTGATGTACAACCTAACTCTAACTTCCTTGTCTTTGCTGCTCTATCCCACAAAGTCCTCAAATCAACCGATTTGTTTTTGTTCTTCATTTTGCAAACCAATACTAATAGTGCTGTAATTGTACATGACTCTAAATCAGTAAATCATCAACCAATAGTGCGTTGTGCGTACAAGTCAATACTCAATACTCAACAACTCACCTTGCAATTTTTTTATCCTCTGGACAGGGGACAGCTCACAGTTGCAGCCTGTAGAGGCAGAGCACTGCTGGCCTGGCGGCCTATCGGCCTCGTAGGCGAGAGAGTTCACGGCGTCCTCGCGCTGGCGCTGGTAGGGGTGGAGCTCGTTCAGCAGCTTGGTCAGACGCCGAACAGCCGCAGGAATCGGAACGGCCCGCAGCTAAGTTTGGGAATTGGGATTCACGAATCGGGAGGCAGCCGCCGCAGCTCGGAGAGGATGGGAGCCAGGCCAATAGGCTGTTTTTTGGGCCGCTGTGGGCTAGAATAGCGAAAATATCACATAATACATCATTATACATTTATATATATAAGTATACATACATATATACTAAAGATTACACCAAAAAAGTTGGGTATTCCCGGGAATACCCAGGAATACCATTAAATCCGCCCCTGTATGCAATGCAAAACTGATTTGTAAGAGAACATTAGGTAAGGGCTTGGAATCCGGTGCCTGAAAGTTCAGTAGGCATGCATGCGCTGTAAGTTACTGAACAGTTTGCTCAGTTAGGCAAAGAAATTCCTGTACAAAATTAGTTCAGGTCAATCAGAAACTCACCAGCAGCTTGGCAGCATCGTCAAGACAGATGCAAGGAACGCCGGCCAGGCCATGTCCCCAGTCGATTGCGTGGCATGCCTTGTGATGGCTCACTCGATACCTTTCTTTACTGCCATGTTATAGCTCGACGGATCTGTGGCTAGCTCACTCATGGCCGCTGCGCCGTCCGTCCGGCTTAGGAGCTAGTAGGGCGGACTGGCGGCCAGCTTCGTCACTGGCCGACATCCACGACCACCTTCAATTATCTCTCTGGTTCCTTACGTTTTTAATTCTTCCGGTCTACATGGAATGTGGATCTTCTACAAGCACTTGTATTACATGCACTATCCGAGCCATTGGTTTCCTCTGAGATTCGTGCGCTCTCTTTCCTCTCTCCTTCTCTCCGGTGAGCCGCACCTCCTCCCCTCTCTCTGGTGAGCCACACGTTGCGCTGCCACCATCGCGAATCCAAGCCATGCAGTTTGTAGCAGCATGGTGCGACTTCGGGCGGTGATGTGCATGTATTCTAGCAGTGGGGTGGCTTGTCTAAGAGAGGGGGAGAGAGGTGGAATAGGGTGCATTGATCTCGGAGCAAGATGGATAGCTGCGATAGCGCTTGTAGCTACAGGTGCATGTAGAGATGTGTTTTTGGGTCGGCATGTAATATTTCGGCTCATTAGATGGATAGCTGCGATAGCGCTTGTAGCTACAAGTGCATGTAGAGATGTGTTTCTGGGTCTGCATGTAATATTTCGGCTCATTAGTGTTGCCCCAAGTGTAGTAGTGTGGTGAGATTAGTCTCACATGAAAAGTTGAGATAATTTTGGATCATCATATAATCACAGATAGTTTTGGATCATCATATAATCACAGATAGTTTTATATCATCATATAATCACAAACATTCCAAACATAGCAGAGCTAGCTTAATCCTCTTATACAGAGCGAGGATAAGTGTAAATGATGTGTTACATGTATGTACGTCCGCCCCATGTGTGGGTTGGGCATTCGCTGCACGGGGGTGGTTTTTGGGCATTTACTGTGTCATTGGCTGATGATGTAGTGTGGTTAGATTAGTTCCACATTGGAAGTCTAGCGCGAGTTGTACCAGCATATACGGCGTGCTAGTGTAGTAGTGTGGTGGGATTAGTCCCACATAGAAGTCTAGCATGAATTGTACTAGTAGATAATGTTTGTTGGGTCCAAACATATGTTAGCCATTTACATGAAGCAAGGACACAAATGTAAGTTGTATGATATGCATGTGTGGGCTCACCCCCATGTTGCACTGGGCATAAAAGCAATTTTGGGCCCTAAGTTGTTACAATATTATCTAGTGATAGATATTTCTAGGGAATGTTATGCCTGAAAGATATTTTTGTAGTTGGATAGATAGCATGTTGTCACATGGCATAATCCAACAATGTTGTGATCCTATAAATAGGGGTACACCCTCTCACGTACCAAAAAGCCACCGTGATTATGAGAGAATGTTACGAAGTGAATTAAGAGGTGCCAAAAGAGTGTAACTATTGTTATATCAAAAGTTTGTAGCAATGAATAAAGAGTTGGGGGTAATTTACCCTGTATTGATAGATGAGGGGGTTGGTTATCCAATTTTGTAATTGATGGTTGAATTTTAGATAAAGCGTGATAGTTTAAGGGTTAATAGACTTATTCCTCTTGCCTATCACCTTTTATATTTATATGTTAGTAAAAAATTAGAAGATTATTATTATCACAAAATACTTTACACGACAAATCTAATGATAACATTTTCATATGACCAATTCAAAAAATATTTATATATTGTGGTCAAATTTAGAAAAGTTTGATTGCGAGGACACAAATGTAAGTTGGATGATATGCATGTGTGGGCTCACCCCCATGCTGCACTGGGCAATAAAGCAAATTTGGGCCCTAAGTTGTTACAATATTATCTAGTGATAGATATTTCTAGGGAATGTTATGCCTGAAAGATATTTTGTAGTTGGATAGATAGCATGTTGTCACATGGCATAATCCAACAATGTTGTGATCCTATAAATAGGGGTACACCCCTCTCACGTACCAAAAAGCCACCGTGATTATGAGAGAATGTTACGAAGTGAATTAAGAGGTGCCACATAGGTAGAGTCATAGGGTCGCCACCAAAAGAGTGTAAACTATTGTTATACCAAAAGTTTGTAGCAATGAAATAAAGAGTTGGGGTGGTAATTTACCCTGTATTGATAGATGAGGGGGTTGGGTTATCCAGTTTTGTAATTGATGGTTGAATTTTAGATAAAACGTGATAGTTTAAGGGTTAAATAGACTTAGTCCTCTTGACTATCACCTTTTATATTTATATGTTAGTAAAAAAATTAGAAGATTATTATTATTATTATTATCACAAAATACTTTACACGGCAAATCTAATGATAACATTTTCATATGACCAATTCAAAAAATATTTTATATATTTGTGGTCAAATTTAGAAAAGTTTGATTGCAAGGACACAAATGTAAGTTGGGATGATATGCATGTGTGGGCTCACCCCCATGCTGCACTGGGCATAAACAGCAAATTTGGGTCGTAAGTTGTTACAATATTATCTACTGATGGATATTTCTAGGGAATGTTATGCTGAAAGATATTTTGTAGTTGGATAGATAGCATGTTGTCACATGGCATAATCCAACAATGTTGTGATCCTATAAATAGGGGTACACCCTCTCATGTACCAAAAAGCCACCGTGATTATGAGAGAATGTTACGAAGTGAATTAAGAGGTGCCACATAGGTAGAGTCATAGGGTCGCTACCAAAAGAGTGTAAACTATTGTTATATCAAAAGTTTGTAGCAATGAAATAAAGAGTTGCATTAAATTCCAAAAGAAACTTCAACAATTACACATGGGTCACACGCCCTACTATCTGTTTGTCATCTGGTTAATTGAGGTGTATGATCCAATGCACGCGTAGGCGATACCAATCAATATGATTGTTATGCATAAGGCCACCTGAAAAGAAAGGAGAAGTTACAACATTAGTATATGGTATTTAGCATTTTCTAGGATTAAATGTTCTGTATTCGTTGGTGCTTTTGTCTATGCATTTGAGTTTAATCACCTCCCACAAGGCACTGAACACTGCTTGATGGAGAGGTAGCATGCACATGGGAGGATCAAGGCCTGTAAATGCAAATCGTCAGGCGAAATAGCATTGTAAGTTACTGAATAATTTGTCTTGTTAGTCAAATAAATATCCAGTGCAAAATCTCAAGTCAATTAGAAACTCACCACAAGCATTGTGAAGAGAGATCCAAGCAATGCCAAATGCTGCAACTCAATGGGATAGATCATAGCATTAGCATGCATGATGTTTTGGGGGGTAAGTTTCATTAGTTATGAGAGAAATAACAGTAAGTAATAATTGCTGCTCACCAAAGTATAGAAATGACAAAGCCACAACAACAGTCGAGAGGACAAGAGCGGTCCTAACACACATTCCAACTAGGTAATTCTGCATCTTCTTAGGCAACGCCTCCTCTATCGACAAGGTGACCGGTATCATTGTCAAGGCATACTTAGTATAAGGATTCACAATCTGAAACCAAAGGGGTCGAATGTGGCAATGAGCACCAGTGCATTAATTTTGATGCAATGGAAGAACTATCAGTGGATTCCCTCATACCGTCATCCAAATGGCGATTTTGGAGGAAATGTACTGTTGTGGCATGTTCAGTGTGAATTGCGACATCGTGGACTCGCCGAACATCAGAAACCCTGAGACGGCGACCCCGGTGTACACAAGTGTGACTACTATAAAACTGAAACAGTAGAGAATTGTATATGTAAGCATATATCACATTTGACAAGTAATTGCCAAGCTATAACTTTGCTACAAAGAAGTATAGAACAGTACTATAGCGCTTCATTTGTCAAGTTCAGAACTTTACCAGAATAGGAGTATAAAAGGAAATTGTGAGCGTTCCTTCATTGATGAGTATATATTTGGAAAAATTGAATGCTCTGAGTAGCAGTATCCATACAGGCCAAGCGCCACTGGAAAGTAGGTCAGATTCAGCATAGTCCCACCAGGGTGGAACCCAACTCCCCCAATACTAACCCAAAATAGGCAAACAATGATAGTTATTGTCGCAACCACGCCTCTCGCTGTGAAATTTCAGTTAAAAGATGGTCATGAACGGTCCATCACTCTTTGAAAGATTAACAGTAGGATGCAATGCCAGTATTACTATTGTTCGGACATCTATGGTTTTGAACAATCTGACATTGCACTGAAAGATTGGAATTGGGATAATGGGAGGCGATGCTAGTATTGATATTGTTCAGACAAAAAATGTTTGTAACAATCCAACATTTCTTATAAAGATTAGAATTAGGGGGCAATACTAATGTTTTACTTACCAGAAAGATAGGAGAGGAGGCTAAGGTTCCTGAGCCAGACTGATGGGAGAATTGCCAAGGCCATTGTAATGGCGAAGAGATTATGAGAGTTCAAGTAGATGACGATAAAAGCTAAATGTGCAGAAGGAAACACTGAAGACAAACTGTCGCCTAGCAGCGTGATGTACTCCACGCAGCTTGCCTGTAAATATGTGACATCTTACTTCTCATGTATAAGAACCAAAGGCTTACTAAATATAATATTAGGGAATACTTACATAGAGTTCTAGTTAAAGGACAACCTGACAAAGAGATGTGAGCATTCAGATATACAGTGAGTGATGTAAGTTTTGCAAAACCTATACTATCAAATGGATATGGAAATGCATACCGATACAAATATTCGACCAGAAATACCAAAAGCTGTTCGTCCTATATCAGGATATGTCTCGATGCTCGGCGAGCTGTCTATGCATTTCTTGAGAAGTAACCCGGTGTAGCATGCACTGCCACCCAACAGGGCAGCAAGAGGAGGCTTAACCATCCACCTTGTTTGATTCCGAAACACGTGGTGAGAATTCCAACACCGCATAGGACATTGAGCCCTGCAAATTCAACAAAGAAACATTCAGAAACAAATTAAGGCATTACTGGTAGCATTCTTGAACCTGAACCTAAATCTGCAACTAATTTCGAACAGTCTGTGCTATTCATGTGTAACGCTTTGGATACCAATCACAATGTCAATTTTCTTTTCAGGTCAGAGAGAATTTGTCATGTAAAACAAGTTGAACCTGATATTGCCAATTCATGGTTTACTTTCCCAATTGATATGTACAATACATACAGCATCTGAACTACCACAAGTACAGAAATTTTACGTTAAAAGAATGATGAGACAACAGGATGTTGCCTACCAAATCTCATTAGTTAGTAACTATAATTACTAGCTCATGCCACAAGTTGCCACATTATTACAGTTAAAACTGTAAATACAATGTGATAACTTTGACCTCTCCATACTCCAATAGAATTGATGACAGAATCTTGGTTTGCAGTGAGAGAATTCAGAGCACCATATGCTTCACAATATGAAAAAGTTAAGGTTAACTGAACATACCATTGATGATAGATTGGCCACTGCTGCACTTGGAAGACGGTGGTGGAAGCTCAATGTAATTGGATTTCAGGCACGCCCCAGAAGGCCTCGACGACACCGCCGACCCCTGCGGGGCCGAGGGCTGCGGCGGCAAGCTATCCGTCGACTGTCTCACGGGCTGCTGCGACAGTTGCGACAGCGAAGGCGGCAGCAATGGCCTGGTGAGTGGCAGCGAGGGAGCTCCCGACCTTGAGGAAGGAGTTCCCGAACTTCTCAGGCTCGGGCTCGCCGCCATGATCGTGCTCACCATCGGCGACGGCACGACGTTCATCATGTCGATCGACTGCCTGCGCCGCGCAATATATACAACAAAAATCATCAAAATTAGTTGTGGTAACATTAACTTGCAATCTTGCATGGATGGTGCAATTTGGTTAGTTTCCGAGAATTTATCAAGATAAACTCGCATCAATGCAAGATCGTCAGGAGGGTCATGATTGATCGATCGATCGACCTATAACTCCGTGGCCAAGTGCCCTGCTTGTTGCCGTCAAGCGCGTCCTGATCATCGGCGTCGTCGCCGCCGCCGGGGTCACTTCTGTCGGCGAAGGAGCCCGAGTCTGTCGACGACGGTGGCGAGCCACCGTCCGGGTCCGCCCCGAGATCGTCGTCCTCGTCGCCGATGAACAACAAGGATCTGTCTCCATGCCCCATCTCCTCGTCGCGATCCATGGCCGATCTCTACCAAAAAAACACACACACACACATGTCAAGCAAAGAAAGTAGGTATATACGTGATCAACCAGATTCCATCGTACAAGAAAGAAATCTTATTTAGAACAGGAAAGAAATCGCGATTACCTTATCAATTCACGACGTTTATGCAGTCTCCAACCGCAACGGGGGAGACGGGTAGAGAGCAAAGGGTCAGCGAACACGAGGGAGTAGGACGAGGCGAGGAAGAAGCCGGTTTTCTGGAGCTGGTGTTAGATCGGTTATGGCCGCCCTTATATACTTAGTTGGAACACGAGGTTCGCGAAGCACTCGCGTTAGGGCCTGTTTGGGACTGCTCTGCTCCAGGTTTTTCAGCTCTGCTCCCAATTTGTCTAGCCAAACAGATCCAGCTCCAATAACTCTGCTCCAAGAAAAAGGTGGAGTTGAGGGCCAACTCCACGTTTTTTGTGGAGCTCCTCAAAGGGTACTCCAGAAACTAGAGATTCATACCTCCTCATGGAGTTGAGGGAAAATTACCGAAATTTTTGTACGGATAACCCATTTTTTATTCGAAAATACAGAAATATACCCGCGATAAATTTTTTTACACAAATAGGCTCGAGTCGCCAAACCATTGGGCGATTTACGCTTGTTGCCCCACCAAAACGCGACTTATAAAGAATCTGGTAACCGTTGGGCGATTAAATGCAATCGCCTCCCCGTTAAGCGATTCAATTGAATCCCCCCCCGTTCGGCGACATAAAGAAGAGTCGCCCAACGGGGGGGGGGGGGGGCGACTGTATGTGAATACAGCCCGACGGCCAAGCCCCTTTTCTTCCCCACGCCTGCTCGCCATTCACTCTCCACCGCGCGAGAAGACAGAGCAGAAGAGAGGAAGGAAGAGGAGGAGGAGAGGGGAAGAAGAGAAGGAGAGGGAAGAAGAGAAGGAGAGGGGGAGGAGAGGGAGAGGAGGAGAAGCCGCGGGATTTGCAGGTATTTTCCTAATTTTAGAAAATTTATTTTAGAAAATTTGTTTAGATAAATTTAGTTTAGAAAATCTAGTGTAGATATTTAGTTTACAAATTTAGTTTAGATATTTAGTTTAGAAAATTTAGTTTAGAAAATTAGCTTAGATATTTAGTTTAGATATTTAGTTTAGAAAATCTAGTTTAGAACAATAAATTTAGAAATGTAGATGCAGTTTACAAATTTAGATGTACAAATTTAAATGTAGAAAAATATAGTTTTTTGTATAATATTTGTAATGCATTATTGTGGAAAATTTACTTTAGAAAATTTGTTTAGATAAATTTAGTTTAGAAAATTTAGTGTAGAGTGTAGATATTTAGTTTACAAATTTAGTTTAGATATTTAGTAGAGATATTTAGTTTAGAAAATTAGCTTAGATATTTAGTTTAGATATTTAGTTTAGAAAATCTAGTTTAGAACATTAAATTTAGAAATGTAGATGCAGTTTACAAATTTAGATGTACAAATTTAAATGTAGAAAAATATAGTTTTTTCGTATAATATTTGTAATGTATTATTGTGGAAATTTTACTTTAGAAATTTATTGTAGATCATTCAATGTACAAATGTAGATGCAGTTTATAAAATTGAAATGAAGAAAATTTAAATGTAGAAAATTGTTGTGTCGAAATTTTGTATACTATTTTTCATGTATTATTGTAGAAAATGTAGTGTACAAATTTACATTTAGATAATTTTACAGTTATGGCGGGTGACTGGCGGTACACGCTGTTGGACGAGCACTTGGACCGCGTGCACCGCGCTTCCCGTCGTGCGCCGCCACCGGGGAGCACGGACGAGTCGACTGAGCTGGGAGTGGTCCGGACACGCACACCTCGTGTGGCCTGGGGACTCGACCCCCGTTGGACTGCCAGGTTTGCACTACGCCAACGTTTTAGTATTACCATAAAAATATTTAATGCTGACCTTCACTTTATTTGCAGGCTGCGGGATGCCGGACTTCTCCCTCTTGCCCGGATGGTGCAGGCCACGGATGAGGACGGAGGTGCCTTGGCCGGGGAGGGGGACGAGGCGGGCGTGGAGCGATCACGACGCTTCCCGTTCGACCGTTCCCTGCTGACGGCTTTGGTGGACCGTTGGCGGCCCGAGACGCACACTTTCCATCTACCAGTCGGGGAGATGGCGTCGACCCTGCAGGACGTGTCCGTACTCCTTGGCCTTCCGGTCGCGGGAGACGTTGCCTTCCTATCGGAGGCTCCCGCCGAGTGGCGCGAGGACCTGCTCGGCAGATTCCAGGGGGTCCTTCCACCGGCCGATCAGCACCACATCTTCGACGAGAGGCAGAAGCATGGACCGACGCTGAGGTGGCTGGCACAGTACCGGGTACGTGGTGTTTCAAGTCGATCGCGTCTTCGAAACTCTTATTTGTGCAATTACATACTAATAAAAACTTGTTCGCATTCAGGTTGAGCGCATGGTTGCAGATGCTGATGATTACCAGGTCGCGCGCCACCTGGAGGCTTACTTGCTGTGGCTGTTTGGGTGGGTGCTCTTCACCACCAGCCACGGCAACACCGTTGATGCGCGCCTTATCGCTTATGCGAGGGCGATTGTGGACGGCGAGGCCGTCCAGATCAGCTGGGGATCGGCCGCACTTATTGCGACGTACCGCGGCCTATGCGATGCGTGCACGAGGATTAAGGCGAACTCGATCCTCACGGGATGTCCCCTGCTGCTGCAGTTGTGGTCGTTCGAGCGCTTCAGTCTCGGACGACCTGTACTAGACGACATGGGTCCCTACGGGGCCGAGATGTACCCGGGGGGAGACATCGACCGGCCGACGATGGGTTCTATTTGGTGTCGTCGACGAGTGAGTTTTATTTTATCGTAGTCAACTTATTAACGATCGTCGTACTAAAATAATTTGCCTTTCTTGCAGGTACAGTTCGCGCACGTGCAGGTCACGCGGGCGTACCACCCTTTCGTGGAGCAGTTGGACCGCCTCGCAGACTCCGACGCGCGCTGGGAGCCTTACGCAGCGGAGGCAGTGCAGGCCCGTGCTCCTGACGGGCTGTCTGCACTGTGCTGGCGTGACCAGACTTTCTGGCTGACCCGCCGGAAGCTCGTGTACGGCATCTACGTGGAGGACTACGCACCGCAGCGAGTCATGCGGCAGTTTGGGCTGCGGCAGGCACTTCCTGTACCAGTCGGGCCGCCGATTCCGCCCCGCGTGCACGCGTGAGTGATCGCTTCTGATATTTTTGTACGTACTTACTATTGTGATCGCAAGTACTTACATTACGTAATGGTTCCATAAACAGGCACACCACGAAGGGCGTCGAGAAAGGCACGGACTGGTCCAGGAGGATGCAGCCCTGGATTGCGCAGTGGGAGGGTGCGCTGGATGACCGCGTGGAGGAGGACCGGCCATACGACATAGCCGACTACGGGAGTACCTCATCTGGTAACAGGGGCGGACTCGTACCAGGCTGGTACATGTCGTTGACCCACCTGCCCCACACGTTGCCGCACCGACAGACGCGTACCCTGCGCACTTCGCACGCGACGCTCACATCGCGGTACGTAACTTGTAATTTCAAAAATTCTCAAATGGCAATATCGTTTCGATGATGGACCAGTCTATGTCTTTTTGTCCAGGCTGACGTCGGTGCCGCGATGTGGTCAGAGTCCTCCGCACTAGTGCAGAGGTGGGGCACAGGTGGGGAGTTGACCCGCGAGGAGGCCGTCAGCTTTGCACGACGGATGGAGGCATGGTGTAGACGTATCGTCAGCCTACTGTCCTGTACGAGGCTACCGGTGGTCTCCACACCTACGGCCAGTGCACCCCGACCACCAGTGCCACCCCGACCAGCGTGGCACTAA